>CAWUFW010007155.1:0-600000 GCA_963921515.1 Calotriton arnoldi | reverse complement strand
GGATTCAAGGGGACTTAATCTTCCAAGTTACAACGCGCCAGGGGGCGCGTTTGCACAGTGGTGCAGGGAGGGGCGGGGCCTGATATGGCAAGTGTGCAAACGCGCCCCTGGCATGTTGTAACTTGGGGATTAAGTCCCCTTCAATCCTGAGGGTCTCTGGGGCCAACTAGCCCACCAGGTACCTCCAGTAAGCGCCACAGAGCTGCGTTGCAGAGAGGTGTAAAAAGGGGCATGGCCTCGGACGACCTCTCTGCAACGCAGCCTTGTGGCGCTTACTGGAGGTACCTGGCAGGCTAGTTGGGCCCAGGGACCCTCAGGACTCAAGGGAATTAATCCCCAATTTACAACGCGCCAGGTGGCGCGTTTGCACAGTGGTGCAGGAGGGGCGGGGCCTAACAAAACAAGTGTGCAAATGTGCCCCTGGCACATTGTAAATTGGGTGATTAAGTCGCGTTCAATCCTGAGGGTCTCTAAGGGCCAACTAGCCTACCAGGTACCTCCAGTAAGTGCCACAGAGCTGCGTTGCAGAGAGGTGGTCCGAGGCCACGCCCCATTTTACACCACTCTGCAACGCAGCTCTGTGGCGCTTACTGGAGGTACCTGGTGGGCTAGATGGCCCCCAGGGACCCTCAGGATTCAAGGGGACTTAATAGGGACGTTATAGATAAAAATTAGCATTTAAAAAACCTTTGAAATTCACTGAAAAAACCATAGGTTTCAGGCACGTTATAGTTAGAAATTAGCATTTAAAAAACCTTAGAAATTCACTGAAAAAACCATAGGTTTCAGGCACGTTATAGTTAGTTGGAGATTTCACTCGTACAAAACCAGAGAAATTCCACCGTTATAGTTAGTTCAGCTAACTATAACTCGCGCCCCCGCAATGCACTGCTGATGATGTTACATATTACATCATTCATGACATGGTCAGTGACATCACTGATGACATCACTGATGACATCTAATATGACATCACTGATGACATCATCCACGTGATAATCTGATGCACCTCCTCACACCCTAATATAACCTTTGATACACCCACTCTAAAATACAGACTACCATTTGCGAAACCATAGACACACCAATACCAGTTACTACATACGCACTCACTGATTCCTAGGTCTACACACACATCCACTCATTCACCCATACAGTCACTCATACATGCAGTCTATCATCAATACGGCACTAAACAAACTAGAATATAGGACAGCCATCGGTTTTTACAAGGCAGAAATAAAGAGAGCCCAGGCCGCATACTATGAGGAAAAGATCACATCTGCAGGGAACTCTTCGAGAAGAAACTTTCCTCATAGCTAAAAAGCTACTCAAAGTTCCCAATCCCCCGACACCACCTGATCCCTCGGGAAACCGCTGCAATGATCTTGGGGAATATTTATCCACTAAAGTACAGAACATTCTTAAGCAACTCCCCCAGAGTTATAGTGATACAATAACCTATCCCCCAGACCCGAGCCGGTGCCAAAAAGAACATCACTTGGAAACCTTCGCTCTGCTGACCCATGAGTCTTTCTTAACCATTTTTTCCTCAGTCAAATCAGGATCACCTCTTTATCCTGCGCCACCCAATATTTTAAAACTGGTGATACCCACAATTGCCCCCACTATTATGGGCCTGATTAATGCCTCCCTTGCGTCAGGAATTGTCCCTCCGGAGTGGAAAAAGGCAATGATAAAGGCATTGCTGAAAAAACCTCATCTGGATCCTGCGGACCTAGGCAACTATCGTCCCATCTCGTTGCTCCCAGGAATCAGTAAAATTACGGAGAAACACGTCAACCATTTACTCTCCACATTCCTTGAGTCTCACAACCTACTCCACCCCTCACAAACGGGCTTCCGCCCCCGTCAGGGTACAGAGACTGCTTTATTAGCGGTTGTGGAAGAATCAAGAAAGATCCTGGATGTAGGAGGCTCCGCCGCCATGATTCTCCTCGACCTGAGAGCAGCCTTTGACACGGTGAACCATCAAATTTTGATTCACCGTCTCAGGAGCGTTGGTGTAACCGGCACCACCTTACTATGGCTCCAATCTTTTTTGGAAGATAGACGTGTCCAGGTTCTCGAAGGCGACACCTGCTCAAAATCCTTCCCCCTTCAGTGTGGAGTCCCTCAGGGCTCTTCCCTGAGTCCAACCCTTTTTAATTTTTATATGTCCCCTCTGGCGGATACTACCTCCCCCTTTGGGATTCATATAATAACATACGCCGACCACACTCAGCTCGTTGTCGCATTAAACCAGACGGATAAGACGCCTACTGATCTCCATTCTTGCCTCGAAGAAGTGGCCAAATGGATCAGCCTATCCCATTTAAAACTTAATGGTGATAAAACCGAACTGCTGCTGTTAGGCAACCATTTAAATTTCAAATCAAACACCATGTGGCCACTCAGTATGGGGCCAGCACCCTCTCCTAAAACAGAGATCAAAAGTCTTGGCATCTGGTTAGACCAAGAACTATCATTTAAAACACAAGCCAGGAAGACGGCAGCATCTTGTTATGGGCTGTTAAAAATGTTACGTAAAGTGCTTCCTCTCCTACCCAGTCAAGCCAAAAAACTGCTGGTCCAAGCTTTAATTCTGTCCCGAATAGATTATGGCAACGCCCTATACTTGGGCGCCCCAGGCTCCGCTGTTATGAAACTTCAGATCGTGCAGAATTCAGCTGCTAGGCTGCTCACTGGGGCCCCCAACTGGTGCTCAGCAAAGCCTTCGCTACGTGCCCTCCACTGGCTCCCTGTACAAGAACGAATCCATTTTAAAGCCCTGTGTGTGGCTCATAAGTCTCTGAGAGGAACTGGACCGGCAGTGACTGAAAATCTGATCCGCCCTTACAAAGCCAATAGAAGCTTACGCTCAGATGAGCTTCATCTAGCAGTAATACCCAAGATTAAGAAGGCTAGAAGAAGGGGACGGCTCTTCTCCTACAATGCCGCCAAACTCTGGAATGCCCTCCCGCAGAACCTCCGTAAAGAACCGAACTACCTCTCATTCCGAAAACATCTGAAGACCTGGCTCTTTCCGTAGAGGCTGACTCCTCGTCTGGTTACTGTCATAGCGCTGGGATGCCGCCGGGTAGCCATCCGCTTTATAAAAACCTTTTTCATTTCATTTCATTCATTTCATTTCATTTCATTTCACTATCATATGCAGTCACATATCTATACAGACACTCACACACCGTCACTCATCCATATAGTTACTCACACACCTAGTCAGTCATGCAAAGAATCAATCACACTTCCATTTACTCACCTATACAGTTACACACACACCACATCACTTATTCAAACAGAAACAAATGCATCTCTTATACAATCACTGATACATGTACACACTCATCCATACAGCCACTCTCACAATCACTGACTCTCACGTATAGTCATTTATATTTTCCAACTCTCCCATGCATTCAGTAAGACACATGTAATCACTCACTTAAAAAGTCAGTCACGCACCTACTAAATCCTCCATCCAGACACTTATACACCCACTCATTCTTCAATACACCTTGGCATATATATAATACATATTTAAACTTTAAAGAAACACACAGTCACTGGATGATGTCATCAGTGATGTCATCAGTGATGTCATATGAGATGTCATCAGTGATGTCATCAGTCATGTCACTGACCATGTCATGAATGATGTAAAATGTGACGTCATCAGCAGTGCATTGCGGGGGCGCGAGTTATAGTTAGCTGAACTAACTATAACAGTGGAATTTCTCTGGTTTTGTACGAGTGAAATCTACAACTAACTATAACGTGCCTGAAACCTATGGTTTTTCAGTGAATATATATATATATATATATATATATTCCGAAATTGTTGAAAATAAAGTGCACACTCAAAAGTCCTTTGCTTGTGCAAATTAACCTTTTATTCCTCAATCGCTTTTGAGTGTGTGCTTTATTTTCAACAATTTCGGAATACAAGGTCCGGCTGTGGTTCCACCGGCACCGCGCACCACCTGACGATGGGCTCGATCCCAGAAGGAACCCTCTTTCAATTGTGATATATATATATATATATATATGGTTCACCAAGACAGTCCTTAGCGGCGTGCGCACAGGTCAGCTGGTGCAAACGGCGAGAGAAGGACTAGTCTCGCAAAATATTTCACACCAACTTGAAAAATTACGTGGCACTCTCCTTGGATGATTCAACTCTTTATTCATACCATCACTCTCCTCCTACGCGTTTCGACCATCACGGTCTTGATCACAGTAGTAAACCTAGTCCTTTGTTACTTTTTACTATTTATACTGAATCTCCACTCCACCCATAATGAGGCATTGTGGGATCCGTAGTTCACATTATTAAAAAAGAAATCAGTTGTATCTGCATTGAACTTTACACATTTGATGAAGTAAGCGATAAAATGCAGCGCCCCTGTAGTTACTTAGACAATTGTAGACTGTCTTCGACAAACATGAATGTTATATTGTATCCTCCTACATTTGCTGCTAGCATCCTGTCGGACATTGCATAATATAACATATAGTACGTTATTATTATAGGTAACGTTTTGTAACAACTACCTGCCTGGCAAATGATTATTCCCCTCCGATATTATCATATAGGGAATTTTAGGAATGCGTCTAGAACAAATCCTGACTGAGTGTCCTGTTCTGTTATAATAGGCTGAGTGCCTGTTTGTCACAACAGTCTATTTATGCAACAATACTCTACTTTTAGGCATTATGCAACGACCGCCCTACTACATCAAACATATTACTACTGTTACTTGTGTGATCATGTACTCTCTTACATTGATAATCACTTAGATTGCAAACAACGTTGATGTTATCTTTCGGTTATTACTACAGGTTTGCAATGTTATTACAGCCATTAGTATCCCTATGGGGCTTCTCGAGTTCTTATTTACAGTTTATTTGGAGATGGATGTACATCTCTTCGTCCCCATTGCTAATAATTGTCAAATATGCGAAAAAGGATATCGAGGAATTACATCTCAATATTGCTGAAGTTGAATCACAAATTCAAGCATCAAATCAGGAGGGAGAAACAATAAAAAAACTGCGAGCAGAAATGGACCGGAACTTGGACAAGTATGAAAATGAAGTGGAAGAACGCAAACAGCGTAAATTTAGAAGGGATGAGTGTGACTACGAGTGTGGAACAATACTCACATTTGCAAAGCGATTTGATGTCTTAAAACAACAATTACAGACAAAGAAGCATACTATACAAGAATCTCCTAATACTACACAAAGCGAATCCGACACGGATTTTAGCGAAGGGGAAGGAAGAACAACAGCGATACGACACACGTCTTTTTTATACGAAATGAAGTTGCTCTATCAAGATCAACAAACCCCGAGAACAAGGGGAAGAGGACGGGGAACCGGATATACAAGGGCGAGAGGAAGAGGAATGCCAGGCAACAGAGAAAACAGCGCAAGACAAGAAGAGGCTCCAGAAATATAATCTTTCTTATATATATATATATATATATATATATATATATATACTTGAAGATGGAGGATCACAAGAAAACAACAGCCAGCCAGGGCAAAAATCTGGATCCCAAAGGATACAATGAGTCACAAAGAAATAAAATATCCAAGAAAGAAGTGACTCAAACAGATAGATTCACCAAAGAACAAAAATATATTTCAACTACAACGTTTCAGCTTCCGCCTTCCTCAGGTAGTACAAGATGGTTTGCTCAGTGGCTGCACAGATGACACAGCTGAATTTTCAAAAAGCATCATGAGTGAAGATTCCATTTGGAATGTGGAATCAATGCAGTCCTGAGAGCTCTTGAGATATGCAGTAATCAGGTTGTATTATCAGTAATGTTCATGTAATGTAATGTAACCTACACATTTGATGATGATACTCTTCTGGCTACATTTGATGTTACATCATTATACACCAATATACCACATGAGGATGGGCTTATGGCATTATCTGAAGCTCTTAATAAAAGAACTGTGAAAAAGCCATCAACAAATGTGCTTACCAACTTTGCAAGAGTTATCCTTAAATCCAACAATTTTACATTCAATGGTAAACACTATCTGCAGATACAAGGGACTTCCATGGGCACTCGGATGGCTCCATCCTATGCAAATATCTTCATGGGCAAACTAGAGAACTGTATACTTGCTACTTATAGCATCAAACCACTGGTATGGCTAAGATACATTGATGACATATTTATAATATGGAATGCAGGAAGTAGAGCATTGGAACAATTTACAGCTTATATCAACAATATCCATCCTACCATCAAATTTACCAGCAGCAATACTAAACAGAAGCATCATCTCCCTTTTCTGGATGTGCTACTCACCATTCATGAACAAAAAATTACAACTGATCTGTACCACAAGCCTACAGATGCTCATTTGTATCTAAACTGGACTTCATGTCACCCACACCACACTAAACTGAGCATCATCTACAGCCAAGCACTCAGAATAAGACGCATCTGCAGCAATGAGGAAACCTGTAAAGACCATCTACAGGAGCTTGCTACATTATTTAAAATACGTGGCTATCCTCTGCATATCATACAGCAACAAATTGACAAGTCTTTGCAGTTACCCAGAGAAGCACTTATTTGGAATACCAACGGCAGAAACAAAAGTGACAGAACTCCATTTGTGGTTGACTATCATCCATCAGCTCCCAACTACAGAAATATAATGCAAAAAACATTTCCCTTACTGTCTACTTGTGAAAAATTGCAAAAGGTTTTTCCAAAACCGCCAGTCATTGCTTACCGCAGAGCTCCAAATTTACGATCTCTTATTGTGAGAGCTGAACTCAAGCAAGTTGTAACAAATGCAGGGGTTCATTGCTGTGACTCTAAAAGGTGCATCACGTGTGAATACCTTTTACAAACATCATCAGTAACTAGTTCTGTTACAAGAAGGACCTATGGAATAAGACAGCATCTTACATGTCGCTCAACATGCATTATTTATGTGATTCAGTGCCAACAACAAAGCTGTAAAAAACAATATGTAGGCCAAACAGTGAATGACCTCCGTACACGATTCAGGAACCACAAATCGGCAATAATTAATAAGAAAATTGACCAGCCTGTAGCCAATCATTTTAACCTTGTGGATCATTTACTATCAGATTTGAAGATTTTCCCCGTGGAACATGTCTCAAAGGAAGAACTACTGGACTCCAGAGAAAACTTCTGGATGTACCGTTTAAAATCACTGCATCCAGATGGACTGAACATTACTGATAATACAACCTGATTACTGCATATCTCAAGAGCTCTCAGGACTGCATTGATTCCACATTCCAAATGGAATCTTCACTCATGATGCTTTTTGAAAATTCAGCTGTGTCATCTGTGCAGCCACTGAGCAAACCATCTTGTACTACCTGAGGAAGGCGGAAGCTGAAACGTTGTAGTTGAAATATATTTTTGTTCTTTGGTGAATCTATCTGTTTGAGTCACTTCTTTCTTGTATATATATATATATATATATATATATATATATATATATATATATATATATATATATATATATATATATATATATATATATATATATATATAGCAAATTTAGAGTGTCGCTGGGGTTGAGAGTGCTCGTACTGGAGCTGCTTTCCACCTAAACTTGAGAACTACCCAGAGTTCTCTGCTTCTGTTTTTGCATAATTTATTCGTCACTCTATGCCTGAAAGGGTTTTGTTTTGACTTATACTGGGTGCTCCCTTGTGTCTGGACAAAGCTATACCTCTCTGAAGAGCTCTAATGAGAGCGAAACACGTGTCAGGGGTTGCTTTTATTCATTTCAGGTTGGCTTGGATGGTATTTTACCAATCCAAAGCTGTAATACTGTGCCTGGAGTGGTAAAAGGCTTCGGCCATTTTACAGCTCGGCAGGGATAGCACTGTGCTAATCCTATGCTTAAAGACTTTGCTGTATAAATGGCAAAAGACTTTGTCCCTTTCTATCTCGGCGAGGATAGCACTGCGCTAATCCTATGCTTAAAAACTTTGATAGAAAAGCAGACATTTGAGGTGAGCAAATTTAGAGTGTCGCTGGTGTTGAGAGTGCTCTTACTGGAGCTGCTTTCCACCTAAACTTGAGAACTACCCAGAGTTCTCTGCTTTTGTTTTTGCATATATATATATATATATATATATATATATATATCTATCTATATATATATTCACTGAAAAAACCATAGGTTTTAGGGACAGTTATAGTTAGTTGGACATTTCACTCGTACAAAACCATAGAAATTCCCCCGTTATAGTTAGTTCAGCTAACTATAACTCGCGCCCCCGCAATGCACTGCTGATGACGTCACATATTACATCACTCATGACATGGTCAGTGACATCACTGATGACATCACTGATGACATCTCAAATGACATCACTGATGACATCATCCAGTGACTGTGTGTTTCTGTAAAGTTTAAATATGTTTAATATATATTGGGAAAGGCGTATTGAAGAATGAGTGGGTGTATAAGTGTCTGAATGGATGATTTAGTACGTGAGTGACTGACTCTACAAGTGAGTGATTAAATGTATCTTACTGAATGCATGGGTTAGTGACTAAACTGTGTGAATGTCTGTATCCGTCTGTCTGTTGGTTTGTAAGCGGCTGCATGGCTTTCTGAATAGCTACATGAGTGTCTACATGGGTTATTGATTGATTGTCTGAGTATCTGTATGGGTGCCTGAGTGTTTGTGTGGGTGGGGTGTGTGTGACTCTGTGCATAGATGTGTGAGTTGGTGATTCACTGGGTGCATGGTTTCAAGAGTGCATCTGTGATGGACTGTATGGGTGGGTGAGTGTGTGTATGGGTGTGTTAGTGATTGAATGTATATCTCAGTGGTACATGTGTGAGTAACTACATATGTGAAAGGCAGTATATATGTGTGTTGGAGTATATAAATGGCTATAAGTGAGAGTGTGTGATTGTGAGAGTGGCTGTATGGATGAGTGTGTACTTGTATCAGTGATTGTATAAGAGTGTAAGAATGTGCTAGTATTTGTATGAGTAAGTGAGCTGGTGTGTGTATAACTGTATAGGTGAGTAAATGGGTGTGTGATTACGTTTTTTGCATGACTGACTAGGTGTGTGAGTACCTCTATGGATGAGTGGCGGTGTGTGAGTGTTTATATAGGTGTATGAGTGCATATGATAGTCCTGTACTGAGTGACTAAGTATGAGTGACTGTACGGGTGAGTGAGTGGATGTGTGTGTAGACCTAAGAATCAGTGAGTGGGTATGTAGTTTTTGGTGTTGTAGTGTCTATGGTTTTGAGAATGGCAGTCTGTAATTTAGAGTGGGTGTATCAAAAGTTATATTAGGGTGTGAGAAGATGCATGAAATTATCACATGGATGATGTCATCAGTGATGTCATTTGAGATGTCATCAGTGATGTCATCAGTGATGTCACTGACCATGTCATGAGTGATGTAATATGTGACGTCATCAGCAGTGCATTGCGAGGGCGCGAGTTATAGTTAGCTGAACTAACTATAACGGGGAATTTCTATGGTTTTGTACGAGTGAAATGTCCAACTAACTATAACTGTCCCTAAAACCTATGGTTTTTTCAGTGAATTTCAAAGGTTTTTTAAAAGCTAATTTCTAACTATAACGTGTCTGAAACCTATGGTTTTTTCAGTGAATTTCAAAGGTTTTTTAAATGCTAATTTCTAACTATAACGTGCCTGAAACCTATGATTTTTTAAGTGAATTTCAAAGGTTTTTTTAAATGCTAGTTTCTAACTATGCCTACAGAGGTAGGACATGTGAAGAAAGAAGAAAAATGCACAGAAAGAAGCAAAAGATGTGCAGAAAGAACCAACAGAGGAGCAGAAAGAGGCCTTGTTGCAAAATCATCCTGTGCCCACAACTTTTTCAGACGGGTACTGGTGGTAACTGACTCTGACTAACCAGAGCCAGTGCTATGCTAAAAGACACTTAGAATACAGTGAAAACACCAACATACACTAGGGAACACTATGCGTTGGGGTACCCCTGTGATTAGCATGACCTCCTCTGCAAGTCCCTAGTACATAATAGGGCAGGGGGATTAAAACTACCTCTTAAAACGCGCTACAGGGCGCGTTTGCACAGTGGTGAAGGGAGGGGGGGGCCTGAGGTGACATGTGTGCAAACGCACCCCGTGGTGCGTTTTAAGTTGCGGGATTAAGTCCCCTTGAATTCTGAGGGTCCCTGGGGCCCAACTAGCCCCCCAGGTACCTACAGTTAGGACCACAGAGCTGAGTTGCAGAGAGGCGATCCGAGGCCACGCACCTTTTTTCACCTCTCTGCAACGCAACTCTGTTGTGCTTACTGAAGGTACCTGGTGGGCTAGTTGGCCCCCAGGGTCCCTCAGGATTCAAAGGGAATTAATTCCCCAACTTAAAATTCACCACAGGGCGTGTTTGCGCACATGTCACCTGAGGCCCCGCCCCCTCCCTTCACCACTGTGCAAACGCGCCCCGTGGTGCGTTTTAAGTTGGGGGATTAGGTCACTTTGAATCCTGAGGGTCCCTGGGGCCCAACTAGCCCACTAGGTACTTCCAGTAAGCACCACAGGCCTGCGTTGCAACGCCTGTAACAAATTGTGCAGTTGTGTTTAGGTAGTGAAGAGGGTCGTGCTGGGGGTAGTGTTTTAGAGTTTAGGGTAGTGCAGTGGTGTTTGTGTAGTGTAGGGGGTCATGCTGGGGGTAGATTTAGGGTTTAGGGTAGTGCAGTGGTGTTTGGGTAGTGTAGGGAGTCGTGCTGGGGGAGTGTTTTAGGGTTTAGGGTAGTGCAGTGGTGTTTGGGTAGAGTAGGGGTCGTGCTGGGGGTAGTGTTTTAGGGTTTAGGGTAGTGCAGTGCTGTTTGGGTAGTGTAGGGGGTCGTGCTGGGGGTAGTGATTTAGGGTAGTGCAGTGGTGTTTGGGTAGTGTAGGGGGTACTGCTGGGGGTAGTGTTTTAGGGTTTAGGTTAGTGCAGTGGTGTTTGGGTAGTGTAGGGGTACTGCTGGGGGTAGTGTTTTAGGGTTTAGGGTAGTGCAGTGGTGTTTGTGTAGTGTAGGGGGTAGTGTTTTAGGGTTTAGGGTAGTGCAGTGGTGTTTGTGTAGTGTAGGAGGTCGTGTTTTAGGGTTTAGGGTAGTGCAGTGGTCTTTGGGTAGTGTAGGGAGTCATGCGGTGGTAGTGTTTTAGGGTTTAGGGTAGTGTAGGGGGTCATGCGGGGGTAGTGTTTTAGGGATCAGGGTAGTGCATTGGTGTTTGGGTAGTGTAGGGGGTCATGCGGGGGGTAGTGTTTTAGGGTTTAGGGCAGTGCAGTGGTGTTTGGGTAGTGTAGGGGGTCGTGCTGGGGGAGTGTTTTAGGGTTTAGGGCAGTGCAGTGGTGTTCGGGTAGTGTAGGGGGTCATGCTGGGGGAGTGTTTTAGGGTTTAGGGCAGTGCAGTGGTGTTCGGGTAGTGTAGGGGGTCGTGCTGGGGGGAGTGTTTGAGGGTTTAGGCAGTGCAGTCGTGTTTGGGTAGTGTAGAGGGTTGTGCTGGGGGTAGTATTTTAGGGTTTAGGGTAGTGCAGTGGTGTTCGGGTAGTGTAGGGGGTCGTGCTGGGGGTAGTGTTCTAGGGTTTAGGGCAGTACAGTGGTGTTTGGGCAGTGTAGGGGGTAATGCTGGGGGTGGTGTTTTAGGGTTTAGGGCAGTGCAGTGGTGTTCGGGCAGTGTAGGGGGTCGTGCTGGGGGTGGTGTTTCAGGGTTTAGGGCAGTGCAGTGGTGTTCGGGCAGTGTAGGGGGTGGTGTTTCAGGGTTTAGGGCAGTGCAGTGGTGTTCGGGCAGTGAAGGAGGTCGTGCAGGGGGTGGTGTTTCAGGGTTTAGGGCAGTGGTGTTCGGGCAGTGTAGGGGGTCGTGCTGGGGGTGGTGTTTCAGGGTTTGGGGCAGTGCAGTGGTGTTCGAGCAGTAAAGGGGGTCGTGCTGGGGGTGGTGTTTCAGGGTTTAGGGCAGTGCAGTGGTGTTCGGGCAGTGTAGGGGGCGGTGCAGGGGTGGTGTTTCAGGGTTTAGGGCAGTGCAGTGGTGTTTGGGCAGTGTAGGGGGTGCTGCAGGGGGTGGTGTTTCAGGGTTTAGGGCAGTGCAGTGGTGTTCGGGCAGTGTAGGGGGTCATGCAGGGGGTGGTATTTCAGGGTTTAGGGCAGTGCAGTGGTGTTCGGGCAGTGTAGGGGGTCGTGCTGGGGCTGGTGTTTCAGGGTTTAGGGCAGTACAGTGGTGTTTGGGCAGTGTAGGGGGTCGTGCTGGGGCTGGTGTTTCAGGGTTTAGGGCAGTGCAGTGGTGTTCGGGCAGTGTAGGGGGTTGTGCTGTGGCTGGTGTTTCAGGGTTTAGGGCAGTGCAGTAGTGTTCGGGCAGTGTAGGTGGTCGTGCTGGGGCTGGTGTTTCAGGGTTTAGGGCAGTGCAGTGGTGTTCGGGCAGTGTAGGGGGTCATGCTGGGGCTGGTGTTTCAGGGTTTAGGGCAGTGCAGTGGTGTTCGGGCAGTGTAGGGGGTCTTGCTGGGGCTGGTGTTTCAGAGTCTAGGGCAGTGCAGTGGTGTTCGGGCAGTGTAGGGGGTCTTGCTGGGGCTGGTGTTTCAGGGTTTAGGGCAGTGCAGTGGTGTTCGGGCAGTGTAGGGGGTCGTGCTGGGGGTGGTGTTTCAGGGTTTAGGGCAGTGCAGTGGTGTTTGGGCAGTGTAGGGGGTCATGCTGGGGCTAGTGTTTCAGGATTTAGGGCAGAGCAATGGTGTTCAGGCAGTGTAGGGGTTTTGCTGGAGGTGGTGTTTCAGGGTTTAGGGCAGTGCAGTGGTGTTCGTGCAGTGTAGGGGGTGGTGTTTCAGGGTTTAGGGTAGTGGTGTTCAGGCAGTGTAGGGGGTCTTGCTGGGGTTGATGTTTCAGGGTTTAGGGCAGTGCAGTGGTGTTCAGGCAGTGTAGGGGGTCGTGCTGGGGGTGGTGTTTCAGGGTTTAGGGCAGTGCAGTGGTGTTCCGGCAGTGTAGGAGGTTGTGCAGGGGGTGGTGTTTCAGGGTTTAGGGCAGTGCAGTGGTGTTCGAGCAGTGTAGGGGGTCGTGCTGGGAGTGGTGTTTCAGGGTTTAGGGCAGTGCAGTGGTGTTCGGGCAGTGTAGAGTGTCGTGCTGAGGGGTGGTGTTTCAGGGTTTAGGGCAGTGCAGTGGTGTTCGGGCAGTGTAGGGGGTCGTGCAGGGGGTGGTGTTTCAGGGTTTAGGGCAGTGCAGTGGTGTTTGGGCAGTGTAGGGGGTCGTGCAGGGGGTGGTGTTTCAGGGTTTAGGGCAGTGCAGTGGTGTTCGGCCAGTGTAGGTGGTCTTGCTGGGGGTGGTGTTTCAGGCTTTAGTGCAGTGGTGTTCGGGCAGTGTAGGGGGTCTTGCTGGGGCTGGTGTTTCAGGGTTTAGGGCAGTGCAGTGGTGTTCGGGCAGTGTAGGCGGTCGTGCTGGGGCTGGTGTTTCAGGGTTTAGGGCAGTGCAGTGGTGTTCGGGCAGTGTACGGGGTTGTGCTGGGGCTGGTGTTTCAGGGTTTAGGGCAGTGCAGTGGTGTTCGGGCAGTGTAGGGGGTCGTGCTGGGGGTGGTGTTTCAGGGTTTAGGGCAGTGCAGTGGTGTTCGGGCAGTGTAGGGGGTCGTGCTGGGGCTGGTGTTTCAGGGTTTAGGGCAGTGCAGTGGTGTTCGGGCAGTGTAGGGGGTCGTGCTGGGGGTGGTGTTTCAGGGTTTAGGGCAGTGCAGTGGTGTTCGGGCAGTGTAGGGGGTCATGCTGGGGGTGGTGTTTCAGGGTTTAGGGCAGTGCAGTGGTGTACGGGCAGTGTAGGGGGTCTTGCTGGGGGTGGTGTTTCAGGGTGTAGGGCAGTGGTGTTCGGGCAGTGTAGGGGGTCTTGCTGGGGGTAGTGTTTCAGGGTTTAGGGCAGTGCAGTGGTGTTCGGGCAGTGTAGGTGGTCGTGCTGGGGGTGGTGTTTCAGGGTTTAGGGCAGTGCAGTGGTGTTCGGGCAGTGTAGGGGGTCGTGCAGGGGGTGGTGTTTCAGGGTTTAGGGCAGTGCAGTTGTGTTCGGGCTGTGTAGGGGTCGTGCTGGGGCTGGTGTTTCAGGGTTTAGGGCAGTGCAGTGGTGTTCGGGCAGTGTAGGGGGTCTTGCTGGGGGTGGTGTTTCAGGGTTTAGGGCAGTGGTGTTCGGGCAGTGTAGGGGGTCTTGCTGGGGGTGGTGTTTCAGGGTTTAGGGCAGTGCAGTGGTGTTCGGGCAGTGTAGGGGGTCTTGCTGGGGGTAGTGTTTCAGGGTTTAGGGCAGTGCAGTGGTGTTCGTGCAGTGTAGGGGGTCGTGCTGGGGATGGTGTTTCAGTGTTTAGGGCAGTGCAGTAGTGTTCGGGCAGTGTAGGGGGTCGTGCAGGGGGTGGTGTTTCAGGGTTTAGGGCAGTGCAGTGGTGTTCGGGCAGTGTAGGTGGTCGTGCTGGGGGTGGTGTTTCAGGGTTTAGGGCAGTGGTGTTCGGGCAGTGTAGGGGGTCTTGCTGGGGGTGATGTTTCAGGGATTAGGGCAGTGCAGTGGTGTTCGGGCAGTGTAGGAGGTCTTGCTGGGGGTAGTGTTTCAGGGTTTAGGGCAGTGCAGTGGTGTTCGGGCAGTGTAGGGGTCATGCTGGGGGTGGTGTTTCAGGGTTTAGGGCAGTGCAGTGGTGTTCGGGCAGTGCAGGGGGTCGTGAAGGGGGTGGTGTTTCAGGGTTTAGGGCAGTGCAGTGGTGTTCGGGCAGTGTAGGGGGTCGTGCTAGGGTATGTGTTTCAGGGTTTAGGGCAGTGCAGTGGTGTTCGGGCAGTGTAGGGGGTCGTGCTGGGGGTAGTGTTTTAGGGTTTAAGGTAGTGCAGTGGTGTTTGTGTATTGTAGGGGGTCGTGCTGGGGGCAGTGTTTTAGGGTTTAGGGTAGTGCAGTGGTGCTTGTGTAGTGTAGGGGTCATGCTGGGGGTAGTGTTTTAGGGTTTAGGGTAGTGCAGTGGTGTTTGTGTAGTGTAGGGGGTCATGTTTTAGGGTAGTGCAGTGGTGTTTGGGTAGTGTAGGGGGTCGTGCTGGGGGTAGTGTTTTAGGATTTAGGTTAGTGCAGTGGTGTTGGGGTAGTGTTTTAGGGTTTAGGGTAGTGCAGTGGTGTTTGTGGAGTGTAGGGGGTCATGCTGGGGGTAGTGTTTTTGGGTTTAGGATAGTGCAGTGGTGCTTGTGTAGTGTAGGGGGTCGTGCTGGGGTAGTGTTTTAGGGTTTAGGGTAGTGCAGTGGTGTTTTTGTAGTGTAGGGGGGTCATGTTTTAAGATGCAACGCTCCAATACCTGACCAGTCTGCACTACATAAAACTGCAAAAAAACTAAAACTAAAAATAGTTTTGCACACTTTTGTCATTGGGCTATATGTGGGCTACATCTGGGTAATATTTGTGCTACATTTGGGCTCTTTTTTCACTGGTGGCCATCTTGGAAGACTTCTTTGTTATGAAGTTTCCTAATTTCCTCATTTACTGCAGTCTCCTCAGTAGGAAATACTTTCAGTTTTTTACTTTGATTCCATCAAGAAGGCATTCAGATGTGTCACACATTTGCCATAAATTCAGAATGTTATTACTCTAGTTGTTCATTAGATCACTGTAGTAAAGCTACTGCTCACCAAGGAGTTAACTGGAAGTCTACTGCTGGTATTGAAAGTGATTGTTTCAGTCTGCATGTCAGAATTTTGTAATGAAATAGAAGAGGATTTGAGATCTCACTTAAAACATGCACTAAATTTTCTTTTTGCAGCACTAACCATAATTTCTATGGCAAAATGAACCCCCTCATTTTGTTCCTTTTTAAATTAAATGTTTTAAGTGTTACCAGTTTATTCCAATCAAGATGGCTTCAGGTGTGCCATACTTTTGTCATAAGTAAGGCTGTTAGCACTCTAGTTGTTCTTTAGAACACTCTGGGAAGCTGCAGTAGAACACAAAGGCATCAACTGACAGGCTGCTCCTGTTGAAATATAACAGGAAGATTTTTGAGATCACACTTGAAACATGTCCTAATTTTTCTTTCCAGAGCACTAACCATAATTTCTATGACAAGATGAACCCCATCATTTTGTTCCTTTTTAAATTAAATGTTTTAAGTGTTACCAGTTTATTCCAATCAAGATGGCTTCAGGTGTGCCATACTTTTGTCATAAGTAAGGCTGTTAGCACTCTAGTTGTTCTTTAGAACACTCTGGGAAGCTGCAGTAGAACACAAAGGAATCAACTGACAGTCTCTGCCCTTGTTGGATGTACATGTTTTACTGAGAATGTCAGACTTCATTCTCACATGACTGAGAAAGATAATGTGAATTTACAGAAAATATGCTCTCATTTTAGCTTCTGGGGCACCTTCCAAAACTGTATGGGACAAGCATGTGAAAATAGTTTTCTCTCAAACATGATTCATGATATCCCAGCAGAAGGTTTTTCACAGGGTAAAATCACCTTAGAACACACCACAATTCCTGAAATTAGTATGGTACCATCAACAAATGAATTCTAATGTAACTAAAGTCTGTTATCACCCTTTATAGTTCTCCTTTTGGTAACCCTCAAAATCTTCGATTCACTACAATGCATTTCAATGTGGTACTATCATTTATATTGGTCCCAAGATGGCTGCCAGCAATTCCAGGATGAAGTGCTGACAGCCAATCAGATCTCACGATGACATGTGTGGTTAGGCTCCGCCCAGATATATATGTGTTTTTACTTTTGATTTTCTCAGCAACTACTGAACGGATTTACACCATTTAACAAAAAGGGTTCTTTTTGAACCAAGAACTACCTCTTTGCCAAATTTGGTGTAATTCCGTTCAGCAGTTCGGGCTGTAGCCTTGCATAAAGTTTCCTATGGGAAATTGATTTTTTGACTCTTATTTTTTTAATTTCTCCGCAACTACTGAATGGATTTACACCATTTAACAAAAGGGTTCTTTCTGAACCAAGAACTACCTCTTTGCCAAATTTGGTGTAATTCCGTTCAGCAGTTCGGGCACTAGCCGTGTCTAAAGTTTCCTATGGGAAAATGAATGGGGAAAACACGTTTTGGGACCCCCTTTTTCTCGGCCCCCGCTTGACGAATCACCCTGAGACTTTCAGGGTAGGAGCGGACCGGAGCGGGCCATAAAGTTTGAAAATTTCGCGAAGATTCGTCAACCGACGCAAGAGTTATTTCAAATAGAATGTCGCGGATTTCCTATGGAAAATAGGTCCTAACTATAACTATCTACTTGCGACCGCCAGTAGATAATATATCTATATATCTATATATCTATATATCTATATATCTATATATCTATATATATCTATATATATATTCACTGAAAAAACCATAAGGTTTTAGGGACAGTTATAGTTAGTTGGACATTGCACTCGTACAAAACCCGTGAAATTCCCCCGTTATAGTTAGTTCAGGTAACTATAACTCGCGCCCCCGCAATGCACTGCTGATGACGTCACATATTACATCACTCATGACATGGTCAGTGACATCACTGATGACATCACTGATGACATCTCAAATGACATCACTGATGACATCATCCAGTGACTGTTTGTTTCTGTAAAGTTTAAATATTTTTAATATATATAGGGAAAGGCGTATTGAAGAATGAGTGGGTGTATATGTGTCTGTATGGATGATTTAGTAGGTGCGTGACTAACTCGATAAGTGAGTGATTAAACGTATCTTACTGAATGCATGGGTTAGTGACTAAACTGGGTGAATGTCTGTATCCATCTGTCTGTTGCTGTGTAAGTGGTGCATGGGTTTGTGAATAGCTACATGAGTGTCTATATGAGTTATTGATTGGTTGTTTGAGTATCTGTATGGGTGCCTGAGTGTTTGTGTGGGTGGGGTGTGTGCGACTCTGTGCATAGATGTGTGAGTGGGTGATTCACTGGGTGGATGGTTTCAAGAGTGCATCTGTGATAGACTGTATGGGTGGGTAAGTGTGTGTAAGAGTGTGTTAGTGAGTGAATGTATGTCCCAGTGGTACATGTGTGAGTAACTACATATGTGAAAGGCAGTATATATGTGTGTTGGAGTATATAAATAGCTATAAGCGAGAGTGTCTGATTGTGAGAGTGACTGTATGGATGAGTGTGTACTTGTATCAGTGATTGTATAAGAGCGTAAGAATGTGCTAGTATTTGTATGAGTAAGTGAGCTGGTGTGTGTATAACTGTATAGGTGAGTAAATGGCAGTGTGTTTAATTATTTGCATGACTGACTAGGTGTGTGAGTACCTCTATGGATGAGTGGCGGTGTTTGCGTGTCTATATAGGAGTATGAGTGCATATGATAGTCCTGTACTGAGTGACCATAAGTATGAGTGACTGTACGGGTGAGTAAGTGGATGTGTGTGTGTAGACCTAAGAATCAGTGAGTGGGTATGTAGTTATTGGTGTTGGAGTGTCTATGGTTTTGAGAATGGCAGTCTGTAATTTAGAGTGGGTGTATCAAAGGTTATATTAGGGTGTGAGGAGGTGCATTAAATTCTCACATGGATGATGTCATCAGTGATGTCATTTGAGATGTCATCAGTGATGTCATCAGTGATGTCACTGACCATGTCATGAGTGATGTAATATGTGACGTCATCAGCAGTGCATTGCGGGGGCGCGAGTTATAGTTACCTGAACTAACTATAACGGGGAATTTCACGGGTTTTGTACGAGTGCAATGTCCAACTAACTATAACTGTCCCTAAAACCTTATGGTTTTTTCAGTGAATTTCTAAGGTTTTTTAAATGCTAATTTCTAACTGTAACGTGCCTGAAACCTATGGTTTTTTCAGTGAATTTCAAAGGTTTTTTAAATGCTAATTCCTAACTATAACGTGTCTGAAACCTATGGTTTTTTCAGTGAATTTCAAAGGTTTTTTAAATGCTAATTCCTAACTATAACGTGTCTGAAACCTATGGTTTTTTCAGTGAATTTCAAAGGTTTTGTAAATGACAATTTTTAAATGTATTAATTATTATATTTATTTTTTTGATACTGATTTACAACATTTTTTTAAACTATTTATTTTTAGATATTTTATTTTTTAAATTACATTGTAATTACATTATACATTACATTACAAAATATACTTTCTCAGAATGAATTACTTTAGTTTAAATACTTTGCAAATAGGCAATAGACTTTTAAGTACAGTAGTTACAGTTGTTGCAATGGGCAATACAATTTAAAAAACAAAGCAACATGGAGCTCAATGTGAATTTCTAGCTAAATGCAATTAGTTACTTTATGGATTACTTTTCTAACCACAGGACTGGATCCTAGATTCAGTCCTGGGACATCTCCTGTAAACAGTTGAGTAAAAGCGTTTTGGTTACAGTAGTGATTTTTAAGGAATATTATTGTATTTTAAAAGTTGACACTTAGAAACTTTTTCATATAGAATCACCAATGTTATCCTATGGGAGGAAATTCACTTAGCAGGTAAGTAGTGTTATCGTTACTTTTTCTTACTCAGTGGTGGATCCTGGAACCAGCACTGGTGCATCTCCTGTAAACAGTTGAAAGAATGCGTTTAAGTCACACAGGCGATTTTTAAGGAATATTTGTAGTTTGTGAAAATCGACACAAACTTTTCTGCTGAAAACCAGACAATGGATTCCTATGGAAGGAAATTCAAGTTAATGGTAAGTACGGTTAGAATTACTTTTCAGGGTCAGTGCTGGGCTAAAAGATGCTGCACTGGGTTCTCTCCTGATAACAGGTGAGTAAATCGGAATTCGTAGTTCAGCTGATTTTAGAGGAATATTATAAAGTTCCAAAACTCCACACTTAGAAGAATTTCCAAGTGAAACCAGTCAATGTTAGCCTATGGAAGGAAATTCAAGTTACTGTTAAGTACGGTTAGAATTACTTTTCAGGGTCAGTGCTGGGCTAAAAGATGCAGCACTGGGTTCTCTCCTGATAACAGGTGAGTAAATCGGAATTCGTATTTCGTCTGATTTTAGAGGAATATTTGTATGTTTCAAAAATCGACACTTAGAAACTTTGTCAGCAAAAAGCAGGCAATGATATCCTATGGAAGGAAATTCAAGTTACTGGTAAGTACGGTTAAAATTACTTTTCAGGATCAGTACTGGGCTGAAAGATGCAGCACTGAGGTCTCTCCTGATAACAGGTGAGTAAATCGGAATTCGTATTTCGGCTGATTTTAGAGGAATATTATAAAGTTCCAAAACTCCACACTTAGAAGAATTTCCAAGTGAAACCAGTCAATGTTAGCCTATGGAAGGAAATTCAAGTTACTGGTAAGTACGGTTAGAATTACTTTTCAGGATCAGTACTGGGCTCAAAGATGCAGCGCCAGGGGGCGCGTTTGCAGAGTACTGCAGGGAGGGGGGCGGGGCCTCCGGCACGATGCCGGTCGTTTTTTTTCTATTTTTTTTATGGGAGGGGGCTGCGTGGCCCCCCTTCCCTTGCCCACTTTTGGCCCCGGGGACCCCATCCCCCGGGGCCTGAGCATTTTTTTATTTTTTTTTTAAATTAAAAAAAAAAAAAAACGGGAAGGGGGCCGCATGGCCCCCTTCCCTGGGCCTGTATTGGCCCCGGGGACCCCATCCCCGGGGCATGGCCTCGATTTTTTTATTTGGAGTGGGGCTGCGTGGCCCCCTCCTCAGGCCATTTAAGGCCCCGGGGACCCCATCCCCGGGGCCGGCCTTGCATTTTTTTTTTTTCTTTCTTTAAATTTGGGGAGGGGGCTGTGTGGCCCCCTCCCTGGCCACTTATGGCCCCGGGGACCCCATCCCCCGGGGCCTGGCCTCTGGTTGGGGACTGTGGGGGTCCCCAATCCCCCACAGTCCCAGCCGGCTCCCCGCCTCCTGCGCGAGCCGGCATTGCTTTCCACATGGGGAGCAGCTAACATGCTGCTCCCCATGTGGAAAGCAATCAGCTTTGGATATTGGAGCGAGAGCAGGTTTCCTGCCTCTCTTCCAATATCCAAAGCAAGTTTGCAATGACAGGACGGGAGCCACGAGGCTCCCGTCCTGTCATGCAAACAGCAGTGTCCCGGGGGTAGGCACCCCGGGACACTGCAGGAGCCGGCCCTGGGGGGTGGCGGTCCTCAGAGCCATCACTGGCTCCAGGAGGGGGGCCGCGTGGCCCCCCTCCCCACATTTTCAAAGCCCCGGGGAGGTGGTGGTCCCCGGGGCTTCGGGGGTCCAAAACGGACCCCCATTTTTAATTTTTTAGTGCCCCGGGGAGGTGGCGGTCCCCGGGGCGTGTGGGGGGGCTGGAGCCCCCCCACAAAGGTTAAAAAAAAATAAAACAGAAGCCCCGGGGAGGTGGCGGTCCTCGGGGCAGCGGGAGGGCAAAGAGCCCTCCCGCACCATTTTTTGTTAAAGCCCCGGGGGTGGCGGTCCCCGGGCTTGGGGGCCCTTAGAGGCCCCCCATACATAAATTTAACCCCCCCACCATGCCCCCGGGGCAATTAACATCGAGCGCGGGAGACCGCGCTCGATTTTTTTTTTTCCGGCAGGATCCGCGCACCCTGAGCGCAACCTGCCGATTTTTTTACAAAAAAAAAATGCTTTTTTTTGCCCAGGGGGTCCTTGTGGGACCCCCTGAGCAGGCCTAGGGGATTAGGGTGTTTCTACCCTGCCCCCTTTGTGCGCTTTGCGCACTTGTTTCTGTCCCTCGGTTCTACCGAGGGACAAAATGGCTGCCAACACTTCCTGAATCGGAATGTTGACAGCCAGCTGACAGCCAATTAGCATGCAGCTCGTGATCGGGAGGGTACGCGCACCCTACTCGGCCATAGATATATATGTGACTTTACTTGTGAATTTCTCAGGAACTACTGAACGGATTTACACCATTTAAGCAAAAGGCACCAGTCTGAACCAAGGGCTACCTCTTTGCCAAATTTGGTGTAATTCCGTTCAGCAGTTCGGGCTGTAGCTGCGACTAAAGGTTCCTATGGAAAATGAATGGGGAAAACGCGTTTTGGGACCCCTTTTTCTCGGCCCCCGCTGACGAATCAACCCGAGACTTTCAGGGTAGGAGCGGAGCGGAGCGCCCCAACAAGTTGGAAACTTTCGCGAAGATTCGTCAACCGGCGCCAACGTTATTTCAAATAGAATGTCGCGGATTTCCTATGGATAATAGGTCCTAACTATAACTATCTACTGGCGACCGCCAGTAGATAATATATATATGTATATATATATGTGAGTGTGTGTGTTTAGGCTATCTCTTCTTGGAGGTTTCTCCACCGAAAACTTTGGAACTTCCCAGGGTACTCTGCTTCTTCCTTTGCATAACTTATGCAGTATTCTAAGCCTGAAAGAGCATTGTTTTGGCACATACTGGATGCTCCCTTGTGTCTGGACAAACCTATGGCCCTCTGATGAGCTCTAATAATAGCGAACATGTTTCAGGGCCTGCTTCTATTCATTCCAGCTTGGCTTGGATGGTATTTTATCATTCTAAATCGGTAATACTGTGGCAGAATGGTAAAAGGCTTTTGTTATTTTTCAGCTCAAGGTGGATGGCAGTTGCTAATCCTGTGCTTAAAGGCTTTGCTGCAAAAATGGCAAAAGGCTTTGTCACTTATCTAGCTTGGCGTGGATGGCAGTGTGCTACTCCAATGCTTACAAACCCTCCTAGAAAAACATACATTTGAGGTGAGCAGATAGGACTCTCAGTGGTGCTGTAGAGTGTTATAAAGGAGATGCTCTCCAACTAACACTTGGGAACTTCTCAGGGCCCCCTTCTTTCGATTTTGCATCAATCTATCTATCTATCTATCTATCTATCTATCTATCTATCTATCTAACTATCTATCTATCTATCTATCTATCTACAAATATATGTATATACATAAAGATGTAGATATTTATGTAGATATAGATATTTAGACACACACTGTACAGTACTTTTTAGGTGATTCCACAGAGTTGCCTTTAAAGTTGCAATACCAGAGTGTTAGAAGTACCTTAGTAAGTTTCCCCTGACCCAGCTCCATCAAATGTCGCCAGGACAATGACAAATGTCGCCAGGAGAATGACTCTGCAGAAAATCAGAAGAGATATTTGGATGTTGGGGCTCAAGCTAGCATGCTTTACCTAGCAGGACTGAAAGGGAGTATTGGTGGAGACCTCAATGTTTAGAGAAGCCGAGACTGCTGCTGTCTATTTGGTGTCTGTCCACTTAAAGATGCGTTAACAGTCTGACTCCATTTATATTTAAGTGTCGCCTCTCCTACCTATGGCTTGCTTTCCTCTTTATTGCGTAGTGGCCATTGCCTGACACATTGCGCGTTATACTCTGTTTTGGGTCGATAGCCCTAGTGTTTGCTCTTGGGTTCTCACTAATTTGGTGAAATATATGAAGCCCCATATTACATATAGGGTGAAATATATTTTTGTTTATCAAACAAGACCATTGTTCTCTTAATTGCCATCCCTTCTTGAAGGTTTCTTTTTGTATGTTAAGGCTGTGCAGCATTTGAAAATTGTATGGTGATGAGATCCTTTTGCAATGCTGGAAAAACACTTATGACTGGCACTTGTTTTGGCTTACAGTCAGCTGCACTGCCTGTAAATATTTTGACCTATAAAAATGTTTTATAATTTTTTCAAAATTTGTATTAGAATTGAGAATAATAATAGAAAACAGAGAAACATTTCATATTAATATTCAACCAATCAATCAATCAGGGGGTTTAGAGCGCGCTACTCACCCCTGTGGGTCTCAAGACACTGGGTAGGGGGGGTGCAACTCCAGTTCAGACGAAGATCCAGGTCTTGAGGCTCTTCCTGAAGGTGTGCAGAGTAGGGGAGCATCTGATGTTGACTGGGAGCTAGTTCCAGGCTCTAGCTGCGGTGAAGGAGAAGGCTCTTCCACCCGCTCTGGTTCTGCGGATGCGCGGGGTTTCTGCTAGGGCGAGGTCGACGGAGGTTCCTTTTGGGTACGTGGAAGGAGACTCTTTCATTGAGGTATTTGGGTCCGATGTTGTGGAGGGATTTGTAGGCGTGGGTGAGTAGCTTGGAGGTGACTTTTTTTTCGACGGGGAGCCAGTGGAGGTCTCACAGGTGGTGGGTGATGTGCTCATGTCGTGGGGTGCCGAGGATGAGTCTGGCCGCGGTGTTCTGGATGGTCTGGAGTTTTTGTAGCAGGGATTTGTTGATTCCAGCGTAGAGGGTGTTTCCGTAGCCCAGTCTGCTTGTTATGAGTGAGTGGGTGATGGTCTTTCTGGCTTCGGGGGAGGATCCACTTGAAAGTCTTGCGGAGGATGCGAAGGGTGTAGAAGCAGGTGGAGGCGACGGCGTTGATCTGTACGGTCATGGTGAGGGAGGAATCGAGTATGATGCCGAGGTTCTGGGCATGGTCCGTGGGGGTGGGGGGTTGCCGAGGGCAGAGGACCACCAACTGTTGTCCCAAGCTGCGGGGGTGGCTCCAAGGACGAGGACTTCTGTCTTTTCCGAGTTGAGTTTCAGACAGCTGCTGCTTATCCAAGCTGCAACGCCTTTCTTTCCTTCTTGGAAGCTGAGTCTAGTAGTTTCGGGGTTTTTTGTAAGGGGGAGGATGAGCTGGGTGTCGTCGGCGTAGGATACAATGCTGAGTCCGTGCTGTCTGACGATGGCGGTGAGGGGGGCTATGTAGATGTTGAAGAGAGTGGGGCTGAGCGATGATCCTTGTGGTACTCTGCAGGTGATCTCTATTGGTTCGGAGAGGAAAGGCGGGAGTCTGATCTGTTGGGTTCTGCTGGCGAGGAAGGAGCGGAGCCAGTCAAGGGCGGTTCCCTGTATTCCTGCGTCATGGAGTCTGGCTGCAAGAGTGAAGTTGGAGACGGTGTTGAAGGCTGCGGAGAGGTCGAGTAGGATGAGGGCTGTGGTGTAGCCTTGGTCTAGGAGTGTGCGTATGTCACTGTGGTGACGAGGAGGGCGGTCTCGGTGCTGTGGTTGCTGCGAAATCCGGATTGGGAGGGGTGGAGGATGGAGTTCTCTTTGATTAAATTTGTCAGCTGTGCTTTTTAACGATCTTCTCTTTGACTTTGGCTGCAAAGGGAAGGAGAGAGATGGGTCGGTAGTTCTTCAGGTCTGTAGGTTCTGCAGCAGGTTTCTTGAGGAGGGGCTTGACTTCTGCGCGCTTCCAGTCATCGGGGTAGGGCCGGATTCGAAGGAGGCGTTGATGGTGCGTTGTAGCTCGGGCGATAAGGCGGCGGTGGCTCTGTGGAAGATGTGCGGTGGGCAAGGGTCTGTGGGGGCTCCTGAGTGAGTGCTCTTTATGGTCGTGAAGGTATCTTCGGTGGTGACCGGGGTCCAGGCGGTGATGGTGAAGTTGTCGTAGAGGGCCTTGATATTCAGGTGGAAGTAGGAGCCGAGCTTGTTGCAGAGGTCCTGGGAGGGAGTGACGTCCGTGGCTTCACTGGGGGGTTTGGTGAATTGCTGGATGATGTTGAAGAGTTCCTTCGAGTTGCTGGAGTTGGAGAGGATTTTTTCCGAATGAAGGTCTTATTTGTGGATCTTATGCGTTGGTGGTATTCTGTTATGGCGTTCTTGTATGTGGTCATATTATGCCAGATTTGGCACAAAAAAGGGAGAAAACTCTGCTCGATAAGTAGGGGAACAACAATATAAATACACATATAAAAGGAAAACAGTACGAAAACAATAATCTGGATACAACAACCTAGAACAAGAATCAAATATAGTGGCCCAAATATATTTAAAGTGTCTATACCTCTCAATTCCCTTAAACTTGGAGATGGAGATAGCTGTCTCAATCTCAAATATCTGACAAAAAAGTGCCCACCATTCAGCAACACTAGGGGGTGTGGTACTACACACAAATGAGCAACGATAATGGCAAAAGAAATAATAATAGATAGTCTAGGGCTATTGTCAGACCAATTTAGTATCATAATATCCTTTGCAGATGATGATGATGAAAGCGACTTGTACAGCGCACAGCTACTCCGTAGAGTGTCCAGCGCACTGCGCAGGTCAGATAGTATGTTCAGTAGTTTTAGACCTGTCTAAAGAGCCAGGTTTTCAGACTTTTTTTTAAACATTGCGGAATTACTAACAGCACAGAGTTCTAGAGGGAACTTGTTCCATGCTGTAGACCCTAGATAAGCAAGAGATTTATCTTCTGCTCTAGCACGCCAGATTCTGGGAGTTACTGCCAGAAGCTTATTGGCAGATCTCAGATTTCTTGCTGGAACATGAAAGCTGAACCATGCTCTAAGATGTTCTGCACCTGAGAGATATAAAGCTCCGTGCACTAACACTAATGCCTTAAACAAGATTCTCTTCCTGATAGGAAAGCAATGCAGGGCACGCAAATGAGAGGATAGATGTTCTCTAACTGGCAGTTTCAATAGGAAACATGCTGCTGCGTTCTGAACTACCTGGAGCTTTTCCAACAGGTACTCTGGCAGGCCAAAATAAAGTGGATTAGCATAATCCAGCCTTGATGTTACCAGGGCCTGGTTGACAGTTTTTTTTTTTGGTGCAGAAAAAGGCAGAAAATGTAAAACCTTTTTCAAAGAGCGCAATATCCCAAAACAGGTGCCCACCACAAATTTAATTTGTGGCCTGAATGACAGGCAGTCATCAAATTGGAGACTGGAACCGCCCCCCCCCCCCCATATTTCCAGATATCTGTAAATCCAACCCGAAATGCTGGGAAAGAGTCGCAGATACATTAGACCAATAAGAATTCAGTGATGGGCACCCAGCAAACATATGCACAATATCTGTTGCCTGCCGTCTGCACTTTGGACAGGGGCACTTGGTACTGGTTTTTATTAATATCCTACTTTAAAACTTTATCCAGAGTATAGTAAAGCATTTAGGGGCATATTTACAAGACCCTAACACCACCGGAGCATCACTTTTTCTAATGCACCGGTGGCATTGCTTTCTACCCCATATTTACAAGGTGGTGTTAAGCCACCTAAAGTGGCTTAACGCCACCTTGTAAATATGCTCTTTACTGCAGCAGTCTGCTGTGGCAAAGGGGCGGGCAATGGGTGTTGCAGTGGGCATTCCACTGCAACACCCATTGCTTTTTGACACTGCCCCATGTTTACAAGGTAGGATGCAGCGCCAAAAATAAGACCAGGAAATACCTGGTCTTAAACAGGCGATAAGAAGAGAAATGTATTATTTCTCCTCGTATTTTGCTCTTTCCATGTGTGCAGCATTCTGCAGCACACAAAGAAACTGCAAATCGCCGGTAAAGATTGTTTATATGCAGGAAGGAGTCCCTTTCTGCACATAAACAACCACCCCTGCAGCTCAGGCACCCTTGCAACATGGCGCAAGGGTGCCAGCGCTGGTGCAAAAGCAGCTTCTTTAGCGCCAGTGCTAGGGGAAACACAGGGATGCACCGTATTTTGTGTAAATACGGCGCATCCCTGCATTTAAAAAATGTCAGAAAACGGCGTTAGCAATTTTGGAGTAACACTGCGCTCCAACATTTTTTGGTAAATATCCCCCCCAGAGAGTTTTATGTTGCTGGATCTTAAGGTTAACTGAGAACACTGAATAATTGATCATATCTAACGATTCAGAAATGTCTTTGTGTAGCAGCATCATACCTAGGTTAAGGTTCCACTAAGATACTAGGGGGCACATTACGATGGCGGGCGGAAGCACCACCGCCGTGCTGGCGGATGCAAAAACCACCAGTTACCGCCGGCACGCAGCAGTCCACACGCCCGTCCAATTACGATGCGAAAAGTAGGCCAAACACCGCCGGCAAGCCAGCAACACCGTCCGCCATCAAAGTGCGCCCGTACATGTAGCGGCGCAGCCCAACTGACACACACCGTCCGACGAAACACGTCCCGCCCGGCGCATAAATTACGATGCCGCAAACAAACGGCTCCCACGGCCAAGAGATACCGTACGACAAACCGAAGCGGTAACACGGATGCCGAGCACGGACAACGAAGAAGCGGCTCCCCGAGCATGAATCCAGCACTGCAGGCCCTCCCCATGCTTCTGCTGATGCACCACCAAGGACGCAACGTACCGCGGAGACGCAGGTAGGCACACACACAACAAGTGCACGCAAACAGCGCACACAGTGCAAGGGCGGAAAAAGCGGACAACCCCCCACCAGCGCGTGTACACAACACATCCACCATTGCATCCACATATGACACACAGGCCAAATCGTAACATCGCGGAACACATGTGTACACACCACCTGGGACTAGTAACCAACCACCCCGTCACGGCCCCAAAGCGCCGATGACGCCGCCACACATGCGCACAACGCAGAGGCCAACCGCAGCGCCATGCATGCGTCGCACACAGACACAGGGACACAACCAAGCAGCACACACATCAGCCCCACCCCGAACGCACATGACACGTGACAGGCCGGCCACAGACATGTCCTCAACGCCCAATTCACGGACAACACCCAACGCCACACAACCGACGCACACATGTCAGTGAAGACACGCAACAGCAGGACACACCCCAGTGTAACAAACATGGCGTAGCACACAGCGGCGGCAACACCAACTAGGAGAAGCAGGGTCCCTTCGGGAAGAGGAACGCCAGTACCACACAGAAACACCCATACCACCCTGCACATATGAACAAGACATATAAAACGGAACACCAAAGAGCCCGGGGACCGACAACAGGTGGCCCAAGAATAACATTCA
This sequence comes from Calotriton arnoldi, assembly GCA_963921515.1. Taxonomy (NCBI): domain Eukaryota; kingdom Metazoa; phylum Chordata; class Amphibia; order Caudata; family Salamandridae; genus Calotriton; species Calotriton arnoldi. The sequence goes on along the minus strand of CAWUFW010007155.1, from coordinate 571,315 downwards.
CACACAAGGCCCAACGCAGAGCGGAAAGGCAGCCTGCCGCCCACACAAGGGAGAGCAGACAGCACTGAATGACCTTCCATTCCAACTCCGAAACCACAGCCCTACGACAGAAGCCGGTGAATACAGCCATTGTCCAAGAATAGACCAACACAGGCATGCCGAGGAGACCGACCACAGGGCAGATAGCGCATATCACAGAAGCACACAACGGACGGGGAAGAAAGAAGAAAACACTCCCCCATGTCGGCCACATGCAAGTTAATTGGAAGGAGTCACACATCACTGACCTTGAACTGTCTGAGAAGCATGTGGGAAGAGGGCCTGTGTCCTCCAAACAAGCCAACAGAACACAAGTCCTGTCTCCCTACGACTACACAGAGCTCACAGCAACCCCGGAGCGTGCACATTGCAGACTGCACACACAGCCGGAGCACGCCACCTCAACGAACCGCTGCGAAATGGCAACCGCAACACACCTACCCAACTACGCCGAACAGCTCAAGCTGTACAAAACCAACCTGTTCCATACATTGGGATGCGATCTCCTGTCCCTGCTGAACGTAAGTTACCGACTGACTTACCGCATCACATTGTTCAGCTGCGTCATGCCCGTCTTCTACTGTCGGAGGTGTCCCTACCAGCATCCCGTCGAGATATGCCTCTCCAACCCGGCATGTCTGAAGGCGGACCTGCTACCACTACTCCTCCCTCTGGACGCACACGACAGGGCCTGCTCTGCCTATGGGGGCATGGCGTATGTGGCCAACATCGCACCCGCACTGAAATGGGACCACTGTGCCTCCACACGACGGATCATCGAGAACAGCTACATCGAATGTCACCCAGCATGCCCCATCATGGTCCTCCAAGGGACAACTTACGAACAACACCTTGACAGCCACCATCCGCTACATTGGCTGGCAAACATGTACACCACCAATGACATGGAAGCCCTGCTGGACGGCATCGCATACCTGACAACCTGTAAATTCGTCGGACCACAACGCAGGTTCCCCGAGTGACCTATGATGTCCAACCCCGCACCCATGCTTAGCTTCCGCACGGACTGGCCAGTCACCACCACAACAGCCATACCAAACGACCGGCAACTGTAACCACACCATCAACGACATCGCCATGACATCGGATATGACCGGGACATGCACACTGTTCCCCATCACATCCAGGAACACCGCATGCATCGTGGGAGGCAGTGGCATGGGCTCTGTGTATCGCACCCACATGGACGGAACTGCACGAACAACCAGGACACGACATGGATCCAGCGCACATGGACACACACACCGCTCAGTGGACATGAATAGGTCGCCTGGAGTCTGTGGGTGCTGCACCCCTCCCACCCCCGCCCCAGGAATCCCATACCAGGACCTTTGCATGGACGACAAGTGCATACAACAACAACACGACCCCAGTGACTGTGACATGTCCAGTAACCACCACAGTGCAACAACAAGTGGCACGCCGCTGCATGCACGCAAGCACATGCCCTGATGTCATCTCACATGCACGCGTGCATGAGGAACAACCGCAGCAAACCTGTCACATGGAACTGAGATGGACTGTGCCCATGATGCCAAGCGGTCTGGTAGGCTACATGTATACCGTCTGTGTCAAAGTCCGCAGCTCCGCAGCTATACGTAAATGTACATTAGCACAGCCTTGGCCAAGCAGATGTCACTCTGAAGCCCACATCCCACATGCAACAGCCAATCACATGTAACCCCACACCCTATCCCATTTGCAATCATGCTCAGTATATCCTCAACATGTATTCCGCTGCCAGTAGTGTCCACTATACTGCATCACAGAGGACAGAAGACTCAATATAATGTTTGAAACCAAAACTGTCTCCGCTGACTCATTTCACAAGTACGAATGAGAGAGGATGAGAGTATGTGAAGTACACGGCAGTCGTGACATGACCATGTAGTCCACTGGTATTGGATGTCAACGCAAATGAGTAGCACTACTGTGGAAGACACACATGTGTCGTGTGAAGTCGTATGGACGCAGTGCTCAGGTGGGTGGGTGCGACGGGTAGATGCGCACATGCCAAGTTGGAGCACGCCGTGTTGGGAGGGGTCATGAACAGTACACCACCGCTTCCCTGGGCATTGTGAGAGGACACCTGTCGGGGGGAGTGAACACGTGTGTGCACAGCAGCCGGGCACACGTACAAAGCGGTACCAGGCGCACCTCAGCCCACCCTCTGTGGACAAGCTGGATCCTGTTGTGCGCCCGCCATGCCCCTGACAAGGCACACACAGCCCCAGTCGACCAGGTGTAACCCCAACATAGTCAATCCGCACAGGCGATACAGGGCACGGGATGGCAGTGGAGCATGGTGTGTGAGAGGTCTCCTCGCGCTCCTCCTGGTCATATCACGCAGGCAATAGAACCTCAACGTCTAGCATGGCACAAGTCAGATGGAAGTGTAGGGGACGCACCACAGCACGAGCAGCACTGACGTCACGGGAGGTGGCTCGCACCATCCCATCCATTGCCCATCATACCAACCACGCCACATGCCATTGCGACTAAGTGCAAGCGCGTGCGCCACCACCCCCGAGCCCTCCCCAGAGAGGCCAAAGAGTGAATGTGTGGGCCATCAGCCACAGACGGACGCGGCCTGGCCGCAAGGGCAGCCACAGCCACTGGGTGTCGCAGGTGGCGGATCCGGAAGGCGAAGACTGTGATGCATAGTCCATGCAGGCCGGGTCTCCATTTGGGGCACCACGCAGGTGGACGGCGTCCCGCAACACATCATACCCTGAGACAGCCCACTCGTGCGACTGGACCCACACATACACTCCTTGCCCTCTCTGGTGCGAGCTTGGGGCTGCCTGTGCAAGCGCTAGCCTCGCAGGTGAGCATGCATATTGGGGGAGCGAGGGGAGGACATGAGGGCTGGGGCGAAGATGACTGTATCACTGTCAGTTAGTACAAGGGATGACCCAGATGTGGAAAGGAAGAGACGTGTCCCGTGTGTACTGCAACTAGTCGCCAATACAACTACCCCCCATGTCCGGAATGTAAGCCCGCACCTAGGCCCGCCCATCCGCCACATCGAACATACCACCAGCACGACAACCTTCCCATTCGAAACACTGACTGGGGGTGGCGACCAGTGTACAATCATGTGTAGCCTACCCACGCGTACATGTGGGCCCTCCATGATCCATGTCACCTGCGGCAAAGTCATGACATGCGCAATGAGGGAAGTGAGGAGAGCTGCCCGCCCCACGCGCAGAAGGTGCATCAGCTCCACAGACCCAGCAGCGAGTCCAGCAGGGGTCACATGTGCAGGGGCAGCTGTGCCTGATGTGAAGGCACATGCATATAGACAGCACATCGACCAATGTGTAGTCTGCCCACATCTACAGTCCATCATCATGCGGACATAGGAATTGAACACAGGGCAACACATCTTAGTGGGTGCACCCACCGTGACCAACAATGCGCAATCATCGACGTACCCGCCCTGTGCATGGCCCCCCACCCAACGGAGGCACATCCAGTGCCACCATCCCACACACACAAGCCTTCCACGGAACATGCTGTGTCCAATGGTCAGTACAGAGTCAGCGCCCATCTGGTGGATCCTGAACAGGAGACACATGCACACACATGCCAGCTCCCACTATGTACGACTGCCACCTGGCACGTGCAATGTAACCTCTCACCTGTGACGTGTGACTGCAAGCACACAGCCGTCTTGGCATGGGGCTGTCAATGTGGACACCTGTCAATGTTTCGGGAGGTGTGATCCGTACAGTGCTGTACATAGGGTGCAGTGCTGACACCTACTACTGTCTCATATCCCCTCGTGCCACAGGTCCCACTTGTTTTGGCCGCTCAGCCTGTGCCCACATCGTCGTCGTCGTGTGCCATACTCATCCAGCCGCGGAAGCAGTTCCATGCTCAGCAGACATTCATGTTGCCGTGGCGTTGCCGCTTGACGGATATGCAGTCAGTCCCCATCAGCACGCCCCGCAAGTCATTGGGGCCTAGATCCCCATGTGCATGCACATGGCAGTGGTTTGTATCACTAGCCATTGCCATTGTTGGGAGACCTGTGTAAGTGTATTGTGGCCGTGCCGTCCCAGCTTGACAGCTGGGCTGTGGCTCATGTGCTTGCTCAGTCATGTCAGTGATGTGTATGCGAAATTGCTATGTGTCGTGTTGCATTGACATGTGTCCTCTGCCATTGTCCCTAGGCGGAGACCGAACATTGACCGCCCATACCAATTGCTGGCGGACATGGACGATGCAGAGGTTATTAGGAAGTTTCGGCTGGACAGGCCAACCCTGCATCGACTGTGTGCCATGTTAGAACCCCATCTCCGTCCCCGCAGGGTGTATCCGACTGCTGTCACCCCCACAGCTAAGGTGATGGCCGCCATGCATTTCTTCGCCACTGGGTCATTCCAGCACACAGTGGGCATTGGAGGAGGGATGTCCCAGCCCATGTTCAGCAAGGTGCTGAGGGATGTACTGGCAGCCATGATGCTGTACCGGAACAGGTACATCCGCTTCCCCAGGGCTCGTGAATTGGCGGCAGTGAAGGGTGCATTCTATGCCCTTGGCAGAATCCCACACGTCGTTGGAGCCATTGACTGCACACATGTCGGCCTTGTTCCACCACAGGCCACTGAGCACCTGTACCGCAACAGGAAGCACACGCACTCCCTGAATGTGCAAGTGGTGTGCCTTGCGGACATGGTGATAACCCACGTGTGTGCAAAGTTCCCAGGCTCGGCCCATGACGCACACATAATGCGCAACAGCATCTTGCCACGACTGATGTCCAATATGCAACAGGATCGTGCCTGTATTGTCGGTGAGTATGTGGAGTGGTGTAGCGTGCTGGCTGTGCGATGCTGTCCCCTGTCCAGTTGGATTAGCAACGGTTCTCTGTGTCCCTCACACCCAGGTGACTCTGCGTATCCGAATGGGGCATGGCTGCTCAGTCCATTGAGGAATCCTCGCACCCCAGCAGACGATCGCTACAATGAGGCACATGGGAGGACCAGACGTGTGGTCGAGCGTACCTTTGGCCTCCTCAAGTCCAGGTTCAGGTGCCTGGACCGCACCGGGGGTGCGCTGGCGTACTCCCCACAGAAGGTGTGCCGGATAGTGGTGGCGTGCTGCATGCTGCACAATCTGGCCATTCGGAAGCAGATCCCCCTCATCGTGGATGACGGAGATCAACCAGGGCCCCAGCCCGCAGACCAGGACAGCTCGAGTGAGGAGGACAGCGGAGAGGAGGAAGCTGGTAATGTGCGGCAGCAGCTCATCGCCCGCTACTTCACTTGACGGTGAGTGTCCATGTACGACGGCTGATGTGGCTGTATCTGTGCAGGTGTGTGTGTGCTGTGTCAGGGTGGCCGTTTGTTCACTGCGTGCTGTGTGTCAACGCTCCATGGCCAGGGTAGTATGCCACTGTTGGTGGCTGTGGCATTGTGCCCTATTGCTCTGTGCGATGTGTGTACATTGCTTGTAGTTGTTGACATGTACTGTGTGATGGGTGTGTGACACACTCATTGAATGTGCTCCTGTTCTGTCTCCCACCCCTAGGTCCCTACAGGCCCTCCGGATTCAAATGCCATGCCACGCATCAGGTGCCTTTCCGCCCAAGGTGGCCGTTGTATTCCGTACAAATAAGACACAGGGCACAAACAGCAGTTAGTGAAAAAGGTGCATTTATTACAAACTGTGACATGTGATTGTGTGTAAGGTGATGACAAAAGTGGTGCGTGCAGTGACAATGAGCTGTCGGTCATGGCTGCGTGATGATCAGGGTGTACCCACTGGTTCTATGTCCATAGTCCAACACACACATGCCATCCAGATGGCTGTGTGGAGTGGGATCGTAGTCCAAGTCAATGCAGTGGCTGGTCAAGGAAGGCTGGCGGAAGGCTGGCTGGCTGCCTCACTTGCGTCTGGAGCATGCGAAGTCCTCCCGGGAGATCTGTTTCCTCTTCGGACGGCCCCTTCCACGTTTGCGAGGGGGTGCCTGCTTGCGACATGCTGGTGGTTGAGGTGTGATCACTGGCTGTGGACGCAGGGGAACTGGACACTGCTGCTCCACCCTGCGCCCCGGCAGGTGGTGGCGGAGGGGGAGCTGCTGTCCCTGGCTGTGACCTCACCGCCACCACCAGCTGTCCCATGAGGTCCACGATTTGGCCCATACGGCGTCCATGGACCTCAGCACCCCCAGCACCTCACGCGTGTCTGAGGCAGATCGGACCCATTGTCCTTGGGCCTCTTCATAGGCCCCAAGGACTCTGGCCATGTGAGGCAGGGCATGGCTCCCAGGGGAGGCTGGCGTTTCCCTGACCCTGCTCCTCCTACCAGTCCTGCTGCCACCGGCCTGCCCACTAGCCACATTGCTCACCACGGTCCTCGCTGTGGCTCCCAGGGTGGATCCAGTCGTCCGGGCCACCACCTGCGCTGGGGCTGGTGCCAGCGAAGACGTGGCGGTGGTGGCGGCGGTGGTGGTCGGTGCGGCGATGGTGGCGGTTGCGGCAGTGGTAGTGGCCACAATGACCGTGGGTGTGGCCGCAACGACAGTGGCAGCAGGGGGCTGGGAATGTTCAGCAGCCCTGGATGATGGGTTGGTGGGTAGGAGGGGTCCTGGGGAGCGGCTGGGCCCTGCCACACCAGATGGGCCTGCTTGGTTGTCCGTGTCCGAAGAGGAGGACAGATCCTCCAGATCCGTGTGTCCTCGTTGGGGGCTTGTAGGCTGGCTGTGCTGGCTGCTGGCTCCATCCCCAGCATCCAGCAGTTCGTCACCTGTGGAGAGAATGAGATTTGTTATTGTGTTGCACCAGGCGAAGTATGTATTTGTCGTCTGACATTGACAGTTCGTGCAATCTCGTACATGGGTTTCCCGGAGGCGTGTGTGTGGCTGTAGCATCTGTAGTTGTGTGTGCTTGGCAATGGGACTGTGTGCTGTGCACATGTGGCATGGGACGGATTGGCCATGCCGATGGGTGTGTTGCTGTGCCCCTACTTATTGTGACTCTGGTGTATGCGGGCTCCTGGCCCATCCTGGGTCTGGTTTGTACTTTGCTTTTGGGGTTCAAATGGAACGCTTAGGAACGCATATGGCAACATGGGGGCCATGCCCCAGAATCGCATTTGGGATGGAATATGCTTTTGGGGTTCAAATGCAACGCTTAGGAACGCATATGGCAACATGGGGGCCATGCCCCAGATTCGCATTTGGGAGGGAATATGCTTTTGGGGTACATGCTGTGAGCCATGGGTGCCGAACGTGACATGTGTTGTGGCAGCATGACAGTGCATGGTTTGAGGTGTGTGCATGCTTGACATGGCCTGCATATTTGCTGTCTGTTGTGATTACTGGACATGGCATTGGACGCATCGTTATGAGTGAGTGATGGTTGTGTGCCAGCCAACGTATTGCAGTTGTCCCATCTCCTTGGTGTGCGTGCTGCCCTGTGCCATGTGCATCACTGCAGTGCTCGGGGGGGTGTGTGGCCCATGTTGTGTGTTGTTGCTCACAGTGTGTCGTGCACTTCATTGACTTCTGGCACATGGTTGGTCATGGGCATGTATCTTAGCGTGACTGCTGTATGTGTGGCAGCTGTGCGGATGACATGCCTTTCATGAGACTGGGGCTGACGGATGGGATGGATGGTATGTTGTTTGTGCATGGTGTGTCTGTGTGTTTGATGGGTTCAGTGGTGTTCGTGTGCATTTATGTTGTTCCGCTCTGTTGCGTCTAGTGTTGTTTGTCTTACATAGGCGTAGTTGTGGGGTGTGTGGTTGACAGGCAGTAGGGGCTACATGGACAGGACTTCAATGGTGTTTCGGTTGTGTGTGATGAGTTGCACAGTGGCTGCCGTGTGGGACTATATTCAGTGTGGCTTGTGCATGCAGACGTGGCTCCTTGGGTGTTGCTATGTCTGTGATGGGTCATGTGGGGTGTGAGTCTGTTGTTCATGTCCGTGTGCACATTGTTCACTTGTTCGTGACGGTGGGCGGTGCTGCGTGTTCGTCTGCTACGTGACATGTCCCATGTGTTGGTCGTGTTATGGTCCTCATGCCTCCAGTAATCCAGCCCTGTCCAGTTTCCCACCTGCAAGTTGTTCGTGCGTGCACTGTACTGGATGCCACATGGCTCTAAGCGGGGGGTGCTCCATGTTGCAGGTCTGTGGGGGTGGGGGGTGTTGTGGGTCGTGGGGGTGGCTGGACACCCACTGACACCGATTGCTGTGGACCGTGATGTCTGCCTTTCGGCTGTCGTTGTGCACTGCGGTGGCTGACACGTGGCTGTGGGGGATGCTCCTCCTTGCTGTGCTGTGGGACTGGGGCCTGGTGTGTGTTGTACTTGGGCTGTCCACCCTCCCACCCACTGCACTTTGTGTTCCTGCCACTTACCTGTTACTTGTCGGTTAGTGCAGCTGTGGCGGACACATGGGTGTGGTGGGTGCTCGTTGTGGCGCTTCTGGCATATTTGTGGACCTGTTGGTGGTTACGTGGCTGGCTTAGTGTACACATGTCCCCACGCATCTTACAGTTGTTCGGTTTGGGCTGTGTGTGGTAGTGTCTGTTGCATGTGTGTGTGATGTGTTGTGTATTGTGTGCTGGACATGGGGGTGTTTGTCCCTGGGAGCTGTGGCATGGTGGTAGTGCATGTGAGTACATAGCGGTGTGCTGGTATACATTAGTTTGTACTTACCAGCCTCCACTCCCCCTGCTAATCCGGCGAGGATCTCCGGATGGATTACGACTCGCACCTTCTCCTCCCACGCTTTGAAGGTCTTAAAGAGCGCGGGATTCCCTCCGCCAGTGACGGCAGCCAGCTCTCTGTTTTTGCCCTCCTTCTTCTTGACCAGGCTCTTTACGTCATTCCAACGTTTGTTAATCTCGACTCTGTTCCTGGGCAGGGTCCCGACTGCATTGACCTGGTCTACGATCCGGTTCCACATTCTGTTTCTGGTGGCTAGTGGTGTGTGCTGGACCATGTTCCCATAGATTTGTGGGTACACCTTGATGATCTCGTCGACCATGACCGTCAGCTCCATGGGCGTGAACTTGGGCATTCTTTGTGGTGCCATGATGTTTGTGGTGCTGGATGCGGTGTGTGTTGTGTAATGTGCAGGGGGTTTGTGGTGCCGGTGTTTGGTGGTGGTGGTGGTGGTGGTGGTGGTGGTGCCGGTGTTTGGTGGTGGTGGTGGTGGTGGTGGTGGTGGTGGTGGTGTTTGGTGGTGGTGGTGGTGTTGGTGGTAGTGATGTGTGCGTTTCTGTGGTGTGCTGCTGTCCTTGCTGTGTCACTGTGTCCTCTCCTCTCCTCTCTGGTTTGCAATGTAGCAAGGGGTTGTGGTCTGTGGGAGTGCTGCTTTTGTACTCACCTATGTGGGTGTGTCCTCATGGTCTGTTGTTTTCAGGTGTGTTGTGTCTGGGGTTCTGGCCTTTGTATTTTTTGTTTGTCCGGGGGGTGTTTTCGGGATGTGTACTGTGCTTGTGTATTTGTGCGTGCCTTGCTGTGTGGACTTGTTGGCCATGTTGTGTGCTATTGGTTTTGTGTGCGGATGGTTTCTGTGCAGGTACGTTGGCGCCATGACTTCTGCCGTGTCGATTCTCATCGGCGTTGTTTGCGCTGGCGGGCGGTATATTTGTGGTTTTTCCGCGCTCATGTCGGTGCGATCGTAATTTCACGTGCGGTGTGTCGGCCGTGAGGGCGGGCGGTTTTGTGTTGTCGTGCGTGTTTCCGTCCGTGGCGGGCGGTTTGACTCCGACTCGGACGTTGGCGGGCGGTATTTTGTGTGCTTTTTCCGCCGATGGCGGTATTCGGTTTGGGTAATCGTAATGGCGTGGTCGGTGTTCAGGCGGTGTGTGCGGGCGGATTTTTGCCGCTTCCATGCCTGGCGGAATTATTTACGCCGGGTATCGTAATGGGCCCCTAGGTTAGCTAAATCATCTCTGCAATCACACAAACTTTTATATAAATCTCTGATCTCTGGCTTATCCACTACTGTATAAATGTATAATAAAATATCGAGATCATTAAAATCAATATTATAAGTGAAATTATGTAAAAATAAACGCAAATTTTAGGATACTTGAAAAATGTCTGTTGAGGACATTTTTCAAGTATCCTAAAATTTGCGAACATATTTGTTAGAAATGGGATTTCTGGTTGGCTAGGGCATGCCCCTAAGCCAGGCAGAAACATCACTCTAGTCAGGGCAAGGGAGTAACACACTGAAGATAACCCCTGCTCACCCCCTTGGTAGCTTGGCAGAGCAGTCAGGCTTATCCCAGAGGCAATGTGTAAAGCGTTTGCGCAACACACTCACACAGCAGCGACACACTAGGCACACCACAAAAGAAACTCCACACAAGGTTATGTCAAAAATAGCCTTTGTATTACTCATAAAACACATTAGAACGTAATCACATATATACACTGTGCCACCTGGCACTTGGTATGACTTTACAGGGCTTATGTACACTACAGGGCCAATCAGGCCACTCTCATAACCATCAGAACTCACAATTAGTGAAAACGACCAGTAACTACTGGTGACATTGCACTTAGCATGAACACATTAGGCATACATCATAATCAGCAATGTGTCATTCCCAAACACATCATGCCCCTCTTAGGCATAAACATTATTGCTGCACTTAACACTGGTGGAGTGCACACATTATGGGAATTAATAAACATAGCCAGCAATACACCATAGTACAACATTTATAAGGTGCACACAGTACGTACACACCTTATCCACAGACTAATTCCATCAGGGCACAACACATGTGCATAGGGCCCCTTCCAGGGCTCACAGGCACCTGAATTATCACTGGGAGCCCACTGGCCCCCCAATCGGCAAACCCAGTGCCTCTGCGCTCACCCCCTGGACTGCGTGGTGATTCAGTGAAGGTTTGTTCCCCCACCCAGGCATGGGGGTCTCCGTCGAGGATGCACCCCACTCTGTGAGCCAAGAAATGCCCAACGATCCGTTTGGTGATCCGACCGGCTCCGCCAGACCGGGACCTCCGTGGAGGTTTCCTTCCCGCCCGGTCCACAAAGTCGGAAATGCTCCCTTAAGGTAGGGGAGGGGAGGAACTACCTCGGTCCCCCCCTCCGTAGGAAAACCCAATTGCCCAAGGCCACTGCGCAACAAGAGTGATGGAGGTGAGGGGCTCAGCACTCACCCACCAGCCTCGAGCTGCACCGACTCCGTCAGTGCTGCGGTGCCAGCCGAGGACTCCCTTCGGTGTGGAACACGGAGCGAAGTCTATGTCAGCTTTGCTCTTTCCCGCCTGGGGGTTTCCTTTCTGTTGATTGTGCTGCTGGCAAAGGTGGCGGTCCTTCCCTGGCAGCCTGCATCGCTCCTCCCAACAGCCGGGCGATGTGGTCGGATGCTGCTGGCTGCTCTCACGTTGTAGGTCGCTGCCCCGCCCACAACCAGGGTTAGCCTCTGCCTTGCTTCCGGTAGCTGTAGTAGCTTCCTGCCACACGGTCTCCTCTTATGGCGCGAACACACTGTGCGTCCGCCGTATGGGGGAGGTTGAATCCGCTTATGGGGCTTGGGAATTAAAGTTAAAGAATGCCCACCACACGCTTCTGGTGAGTGAGCCCCGTACTTCGCAGCACACCAAGAATAGGAACGCTCCTCGCGTCGTGCTGGCAGACACCTCCTCACAGGAGGAGGGGGAAATACAGCGCTCAGCCTGTCTCCACCCTGGAGACACCACACAGAGACCCGGCAGCGCTCTCCTCGCGCTGGGCGCACTTTCCAGAGCAAGGTCCCTCAGTCTTCTGAAAGCAGGGTAAAAGTCCCATGCTCACCACGCGCTGAATCCACGATCACAAGGGGCAGAGCTGGGCTCAGGCAGGCCAGCTCACAGGGCCCTCCAGCAGAGGGGAAGTCCTTCATGGCGGTTCCTCCTGGCGCCCAGCAGTCCTCTTTGTCCTGTCTTCCCAAGTACGCACACAAACATGGGGTCACAGCCCCAATATTTATATCCTATAATATCTTTGTTCTGCCCTGGCACAGGGCACTGGACCTAGTTCAAACCAGTTCTGGGGGGCACTTAACAAGTGCACAGCACTCCCCATTGTCCGTGTAGGCTCTGACCTAAGACACACCACAGGGGGCGGAGCCAGCATTGTGGAAGGCAGGCACAGTCCTATTCAGGGTCAGGTGCTACTCCTCCCACTACTCTAACTGCAGAGCGGCCTATTCAGCCTAGCGCTGACTCACCCAGCCCCTCTGGAGCCACTGCACCTCCCCAGCCCTTGTTATCCAGAGCCAGACATGCAATACATAACAGGCAGGCACAAAGACACATAGCACACAGAAATGCCCACTTCTAAAAGTGGCATTTCTAAATTAGTGATAATAAATCTGCAAACACCAGTACGCAGCATTTATCACCACTATTCCAAACATAGCAAACTTGATCATGCTACTCCTCTCATGTCAGGAATTACTACTGCAACAGATATCAGGGAATCCCCAATTAATTCCTATGAGAAGGCAGCTTCACAGTTGTGAGAAACCAAATAGGCTGTTTGTCACTACCAGGACATGCCACACAGTTAAGGCACATGTCTTACCTTTTACCTACAGCGCACCCTGCCCATATGGCTAGCTAGGGCCTACCTTAGGGGTGACTGATATGTAGAAAAAGGGGAGTCACAAGTGTGGCAAGGGAAACAACCTTTAGACCGCATGCATTACATCGCATGCCATTAGATCGAGGTTTTTACAACGCAAGTCGTTACAACGACTTGCACTGGAGGGCGCTATAGGACAGGAGTAGTTTAATTTACTATCCAACACCTTCCCTACTGTACGTAGGCTGGAGTTGGAATAGTAAATTAAACTACTCCTAAGTCCAGCGCCCTCCAACGCAAGTCGTTGTAACGACTTGCGTTGTTAAAACCGCGATCTAATGGCATGCGATGTAATGCATGCGTGATATCGTCATACATCCGTGTGGAAAGCACTTTATGTGCCATGTCACAGCGGTAGTAAACTGCACCCAGGCCCTGCAATGGCAGAGGCCTGAGACAGGTTTGAAAGCCTACTTTGGTTGGGTGCAAGCAAGCGCTGCAAGCCCACCAGTACAAATACCAGGAGGAAAGCAAAAAGTTCAGGAATGACCCTGCAAAAAGGGCCAAGTCCAACACAACCCCCTTCCAGCCTAAAGCCATGGTAGACCAATCAATACCTTGATGGGCTTCCCTGCTTGGGGCGATAGAACACGGATGCGGGCCCACAACTGCAGGGGCACACTCCAGTTCTATGCCAATCTGAACCCATGTGGTTCCCTCTGTCTAACCTCCTAGGACCAACTAAGCTACCCCAGGGAACTCCCTAGCTGTCCGCGGCCAGGACCAGGCCCTAGGCCATCCAGATGTTTCTGGTCCTTGCCATCTCACAGAGTGGGGGGCAGTAGCCCCAGGTACATAGTATCCATTCTCCACTCTACCTCTCATCAGTGCAGTCCTATACTGCCACTGATCCCTCAACCCAGGGTCTGCACCCTCAGGCTGACCAGGAGTCACGGGTGAGGCTCTCCTTCCCCTACCCCTCCTTCTGGGGTTCCGCACTCTCCTCCTAGGAGAGGCACCCTCAGAACACAATTCTCCTACCAGTTCAGGACCTTGACCCTGCAACTGGTCTCCCAACCTAGGGACTAAACCCTCAGGTTGAACTGGGGTCAGAGGCGAGGACTCCCTCCCTCTGCACCCCCTTCCAGAGTTCTGCTCCCTCCCACCTGGAGTGGTACCCCAAGAAGACAAAACGGTAGGGACACTGCTTACAGATGTCCTTCCCTCCAGGTCAGGCATAACCTCCTGAATCTGGCCACCCAACCCAGGGACTATACCCTGCGGCTGAGCACTGGCCTGGCACACCAGGAATTCCTGGGGAGCAAGCATGCCCCCCCAAGGGTAACACATAACTCATGTGTTGCGTGACAGTCTGCCTGGTGCTAATCTCCCGACCCCTGTCCATCTGACAGTGCGTGAAGACCCCCAAAACAGAAGTGGTGTCACCAGGTGACTCCTAGAAGGCTCAGCCCTTAAGGCTGGCCCCTGACCCACTGGTTCTCCCACTGGGGACTCTCTCACCCCTCCATCTGGACTCCTGCACCCTCCACTCAGGTGCAGCACCACCAGACACCAGAACTGGTGGAGCTCTGCTTACAGACGCTCCAAGTTCTCCTGACACTAGGAGATCCCCCTCAACGGATGGCCTACCAGTACAGCCTAGGCTCCCCACCTGGTGTTCCTTTAGGGAACACTCCAGGCCCTGAGACTGGGTTTAGGGCACCTTGGGACGCATCCCATTCTCACTCCTTCTCTGCGGGGACAGGACATGAGTCCCTACACCCCTCCCACTACACCAGGACCTATCTGGGCTACTAAGAACCTTTCCCACCACTCTTGGTTGGGAAATACCTGAGTCACTCCCCTTAGGGTCAGTCCCAAATGCCTTCTCAGACCCTCTGGCACTCACCCAGAGGTCTGCCTCCCGTGCAAGCTCCCTGGGATCAGAGAACTCATACTCCAACAGGTGTTGGCGTAACCCTGGAAAATAACAACTGAACATGTGCTCTCTGACAATCAGATTGAACAGCCCTTCAAAATTGCTTGCTGTGCTACCCATCACCCAACCTTCCAGTGCATCACAACACTCATCCACAAACTCCCCCCAAGACTGGTGAGACAGTTTCCTACTGCCCCTGAACCTCAACCTGTACCCCTCGGGTGTGACACCCTCTTCCTGGGAACTAGGTACCCTGCTCTGGGATCTGGGAGTGGGACTTCCTACACTGGACTCTCTTTTGCTGCCACCACTGGACCCCACCCTCACTGGTGAATCCAGACCACTTAAACTACACTCAGGGGACATATCCTCAAGAGTTAGCTTTTCTCTGGCGAAGGCCCTCTCTGCCTTCGCCATCCTCTCCTGCGCTAGGACCCTCTCAGTCTCTAGCTTTTTCTCTTCAAGGATCAGCTCCCTGAGACTCAACTCCTGTCCACCCACTCCTCTGGGGACAGGGAAAGGAATGGGGCACTGCCCCCGGCACTGGACCCAGCAAGGGACTCCCTCTCTACGGGGTCCTCACCATCTAATGACGTCCCTGCCCTGTCATTTTCTCCCTCCTGCTCAGACTCTCCAGTGCCACTGCCCTGTAAGGGTGCTGATCGGGGACCCTCCCTGTCAGAGACCTCACTGATCTCGGGGTCCTCCTTCCCAGACTCCTTCCTACCCGGTTTTAGGATATCAAACAGACCAACACGGCCACCCGCAGTTCCATCCTCTTGGCAGAATTACCCACCTGACACCCAAGATCCCTACAGAACCGCTTTAGGTCCCTCACAGTATACTTATGAAACATGTTAACATTAAATGCACTTTTTGTCGCAGCAACTGCTGGATCACCGAGGTGAGACATGACTTACACTTTAGGGGTGTCACCACAAATTTAGAAGAGCAGGAAAACACAATTCAAAAATGACACTTTGAGGAGAAACAAAAAAAATCGGGAGAAATCCCCAAACACGTGATTTGTCTAAATGCAGAGTTTGTAGTGCAACCATGCGTCACTGTGGTACTGCGCAAACGCAAGTCCTATCCCCACCGCTGACAACCAATGTTAGAAATGTGATTTCTGGTTGGCTAGGGCATGCACCTAATCCAGGCAGAGACCACCACTCTAGTCAGGGTAAGGGAGTTACACGCTGAAGATAACCCCTGCTCACCCCCTTGGTAGCTTGGCAGAGCAGTCAGGCTTATCCCAGAGGCAATGTGTAAAGCGTTTGCGCAACACACTCACACAGCAGTGACACCCTAGGCACACCACAAAAGAAACTCCACACAAGGTTATGTCAAAAATAGCCTCTGTGTTACTCATAAAACACATTAGAACGTAATCACATATATACACTGTGCCACCTGGCACTTGGTATGACTTTACAGGGATTATATACACTACAGGGCCAATCGGGCCACTGTCATAACCATCAGAACTCACAATTAGTGAAAGCGACCAGTAACTACTGGTGACATTGCACTTAGCATGAACACATTAGGCATACATCATAATCAGCAATGTGTCATTCCCAAACACATCATGCCCCTCTTAGGCATAAACATTATTGCTGCACATAACACTGGTGGAGTGCACACATTATGGGAATTACTAAACATAGCTAGCAATACGCCATAGTACAACATTTATAAGGTGCACACAGTACGTACACACCTTATCCACAGCCTAATTCCATCAGGGCACAACACATGTGCATAGGGCCCCTTCCAGGGCTCACAGGCACTTGAATTATCACTGGGAGTCCACTGGCCCCCCCAATCGGCAGTCCCAGCACCTCTGCGCTCACCCCCTGGACTGCGTGGTGATTTGGTGAAGGTTCCTTCCCCCACCCAGGCTCAGGGGCCTCCGTGGAGGTTCCACCCCACTCTGTGAGCCAAGAAATGCCCAACGATCCGTTTGGTGATCCGACCGGCTCCGCCGGACCGGGACCTCCATGGAGGTTTCCTTCCAGCCCGGTCCACAAAGTCGGAAATGCTCCCTTAAGGTAGGGGAGAGGAGGAACTACCTCGGTCCCCCCCTCAGTAGGAAAACCCAATTGCCCAAGGCCACTGCGCAACAAGAGTGATGGAGGTGAGGGGCTCCGCACTCACCCACCAGCCTTGAGCTGCACCGACTCCGTCAGTGCTGCGGTGCCAGCTGAGGACTCCCTTCGGTATGTATGTATAAAGGACTTGTATAGCGCTCTGTCACCCAACGGGTATCCTGGCGCTAAGCTTACCTTACTGACACTATGCTTGGCTGTAATCATGCGGGCTGAAAGGACTGAATGCTACGACTATACTATACTAGTGTGAGAAGTTGGCCTGGTATATGCTGTCCACTAGTTATAGTGGCCACCTTGCACCAGTCCAAATGACCTTTATTGATGATAGGTTTAAAGACAACCTTTATTGAAAGCTATCCTAGTGGTAGCTATGGAGAGCAGCCTTCAGGCTAAGTCTTGAAGGAGTGTTAAGCTGTTTGTTTTACCAGTTATAAGCTCATGAATGACCAAATGAAAGGAGAACCACACCAGGTATATATATAAAATATATGTATTTATTACTAAACACTACCCAATAGTCTCTTTATGAGGCTAGAGGTCAAAGTACACAAGTTACAAGTCAAATAGCACAGTAAATTAGCACAATATACGATTAGCCCTAGGGGCATACCAAACCATATATTAAGAAAGTGGTATAAGAACCACGACTTAAGTAGACACAAGGCCTAGAGCCTGTAGAATCGCTGGGACCCCAAGGAACCACCCAAGGTAGTGACACAGGGGACCCACGGGGGCTGTGTGCAGTGTGTGAACACAGCCGCGAGCTCCGTTAAAGTCTATGGGAAAGTCGCGGTAAGAGTTTTAGAGTTTAAGGACACTTAGAAATGGACTAGGACCGAACCCTCTTGGACTTAGACAGTTCTAGGGTCAACACCCACAGGAGCACTGGAGTACTCGAGTTACCTCACCCAGGGAAGCCGGGTGCATAGGTGGCAAATGGTGTCGGGTCGCATCGTCGTTTTCAATGGCAGTCTGCCACGAAGTGCTGCTGCCGGGAAGATGCGAAGTGTCCGAAGAGATCCAAGCCTGGATCGGAGATGAGAAGAACCTGAAAGCAGAGGGGACAGAGTCTGGGTCACTTGCCAGTGACCAGGGGCACGATAGTCGAATGCCCACCGATGTCGGGTGCTTCAGGTGAAAGAGGTGAAGCTTGACTCTTCAGCGATGAGGACCAGGAGGTGTCGACGATGACCAGGAGCTGGATTCGAGCTATCCCACAAAGGATGTCGAGTGCTGCAGCATTGGTGTCCGGATTGAACACAACAAGCCTTGGCAACAGCAACCCACGCAGAAAGGAGAAAGATGCTTCGGAGCAGACCAGCAAGGTCTGAGGGACTCACCACTTGGTGGAGAGTTAGGACACGTCTGGAGCAACAAGAAACGCCCAAAGAAAATCAGAGTTGCCTTCACAGGGACCCACCAGTTGACGGACCAGGGATCGCGAAGGAGCCCCAAGCGGAAATGCAGGAAGCGGGCCCACACAATGTTCAGTGCAAATGGTGCTCGGGGCCTGGGCTACGAGTAACCCAAAGCAGGACTTCAAGAGTCGTTGAGAAGTCAATGCACTGGCAAATGTGCACGGTGACCAGGAGTTCCGGTTCCATGCTACTCACGAAGGCTGCGGGTCTCAGCTTTGCTGGGACTCGGGTCGGCCTCTGAGATGTCTGGAAATCCTCTTCCTGGGCTGCAAGTACTTCGGAGTCCGGCGGGAGCTTCGGAGATGCAGACCGGCAAATGCTTTGTTGGTGGCTGCCAAGCAAGGGAGTCACTCCTTGACCCCAAGGGAGATTTCTTCAGTCCTCTAGTCTTGAGTAGAGCGTCGAAGTTCCAGGATTAAGTTGGAGAGTTTCGTCCAGGGATATCTAAAGTCCTGTTGCCAGGGTTCCCTTACTTATACTAAAGAAAGGGGTTGGACTAACTCTGGGGACCCACCTATGGGAGGGTTTGGAAAGAGGGGTGGCTACACCCATTTCCTTTGTCCAGTTTCGCGCCAGAGCAGGGGCTGGCAGCCCCTGCAACCGGTTTGAACTGGGGTATGCACGAGGACACCAAATGTGCCCCCCAGTGCAGGACTTCAAAGCACTCTTGGAGTGCACCCACCCAGCCCCAATCCACTAAGGCCTGTCTGACAGGAAACCTATTGTCCAGGCCTCCCCTGCCGGAGTTTCGGTCAGCAGCAGGAGGCCAGACTTGTGTCTGTGGCTGCAGCATCCATTTTGTGATGCCAGGCTCTGTTTAGGTGGTACCGGGTATACCGGTGCTGTCATGTCTCTCCCTCTAGAAGGGTGGGATCATACTCCCATACCAGTTACTGGTGTGGGGGTATGATTCCAAGGTGTTTGACACCAAACACGACATGTTTCCGTGCAGCCATCCCAAAGTTAGCATTTACCGTTTAGATATAATGCACTTAAGAGTATATGGTCAGGCTGCACCACAGACAACCCCGGAGAGGAGATTCCGAAGGCTGCAGAGGGGCTCTGCTCATGCATGGGCACCCTCTCACATAAAACCAAGCACCCTGCCTTCAGGATTGATAAGGCCTGCCATAGGGGTGACTGATAGGTTTCTATGTGCAGTGATAAGTGAGATATAGTGAACCTATATCTCTGTAAGGGGTGCATGCACCACCTTACTCAGGCTGCAGTAGCAGTCCTGTGGTGTCATTTTTAGGGCCTTCCAGGGGTGGCACAATACATGCTTCAACCCCTGGTAGGCCTCTGGGGTACCTATGCCCTGGGTACATAGTATACCATATACTCGGGACTTATAAGGGCACCCCAGAATCCAATCTGAAGTGTACTTAAGGTACAGGGAATCAATTTAGAGAGGAAGCAGCTAGGCTGGGTCCTGGATAGCAGGGCCCCAGCCAGACTAAGGTCGAAAAACAGTGATACACCAGCAAAAAGTGGGGGTAACCATAAGAGGCAGATCCTACTCTCCTACACAACCCCACCCCAAACGCAGGGAGATTAAACTAACCTTGACCAGTTAAGTCTTCATGTTCTAAGTGGAAATATCTGGAGAGTCCATCTGCATTGGCATGGTTACTCCCAGGTCTATGTTCCACTGTATAGTCCATCCCCTGTAGGGAAATGGACCACCTCAAAAGTTTGGGGTTTTCACCCTTCATCTGTTTTAGCCATAAGAGGGGCTTATGGTCTGTCTGAACAATGAAGTGAGTGCCAAACATGTATGGCCTCAGCTTCTTCACAGCCCAAACCACAGCAAAGGCCTCCCTCTCAATGGCTGACCAACGTTTCTCTCTGGGGGTCAGCCTTCTGCTAATAAAAGCTACTGGCTGATCCTGACCTTCATCATTCAACTGTGACAGTACAGCCCATACCCCCAACTCAGATGCATCTGTTTGCACAATGAACTTTTTGGAGTAATCAGGACTTTGCAGAATGGGAGGAGTGCACATGGCCTGCTTCAGGTCATCAAATGCCTTTTGACAGCTAACTGTCCACTGAACCTTCTTGGGCATTTTCTTAGAGGTTAAGTCATTCAGGGGTGTCACTATTGATCCATACCCCTTGACAAATCTTCTGTAGTACCCAGTCAGGCCTAAAAAGGCTCTCACCTGAGTCTGAGTAGTTGGAGCAACTCAGTCCATGATGGTCTGGATTTTGCTCTGCAATGGTTGAACCTGGCCTCCACCCACAAGGTGGCCCAGGTACACAACCTGACTCTGCCCTATCTGGCACTTGGTGGCCTTGATAGTTAGGCCTGCCTTCTGCAGGGCCTCCAAAACATTTCTGAGGTGGACCAGGTGATCCTCCCAGGTGGAGCTAAAGACAGCAATATCATCTAGATATGCTGCACTATAGGCTTCCAGACCTGTAAGGACTGTGTTCACCAACCTCTGAAAAGTGGCAGGTGCATTTTTCAAACCAAAGGGCATCACCACAAATTGGTAAAGCCCACCAGGGGTAGAAAATGCAGTTTTTGGCTTTGCATCATCAGCTAGTCTGATCTGCCAGTAGCCAGCTGTTAGGTCAAATGTGCTTAGATACTTGGCTGAGTCCAAAGTGTCTATTAGCTCATCTGCCCTGGGGATTGGATGGGCATCAGTCCTAGTGACTGCATTGAGGCCTCTGTAGTCCACACAAAATCTCATCTCTCTCTTACCATCTTTGGTGTGAGGTTTTGGCACCAGGACCACTGGAATAGCCCAAGGGCTATCTGAAGGCTCAATGACACCCAGTTCCAACATTTTCTGGACTTCTGTCCTGATACAGTCCCTGACCTGGTCAGGTTGCCTGTAAATCTTACTTTTAACAGGCAGACTGTCCCCAGTGTCTACTTCATGAGTGCACCAGGTGGTCTGACTTGGAGTCAGAGAAAACATGTGTCTGAACTGATTGAGCACCTGTCTACAATCAGTTTGCTGCTGGGCAGTGAGGCTGCCTGCCAAGGCTACACCATCCACTGACCCATCATCAGGGTTCTGTGAGAGCAGGTCAGGGAGAGGGTCACTCTCCTCCTCCTGTCCCTCATCAGTTGCCATGAGCAAGCCCATGTCAGCCCTGTCCACATATGGCTTCAGCCTGTTGACATGGAGCACCCTGTGGGGGCTCCTGGGAGTTCCCAGGTCTACCAGATAGGTAACCTCTCCCTTCTGTTCAACAATGGTATGGGGGCCACTCCACTTGTCTTGGAGGGCTGATGGGGCCACTGGCTCCAACACCCACACCTTCTGTCCTGGCTGGTAAACAGTCAGCACAGCCTTTTGGTCATGCCAGGCTTTCTGTAATTCCTGGCTAGCCTCAAGGTTTTTGGTTGCCTTTTTCATATACTCAGCCATCCTGGAGCGGAGACCAAGTACGTAGTCCACTATGTCCTGTTTAGGGGGTTTGAGAGGTAACTCCCAACCTCCTTCACCAGACACAATGGACCCCTGACAGGATGGCCAAACAAAAGTTCAAAAGGTCTGTAGCCAACCCCCTTTTGAGGCACCTCCCTGTATGCAAATAAAAGGCAGGGCAAGAGTATATCCCATCTTCGCCTAAGCTTTTCTGGGAGCCCTTTAAACAGTCCCTTCAAGGTTTTGTTGAATCTCTCAACTAAACCATTGCATTGTGGGTGATAGGGTGTGGTGAACTTATAAGTCACTCCACACTCCTTCCACATTGCAGTCAAGTAACTGGACGTAAAGTTTGCACCTCTGTCAGATACTACCTCCTTAGGAAAGCCCACTCTTGAGAAAATTCCCAGGAGGGCCCTTGCCACCACAGGGGCTGTAGTGGTCCTAAGGGGAATGGCTTCTGGGTACCTGGTGGCATGGTCCACCACCACCAGGATAAACCTGTGCCCAGATGCTGTTTGGGGATCCATGGGACCAACTATGTCAATCCCCACCCTCTCAAAGGGAACCCCCACCACAGGTAGTGGTATCAGGGGGCCTTTGTGGTGCCACCTGCCTTCCCACTGGCTTGGCAGGTTACACAGGAGCGACAAAACTCCTTGGTGTCTTCAGACATGTGGGGCCAGTGAAACTGAGGGACAATTCTGTCCCAAGTCTTGTTCTGGCCCAGGTGACCTGCTAAGGGAATATCATGGGCTACTGTCAATAGGAAGCCCCTGAACTTCAGAGGTATAACCAACCTCCTGGCTGCTCCAGGCTTGGGGTCTCTACTCTCTGAGTACAGGAGTCCATCATCCCAATATATCTTATGGGTGCCACTAGCATTCCCAGCAGCCTCAGCAGCAGCTTGCTGTCTGAGGGGTTCAAGAGAGGGGCAGTTCAGCTGCTCCTGGCTCAGATCTGCCCTGGAAGGGCCCCCTGTCCTCAAGAACTCAACCTGATCAGGTTCAAGCTCCTCTGGGACAGTTCCTTCTTCAGGCCTGAGATCATCTTCTTCAAAAGACTGATCTGCTTCCTGAGCCAAGGGGGAAGGCACTGCCTTAACGTTACTGCTCCTTCTCTTGGGAGGCACCTGGTCCATTGTTCCAGAATCCAGGGCCTGTTCAGCTTTTGACATGTTGGCCTGTGACCTAGTCACAGCAAAGACATGTGCAGGGATCCCTAGCATTTCTGCATGTTTCCTGAGCTCCACCTCTGCCCAAGCTGAGGTTTCAAGATCATTGCCAAGCAAGCATTCTACTGGTAGGTCTGCATTCACCACAACCTTCTTAAGGCCAGTTACCCCTCCCCAGGAGAAGTTAACAACTGCCAGAGAATGGTCTGTTCTGACATTGCTAGCATTGGTCACTTGGTACATTTCACCAAGTATAATCTGCCCAGGATCCACAAGATCTTGTGTCACCATGGTGACACTTGCTCCTGTGTCCCTGAATGCCAAAGCCTCCCTTCCATTAATTAAAGGCTGCTGTCTGTATTTGCCCAAATTATTGGGACTCACAAAGGGGGACATATCCATGCCCCCATCACAGACTAGGACAGCCTGAGTTGGCACTCTGACTAGGCCAGAGCCCATCTCAGTACCCAGGGTCAACCCTACTAAACCCTTATTCTGAGTGTTTCCACCACCATTTGTAGCTGGACTAGGGGGAACAGTTGCCTTAGGGGCAATGGTGGCTGGATTAGAGTCTTTGGACTTGGTGCAATCACTTGTCCAGTGAGTCTTCTGCTTACAGATTTTGCACCATGGTTTATTTTGGCCTTTTCCTTTAGTAGATTGGGATTCCCCACCAGATGCAGATTTTTGGGGACCTTGAGAAGACTTCTGGTCTTTACCCTTTTCCCCACCCTTGTCAGAGGTTTTGGAATCTTGCTTCTTCTGGTCACCACCTTGGTTCTGTACTTTCTGCTTCACCCTGGTTCTGACCCATTTGTCTGCCTTCTTTCCCAATTCTTGGGGAGAGGTCAGATCAGAGTCAACCAGGTACTGATGTAGCAACTGATTCTGACAGTTATTAAGAATCTGCTCCCTCATGATTAAATTATACAATCCTTTGAAGTCACACACCTTACTGCCAAGTAACCAGCCTTCCAGAGCCTTTGTAGCACAATCTACAAAGTCCACCCAGTCCTGTGTGTGTGCCTTTTGGGTATCTCTGAACTTTAACCTGTATTGCTCAGTGGTTAGGCCAAACCCATCTATCAGGGCACTCTTCAGGACTTGGTAATCATCAGCATCCTCTTCTCTTACAGTGAGGAGCTTGTCTCTACCTTTGTCTGCAAAGGAGAGCCACAAGATTGCTGCCCACTGCTCCTGGGGGACCCTCTGAACTTTACAGGCCCTTTCCAGTGCAGTAATCCATTTGTGGATGTCATCCCCACTCTGGTAGGGAGGGACAATCTTGCTCAGGTTTCTATGGTCATAAGACCTTTCCCTACCACTAGGGAAGTTGCTGCCACCATGGGACTCTAGTCCCAACTTTCTTCTTTGTCTATGAAGCTGTAGGAACTCCCTGTCTATAGCCAGCTGCTCTCTTCTGATCCTAAGCTGAGCTTCTTCATACTGGAGCAGTCTCTTTTTCCTTTCATTAGAGGATTCCCTCCTATGAGAGGAAACAGAGGTCCCTACTGAGGTGTCAGAATGGTTAGACTCCTGAGAAGGAGATCTGGACCTTCTAGGCACACTCACAACTCTTCCTGGTGAGACAAAGGGGAGGTCATTTTGATCCTCCTCTTCATCTGCAGGAGGAGCTGGACTGTCCAGGGCAAGATCATTTTCATCTTCCTGGCCAGTTTCAGAGGTCAGGTCCTGGGTATTTTCACCCCTGGTCCATTCCTCATCTTCTGCCCCACCCTCTCTGCCTACCCCTGCAGACCCTATGGGTCTTCTGAGATCATCCAGAAGAAGCATCTCCATAAGACGTTGGGTGTTGGCACTTTTGCCTGTCTTCAGCTTCCTAATCTTGCACAATTCTCTCAATTCCAAGAATGGGAGGTTGTCATATTTGGAGGGTAGGAGCCCACTGGTTCCTGGCAGGGACCTACTGGTTCCTGGCCCTGAAGACATCACTAGTGAGGTGTGGTTTATGCACTACCTACTCTAGTGTGGCCTACTAAACTTTCTTGAGTTGTAGAAAGGGTGTGCTAAGCCCTTGACACACAACTTTAAGTTCAGTAGAACTTACTGTATTTCTAAGCTTGAATTTATATGTACCTGAGGTACCTTTAGTGGTTTTCAGTTGATCACACACTTGAGATTATCTAGTAAAACAAAGGCAAGCTTGAATCCCACCGCTGCCACCAATGTGAGAAGTTGGCCTGGTATATGCTGTCCACTAGTTATAGTGGCCACCTTGCACCAGTCCAAACGACCTTTATTGATGATAGGTTTAAAGACAAACTTTATTGAAAGCTATCCTAGTGGTAGCTATGGAGAGCAGCCTTCAGACTAAGTCTTGAAGGAGTGTTAAGCTGTTTGTTTTACCAGTTATAAGCTCATGAATGACCAAATGAAAGGAGAACCACACCAGGTATATATATAAAATATATGTATTTATTACTAAACACTACCCAATAGTCTCTTTATGAGGCTAGAGGTCAAAGTACACAAGTTACAAGTCAAATAGCACAGTAAATTAGCACAATATAGGATTAGCCCTAGGGGCGTACCAAACCATATATTAAGAAAGTGGTATAAGAACCACGACTTAAGTAGACACAAGGCCTACAGCCTGTAGAATCGCTGGGACCCCAAGGAACCACCCAAGGTAGTGACACAGGGGACCCACGGGGGCTGTGTGCAGTGTGTGAACACAGCCGCGAGCTCCGTTAAAGTCTATGGGAAAGTCGCGGTAAGAGTTTTAGAGTTTAAGGACACTTAGAAATGGACTAGGACCGAACCCTCTTGGACTTTGACAGTTCTAGGGTCAACACCCATGGGAGCACCGGAGTACTCGAGTTACCTCACCCAGGGAAGCCGGATGCATAGGTGGCAAATGGTGTCGGGTCGCGTCGTCGTTTTCAATGGCAGCCTGCCACGAAGTGCTGCTGCCGGGAAGATGCGAAGTGTCCGAAGAGATCCAAGCCTGGATCGGAGATGAGAAGAACCTGAAAGCAGAGGGGACAGAGTCTGGGTCACTTGCCAGTGACCAGGGGCACGATAGTCGAATGCCCACCGATGTTGGGTGCTTCAGGTGAAAGAGGTGAAGCTTGACTCTTCAGCCACGAGGACCAGGAGGCGTCGACGATGACCAAGAG
The DNA here is from genome assembly GCA_963921515.1 of Calotriton arnoldi. NCBI lineage: Eukaryota > Metazoa > Chordata > Amphibia > Caudata > Salamandridae > Calotriton > Calotriton arnoldi. Next base: position 545,516 of record CAWUFW010007155.1, on the reverse strand, counting down.
CTGGATTCGAGCTGATCCACAAAGGATGTTGAGTGCTGCAGTGTTGGTGTCCGGATTGAACACAACAAGCCTTGGCAACAGCAACCCACACAGAAAAGAGAAAGATGCTTCGGAGCAGACCAGCAAGGTCTGAGGGACTCACCACTTGGTGGGGAGTTAGGGCACGTCTGGAGCAACCAGAAACGCCCAAAGAAAATCAGAGTTGCCTTCACAGGGACCCACCAGTCGACGGACCAAGGATTGCAAAGGAGCCCCAAGCGGAAATGCAAGAAGCAAGCCCACGGAACACTTGTGGAGTGTAGGCTCACAATCTTCAGTGCAAATGGTGCTCGGGGCCTGGGCTACGAATAACCCAAAGCAGGACTTCAAGAGTCATCAAGAAGTCAATGCACTAGCAAATGTGCACGGTGACCAGGAGTTCCGGTTCCATGCTACTCACGAGGGCTGTGGGTCTCAGCTTTGCTGGGGACTCGGGTCGGCCTCTGAGATGTCTGGAAATCCTCTTCCTGGGCTGCAAGTACTTCGGAGTCCGGCGGGAGCTTCGGAGATGCAGACCGGCAAATGCTTTGTTGGTGGCTGCCAAGCAAGGGAGTCACTCCTTGACCCCAAGGGAGATTTCTTCAGTCCTCTAGTCTTGAGTAGAGCGTCAAAGTTCCAGGATTCAGTTGCAGAGTTTCGTCCAGGGATATCTAAAGTCCTGTTGCCAGGGTTCCCTTACTTATACTAAAGAAAGGGGTTGGACTAACTCTGGGGACCCACCTATGGGAGGGTTTGGAAAGAGGGGTGGCTACACCCATTTCCTTTGTCCAGTTTTGCACCAGAGCAGGGTCTGGCAGCCCCTGCAACCAGTTTGAACTGGGGTATGCACGAGGACACCAAATGTGCCCCCAGTGCAGGACTTCAAAGCACTCTTGGAGTGCACCCACCCAGCCCCAATCCACTAAGGTCTGTCTGGGAGGTGGTAACACCTCCCTGTGACAGGAAACCTATTGTCCAGGCCTCCCCTGCCGGAGTGTCGGTCAGCAGCAGGAGGCCAGACACATGTCTGTGGCTGCAGCATCCATTTTGTGATGCCAGGCTCTGTTTAGGTGGTACCGGGTATACTGGTGCTGCCATGTCTCTCCCTCTAGAAGGGTGGGATCATACTCCCACACCAGTTACTGGTGTGGGGGAATGATTCCAAGGTGTTTGACACCAAACACGACATGTTTCCGTGCAGCCATCCCAAAGTTAGCATTTATCGTTTAGATATAATGCACTTAAGAGTATATGGTCAGGCTGCACCACAGACAACCCCGGAGAGGAGATTCCGAAGGCTGCAGAGGGGATCTGCTCATGCATGGGCACCCTCTCACATAAAACCAAGCACCCTGCCTTCAGGATTGATAAGGCCTGCCATAGGGGTGACTGATAGGTTTCTATGTGCATTGATAGGTGAGATATAGTGAACCTATATCTCTGTAAGGGGTGCATGCACCACCTTACTCAGGCTGCAGTAGCAGTCTTGTGGTGTCATTTTGGAGGGCCTTCCAGGGGTGGCACAATACATGCTTAAACCCCTGGTAGGCCTCTGGGGTACCTATGCCCTGGGTACATAGTATACCATATACTAGGGACTTATAAGGGCACCCTAGAATCCAATCTGAAGTGTACTTAAGGTACAGGGAATCAATTTAGCGAGGAAGCAGCTAGGCTGGGGTCCTGGATAGCAGGGCCCCAGCCAGACTAAAGTCAAAAAACAAAGATACACCAGCAAAAAGTGGGGGTAACCATAAGAGGCAGATCCTACTCTCCTACAACTAGTCCCCGGGAAACAGCCATGTTTTCAGCTTTTTTCTAAAATGTAACAAATTTTCAGTTTGTCTAAGGTCGATTGGTAATTTGTTCCACAGACGCGAGGCTACAGAGCTAAATGATCTGCCTCCCATCCGTGTATTTTTGAATCTGGCTGTACACACCAGTTTGGCGGATGATGAGCGCAGGTTTCTAACTGGAATATACCAATTAAATTTGCTCTGCAGTGGTCTGGGTCCCACTCCATGTACTGCCCTATGAACAATACAGAGTGCTTTAAATTGTACTCTTTGCAGAATTGGCAGCCAGTGGAGATCCTTCAAAGATAAAGATGCAGAGGACCTGCGTTGTGTTTTTAATGCTAGCTTAGCTGCTATTGTTTGAATTCTTTGCAGCTTATAAATCAAAGACATTGGTGCTCCAAGTAACAGTGCATTGCAGTAATCCAACCTGCTCAAAATGACACTCCTCACCACCTGTGACCTAGCGGAAGATGGTAGTAGCAGGAGTATTTTCCGTAACGTTCTAATCAAAGATACGCAGGTGCCGAAAGTTTTGTTTACGTTTGAGTCTAACTGTAGACTACTGTCAAATAATACCCCCAGATTATGCACCGTCTTAGATGGACTCAGTGGCTTATCTGTTGGGGTAGGCCAAAAGTCAGCTGGCAGTGGACGAGAAATTTTATTCACTATGCAATGTACAATTTCGGTTATATCTCCATTAAATTGTAGTGAATTGTCCCTGAGCCAGTTTGTGGTTCTTAACATGCACTCATGGAATCTTTCCAATGATACTGCTTGAGACCCTTCTAATGAGAATACAAGCTGCGTATCGTCCACATAATTCACTACTTCAATTCCATAAGATTTAATAATAGAGATAAGAGGGCGCAGGTAGATATTAAATAAAATCGGGCTTATTGCTGATCCCTGAGGGACTCCGTGCTGTATGGAGTGATTTTTTGATGCAAAGGGTGGAATAGCCACGGCCTGCTGTCTATCTGACAGGTATGATTGAAGCCAGTTGAGCGCCATGCCCTCGACTCCAAATTCCTTAAGCCTTTTAAGTAAAATGTTATGATTAACCGTATCAAATGCGGCCGACATATCAAGTAATATTTTTCATAAAGGAGGGTGCACCAGAGAGGAAGTCAAGGCCATCAGAGTAAGTCCATGCGGTTTCTTTTATTCTTCAAATATAATCAAAATTGGACATCAGCCAACGCGTTTCGTTCCATACAATGGAACTTCGTCAGAGCAGTCAAGTACGCAAATTGTGATCCAAAAAGTCTCCAATATTCAAATAAGCCAGAATCAGTTTAAACAGTGCGATTTCACAGTCCTGGATATATATAATCCCAGTCAACCATAACACTCAATCAATAATGACCAAAAAGTTCAGAAAGACTCCATACGATCGTATTCGGGCAGATTTGCCGGGTGACTGAATAAACACTCCAGAGTATCAGGTCTGGATATGACTATACCTGACCTAGGACTGTGAGACCTCTACTTTCATCGAGCAGTAGACTTGGTTTGCCAGCGGTTGGAGTCTTTCTGAACTTTGAAATCGCACTGTTTAAACTGATTCTGGCTTATTTGAATATTGGAGACTTTTTGGATCACAATTTGCGTACATGCACCCTCCTTTATGAAAAATCGCTTGGCTCTGGATGTCAGTGGAACCACATTGCGGCGGGTTCTGGAGGTGTTTTGCACAGAACTTTGAATTGAACTTGAATAGGGATTAACGTGCGGGACTTATGGTCAGCCGCTCCTTTGTTTTTGGATACATATCAAGTAATACTAGTATGACCGTTTGACCGGTGTCAGCACGCATTCTTAGCTCATCTAGAACTGTCACCAGGGCTGTCTCAGTGCCGTGTGCTGGCCGAAACCCGAACTGGACCTCGTCTAATAGATGATTCTCTTCTAAAAATTGAGAGAGAGCTTTGCTGATTAGCCACTCCAGGATCTTTACTCGATATGGCAGCAGTGAGATAGGTCTATAATTCGATGGGCATAGAGGATCAAGTGTGTCTTTTTTCAGTAAGGGGGACACCATGGCCTTCTTCCAGCAGCCAGGGACCAGACCACTACTCAGTGACTGACAACAAATTTGATAAAGCCGGGGGAATAGCTCTATATTAAATTTTTTCCACAGCTTATGCGAAAGTGGGTCCAGTGGAGATCCAGAGGAGACACTTAGTGCTATTTTATCAAACTCCTCCTCTGTGGGGACCAAAAACTGATCCAGAATCGCCTTTTTAACTTTATCGACTCCCTCTTCCTGCTTCCTTGTCGTTGCTGAATCCGATGAACTAATTCCATTGTTCATCCCAATTCCCTTGTTAGGTTCCAGGCCATCAATGATTTTGTTAATTTTCTCCTCAAAGAACACTGCAAGGCCATCACATAGCTCTTGCGTGGCTACAATCTTGTTTTTCACACATTCGGGTTTGGATAAATCCTTCACTATGTTGAATATGGTTCTAACCCTATTAGGTGCCTGTAAGATAATTCTCTCATAGTACTCAGCTTTGGCCTTATCAATTGTTCTTTTATATGTATTCAGTGCTAATTTCAGGGCTATTTTGTCCTTTTCCTCATAGAGTTTCCTCCATTTCCTCTCTGCCTGCTTGCATTCTTTTCTTTGAGCTTTTAATTCCTCATTATACCATGGGGCTGATGGTTTATCCCTGTTTTTTAATTTTTTCACTGGGACTAGTTGGTCGAGCGTATGATTAATCTGGCCGCAGAAATTTAGGTAATTTTCTTCCACAGGTTTACAAATGTCAAAAGGGCTCTTTTCATTGTATAACGGAAATTGTTCCAGTTTCAACAGCTTAGCCCATTCCCTTCCCTGTCGGGTATTACTCGAGTGAGAGATTCTCTTACTCATTTTAGTAGGTGTTAACAAGAATTGAACTAAAAAATGATCGGTCCAATACAATGGCAGTATCTCTCCCACCTCTACCTCTGTGTGCTTTGCAAATATTAAATCTAATACGTGGCCTCCCTGATGTGTTGGTTGTCGCACCAGTTGTTGCATGTTTATATTCTCACATGCTTGCAGTAGTTCTCTCAAGGCAGGGCCAAGATTCCCATTTTCCCAAAGATTAAAATCACCCAGAATATTCATTCTGGCATGGGTAAGTGACATATTATAAATGGTGTCAATTAGAGCTTGGTACTGAGGGCTCTTTCCTCCAGGGGGTCTGTAACACACTATGCCAGAACACAGTTGACCTTTGGCATCTTTAAGGGAGAATCCTAACATCTCAATGCCCTCTACTTCATCAACAATTATAGGGGCAAAGTTCCATTTCTCTTTATATATCACTCCCACCCCACCTCCTCTCCCACTTAGCCTAGGTTTATGGAATACTTTATAACTCGGGGGGCAGGCTAGCCCCAATTCGACTTCCAAGTCCGATTGTGTCCATGTTTCCGTTAGAAACACAGCATCCAGATCATGGCCTTCCAGCAGCATATGTATTTCCAGATGATGTTTTATTAGGGATCTGACATTGACTAGGCCACATTTGAGACTAACTGATGTGTCTGATGTCGCTTTCGGCAAGGAGATCCAGCCCTCACTCAGTTCCTCATCTTTATGGCCCACACCAACTTGCTCACCTAAAGTAAGTAGTTGCTCCCTCGAGTAGCGCAGCCTAGCATTCCCATTCAGGCAGTGTTCCTGTCCAGCAGCATGACTGGCGCTGTGCGTGGTCGGTGCGCGGATGGGCGCAGACGGGCTTGCCTTTGGCGCGCCCGCTGCGCGCTTGCATTCCCTCTCCTTAAATAGGGAGGAGCGTTATGGGTCGACTAGAACGCTGACCAAGATGGCGTGTGCTCGGTGACTCGCTCTAACAGGCGGAGTACACCAGCTCACCTTGGCCAGTTAAAGTGCAAGGCTAAGAGTGCTTGTGAGGCAAGTTAAAAGATTTCAAACACAGGTCATTTATTAAAACGATCTAAAACTGATAGTCAAATTACCATTCCCAATACGTACTAAAACTAAGTTGCTATCTCGCGCTAACACTTTAGACCGCAACCAAGAACGCGCAGCGGGTAAACTTAAAAACCGCGCGCTTGCATTCCCTCTCCTTTAATAGGGAGGGGCGTTATGGGTCGACTAGAACGCTGACCAAGATGGCGTGTGCTCGGTGACCCGCTCTAACAGGCGGAGTACACCAGCTCACCTTGGCCAGTTAAAGTGCAAGTGCAAGGCTAATAGTGCTTGTGAGGCAAGTTAAAAGATTTCAAACACAGGTAATTTATTAAAACGATTTAAAACTGATAGTCAAATTACCATTCCCAATACGTACTAAAACTAAGTTGCTATCTCGCCCTAACACTTTAGACCGCAACCAAGAACGCGCAGCCGGTAAACTTAATAACCTCGCACTTGCATTCCCTCTCCTTAAATAGGGAGGAGCGTTATGGGTCGACTAGAACGCTGACCAAGATGGCGTGTGCTCGGTGACCCGCTCTAACAGGCGGAGTACACCAGCTCACCTTGGCCAGTTAAAGTGTAAGTGCAAGCCTAATAGTGCTTGTGAGGCAAGTTAAAAGATTTCAAACACAGGTAATTTATTAAAACGATTTAAAACTGATAGTCAAATTACCATTCCCAATACGTACTAAAACTAAGTTGCTATCTCGCGCTAACACTTTAGACCGCAACCAAGAACGTGCAGCGGGTAAACCTAATAACCGCGCGCTTGCATTCCCTCTCCTTAAATAGGGAGGAGCGTTATGGGTCGACTAGAACGCTGACCAAGATGGCGTGTGCTCGGTGACCCGCTCTAACAGGCGGAGTACACCAGCTCACCTTGGCCAGTTAAAGTGCAAGTGCAAGGCTAATAGTGCTTGTGAGGCAAGTTAAAAGATTTCAAACACATGTAATTTATTAAAACGATTTAAAACTGATAGTCAAATTACCATTCCCAATACGTACTAAAACTAAGTTGCTATCTCGCGCTAACACTTTAGACCGCAACCAAGAACGTGCAGCGGGTAAACTTAATAACCGCGCGCTTGCATTCTCTCTCCTTAAATAGGGAGGAGCGTTATGGGTCGACTAGAACGCTGACCAAGATGGCGTGTGCTCGGTGACCCGCTCTAACAGGCGGAGTACACCAGCGCACCTTGGCCGGTGTGGAATACGGAGTGAAGTCTCCATCAGCTTCGCTCTTTCCCACCTGGGGGTTTCCTTTCCGTCGATTGTGCTGCTGGCAAAGGCGGCGGTCCTTCCCTGGCAGCCCGCGTCGCTCCTCCCAACAGCCGGGTGATGCGGTCGGACGCCGCCGGCCCCTCTCGCGTTATAGGTCGCGGCCCCGCCCACAACCAGGCTTAGCCTCTGCCTGGCTTCCGGTAGCTGTAGTATCTTCCTGCCACACGGTCTCCTCTTACGGCATGAACACACTCTGCGTCCACCATATGGGGGAGATTGAGCCCGCTTATGGGGCTTGGGAATTAATGTTAAAGAATGCCCACCAAGCGCTTCTGGTGAGTGAGCCCCATACTTTGCAGCACACCAAGAATAGGAGCGCTCCCCGCATCGTGCTGGCAGACACCTCCTCACAGGGGGAGGGGGAAATACAGCGCTCAGCCTGTCTCCACCCTGGAGACACCACACAGAGACCCGGCAGCGCTCTCCTTGCGCTGGGCGCACTTTCCAGAGCAAGGGCCCTCAGTCTTCTGAAGGCAGGGTAAAAGTCCTGTGCTCACCACCCGCTGAATCCAAGGTCACAAGGGGAAGAGCTGGGCCCAGGCAGGCCAGCTCACAGGGCCCTCCAGCAGAGGGGAAGTCCTTTGTGGCGGTTCCTCCTGGGACCCAGCAGTCCACTTCGTCCTGTCCTCCCAAGTACGCACACAAACATGGGGTCACAGCCCCAATATTTATATCCCATAATGTCTTTGTTCTGCCCTGGCACAGGGCACTGGACCTAGTCCAAACCAGTTCTGGGGGGTACTTAACAAGTGCACAACACTCCCCATTGTCCGTGTAGGCTCTGGCCCCAGACACACCACAGGGGGGCGGAGCCAGCATTGTGGAAGGCAGGCACAGTCCTATTCAGGGTCAGGTGCTACTCCTCCCTCTACTCCAACTGCAGATCGGTCTTTTCAGCCTAGCGCTGACTCACCCAGCCCCTCTGGAGCCACTGCACCTCCCCAGCCGCTGTCATCCAGAGCCAGACATGCAATACACAACAGGCAGGCACAAAGACACATAGCACACAGAAATGCCCACTTCTAAAAGTGACATTTCTAAAATAGTGATAATAAATCTGCGAACACCAGTGCACAGCATTTATCACCACTATTCTAAACATACCAAACTTGATCACGCTACTCCTCTCATCTCAGGAATTACCACTGAAACACATATCAGGGAATCCCCAATGCAGTCCTATGAGAGGACAGCCTCACAGTAGTGAGAAACCAAATAGGCTGTTTGTCACTACCAGGACATGCCACACAGTTAAGGCACATGTCCTACCTTTTACCTACAGCGCACCCTGCCCATAGGGCTAGCTAGGGCCTACCTTATGGGTGACTGATATGTAGTAAAAGGGGAGTCACAGGCGTGGCATTCACTTTATGTGCCACGTCAAAGCAGCAGTAAACTGGGCGCGCAGGCCCTGCAATGGCAGAGGCCTGTGACAAGTTTGAAAGGCTACTTTGGTGGGTGGCGCAAGCAGCACTGCAAGCCCACCAGTAGGATTTAATTTACTGGCCCTGGGTATATGAGATACCACTTTACAAGGGACTGATAGGTAAATTAAAAACGCCAAACAGGTGTAGACCAATCTTACCAAGTTTACCATAGAGACCACATGTACTTTAATACTGAACAGCAGTGATAAAGTGCCCAGAGTCCTAAAACCACCAACACCAGGTCAGAAAAATACCAGGAGGAAGGCAAAAAGTTCAGGGATGACCCTGCAAAAAGGGCCAAGTCCAACAACATTGTTATTATATAATTGCCCAACCATTTTCAAACCAAGATTATACCATGATCTAGCGCCCGAGTCGTGAAAAACAGAGGGGAAGTTGGGGTCACCCCATAGAGGTGTAAACAAGTGGATTGAAGGGACTGGATATTTGGAGCGAAGTTTGGCCCATATTTTAATAACATCCTTAATAATCTTAAAACATACCCCATTAAAAATAATGTGGATCAGAGATTCTGCATAAAAGAAACCTCCAGTCAGCCCACAGAGCCATTTCATAGCCCAGACATAAAATCTGGTTCCTAGTCAGGCAGCAATTTTCTTAACACAGGTGCAGAACGCTGCCCAGCAATAAACTTTAAAATCTGGCAGTGAGTGCTCACCCTGTTTAATAGGAAGCTTTCAGCATCGAATAGCACGTCTAGCTCTCTTATATCTCCAGATAAAACTACTAATAGCCCCTTCTAAACATTTTAAAAAGGTGTCTGGGACACATAATGGAATTGGCAAAATAGGTAAACAAATTTCGGGAGAATAATCATTTTAACGATATTACACCGCCCGATTATACTGATGGGGAGACGGTTCCAGTACCACATCTTAATTTTACAGGAGCGTAAGTGCGGTTCATAATCTAATTGTAAAATTTGCTCCACTTCATCACTGATCTTAACACCTAAATATGTTGCAGCTGGTACAACCCCAGAAACCCTTCTATCTGTGTTGAAGGTTAAAATGATATTAGTTTTAGTCAGATTAAATCTGGAGACGGCGCTAAACCTCTCAGCCTCTATCGGGATCTGATCATCTACTTGAATAGGGTCCGGAAAATAGATGGCCACATTATCCGCATAAGTGCTAATTTTTATCTCCACCCCTTCAATACCACCGGGCAAATAAAGTGGTTCTTAATAAGTGATTTCAAATAGGTTCAATATATAGAGCAAATAACAACGAGGATAAAGGGCACCATTGATGTGTCCTTCTACAAATGCTAATTGAGGGAGTGCTGTGACCATCCAAAACCAGCCTAGCCATTGGAGCTTTATAAGGACTTTTAACTCTGTGCAAAAACCTTCCACCATTGCGCATAATACCCATATTAGACCAGAGAAATGTCCAGGACCCCTTACCCAAAGCTTTTTCCCCATTTACCAGTATCATTCTGACCCTGGCCTTTGTAGGTTTGGCCACATCAAAAACTGCTATAGCGGTATTAACATGGCTTGCTGTATCTCTACCTGCAATACCCATGTTGTTGCGATGAGACTAAATACTTGATCTCTGGATAGAGTTGGGAAGCTAATATATTTGCATAAAGCTTTACATCAGATTGAATTAATGAGATAGGCCGATAAGGCCCGCTGTCATCACACGGTTTCTCCTTCTTTAAGAAGACAGTAATATTAGTATGATTACAGGACCCTGGAATTTCACTTTCATCATCAATACTAGTGAGTAATAGCATAAAGACAGGCATTAATGTATTCAAAAAGGTTTTATAAAGTTCAATAGGAATAGCATCCTCAGCAGCCGCCTTCCCTGGACGGTAAAGATCTAATCGCCTCAGCAACATCCACTTCAGTAATATCATTCTCTAAAGCTTGTACTTCTGGCAAAACTAAACAGGGAAAGCATGCCATCTGTGGGTATCTATCTATATATTGCATTATTAATGAAGCAGGGCCATATAGTTCTTTATAATAATTCCTAAATTGGTTAAGAATAGCTTGCATTCCATAGTGGCATAACCCGCAGTGTCCCTAATGTGTTTTATTGAGTTCCTATGACTCTTTTCTGCAATCTGATGTGCTAATATCCTCCCAATATTCTCTTCATACTCATATTGAAGTTCCTGATTAGTCTTATACATACATGCAACCTGCTCCCCATTACTACGGTCAAGTATGGATTGATTTTCTTATAATTTCAGATAAATTCCTAGCTTGCTTGTGTTTTTATGCAGAACCGCCAGAGCGTGTACTTGCTCCAATTCCTGAGCCTCTAAGTGTACTTTGCAAATCCTATCTTTCGCCTGCTAATTTCTCTGCGAAATATTACATTCCAACCCCACAAACATACACCTTTATCGTATCCCACACAAAATGGGGTGGCACAGAGCCTAAATTTATCCAAAATAGATACCCCTCATATAGCCACTTGTTGACTTGTGCAGACAATATTATCATATCCCAATTGCATTAACAAAGTCTTATCTTTATTCGCAAGATGCATTTCTATTAAGCTGAGAATCTATGGTTTATAAGTGCAGATCTCTTCTCTGACCAAGCATCGCTTTAAAGAGTGGTTCAACCCTGCCACATTCCAGCACATTAACTTACATTGAGCTATACAATATTAGCAACATTCTCAATGTCAGCAACATCCCCCCTAAGGTTCATCCTAGCAGATATTTAACTAACACAAGAAAAAAACTAACATTTCAATTCATGACCAAACCAATTCATTTTATCCTGCACCCACCCACATATCCGAGCCCATACAAACCAAATCCCTGTGACCCAACTGTGACCCACATATACCCTTCCAACAAGAAAGTACTCAGTGTCTTCCCTAGGGAAAAAAATCAATCATCCCTCCCATTGGCTGTCACACCTCACAGACAGCTATTAGTGCGACCCTGACCCTGCTTCTACAGAGAAACAAAGAATAAGTAATAAGAAACCCCCCATCATAGCAAAAATAGACACCCCCTTAATAAAAGGTATCATCCAAATGCAAGAGCCTACTCATTACAGTAATCTCAGACATCATCTTGCCATTGCTTAAGAATGCCAGCAGCATCATCCTCATTAGTACAAATCCGTATTTAACCACCCTACACTATCTGTAAGCATGCCGGTTCCAGCAAAAAAACTTCTGCCCAAATGGCTTTTAGAGGATCAATAATTTGCTGGAGCTTCCATCTTCGATCCATTGTGAGCTTACAGAAGTCAGAATGCGCATGAAATGAGGTCAAATCAACACCAGCTGGTGCAGGTGAAATATGGTTGGCCAGATATATCCTGCCTCAGTAGGAAATTCCCAATATATACAAAAATAGGTCTTAGTCTTAAATTGTTCACCTTGGCATTGACCCCATTACGAGAAAGCGGTAGCCGATGTGCCCTTTGTATTTGGCGGTCCAGATCCCAAACCGATAACTCAGGGAAAGCAATTGAAAAAACTGAGTAATACATTTATGCGGATCATCTCCTTTTCCCTCAGAAATCCCCAAAACACTGAGGTTATTTAGTCTCCCATTTGTCGGCTCACAAATAGCAGATTGCCGATCATGCTGCTTAATATCTGACGAATATGCAGCCAATACTTTCTTTTTTTTTTAGACAACCCAAAGCCTTATTGTATTTGCCTTAGGTTGGGCTGTTGCTACCTTACTGGAGTTGCTATCCTTAGCTGTCGAGGGTGAGAAAAGAGTCTCTTGAGTGTCTAAATGCGGCTTCCCTCCCAGTTCATTTTGAGCAGTGCCTGCTGATTTAAGTGTTGTATCACCGCATGATTTCTGAGTTTCTCCCCCTGAGAGCTATGTGGCATGTTAGATCAGGGGTCTCCAACCTTTTCTGTAACAAGAGCTACAGATCATCAATGAAAATCATCCTTAGCTACTAATATTAGTGTTGCAATAGTGAACACATCATACTAGATTACATTAGTGGCCACCATATATATAATGCAACCGGCAGTGATCAACTTGGTGTTCAGGCGTGGTTACCTGCAGTAATGTAAAAAAGTCTTTGTGAATGTGGAATGCCTCTAGATAAGTAATACATAACAGCCATAGCTGCAGTGCCCCTGGTACCAATGTAATATTATTAGGAATAAGTCCCCCTAACACTGCATGATTTATCACTCAAATAACTTTAAATATATTTTGAAAATTCACTGATTATTTGCAAACATCAGCTTATTAGTTCTGAAAATACACATTTGGTTCTTGAATACACATGTTTCAATTTTGGCTTACATGGATTTATTCAATCAAGCAGAAGCTTCTAATTTAGTAGGCTGGGCTGCACACTGGAGAGCTACTTAGAGGTAGCAGGAGATCTAGCAGTAGGTCACTAGCTACTCGTTGGAGAAGCCTGCGTTAGATGAATTGCTTGCCTCGCTTTCAAAAGAAAACAGTTTACTATTTAATCAAGCAAAAGACACACAATTGATGGACGGAATGCAGAACAAATCAAAACATTCACCCCCAGTCAAGAGATCTGGGTTAAATCCATCATTCTTTTGCTCACCATGCCACCCCAGTTTAGACCTGGCCATATGCAAATCAGTCTTGACCCTGTGCCTCATGGGAACAGTCCAGCCCGAACTGCCAAGCCAGGTCCTCCCTGGACCAGAAACAAGCATCCTAGGACCGGTTTCGGGGTTTCACCCCTCTTCAGCCAGGATAGCTTGATTCCAGTGGCACAGTGAGCCCAGGACCCACGTCTGGGCATACCTGGCGCACTTAGGGCGAGAAAGCAAAAGACACACAATTGATGGACGGAATGCAGAACAAATCAAAACATTCACCCCCAGTCAAGAGATCTGGGTTTAAATCCATCATTCTTTTGCTCACCATGCCACCCCAGTTTAGACCTGGCCATATGCAAATCAGTCTTGACCCTGTGCCTCATGGGAACAGTCCAGCCCGAACTGCCAAGCCAGGTCCTTCCTGGACCGGAAACAAGCATCCTAGGACCGGTTTCGGGGTTTCACCCCTCTTCAGCCAGGATAGCTTGATTCCAGTGGCACAGTGAGCCCAGGACCCACGTCTGGAAGGGTATGCCCAGACGTGGGTCCCGTGCTCACTACGCCACTGGAGTCAAGCTATCCTGGCTGATGAAGGCTGATAGCCTGAAACCGGTCCTAGGATGCTTGATTCCGGTCCAGGGAAGACATGGCTTGGCAGTTCGGTCTGGACTGTTCCCATGAGGCACAGGGTCAAGACTGATTTGCATATGGCTATGTCTGAACTGGGGTGGCGTGGTGAAGCAAAATAACGATGGATTAAACCCAGATCTGTGACTGGGGGTGAATGTTTGCCAATGTGCAGCATTCCGTCCATCATTTTGTGTGTTTTGCATTTCGCCCTAAGTGGGAAGGGTATGCCCAGACGTGGGTCCCGTGCTCACTACGCCACTGGAGTCAAGCTATCCTGGCTGATGAAGGCTGATAGCCTGAAACCGGTCCTAGGATGCTTGATTCCGGTCCAGGGAAGACATGGCTTGGCAGTTTGGTCTGGACTGTTCCCATGAGGCACAGGGTCAAGACTGATTTGCATATGGCTATGTCTGAACTGGGGTGGCGTGGTGAAGCAAAATAACGATGGATTAAACCCAGATCTGTGACTGGGGGTGAATGTTTGCCAATGTGCAGCATTCCGTCCATCATTTTGTGTGTTTTGCATTTCGCCCTAAGTGGGAAGGGTATGCCCAGACGTGGGTCCCGTGCTCACTACGCCACTGGAGTCAAGTTATCCTGGCTGATGAAGGCTGATAGCCTGAAACCGGTCCTAGGATGCTTGATTCCGGTCCAGGGAAGACATGGCTTGGCAGTTCGGTCTGGACTGTTCCCATGAGGCACAGGGTCAAGACTGATTTGCATATGGCTATGTCTGAACTGGGGTGGCGTGGTGAAGTAAAATAACGATGGATTAAACCCAGATCTGTGACTGGGGGTGAATGTTTGCCAATGTGCAGCATTCCGTCCATCATTTTGTGTGTTTTACTATTTAATCAAAGCAGTATTATCCTGGGGAGACAGAAACTTGGGAGTTGGTCACCCCTCATTGACATACTCTGAGATTATAGAGCCGGCCAATGCCAAAGCCAAAGCTGCAACTCCCCCTCTGCGATACCAAGGTCTCTTCTGGCTTACCCATTACTAAGACGGCAGCTGTAGCGGGTGATACACTGTTTCCAAAAGGAGCAGTCATCCGGGAATCCATTCCAGAGGATGTGACTTTTCATCCAGTGAAACCGTCTCGAGGGCCACAGCCGAGCAGTTCCATCCGGCAGGCTCTAACTGCCTCTCAAAGTGCATCTTTAATCGGAGAAGCTGCCAGAATGGACAGACCTGAATCCTCCTTCACAGTGGATGCTGGAGTCGTCGATAGCAGCTTCAGAATGGGACACCCAATCTGAGAGACAGAATGCTGCTCCGTATCCAGGCGGAGCCGACACTACTGACAAGAGCAGCAGCTGATGTAGGTAGCTGACGGCTGCTGCGGCTGCTGCGATGCAACAAGGTCTGATCAATAATGTGTTATCAGCTCTAACCTGAGAATAGTGCAATGCTTCTGATCGATACTCCTGCATGAGTTGAACAATAGTAGCAAGTGTGGGCTCAGATTCAGCCACGATTTTACTAGCAGTGACAGTTCCTCTCATCGCCTTATCTAAATCCACTGCGCCGTTGTGAGCAATGTGACCCGGGGCAACTGTATGAACAGTATTAGCATCAGTGGGAGTTCCCCTCCATTTGCCAACTCAAAAATAGCAGATCACTGATCATGCCTGTTAATGTCTAACGAACATGTAGCCAACACCTTCTTTTTTATTTTTTGAGACAACCCATTGCCTTATTGGATTTCTCCTTAGGTCGGGCTGTTGCTACTTTACTGGTGTCCTTAGCTATAGAGGGTAATAAAAGAGTCTCTTGAGTATCAACATGAGGCTTCCCACCCAGTTCCTTTTCACCAGTGCCTTTGATTTAAGTGTTGTATCATCGCATAATCTCTGAGTTGCTCCGACTAAGCTCTGTGGGCATGTTAGATGAATTGCTTGCCTCGCTTTCCAAAGAAAACTGTTTACTTTCATCAAAGCAGTATTATCCTGGGGAGACAGAAACTTGTCAGCGGGTCGCCCTTCACTGACATTCTCTGAGCTGTTAGAGCCTGCTACTGCCAATGCCAAAGCCGCGACTCCCCCGGGCGATACCAAAGTCTCTTCTGGCTCACCTGTTACTGAGACGGCAGTGGTAGCAGGTGATACATTATTTCCAAAAGGAGCGGTAATCTGGGAATCCGCTCCAGAGACTGCAACTGTGTATCCAGTGATACCGTCTTGAGGGCCAGAGCCCGGCAGTTCCATCCTGCAGTCTCTAACTGCCTTCCAAAGTGCCTCTTTAATCAGAGACACTGGCAGAATGGACTGACCTGAATCCTCCCTCAAAGTGGACACAGCTGCTGGAGTCATTGATAGCAGCTTCAGAATGGGGTGCCCAATCTGCGAGACAGAATGCTGCTCCGTATCCATTCGGGACCCGACTACTGACACGAGCAGCAGCCGATGTATGTAGCTGACGTCTGCCACAGCCGCCACAATGTGCACCGCTCTTCATTTGAGCCCTACTGGGATCCCAGACTAGCTGCAGCTAACATATCCTTCAAAGGCTCAATGCCACATTTGACGGAACCTGGGAGCAGAGAAGCCTCTTCAGGATCTTTGCACCTTCTTTATCAAATTGTCATCTGAGAACAGTCACAAGGGGATATCTCCAACAGCCATTCAGCAAACTCACAAAGCTGAAACGTAAGACACAGTACGCACTCGCAGCAAACTCAGCCTGCCACCATCTGTTTTTCCCAAAAATGTTGTTGGACATGGCGCTTCATGCAGGGTTCTCCCAAAACTTTTTTCTTTCTTACTACTATTTTTCTGACCTTCTTTTTATTGGTTTTTGGACTCTGGGCACTTTACCACTGCTAACCAGTGTATATGCTCTCCCCATAAGAAACAACTTCTTACAGCTGAATGCCGGGAAGACTGAAGTCATGCTCTTCGGAGAAGCCCCACTACTATGGGCTCCAGATTGGTGGCCTAAAGAATTGGGAACCGACCCGTCTCCAAAAGCAACGGCAAAGAACTTAGGGGTGCGTCTTGAACAGACCCTAACAATGAAAGAGCATGTAACGCATACTGTAGGTTCATGCTTCCATGTGCTGGGCCTGTTGAGAAGAGTTTTTCCCTATCTTCCTGACCCCTTGCGAAAGACCCTGATCCAAACCCTGGTGCTGAGTAAATTAGATTATTGTAATGGCTTACTGATCGCGGCCAACGAGTCCTCTTTAAACCGCCTTCAGATGGTGCAAAAACTGCAGCACGTTTAGTTTTAAACGCCCCCCTCAAATCAGCTTCACTCCCTCTTCTGCACCAGCTCCACAGGTTACCTGTGCGGAAACGTGTGAAGTTTAAGATCTGTTGCCTGACACACAAGGCAATATGGGGAAATGGACCCTCCTACTTGGCGGAGAGGCTCAATCAGTATACTCCCCAAAGGGACCTGCGATCAAGCTCGAAATCCTTGCTCCAAATCCCCAGGATCAAAAAAGCACGAACAGGTGGAAAAGCTTTTTCATATCAAGCACCAATCTTATGGAACCAACTTTCAATTGTCTTAAGACAATGTCCAGACCATTTGAAATTCAGAAAGGCATTAAAAACAGCCCTCTTTTAGACCAGCCCACTGCAACTACTTCTTCTGCAAATCCACGAGCGCCGAGATACCCTTTAGGGCGTGATTCATGCGCTATATAAGCCCATAAACTAAACTAAACTAAACTAAACTCAATAAAATGTAATGGTAATTGGTTTTTCCATGATTGACATATTTATTTTACTAGTAAGGGCCCGATTACGATGTCGTTCAGAAGGCCTCCGAATCGGTTTTGGCTTTGCCGGATCCGATTCGTAGCCCTTGTTTCCGACCGAATCGTACAAAGGTCCGAATGACCGGGAGCAGAGCTTGCCTGGCTCCAAGATGGCTGCGAGCTAACGGAGCTCCGCCGTTCGCCTCCATAAATCCGTCATTATCCTGATGCCCTGCATATCACCTTCTCCCCCGGAGTAGGCTAACGCTGCATTAAAACCTCAGGAACTCGAAGGTCCCGACGTTTGAGGTGTTTTTTGTGGACTGGCGGTCCTGATCACGCCGATCGCTTGTTGTCCGCTGTGGTGACGTGTGCTCCCCGCGGGCTTCCAGCACTGGCGTGAGGAGGTAGCGCGGCTGCTTGGGTGCCTGTGGAACTCGAGAGGAGCGATCGGTGGCCCGAGGGCAGTGTCTACAGTCCCGCTGCTAGAAAGAGGGCCGCACGACAGGACTAGCGGCCGAGCCTACCACTGCGGCCGGAGGGCCTTGAGTCCGGGGACGCGGAGTGCGGCCTACACTCGGGTGAGTCAGATCCCGGTGTGCCAGAAGGTGCTGGGTCCTCCTTTCTGACTGCATGCAGGGGTGATGAGCACCGGACCCGCCCATACGGAGAGAACTACCAGGTATGGAGAGCAATAACATCCGCATTTTAGGGGTTGCGGAGTCTTCAAACATAGGGAATATGGAGCAACATGTGGAAACGCTACTCATCACTCTTCTGGGCAGGGACACTTTCTCAGAGATCTTTGTGGTGGAACGCGCACATCGTTCTCTGGCGCCTAGGCCGGTTCCGGGCGCTCCACCGCGGCCCATAATAGCAAGAGTGCTAAGTTATAGAGATCGCAAGGCTGCCCTTCGGAGAGCAAGAGAGCTGGGTACTCTACGACACGAAGGTTCAGATATATATCCCTATTCCCAGACTTCACAATGCAAGTCCAAGAGGCAAGATGTCTGTTTACCCCGGCAAAAAAGCGGCTCAGAGAATTGAACCTAGAATATAGCATGCAATACCCAGCCAAGCTGAGAGTTAAAGCAGACGGAAAGGTACATTTCTTCACAGACCCCAAGGCAGTTTACGTTTCCTAAAAGATAAGGAGCAAGCAATGAGGAGGCGGGGGTCCCCTGGGGGCTCCTCCCTGAACACTGATGCTGTCCCAGACTCTGAGGAATGACGAGGGGGTGGAGATGCACTGCAAAGAGAGTCCAGCTGAGTATATAATAAGTGCTATCGAGACGGGGGGATCTGCACGGAAGACGTCTTCGTAACTCCAACAGGACTGTTGAACAATGTTGCAATATGGATAAGTAGTAATCTCCTTTTATATTAGCAGCATGAATGTCATAGCGGGGTTGCTGGAAGGCTGCTGCAGGGGGATACAGAACAATATCCGCTGGCTTACCTCATAATGCCATTAACCTGTCAGGTGTGAGGGTTTCTACTACAAAGAGGGGGGAAGATGTAATTGGTCGAACTTGAATCTATGAAGGGACATTGGTGCATCATAGCATATTTTATGTGTTGAGAGAGTGGCATCAAAATTTCGGAGAGATGGCAACATCTGCCCCCAAGTGTATCACACTATTATGTATATTTTGTTTGGGGTTGTTTAGTAAATCGGGGATTAGGGGAGGGGGGAGGGGCTTTCAGCAGCTATGGAAGTTGGGGGATACCATGGCGTGGGTGGGTGCTGTTCTATAGAATGCATCATTTGGTTCAAATGTCAAATTTTAACACAGCAGCTCTGTACCAGGTTAGTGACATGTACAATGATTCGAGTTTTAATTTTGATGTGCACAACAATGACGATTGAAAGCAGCGTGCCACGATTTGTGCGGCTTGTGACCTGGAAGATCAGGGGATTCAATGACAGTAGAAAAGTTAGGAAAGTCGTAGCGCAGTTAAGGAGACACTCTATTGATGTCGCGATTTTACAGGAAACACACCTGAATGTGGAGCGTAGTGAAGCAACATACCGCAAAATGCAGGGCATCTGTTACGCAGCTGACTATGCCTCACATGCTAGAGGGGTACTGTTATGGGCAGATAAATGATCGGGGGTTGATATGACGGGACTGATCAGAGATCCCAATGGTCGATTTGCAGTTGCCCTTTGCAGCAAGGGAGACCTTAAATTTGTGTTGGTGGGAATATATGGCCCGAATCATGATGATCCCCACTTCTACACTACACTAGAGGCGACACTATCGCAGTGGGCTGGAATCCCACAGTTGTGGGGAGGAGATTTCAATTGCATGCTTGACCCGCACATGGATAGAGCTAGGGGTCACCCCAGATGCCTAGCAGCGTTGGCCATTATGGACATTATGAGCAGAGGGAGCCTGTTAGACATTTGGAGGTCTCGTTGTCCGTTAGTCAGAGGCTATACGCATTACTCCTCCATACACGACACACACACTCGCATTGATTATTGGCTATTGTCTGGGAGTTTGAGCGCAAGGGTGGTCGAGGTGGAAGTGAGGAATGTCTTTGCACACTGGTAATAGAGGATTACAATATTCACTCTTATTCTCCTGTTTATACCTTAATTTTTTGGTGATATGCGCCCCCTGGCCACAGTAGTAGTACGCCGACGTGTTTCGACCTTCACAATGGGAGCTATTTATTAATTCACCTAACCTTTCTCTGTTAGATTACACTTGTGTAAACTTTAAATCTGTGGTGGCACCCAGATAACGCTTACCTTCCTTCTAACTTGGAGTTCAGGGTCAGCAAGTCTACTGCAGCGCGCGACCCACTTCCTGGTTCTGAGAATACCGGGAGTGACACGCTGTGATTGGCTCAAAGGGTGTTCGACTGTAGCCAATCCCTTGCTGGGTTTTAGGAGGTGTGTGTGTGCTCATATTTAATCTTTGAAAATTCATATCTTGACTTATGTATGTTGGATTTTTGTCGTTTTGGTCTTGTTTTATTCAGATAAATATTGGCAATTTTTCTAAACTGGTGTGGAGTCCTTTTGCATTGCCTCTGCAAGGGTTATCTTAGGTGTGCAATCTACTTACCCTGACTAGAGTCTGAGTCCCTACTTGGACAGGGTGCAAACCACTGCCAACTAGAGACCCCATTTCTAACAAGCTTCAATGAAGATACTTATGGAAAAACGAAAGACCCAGTTTGCAACTTGATCATAATCACCAGACTCTCTCACTCCACACAGTGTGTACCGAAACCAAGAAAAATTAATTTTTACAACTTCTCATGAAGCTGTTAGAACATATATAGAGTCTTCAGGGAACCAGTTGAGTTACATCGACCAGCTTCTTGACTCCTGAGCAGGCCCTGACTAATAAAAGCAACTAAAAACAATTGAAATAAAGATCTTTTATCCTTCAGCAAACCTCTGCAAAACAGAAAACTGCAATGAATAGTAATCCAGAAGGAAGATGAGATCCACTCAAGAGAAACATGAAATCAAGTTGCAGGACAACATGTAGTGGACCCAGAGCTGGCTTATGAACTTTGAAAGTGGTAGGATGTAAATACCTTCCTGATGTTCAAATAAGCATATCAGCCAAATGAACAAACATGGCTGCTGGTAGGAGGTTTTTATGGCTCTGCAGTATAGAACAATTTGAGTGAAGCAGGGCCAAATGGTGCATTTCTCAAAACAATTTTCACATTCTTCCTCCTAGTTTATTTCTCTCTATGAAGCAGACGTCCCCATCTCTTGCGCTTGCTCTCTCTTGTATCTATTCTCTTCTTTTCTCAATATGCTCCTTCTTTCCTTTCTTTACTATCCTTTTCTATCTTTACTTTTTTCTCTCTTTTCTTTACTTTGCATATTTGTTTTATTTATGCAGTACAACCAGCTTCATGAAATTGTTTTTCTGCTCAACTAGATATCTATACATTACTTAAGATTTATTTATTACATAAAATATATTTCTATTTATGAATTGCTTATCTTGTTCTGGTTCACAGGATCAGTTGTATTGCATTATATAATATCTTAACTATTTGTATTCCTTTATTATAACAATAAAGAATATTAGAACTTAAAAAAAAAACAATTTTCACATTAGTTGTCTAAAAATTCAGAGGTTCTGAAGGGACCTATAGAAATAATCCAATACATTTTTTGGTCTGTGCCAGTCAAGCCTTACCCTTCATAAGGGTTTTGAGGCTCACTTTCGTCCTCCTTCTCTGCCCTCCCCCCACAGAAAACTTAAAAATTGTGGCAAAAGACTGGAATATTCAGCACAATGTACCTAAAAAATGGATAAAGAATGATATTCATGCAGGCAGTTAAGAGCATCTGGTTATGTACTGTCACATGATCAATCACGTTTCGCATTTTCTATCGCTTTTATTTCTCTTTACCTCAATTTCTTCCTGGTAGAATTTCAGTCATATGACCATGCATTTTAGTTCACTGACCTGCCCGGTAAATGTTCTCCTGGTTTGGCTTTTCTCTTCAATACTGATAAGGCTATTTATGAACCTTGAATCAAGTAGCACCTCACGCACTGGTTTATATTGAAAATCTGTATATCTGCTTGCCTCTGCCTTCAAAATGCACAAATCATCTCTCTACTAAAAATCGTGGAATTGCATAACATTGTCTAAATGCTGTTTTCCATTCAATGGCATCTGAGTTCTGGATTTGGGCAATTCAATGCTAGGCCTCTGCATACCAGATTCTGTCATCACTGTTATTGAATCTTCCTGCATTCAAACGCAAACAGACCCCCCTTGTTGCGGGCTCCCTACTATTGACTACATGAAAGCTCTTGCTCAAACATCACGATTGACCCTTGCTTCTCACTCCTGTCTTACATTATGGCTACTTCCCATCAACTCTCTGTTTATACAGGCCACTGCAGCTCCCAAATTGATCTTTGTCTAAGTAGGTTCCCCCTGTTGAATCAGACATAGGTAAGCAGAGTTACTTTCATGGAAATACTCAATAAACACAAATACCTACAATAGGGCAGGATAGTTGCAAGAACTGTCCTGTGAGTTATCAGTAGGGAATGAGAAAATACTTTCCTATCACAGGTTCTACCAACAGGACACCTTTTTGGGGGCTTTCACTCTATCATCCATCACTTGTGGCATTACTTTTTTTTCCAACTTACTTTACTGTGAAAATGTTCTCTTTTGAACAATAACTATGATTTGAAAAAATGAATAAATATGTGACCATGAAATAATAGAATATCTGCTGGTACCCGTGCTATTTTTCAGATTAAGTGCTAGGTTTCTTAATAAATAAAATAATTCACACCATGGCCACTCAAATTTTGATAATATTTGTACCCCAACCAAGACACACCATCTATATGTCACAATAAAGATAGAGAAACACCAGACCTGTGGTCTCACAGTAAACATTCCCACTAAATGTTAGCTCTGAAGACATCACACTGCATGGTAAAGCCAATCCTGAAAAACAAAGAGTAAGGAAACCAGACTGGCTGCATCACAAGAGCACCACTGAGGCTGAACCTCTCCACAGCACATTAAAAACAATCAAGCAAGCATTGGCAAAGCCAATAGGTGTCGCCTATGCAAGAGCTATTGGCTTTGTCAATGTGTTTTAGCCATGTTGTACACCAGCGTGGCTGCTGTTCAGCATGGCTAAGAGTTAGTGGTGTAGATGAGAGTGGCGTGGAGTGGAGTGTCATAGAGTGGAATGGCGAGGAGTGGAGGGTCGTAGAGTGTAATGGAGCGTCATGGACTGGAGTGTCGTTGAGTGCAGGGGCATAGGGTTGAGTGGTATAGAGTGGAGGAAAGTGTCGTAAATTGGAGTGGCGTAGAGTGGAGTCTCGTAGAGTGGAGTGTTGTAGAGTTGCGTAGAGTAGAGTGTTGTGTAGTGACGTAGAGTGCAATAGATTTGTAGAGTGGAGTGGCATAGAGTTGAGTAGTGTCATAGAGTGGAGTGTAGTAGAGTAGAGAAGAGTCATACAGTGGGGTGGAGTGTCATAGAGTTGAGTGGCATAGATTGGAGTAGCATAGAGTGGAGTAAAGTAGAGTAGAGTGGCCTAGAGTGAAGTGGCCTAGAGCAGCATAGAGTGGAGTAGAGTGTCATAGAGTAGAGTGTTGTAGAGTGGAGTAGAGTTTCATAGAGTGCAGTGGTGTAGAGTGTTGTAGAGTGTAGTACCGTAGAGTGTTATAGAGAGGAGTAAAGTTGTATAAAGTAGAGTGCCATAGATTGGAGGGGCACAGATTCGGGGGGCATAGAGAGGAGTAAAGTGTCATTCTGATATATTCTGAAATATTTGCACTTTTCTTTCCCAGTACCCATCAGGATTATTACATAAATCCTCTCACTTTGAAGTCAGAGAAAGAAAAGTAAACACCGAGCTCCCTCGGAAGCCAGAGCCTGACATTTGACCTCTGTCTTTGAATGCACAGCAAATGTGACAAGATAAGAACAAACTTTAAAGGCCTGTTTACTGGAAGCAAGCCCTCCCAAGAATACAGTAGGTGATGCTCCACAGGAGGGAGGAAGACATGCTGGACAGCCCAAAACAAATAAAGCCATCAAAAAGAAAGGCAGAAAATGTTAGTTACAAACCACAAAGCCAATGGTAAGCAATGGGTGGATTGCATTCCCAGGGAAGCTTTCAGAATGAATGCCCACAAGAAGTCTTTTTCTCAACCAGACATGCTTACACCTAAAAATGAAAAGCAGATAAAAGTATTGAAAAAATTACTCAAAATTAACTGCAGGCTCTGCATCAAGCAAGCATATCAACAGGACTTCCGGGTGAGAGGTCAGTTGTTTATTTTCTATTAGGGCCCTCATTGTGAGTTACACGCTAATTGTACAGGGATCAGAATTACAAGTTGTGTGATAATTATCACACCCTCCCCTGATAAATTCTGGCAGGTCAAATCTGCTAAACGTTATGGGAGGAAACAGCCCAGAAAAAAAGACAAAACGTGAAAGTTGCTGTGTTAAAAATCTTTTCCCCAGGTTATGCCTGATTTTCGTGTTGAAAACGCAGAATAGAAGGTATTTACCACGTGTGTTAAATACTTTACTCTGGGATTATGGTATTTATCAAATGTGGTAAATACCCCCACCCTATTCCGGTAAACTTCTAAAGATTGACAGTGCCCAGGATGCGACTCCTCAGCGAGGGACTCAATTATGAGTGATGAGATAATTACTGCACCTGATAAAGTCCGCCTTCGCCGATTTGGAATTCATCGGGTGCAATAAATACCACCCAATTACAACCTCTTGTGGAATAAAGTTCAGAGAAATACCGGGTATTTTTCCTCGAATAAATATCAGTAGGTATGAGCAGTCGATATTTATCACAAAACCGTAATTGCAATATGTGAGGTAGCAGGAGTTACCGGACATATTGCAATTAACTGGGCCGCTCGTAATTAGCGCCACAATGTAAGGATTGTGACGAGGGAGAGGCAACTAGTGGTAACTGTGAGAGATGCCACACTTGCTTGATTAATTGCAACAGCAGACTACTAAAATATCACAATCCTTGTTTGCATTATGCAGGACACATATTTATTTAATTCGGGATAAAACCCGTGAAGGCAACAACCCGAATATAACCCCATGTTGATTTAAGCACTGGAGCACAGAACCCACCCCGTGAATCCCTCCTTTTACGAGTGTTTTACACATCATAAGGTGAACATGTCCAGCTGCAGATTGTGGGAGGCACGTTTCAATTGAAAAAATACAAATTTACAGCTAAGTGGAGTGCTCGCTGAATGTGCAGAGTTTGCAAAACGTATGGAATTGGCTGGTCTCAGCTTTCCCCGAGCAGCTGCCAGTTTCCTGTTTCTCTGAACTATTCGAAAAAGAAAAACAGACTCCTTCAAGATGTAACCGGATTCCCGGCCTGCATAAACAGTGTATAAATACGAAGGCCTTCCTCACACACAAACGGGGCACCGAACTCTACCATGCAAGTAAGTTGCAAACTCATTAGCAAATGCAACAAGCATTGGCAAAGCAACTGGATTGCTTTTTATTAGTCAAAGTGCTTGGCAATGTTTAGTTTACATATGTATCATACCATTCACCTAGCAATGGTTATGATGCATTTTTCCTCTTGTCAGACCTGAGGATACCCATGGAATCTGTTTCCACTGGGCAAGATGGCCGCTGAGAGGCTGTAGCAGGCAGCAGCGGCCTTGAGCTCTCTTCCCTGCAGAGATTAGATGGACAGATAATGCGGATGGCATTGTCACATTGCACATACCTTTGGCAGATAACTGTTTGCCGAGCGGATTGTCGGTTGCTGGGTGGCTACTGTCAGCAGCAGGGTCAGCCACGCGATCTGAAGCCGGCGCTGGGAAGGGCGCTGACACACGGGATTGTTTACATCAGCCGCATCAATCGCATCAGTCGTGGCAACTATCTTCTCAAGCTTAGATCTTGCTCGTTAGCCTTAGCGAGCAGGATGGCCCCCCGGACGAATAAACATCAGAAAGATTCTAAAGACACCGCCAAGGAGCCGCTGAAATCACAAGTATCTGCGGCGGGACGTGGGCAGCAGCAGCGGCGTGCACTACAGAAGAAAGTTGGTGCACCCAGCACCGGTGTAATACAGCGGGACAGTGGGGACCCTGCCGCCGCCAATAATGCTCGACTCAGTACATTTCGGCAACCAACGCTGGCAGAGCACTTTCCACTCACCGCCAGCCTCACCTCAGACATCGCTCCTGCTCCGGTCGGAATACAGGCTCAGATTATTACACACGCCGAGGATGCTTTGTTAGATCTGTCGGCTCCTCGCTCGCCGGATAGGGATACAATGTTGTGCTCACCTTCTAGATCGGCCTGCAGGCAAGAAAAGCCGAGTGAAGAGGTGACGATTCCATCAGACAATAGCACATTGTCAGACCTACAGGTAACTATTAAAAAAGTAATGAACAACGAAAATTTGTTAACTGAAACCCCCTCCACCCCAGAACCTGTTATAACCCATCAAAGTGAACTAACTGACCAAATTTTGCAACATACAGGCAGTATAATGGTAGCTCTGGCCCCAACTAACGTCACGGAACAGCCACGAGCCGTCCACCTCAGGGGGTGGGGGGGGTGCGAAAAACACTGCTGGTTCTCCAGAAGGCGAGTGTTTCTTCTCTTTGAACGATGACTCTGACATTTCACTTACCAGTGAAAACAACCTCTCAGATGACTCTGACTCTGCAGAGACTTCCTCAGTGCAGAAGGCACCAAGGGTAACAGCGTCGAGGATCAGATCAAGGTCCAAAATAAAGAGCAAAGGGAGTCCGGCGGTCCTTGCAGGTGCAGCAGCCCATAGACTTACCTGGGACTATTCAGCCTCTACCCAATTGTATCCGGAAGATGGAGTAATGTCTGCCCCTAATGGGGACGCCACCCCTAACGCAGCCGCCACAGCTTCTGCCTCTGCCTCTGCCCCAGCTTCCTCAATAGAATTGATATATGCCACACTGAAGCAAATGCAGGGTGAGGCCAGGTCAGAGAGCCGCAGGGCACAGTTGGCAACCAAGAGGCTACAAGGCTCTCTGCGGAAGATAAATAAGCTCTATGAAGGCCTGGAGAGTAGGGTTACACAGGTGGAGGATCGGACCGGCAGACTTGAGGACGAAGTCAACGAATGGCAGACCTTCAAAGATACGCAGGAAAAGACTACTGAAGACCTTCAGTGGAAGATCGAGGACTTTGAGAACAGGCAGAGAAGAAAGAATGTTAGACTTTTGGGCCTGGCTGAAAATGTTGAGGGGAGGGATGCAAGGGCATATGTGGTGGCCCTCTTGAAGGGTGCTTTTCCGGACCTTGCAGAGTGGAATTGGGATGTTGAGGTACAGCGGGCACACCGGTTCCCCTTGACCCAAAAGAAAATAGGGGCGGATGGTCAAGGGGTATACCCCAGGGCTATGCTAGTATATATTGGTAACTACCTCCTCAGACAGGCTATTATGGATAAAGCAAAGCCAGAGGCCAAACGCACATTCGACGGTAATACATTTTTTGCCCGCCCTGATTTTTGCCACGCCACGGTTGAGCGGAGGTGGCGACTCAGGCAATTGATAAAATCATTTCAGGAGGCAAGAAGTGAGGCCTATCTTTTGTACCCTGCCCGCCTAAAGGTTATAACTAATGGCCAAGTCCGCATGTTCTTTTCCGAAATTAAAGCACAATCTTTTTTGGCTGATCTTTTGAGTAAGAAGGGGGCAGTTAGTGCTACCTGACTCTTTGTCCAACTGTAGGAGGTGTTTGGCGGTGCGATTGGTCGGGGGGAACCTGTAAGGCATTTTGGTTCCTGTACTGTATGTAGTGGGATCTGTATGCACAACTCTGTACACCTTTGGTGGGGGGGTTTATGGTCTTTTTTTTTTTTCACGGGGATGTTAATATAGGAAACAGTGAGACCAGGATGGCTCTGGAATCTACACTTGGTTGATGATTAAGTTTACTGAATAAATTGTGCATTGTGACATTTTAAGAAGCAGGGGGGGGTGGCCGAGCTGCAGGCTGTGGGTCTCAGTTGCCACACATAGGTCATGCTTGACCTATTTGCCTGTGAGGGGGGCGGAGGGCGGGGTGAAGGGTTGGGGCAGGAGGGGGGGGTAGGGATAGTCAGGGAGGGGGGTTAACACGGCACAGCAGTAAGGACGGGATGAGTGTTGAACAGCGAATTGGTAATAAGATGGCGGAAGCAGAGAAAAGGGGAGCTAAGAATTGGCATGTTATGATAAAATTGAGAGAGTATGGGATGGGATCTGATCTCAAATTGGATAAATGGAGTTAAGAATTGCCTCTATTAACGTGAGTGGGTTGAACGACCCGGGGAAAAGACAGCGGGTGGCAGTAATGTTGCGATCAATGCGGCTAGATTTCTTATGTGTGCAAGAAACGCACATAGAGGGTACAAAAGGCATGCTCTTGGAACAGCTCGGTTTCCATCTTCTGGCGCACACCAGGCAAGGGACCAAAACCAGAGGGGTTGCTATTCTGTCTAGAAGGAAAGATATAGTAGTAAGGCGGAGGCATGAGGATAAATGGGGTAGATGGGTATTAATAGAGTGTGTGATGCCGGCTGAGACCTTTACTATATGCTCGGTGTATGGCTCAACTGAGGACGACCCAGATATTTTTGAATTTCTGGACTCAGAGCTGCCCTCTTGGTCCCCCTTAGTCATCATGTGCGGGGACTTTAATATTAATGGCTTGGGAGGGCTTTGGGACGGTGGAGTCAACAGGTACCAGGGCCGGAAAAGAAAGGTATTTAGAGCAGTATCTAGCCTAGCACAGAATAATGCACTGGTTGATCTTTGGGATACGTTGAAACCGGATGATCCTGGTAGTACATATTATTCGGCTCCACATAAGCTGGTTGTCAGGTTGGATTACTTCTTCGTTTCTAATTCTTTGGTCTCCCGGTGTCAGATAGAAAAACTCCCCCGGTTAGTTTCAGATCATAACCCAATAGTCTTAACACTAGATATGGCTGGGTTGGAAAGACCGGTGAGAGCTTGGACATTTGAGAGAGGGCTTTTGAAGGACACAGCATATATAAACTATATGAAAGAATGGATTGGTGGATTTTGGGACATTAACATAGGTACTGCTAGTAAGGGGGTAGTCTGGGACACGTTCAAAGCGGGAGTGAGAGGGGAAACTCTGAGCTACAGTCTGCATAGACAGAAACAAGATCGGCTGCTAGACACGTTAAAATGTAATAAAGTTAGAGAGGTAGAGGAGGAGCTTTGTCAGGCAATTACCTCTAGGGTAGCTCTAGATAATATCCTGCTTAGACTGGCCCTCGCCAAAGCAGAAGTACAAGATCGATTCACGGCCAAGGCTGCCGCGACCTTTCTGGTTAAAAGAGAGCAATGCTATGAACTTAGTGAAAGGGTTGGGCACACCCTGGCAATACGCATAAGGCAAAAGGAGGCAGTTGGTGAAGTCAGGGAGATCTTGGATGAAAATGGGGATTTGGTTAAGGATACAGTGGGGATCCGAGAAGCCTTCAGGTGCTTCTATAGCAAGTTATATTATGAAGATCAGGACAAGGATCCTTTGGAAGTACAAAATTACCTAGATAGAATCATCGTAGATCCCATAGATATAATAGATAGAGAGGCATTAGACGCCCCATTCACAACGGAAGAGATTCTTGATGCCTTGACCAGTCTACCGTCGGGCAAAGCGGCAGGACCTGATCAAATCCCCCTAGAATTTTATAAAGTGTTCATAGAAGACATAGGCTCTGACCTTCTTGGGATGATTAGGCAGGTTCGGGATGGGGGCGCAGCACCAAGCTCTTGGGCAGGGGCGGATATAGTGGATTTTCTTAAAAAGGGGAAACCCCCTAGGGAGCCAGGGTCTTATAGACCAATTACACTTATGAATGGCGACGCAAAGATTTTTTCTAAGGCTTTGGCCTCTAGGTTAGGGAAGATAATTAGCAGGATGGTTAGCCCAACCCAACACGGCTTTATCCCGGGTAGAGGCACGACGCAACACATTCGCCAGGTCATAACTCTCTTTGATGCGGCGGAAGTTTCAGGAGACCCCATGGCGGTCTTGTTCATGGATGCCGAAAAGGCTTTCGATCGGGTCTCCTGGGGCTACCTCTGGGCTGTCATGAGACGATATGGCATTGGGGATGGGTTTATAAGAGCAATCCAGGCTTTGTATGATTCCCCAATAGCCCGACTCAAAGTTAACGGGGGATTCACGGCGCCTCTAGAAATTAAGCGCGGTACTCGGCAGGGCTGTCCTTGTTCGCCACTACTTTTTGCGATATATATCGACCCTCTTATTCGGAAGATGGAGGCAAACGAAGACATCCTCCCTATGAGATTTCACGCAGTTGAATGTAAGACCTTGGCGTACGCAGATGACATCGCGCTGGTCACTCCTAACCCAGTCACTGCATTGAGTATGATGGAAATAGAAGCGCAGGACTTTGGCCAGGTGTCAGGGTATGCCTTGAATAAACAAAAAACTCAAATAGTTAAGAACATGGTGGCAGTCTGTGATGACACTCGAGTCACGGACTCCGCCGTTTACCTAGGGATAGAAGTTACAGCAGATCTGGGGAATATTGTGGAAAAAAATATGACACCAATAATCAGTAAAGCAAAAAAGGATTTTGATAGGATACATAATCTTCACTTATCATTAGTAGGACGCTGTAATGTTGTGAAAATGGTTTTTTTCCCAAAAATCCTCTACTTATTTAGGGCCATTCCTTTAGAGTTTGAGAAAAAGTGGTTTAGTACTCTAGAGTATCTAGTGAACAAATTTATCTGGGCCCACGGGAAAACAAGAAGGGCAGCAAGATTTATGTCCTTACCAAGGGAAAGAGGTGGGTGGGCCATCCCGGATTTTAAAATATATTATTGGGCCACGGCCTTTCAGTATATGCGGGGGCTACTGGGTGGAGAGGTCGTATTGGAAGGGTCCAGGGGCAGCTCAACGGATTCTTATGCATTTCTCATTGGAGAAAATGCCCAGAGCTGTTTACTGAAATTTACCGACGCAAATTACTACAAGAGAACCCGATTTAAGACGTTGCAGGCCGCATATAAAATTTGGGGAGCATTTAGTAAGAAAATTGGTCTCGGTCGTTTAAATGCCTATACCCGATTATTTAAAAACCCGACTCTACCAGGGGAAATTTTTGCAGACTTAACGATGGCAGAGTGGGAAAGATCTGGGATACAGAGGCTGGGGGATATAATGGGGTCTAGTGGTATGCTACAGTTCTCAGAGCTACAGAAGAGTTATGGTATCGGTAACCAAAATTTTTTCAAGTATCTTCAAATTTGCAGCTTTTTCAGTGGCAAGAAAGGGGGACGGGTTGAATTCAGGGATAACAAAATTATTGACACTATTAGGAAAGGAGAAGGTTGTACCATTCGGAGGCTATATGCGGAGCTATCTTCCCTGAAACCTGATGATCTTGGGAAATATGGGGAAAAATGGGTGGATAAACTCGACATTGAACAAGCTATTGTAAAGGATTCTCTAGAAATGGGTCAAACCCTATTGTGTTCAGCCGCTCTACAAGCTCAGCACTATAAGACACTATTCTCCTTATATTATACACCGGCACGGATTGCACAATGGGGGGGACAGGCAGGAATTAGATGTCCTCGGTGCGACAGTACGGAAGCAGAAATAGTACATATGTTTGCTTCCTGTCCCCACCTGCAAAAATTAAGGAATAGTATTGAGGAGTTCCTGGACAAATCGATGGGTATTAAAGTTTCCCTGACATCATCTTTAATACTGCTGGGAATTAATAATGAAGATAGGCATAATATGAACAAGAGTTTTCTTTTTGTTGCAATGTCTGTAATGAGAATCTGTATAGCTACAGCTTGGCTGGATAGAGACCCTCCATTGTTTCAACATTGGCTCAACAGACTGCTATCTACCTTTAATATCTATGAAAGAAAGGGGAAAAAGGGCAGGCTGTGCGGCAAACGTATATGGGGCCCTATATATAGATGGAAGGATAATCTCTTGTAAAGGTATTTTTGTTAAACATTCCTATGCCCATATGTTTTATTATAATTTTTTATTTTTTTGCCTCTTAGTAAATATGTTGCATGATGCCGATCTATGACTTTAATATTGTAAAGTATGTTTTGAATTATGTAATATCTGTTCTGTATAACAATTTTAGTTAAATTGCTGTGCTGTGGGGGGCAAAAAATTAAAAATATAATAAAAAAAGAAAAAAAAAAGGAATCTGTTTCCAAACCCTTTAGTGATTGGATGGCTCTTCTTCAGGCCTTTCAGTCTCCCAAAAAGCCTATACTAGACGAGACGACCATTCAAACAAATGGTGAGCATACTACGCACCACAAACTTCCTTCAGCCCCAACCCAGTGGAAAGAGTAGGAGTCGAATGAATGACACAAGCAAAAGAAAAGACTGAGTAAAGGAGAATAATGACCACCAATCTTGCAAATCAGGCACCAAGGGAACTCAAGCTATAAGGGCAACGGAAGATCCAGGGAGAGGACAATGAAGAAGTCCAACAAACATCAAGATGAGGCATGCCTAAGCCGAAGTCTACTTAGTCACAACGCCATCGGAGGAGCAGCACGTGCCCAGAGGAGGAAGTGCCTCCAAGCAGCACAAATACCCAAGAAAGCCACCGGTGAAGCTTTGAAAGCCACAAACAATGAAGAAAATACCTGAATTCTTTTGTATACACCAAAATAGGGAAAAACATCCAGCTCAACACCACACTCCAGGGAAGATAATGGTAATGGTATGGAGAACCACCACCAAAACTGGATATAAAATGGAAAGAACCTTAGGAAGGAGAGAATGCCATTGATACAAAAACAAGGAAATAGGCAGCCCTCAGAGAACTGAAATCCCTCGGATGACATAGAGATGACTGTGCCAACAAAAAACACCTGTAGAGTCAAGAGAACTAAATCTATAACCTGAAGAGATCTCTAAGGGGAACCATGGAAAACCCAAGCCACCCCACCACAGAAGATCCCAGGAGGGAAGCAAACCTGCTTAGAAAGGTGTAGAAAAAAATTGCACAAAGTACCCCAGAGCCTAGAGCTGCAAATGACAGACAAACAAACCACTGTAACATTACCAGAAAGCTCAACAAGGTTTCCAAGGCATCATTCAAGGCTGCCACAGCCAAACCCTTGAAAAAACCTCCCAAGAGAAAGGGAACAGGACAGAGGCACCAGCTGTGAAAACATGGACACCCTACCATTCAATAACTGACAAGACTTCCACACAGCTGCAGTCACAGTCAAAGGAAGTCCCTCCTACTGCCAGCTGACCCTCTCAACTTCCAAAACACAATCGGAACCGGTGAAGGAGTGAGTGGCAGAATCCATGGAGCACCCACAAACAGAATCAGCATTGGCAGGAATCCCGCCCAGTGAACCCGCTAATGACCCATCAGACGCACCCCCACTCCCTGTCACTAATTCTGAGACAAAACCAGAGAAAACACACATAGGTCTGTCTGGCAGAAAGACAAATAACAGGGTTTTTCTGGAGAATGCGTTTTATATTAGAGACTTCCCATGAGAGGTTGAGGCCTGAAAGGGTACCATCCAATCACTAAAGAGTTTGGAGAGCAGAAGACTGCTTGGGTCTGACAGGAGGCAGAATGGCTCTTTACTGCATAAATGATATGAGGTTTTGGTGAGAGAGTACTAATTGTAATTGTTGTGTATATTTGTGTGTGTTTGCGGGGTTGTATGGATGAGCGAATTACTGAATGCGGAAATATGTGGGTGGGTGCATACACAAAACTGTCAATCACTTGTATTTTTTTTTAAAGAAAAGGCCAAACCTATTGGGTTTTGACAATGCTTGTATGACTTAGGATACCCAATGAATTTTGCAATTACGAACCGTATCAGAAATCTTTTATTGAGAACAATATCTTTTGAGAAGCAACTATGTGAACCACCTCACACATCCACAGGAAGAGCTTAGCTCAGTCACTGTTTCAAAAGGCTCCTGGACGATGTTGTTCTGAGATCCCTTTTATTTTCAAACCCCATCTAAATCACTGTCTGTGGCTCTAACAAGAGGCATGTAAGAATGTGGTGACAAATGAGGAGGCAGGAAACCGCAAAGTAGAAGGAAACTCAATTAGGTTTACTGAGTACAGGAGAAGCAACCTCATCCAGCATCAAACCCTGCAACTGTCAACTCAACAGTTGCTTACATTCTACTGTCCCTTACATTCTACATTCCACATCTGTAACCTAGTAACCATAAGATGGCTCCTGCTGCATAGCGAGGACACTACACCACCTCCCTCCCTTTAACAATAGCGAGAAGAGAACAAACAAAAGAGCAAGTCTAAACATAGTCGTGAAGCTTGGCAGGGCGCTGAAGCACCCCACGAGGTCTGAGCATCATTTGTTGTGGAACAACTTTAGAACTTGCAGACACCACTGTTGGTTGACATCTGGCAACCCTATTCAAGTTCCATACCTTATGGTCATTGGTTTTAATGGCATTTCTGAAAACTTTTATTACTCTAAAGGGTACACTAAATTTCGAGTTACTTTTCCCTAGGCGGGGAGATTTTATTTTGACCCAGTCGCCAACAGAAATCATAGTGCGTTTGACTGCTCTCCTTGCATCAAACCATTCCTTCCTTTTCTCCTTGACTGCACATTCCTTTTCCCTCCATCCTTCCACACAATCAAACATTTCGTCAACCAATTGTCTTTTGGAGGACACCCACGATGGACACACTTCCGTGTTTGCCACCCTCTTCTTGAATAAGCGAAACGGAGACACACCTGTAGAAGAGTGTGGAGTAAATCTGTACTCCCTCACCTTTTTTTTCATGGCTGCCTCCCAGTCAACCCCATTGGCTACAGCTTGTTGCAAAGTTTCTTTTAACACCTTCACATACCTCTCAACAACACCATTACTTTCAGGATGGTAAAGGGCCGCTTTCTTATGTTTAATACCCCTAGAAGACAAGAATTCTTCTACCACACTCGAGGTGAATTGTACACCGTTGTCAGACAGCAAAGAAAGAGGAAATCCTTCCCTTTCGAAAAGACCATCCAAGAACTCAATTACCACAGAAGACTCAATTGAGTTGACTACCTTTACGTCTGGCCAGCGAGAGTACATGTCCAAACAAACTAGGACATACTGATCACGAGACCTCATTTTAACAGGTCCCAATATATCAATCGCAATGTCCAACCAAGGCCCATCAGATTTCTCTCTCACTACCATGGGTTGACTTCTGCATTTCAACACCTTATCGCTGCATGCACATTCTGCACACTTCCTAACTTCTCTTTCAATCCATGTGTCCATGGCTGGCCACCAATATGCTTCTCTTAGCCTCTCCTTGGTCTTTACTATGCCCATATGGCTGGCATGAGCACTCTTCAATAACCTGTCCCATAAAGTATGTGGGGGAACGAGTCTGCTACCTCTCATGAGCATACCATCCACAATCGATAGTTCATCCTTGACTTGCCAAAAGCCAACCAACTCTGGGTCACACTCCTTCTTTTCAGACCAACCCTTCGAAACCATAGACACTACCTTTTGTAGAAGTGTATCTTCTGCTAACTCCTGTCTCCAATCACCTTCAGAAACAATACCATCACTGATCAAGCAAACATCAACTTGTTCCTCAAACTCCTCCCCGCCGAAACTATTACATTCTACCGGGTCCTCTTGCTCATCACCCATCCTTGACAAACAATCAGCAAGGATATTACAGACACCTGGCAGATATGAGACAACAAAATTGAATTCTTGCAAAGCAACAACCCATTTGCGAATTCGATGAGAAACAAAGTCAATTCCCTTTTTAGCAAAGACTTCTCGCAAGGGTTTATGGTCCGTGAGTACTTCAAATTTGCTCCCCCACAAATACTTACGCAACTTGCGGATAGCCCAATAAATAGCTAGGGCTTCCCTTTCCACAACAGAATAGTTGAACTCTGCCCCTCTCAATGGTCTGGACATGAACAACACCACCTTCTCTACACCATCAGATTTCTGAAATAAAACAACGCCCAAACCCTTGGAGCTAGCATCTACCATCAAATATGAATTGTTCTTTGGATCAAAACTTCCTAAGTCTTGCGCTTCGCTGAGACATTTCTTAAGGTGTGAGAACTCCTCATCACACTCATTCGACCATGTGAATTCACACCCCTTTTTCAGAAGCTCTCTCAAATTTGGGGTGACTCCTGCGAAATTGGGCACAAACTTGTGATAAAATTCGGCCATGCCCAGGAACTTCACAAGTTCATCCTTATTTTGAGGTGCTTTAAGTTTGCAAATGGTGTCCACCAAAGCAGCTTTGGGCTTAATACCACCCGCAGAGACTTGGTGACCCAAACATTCAATTTCACTTACATCAAACTTGCACTTGTTCGCACGTAAAGTTAACCCAGCATCACGCAGCTTCTTCAGGACTAGTCTTAATCTAGCATCGTGTTGTTCAGAATCTAGACCAAACACCAGAACATCGTCCTGATACATTTTGACCCCTTCAACACCCTTCAAGACTCGTTCCATGATTCTCTGGAAGACCGAGGCTGCTGAGATTAACCCAAAGGGCATTCTTAAAAACTTAAATGTCCCAAAAGGGGTAACAAATGCAGTTAAATCTTGAGAGGAAGGATGTAACTTGACTTGATGATAGGCCGAAGTTAGGTCAAGTGACGAGAAGTGTTTCGCTCCCCCAAGAGAGCACAACATTTTGCAAATATTGGGCAGTGGATAGTGATCCACCACCACCGCTTTATTGAGCTCGCTTAGGTCCACACAGAGTCTTGCCTCACCATTGGCCTTCCGGGCCATAACTATGGGAGAAAGCCACTCAGTTGCCTCAACTTCTTCTATTATACCATTGGCCATCAACTTGTCAAGCTCATCCTTCATACTGTTCTTCACCATGAGGGGAACACTCCTAACCTTTGCCACCCTTGGGAGAGAACCAGGTTTAATTTTGATTTGGTGCATATAGTTCTAAAGACACCCTAATTTGTCACTGAAGACCTCAGGACATTCAGTGATCCAGGATTTACATTCTTTACTCACTAGGTTGACGGATGGTATGTCCCTCAAACACACAGAGGGTGTCTCGTTGGGGTCTAAAAAGACATGTAAGTCACGTTGGTGAAACCAGCTCACTAGAGAATCACCCTTCATGGACACATATATTTTCCCAGGAACAATTCTGTTCTTATAATCAATTGTCCCCCAAAACCATCCCAGGAGATCGATGATTTCACCACCGTACTCCCTTGGTTTTATGTCTGGTTTCATAAGCGTAACCTTTTTCACTAAAAATTGGTTAAAGAATTTCTTGGGGATTAAAGTCACTTTGGCACCTGAATCAAATAACATTTTTATTGGTGCATCGTTGATTAACACCACATCCATGGGCCCTCCATATCCCTTGACTTGACAAATTTCGACTTCTTCTAGATCCTCCTCAAATAAGTTCACCTCCCTGACTTTCTTTTGACTTTTACTAGATCTACAGCACCTCGTAAAATGGCCTTTACGACCACAGGTGGTGCATGAAGCTTTCCAACCGGGGCAGTCCTTGAAATTTGCCATGTGTCCTGTGTTTCCACATCTGAAACACTTACATTGAAAAGTTTTGAAATTGCTTGGAGGTGAAATTGCCTTGTTGTGAGTTTTGTTCCTCACTACCTCATGCTTGCTCTTATCTTTATCCTTATCTATGGTTAGTACAGAGCTTGCAAGACTGGTCTATGTTGTATACTATACTTGAAAGGCATATAAAGCATAAACATATGTTTCAATGGGAAAACCACAAAATAGGTGATCGCATAGGACAAACACATAGAAACATATCACCAAGGACACCTGTACAGAAGGAAGAATTCAGGGGCAGTTCACTCTTGCACACATTGGGCTATGCCCTCTGTTGGGATAAGAAAGTCCCCTGCTTGGTGAACAGTGTGTCTTCTACGGGTATCTGGTATCCCTGTTTCTATTTTTTTGCTCCCTGTCTCACGCTAATCTAGCGTGTGCATGTAGGCTTAGGCCTATCTTTGACATGAGAGTCTTCCTGGACTTATCCTGGACTTGTAGGAGCACACCAAGCAAGCCCTCGGTAGTGACAGAGGACTACCGTCTCTGTCACAGATTTATGCGCCTAGAACTGTGGGCCAGCATAGTATATTATGAAGTGATCCTACTGTGACCAAGCCTTTTTGCCTGTGTCGCAAGAAGTGAGCCTACTGGCCCCCTGATTTAAATTTCAGCTGCTAACAGTGAACCTGGAATCCTAACACCAAGACCCTGGGCACATGGATGAATGCTTGTTGTGTGTGAGAAGCGTGAGTTCCTGAGTGTCTGAGTGAACCATTGTGACGTAGGCCTGTGGGTCCCATTTTAGAAGCTCCAGCCTATTCATGCACACACGAAGAAGGTGAGTTTGCTTTCCCAGACAGTGACAGTGTATTGTTGGCATTCCTGAGACTGGTGGGAGATAACCCAGACAATAAATTGGGGAAAGAGGAGAAAAACTTCCCCTTAGAAAATTGATCTGGTCTTTTCTAAAACAGGGCGCTGCTGATCAGCCTTCCTGAGACTGCCATTTGGTGGATGGTGGGAGCGAAGGGTGGAATTTCAGTTCCTGTTGTCAGAGTGTGAAGGATCCTTTTAGAAGAATTCCGATTTTTTACTCTCTCAATTCCCCTACTTTTTGAGAAAAAAACACAACCGTCCCAGAAAGGTTAATACCAACGGCTGAAAATCCTCAGCTGAAAGGGAAAAGAGGGGGTCACCTGTGCTACGGGGCAAGGGAGTGACTAAGAGCTAAAGAAGAAACAAGCCTTCTCACCAGGATGCCCACTACCGTAAAGAAATGTAAATGTATGCAATTGGTCAGTCAGCAAATATAAAGGCTGCTTAGGAGCCAGTATCAGCTTTAACTGATGGAGTCACATTACGATTCTAGCTGATGAAGATTTATGCTTTTGCAAGGTAATGAAAGGGTGTTAACAGTTGAGTTCTGGAGAGTGTCTTTTTAATGGACACATATAAAAATGTTTTCACAACCTAAAGTCTGATTGCATATCACTATAACAAATATCTTGAAAGCACCTGTTTTATCTTAAACCTAAATCTTTTTGCACATTAGGCGGCATTCTATCTTATACTGTGTGTAATGCAATTTTAAAATAATCACTTACATATTCTGCCACTGGCTGGATCTCCAGAGAACTAAAAATACATAAGTCACAATTCACCATTGCACCAACAAGGATTCAATTCTGTGGCTTTCTGGTTACACACAGACACATGCAGTGATTGCATTAACCTACTGAGGTTGCATAACATTTGTGTTATTTTATATGTGGTTACCTGTAAGTGAAAGACCAACAAAATAGTTGCAAAATATTTTGTACCTTTTATCTACGTGTCTGCCCCGCACTGAAACTCACTGACCCGACCTTTATTGCAATCAGGATCACAGATTTCATACTTTTTTTTAATGTGCTATGGGAGGGCAACCATGGAATATGGGTATCAGACAGATGAAGTTGAGACAACATGCAGACAGACATTTAAGAGCAAATACATTTCACTGTGGCATGGAGATTCAGTACCTAGTAGTTATCCTTCATCAAAATCACCTCTTTCTAATTTCTGGTATATGCCACTGTGTCTGAAGATGTATGAGTCATGGGTGCTTCCAGGAAATTTGGCAACAATGTCTGTGATGATGTTGTTTGTGTCACAGACAACTTGGATGTTGAGGGAATGTGTACTTTTCCTATTACGAAATATGTATTCTATGCGTGAGGGAGGACATATGGGCACATGGGTCCCATCTATGCACCCTACGACCTGTGGAAACCTTGCTATTCTATAAAATTGCATTTTTGTATTTTCAAGTTCCTCATCATTCCTGGGCATGTAGATGTGTTGATGGATGTGGTGTAGCATGGCATCTAGGAAATTGTGGAAGAAACGCGAAAGCGCACTCTGTGACACACCTCCGGCCACTGCAATGACATCTTGGAAGCTACCAGTGGCCAAAAGGGGGAGGGAGCACAACACCTGCACATGTGTGGGGATTGCATTGCTGCGCATAGTTCTGCTTTCCAATTGTGGCTTCAAGGTGTCTATGAGGTCTAGGATGACAGTGCTACTCAGCCTGTACTGGTCATAAATCTCTTCCTCTGTCTTCTCAAACAATGTCAGCCTGACTCTGAAAATCCTCTACTGTCTCCGTCTCCTCTGCTGCGCAGCCAGTATCCGCATCCTCCTCGCTATCACATACAGGGCAGCCATTTTGGAAAGATTTCAGATGCATTCTGGGCCTATTTTTATAGGTTGGGCCTGTTTACCAGCTGATTCTGATTCGGGGTAATTTGCATGCGAGTTTTCGCTATTTGTGACTGCTCTGTACATTCTGATTTGCGACTCGCAAATTGCGCGTCGCTATTTTCTGAACGCAAAAACCGGTTGCATTTTTTGCGAGTCGGTATTCGTTCGCATCGCAATTTTGGGATTTGTGAGTGCCCTTCGTACATTGCGCACTGCCATTTTTGCATGTGCAAATCGGTTTGAGACTGATTTTGCACTCGCTAAATGGTTGTACATCTCATCCCAAATGATTTTCCTGAACAAAACGGTACAACAAACTTCACGTCTTGGTATAGCAAAAATGAAGGATTTGAACAGCCCACGTATTCCGCATTCTCACACTTCGAGAATTGGCAGCACTTTACACGCTTCAGTGAGGAAACACTAAATACCATGATACATAATGGTTCTTTCAATTCATCAGACCCCAATTGGAAGGGATGGTTGGTATGGCCTGTGGACACAAACGGGTGTCAATCTAGATTCCTGGGTAACACCGAAGGGTTTAGGATCAATAGGCCTGATCAACGATATGTACAAACAGAACACTCAGGGTGGTGACGTCATATAGTGTTGGGAAGTTGTGCCTTGATTGGCTAAAAACCTCAACACTTTCCCAGGTGAAGCAACACTTGTCCCTTCTTTCTGATGACATGGATTTTTTATTAGGTCCTCGAAATCCACGTCAAAAGCGCTTTTTGTACGGAATATACAACAAGCTATTGAAGATTTCTTAACAGGAAGCTGCTGAGAGATTGCGTAAGATCGACAGGGTTAATTTAGAAAAGGCTACGGCTGTGGTTGACAACGGTATAACCACATGATCATCCAGAATTTATTCACTGGGCAACATAGTGTCTTCTGCAATTGACATAATACAGCAAGAAATGTCTATATTACAACATGGGAGTCACAATTACGGTTAATAGTAATACTGAGCTGGACGTTACAAATGTTAGGTTCTAGCTACGTGCCATGGCGTTACATCAACAGTACAAATCTGTTTTCAGCATACGATCTAACGGAAAGACAGATAGTAATGGCATGCAGAGATGCAAAATATTCCATGTTGCACATTGAAAAATTAGACCAATTACCTTTCACCATGGCTAAGACACCATCCACTGACTGGATAATCCATGGTTACATCACCCTACCGGTCACGACTTTCCAATTCCTATATTGTCTTCAATACCAACAGGTAGGCAGATATGAAGCGCTAGGGTGAACATTCACCTGTGTCTCCTAATTCATTAATTGATTTGGCTGAGACCCCTGAGCGCCAGGAATAATCGTCTACCTGTCATATCTCTCATCATCAGGTAGGCTTGACTCATTGTTCCTTCCATTCACATTAAGTGATTTTCACCCGCCATTCTTTCTAACTCAATCCCCCATGATTACCCTAGGTAACTGATTCAGTCTACCTTCAACCACCAATTGGACCAAACCCCTGGTGGTCTCTCACCCCAAGGCTTTTGGGTAGAGCTCCACATACGTCCCCAGTTAATCTGAAGAACCGGTGAGTACTTTGTACGCACCCCATGCATTGACATGGTCTCACACACGCTTGAACACATACTTACCCTAGTACTTTCTCTCTGCAGGCTGTCCATCTTATCTCTTTGTCCTGAAGAAGACCCGTTTTTGACATCGTCGATTTATGCTGTTTGTCAGGGTCGAAACATCGACGGTTTTTTGTCCATGCTCTAATAGGTCCCCTAGCACACCAATTTATGTAATTCATTTATCTGGCCAGGGTGACTGCCATTGTTGATGTTTAATTGGACCTTATCTTTAATATTTCCTTTGTAAATACATGTACAGTATTATTTCACCTTGTTGTATAATACACAGATCTTGTCACTTTGTCACTTCATTCACCTTGTCACTATAATCACGTCCACATGCGCCGCTTTTGTTAATTGAATTATCAGACAGCCTCTTTTCTCTTGTGTCGTGGTAATTCTTGACCTTATTTAAATATGAAGTAAAATATCATTCTTTTTATGAATAAAACAAATTTGTCCCTTTGTTTGTGTTCAAGCTTTTCGTGTACATTAATCACCTTTTTTCATGTAAATATTTATTACTACAAAGAAATTGTTTGACCCGAGAGAACCGATTGTTGTTTGCATTATATATGCCCAGGTTCTGAGGGATACTGGGTTACCCCATTGTTTTGCATAAAGGGGAAGGATACGTGCACGAATATTGGGAATTACCGTTCAGGTTTCGATGCAGAAATGGGGACACATACGTTTTTTGTAGTGGCTCCAATTGTTAAGATGCTTTAAGCGGTTCCTTCGTTTGCAAGGACATTTCTCTCCATGGGGCATGCACTGCTTCAGTAGCGAATTTGACCTGTTATCTGAAGGGTTCCCCAGCTGCAGTGATTCATCCTGTGTTCAGGCTGCTCTCAAATGGGTGCTATTTGATGCTGAATGATCAAGGTTACTGCGGAATGGAACCAGGCATCGCTTATCTGGTGACGGTTAATTCCATAGTGACTTGCTGTACACAAGTACTGTTTCCACCTGCCCACACAGTTAGGGAGACAGCGCTATGGCCTTCGATAAATATTTTCAACATAAAATTTGATTCCCTGAGCAAACTGAAAGCCATGCTTTTTCAAAAGGATGTGGCCTTAACTTCTTCCAGGGAGACGTTTGATCTCCAGGTTGCAAGGTCCTCGTTTGAGATACAGACACTACTCCACACTAACTTCCCGCTGCCTTTTGGGGAGCTAGTCCACCGTATCTTTAACATGTCTGATACGAAAGGAATAGTGCATTTTTTTAAATGTATCAGCTCTGGTTTGGTTGGCACTTTTCAGATGATTTTCCGAGTTATACCATCTTTCATACACTCCATGTTGGGAAGCGTTTTTGGAGGACTCCCACTTGTCCTGCTACTTGTGGCGGGAATCCTGATTTTATTTGATCTACTCCGCAATGGACGTCCCAGTTCAACTCGGACTGGAGACAGCACTGCTAGTGCTGCGTTACCGTGAGCGCATGGTACACTGCTTCGGACACCTTAAAGGCCCATGCGTATTGCTGTCCCCAGCGTATTCCATTGATGATGAATGCATTCTTAGAGCCACCCTGGGATGCTTCTGCTTCCGGTGATGTGAACAACGTATGGGATACAATGCCTCCCTCAGCGGCTGCTGTGGGAACTGAATGGAATCACCTTTGCTCCATAAACATACTACGAGGCACGTCTCTGGGAACATCTGCGGTTGTGGGCAACAGTAATGTTGTGGCTACCACTCGGAACACATAAACAATTGGCCTTTTCCGTGTGGGAACAATATGCCTCTTTTTTAAACAAAATGAACCAAAACAGCTTTTGCTTTTTTTAGGCACCATGGCTTTCTGAGTGCTTGGGATCTCAAATGATATAATTACTTGAAGGCTTTTAACTAAATATTTTAAAGGGAAGCCCGCTTTTTAGATGCTTTTAAGAGTAGTTTTAATGTTTAATTGTCTGCTGGCTTTTTAGTTACCGACCCTTAGTATGAGGAGTAGGTGTTATATTCCCAAAT
The DNA here is from genome assembly GCA_963921515.1 of Calotriton arnoldi. Lineage (NCBI taxonomy): Eukaryota > Metazoa > Chordata > Amphibia > Caudata > Salamandridae > Calotriton > Calotriton arnoldi. The sequence continues at coordinate 501,697 of CAWUFW010007155.1, read as the reverse complement.
TTGGCCCATGTAGCGAAGCAGCTTATTTCTTACATTGTCCTCACAAATAACATTTTCAGCTGTGACCTTTTGCACATACTTGTGTGCACAACAGTATGGATTAGTTTCCCTGAAACTAAACTTGTTAACACATCTAGCTTCACACAACATTATCACCATGCCCTGAACATCACGCACAAGGTCTCATTTCGTATTATGTACAAATGTCATCTCTATCTTCATCCACTGGGTGATAGGGCTAGCTACATATCCATAACATCGTTAATCTATACGCACATCGCAAGGCTGCTTTCTATTATAAAATATGAGCATCCTGATAGATTAGCAGAGGAGGCTCTTCCGCTGACACCAAGGGTCCTTGCATGCTGAGAAATCACCAGGCAGCGGTCTGACATCTCGTGAGGGGTGTCCAGTTCATGACCAAGACGAGGTCCTTCATTCTCTCCCACCAGGTAATGGGGTTGGATTGTCCCTTGAAAGGATTCTTTGCTCCACACCTACACACACTCTAGGTACACTTAGAGGAGGGTTTGCATAGTAGGAGTATGCTCAATTACTGCCTTGTTTTATATGCCTGCATATATACATTGTTTTAGCACCATGGCAGAATTATATCTACTATTCACGCTTTTGGTGCTTGTAATCACTTTTATCTGCTTCTAACTATTAATCATTGCAGCACATGTATTCTATACAAGAATAACATAGGTTCAATAAATATATTGAAAAAGTCCCACTGTGTATTCTCTGTATGACTCTCTGAGAATAAGTGAGCTCGAGTGACTGAGCGATAGGTTGTGTACTGATTCCACGAACGCTGAGGGGTCAGTGTTGTCATGTTCAGTAGTTGCTAGAAATTATTCGCTCCCTGGTAGATTAGGGGGGATTATGGTGGCACTGTGACCTAGCTGGTCAAAGGCCAACATATCCTGCCGGGGTGTCCGGAACCAGTGTTGGCACCAAGCCCCTAGTTTATGGTGTCCAAACAATGCGCAGATCCTACGGATTAGTAGGAACTGCACTACATGGCCTTAATTATCTGAAGGAATCAGACGCCAAGGCTGGATTTAAGGTGCTTTGAATCCCAACATTGTAGCAGATGGTACACTGGGAGGAGGTTCCTTTCTCTTTTGGAACCCAGAGCCTTATCATAAATATTCGCCTCTTCCAAAGAGGGGTTTCATCCACAGGCCAGAGCAACAGAGAAAATTCTGGTCAGCAACCATCCTAAACCCAAGTACAGCCCCACATTTCCTTTACATTCCCTCCCTACTTCAACTAAAAATAAAGCACATCCTGTCTGTCCCTCCAAGGAAGCTACCACTTAAGTCATGTCTGGGAAAAGATGAGGATGTGGTCAGCACTTCTTTTAATCAGTGGGGGGAGAGAGAAGCTGAGATCCATTCGGCTTCCATTCATTAGACAAATAATCAGAGGGGAATGGATCACTTGTCCTGTTTATACCAGGGTCTGGGGTTCTTGCCGTCTATAAAAACCCCCATTCGCATTAGCGTCGTAACAGCGGTATATCTTGATTGTCCGCTTCAAACTTATACGCGAAAAGCATCATCATTGGGTCTTGGTAGTGCTTTCCTCCACCAGGAGGGAGACCGACTGGTTGTTCACAGTAGCGATCAGGAATTGTGAGGGTGTGAGTGAAGTGAGTTTAAAAATGCCTCCATGTCTCTGATCCGTCTTTTATTCTGCCAGGGATGGGGCCAGGTTAAAAGTAAAGTGTGGTGCGTGAATAGAAGGGCTACTGTTCTATAGCACCTGTATCAAAAGAGCAGTCGAGTGTTCGACATGTTTCAGCCCCTTAAGTGCCCTAACGGGTCGGGGGGCTTTCTTCAGGATCAGAAAGCCAGGTCACAGTTTTGTGACGTGCAAAGGGAAGTTATTGCACTTACCCTTCTTCTCTGTGCGTCAGTTAGTACGCTGAGTGGTTATGGGTCAGTAGTACCTATAACTTTAGAAGGAGAGGAAAAAGAGACCAAAAATGACAGAATAAACATACATATAATCTATGGTAGTATATTATGCTTGTGTACTGTCTGTGGTGATGCTCATCTCAAAGTCTAACATTGCTAGCTTCTGAATAGCATTTGTAATACTTCAACATCGTAGAAAACACTAGAACATTTTAGAAAACACACATAGCGAAAATCTCAATGGTGGTTAAAATTTCGTATTTCATAGGGGGTTAAAAAAGACCGAGGTTTCTTTTTATGGCCGACCTACCATTACATTTTAAAGAAGTTAATGCTCACTCACCTACCTTCTTAGGCAAAGATATCAAATATTTACAATACGCTGATGACACTATCTTGTTAAGCCATTCTGTCATAGGCCTAAGAAGACTAGTTGATTCTTTTAATCATTATATCACCATTAATGGTTTGCAAATTAATACCAAAAAGACAAAAATAATGACGATAGGTGCTACAAAAACAGATAAGAAAGAATGGAATATTAACGGGTTACATATCGAAACCGTGAAATTTTATAAATACCTAGGAATAACATTCGACGATAATATGTCCTTTAGACAGCATTTCATTAACCTCAAAGCTAAGGCAACAGCGTTGTCCTTTGCTTTTAGAAAGTTGAGGGACAAGTTGTCATGCCCAAACCATGAACATCTATTGAAGGTCATGAAAGCAAAGCTGATACCATCTTTGGCTTACGGCTCAATGATTTTTCGTGGTAAAGACGCGAAAATTCTTGATGACCTACAAATAAAAGTCTTCAAATCAGTCTTTGGGATCCCCAGGCATATAGGACATGCTAATGTCAGATTAGAATTCGGTCTGAAAAGGCAATCTCTGGCACAGCAATCTGCCTTTTTAAGAATGCTATATTCTCTGTTTCGTTCAGAACAAGGTACCCTTGCAAACCAGTGTTGGCAGGAGATAACGAGGTATGAGCATGCTAGGAGTTGGAGAGCCTTTTAAGTGAGAGTTTATATAATTTTAAGTGCCCAACCTTTGAAGAAGAAGTTAGGAGTAAAGTAGTTTTTAAACAAACAATAAATCATTCAGTCACTCTACTATCGAGTCTTCTAGATAAGGACGAGCTCAGAAAAAAGAATCACTCCTGGTCAGTTATCAACTCATTTATTAAATTAGAACCTCAATTTTACCTGATGACTCACTCAAAATCATTTTTAAGGAACAAATTTATGCTATTACGGTTTGGGAGATATCCGACAAAGGACGGAATACCAAAATGGGAAAAAAGCTGGTCCTCTAAAAACTGTAGGTTATGTGGCTTCCACGATAAAACTTTAATACATATTGTAACTACCTGCCCCCAACTGTTAGAAGAGCGGAAGTCCCTATTGAGACCCATTTTTAATGAATTAAAGGTGAGAACATGTTGACATGCCATTATTATCTGTCTCACGGGGACTTTGCCCCGCTTGACCTCTCAATTTGTAAAGTTTATTTTTATTGCCGAAAAAAACTATTAGCCAAAACTGATAACGATTGTTAATACAGTAACATGTCGTCAAAGACTCCAATGTAAAAAAGATAATCTGCTCCTAAAAGTTCTGTATACAACTTCGTATTGAAGTTACAAAAGGTTTTAATTTGTTACAGTGATTGTTTAAACAAACTTAAGACTTAAGTCTTATGGTTAAAAAAAAAAAAAAATTCTTGTTACTTGTATTTTGTAGGCCTGCCAAGACGAAAATTTATCCAAATTTTAATAATAGTTTTTGGAAATTGTCCTCTAGCCATTAGCAGAATCGCATTTTAATCATTGCTGCTCCCTATTATTGCTGCAAAATTTTCCAGTATAAAGCTGTATATGTATTACATGGGCAAAAATAATGTTTTTTAACTTTGTGATTTATTCCTGATTGTAATGATTTTTATTAATCAACAAATAAATAAATAAATAAATAACTAAAAAAAAAGACTGAGGGCGCTAGATAATGTCAATGTGGAACATCGAGTCAAATGCCACGATGAACCAGCATTTGCCAGATATTGCTGGTCACTCCGGTGCGGTAGTTGACTTAATGCGGAGTGAGGCAGTATATGTAGCTCAGGGTATTGCTTGAAGCTTTGTAACCAAACGTGGTAAAATATGTGTCATGTCTAGTTAGTGATAAACGATGGCCGGGGCTGTTAGAATACCATCTTTATCGGGAGCAATCTTGTCTTTCGCGCTCAGGGGCGTGTATCGTGTGTGTAATAAGATTGTTGCAGAGCGGCGCTCTGTCTGCTTTAAATCAAGGGCCTCATTAGTCGGGTGTGACCATGCTCGGTGGGGTGCTCACAGAGAGGTTAATTAGGTGGCTTTGTGTTAGTTGCCAACTCAATTTGGTGATCGCGACCCGATTGAGACGAGGCTCAAGTGTCCTTTACAGTGTTCGTGCCTAATGCGCTCAGTATTAACTAACGATCGTGTAAGGATACATTAATTACCTTGTCTTGGAGCTAAATGGGCTCCCTCGGAGTCCTTACGGATTAGTAGGGCTTCTATGGAAAAATAAATAGTTAAAGGAGGTCCGGAGTCGGACGGGGTCAGTATTTCAAAAGCAGCGCACCGAATTGTGCGTGCGTGTTTTATTTTATGTTGAAGCCGTACCAGTGAGAAGTCTTCGTGCTTGTGCTGTCTCCGTCTGCCGTGCTCCGGTGGCGTGGGCCGGTAGAGGAGGCTATAAGTACCCTGATTTGCATATAGGCATAGTATAGAGACTGGCTCTACGCGTACGATCAAGTTTGAGCAGGAAAAAATCGTGTGTAATTATTCATACTGAAAATAGTGTCAGCATGCTGTATTGAAAGATGTTTAGGCAATAAACAAATTTAGATTAACTGGGATGGTAAGGCAAGGCCTATGCCCTTATGGTAAAATGGTTTGAATGTGGTCAGCACACCATCCTGGCCTGAACTACATCCTTCTGTCCGTTCCTCAGTTATACTGGCAGGGAGGTATGTTTATTTGTGACCTCTACTCTTTTTCCCAGATTGGTTACCCCAATCATAAACAACCTATTGGAGAACTGTGAAGACACAATATCCAGCCAATGATGTGGTTTTCACAGATATATTTATTGATATAAGTCAGGAACCACAAGTTATAAGTATGAAGGGCCCAGGAGATCAGCACCAACCGCCTTCAATGTGTTCTTCCCTTCATCATCACATTTTACCATTCACAATCTGTTACATCACCTGATATAAGCTCATGAGTATTGTGTTCTCTCATATAAGCTCCTACTACTTTCTACAATCTAGACACCACCGGAATCCTCTCTGTTTCCTCTCCTTCTGCAAAAATGTTTTCCACCTGTTCATGTTGGACTCTCTGTCACGTCGAGGTGGGACATGCTGAGCATGAACATCGAGACTAATGGCCTGATTTCCAGTTTTGCGGATGGGTACGCCATCAGAAACATGGCTGATCTTCTGGCCGCCTAATTACAAGTGCATTAGGATGTAATGCACTTGTAATCAGGTTGATGGGATATCTATCACCTTTGTTAAGGAGTACCCATTTGCCAAACTCTAAATCAGGCCCTAAAACTGAAAGTCCCCATATTTGCCCATGCTGCATGCATGTGGCTTGGCCAAAAGTGGGAGTAAGGAAGGGCAGAGAATAATAATGATGGGACTCTGACGTGCCAGAAAACACTGCGTCCTTTTGGCGCTGCACAGACGAACGTAATGCCAAAAACAATCTGCAGATGTGTAAAGATGCTTTCCACAATCTTCAAGTATGAACAATAAAGTATTATTAAGGAGACACAGGGATATGACTGGTAATTATGGGGCTCAGAAAGCAACTGCTAAGGAGTGGTATGGAATACACATACCTCACACAGTGTTGGATGTCACTACATTCCATGCCTCGCCAGTGGTTTAGTACAATGACATCACCACACGTTCCCCCTTTTTAAACAGAATGTCAATATATACATTAAATAAGAAGATACACAGTGTCAATATAAACTTATACTAAAGAAACATTAACTACAAAATGTAAATATAAATTAGACTAAAGAAACAATAAATATGACACCCATTCCCGTTTTTGTAGAAAGAAGAAAGGGAGAAAAATAAGAGTAGAATAAGGAATATCACACCTGAGGATTATATGATGTGACATAATCATGTAGTTTTCTAGGCCTGAAACAAACTCCAGTACTTTTCCTGTTTGTCACATTCTTCTCACTATCACACCTAGAATTGTGACCCCTAGGATACTCTCTAGGTTCAAATCTAGTCATACATCTAAAGTATACACTATGATCTAGTGCTACACGGAAAGTGCTCCACCAACTCCCATTTGATAACTTTACAGCATTTTTGCATATTTCACATATTTGTAGTGGTTCTTTAAATTTTGGCAGACCTTTTCTTACTAAAATGGGATTTTTAATTCTCACCCAAACACCGATTTTCAATCTGGACTTTTCACGAGTGCTTGTAGTTTCAGTTGTCATTCTATTTAGATCATTTGATTTTTTTTTTGCTGTCTCTCACACTTCTTTCAAATTACAGTCCTCATGCAACATTTTAACCATCCAAAATGGACATATCTCTGTAGATGCTTTCCTCACCGTCATGAGTATAAAAGGGCTTTTGGAAGTAGCCACATGTGGTGTCGTGTGGTATGACCACACTAAATCCTTCACAGCTTGATCCACACACACATTGCTCCTATGTGCTGCTTTAATACATTCCACTAAAACACTGTAAAAGGCTCTACTTTGCCATTACATTGTAGATGATACAAAGGGGTTCTGATGTGTTTAATTCCACACTTACTTAAAAAATGATTCATCTCTTCCGAAACAAACTGGACATCGTTATCAGTTAGAATTTCTCCCGGAAAACCTTCTTTGATAAATATTTTTTCAAGACAACTAATCACACTTTTGGCTGTGGGAAAACTAATAGGTTGCACTTCAACACACCTAGACAAATGATCCACTATAACTGAAAAATATTGCATATTATGATGTAATATGTGAAAAGGTCCTAGAAAATCAATCCCTAATTTTTGCCATGCTCTACTTGGTGAGGGAACAAATGATTCAACTACCCCTTCAGTAACCAGTGTTTTATCACTGGAATTGCACCTTACACACCTTTTCACATAATCATCAATTTTGCCGTCCATTCTTGGCCACCAAATATCATTTATTATCTTTCTTTTGGTAATGGTTGAACCTAAGTGGCCATTATGGGCTGTAGATGCTATTCTATGTCGAAAACATTCAGGTGGCACTAGCTTGTTTCCCTGTACTACTTTTCCACTTTAAATGTATAGCTCTTCTGACAATTTCCAGTACATTTGCAGATCTGTTGACAAATGTTTTTCTTTAGGCCATCCCTTCCTAATTAAAGACATTACTTCTTTCAGAATGTTGTCATTGTCTGCTGCATTTACCCATTCCTTTTCTTCAATACATATGTCAGTATCGGTAATGCAAGCAACAAAACATTCCTCAATTTTCATTTCCCAATCTTGCTCTTTATCATCTTGAATAGGTAATCTGGACAGACAGTCTACCTTACAGTTTTTTCGCCCCGGAATATATTGTATTGTAAATGTGTACTCCAAGAATTTGGCAGGCACTCTTGCTATACGAGCTGTTGTACATTTCACTTCCTTTCCTGACAAAATGACAACCAACTGCCGGTGATCCATTTTTAACACAAATGGCCTGACCCACAGATATTGCTTACATTTTTCCACACTCTACAAACATGGCAGAAGTTCTTTTTCAATAACAGAATATTTGCGCTCCACAGGACGCAATGTTCTTGAAGCAAATGCTATGGTGTTATCACATTTGCCTTAATTTTGAGATAATACAGCCCCTAAGCCATATTCACAAGCATCCACCATTACAACCGTCTTCCTCCCTTTGACAACTGGTTGCAAAGCTGGAGCTTTGACAATATTCACTTTTATATTCTGAAACGCCTCTTCACAGTCATTAGACCACTCAAAAGCAGCCCCTCTCTTTAAAAGTGCTCTAAAACTCTCAGTGGTTTTTGCTGAATCTTTCAAAAATTTGGCATAGAATTCACACATGCCTAAGAAGGACATCAGCTGGTCTTTATTTTTCAGAGATGGAGCTTCTACAATGTTCCTAACCAACCGAGGCCTGGGTTTGACACCTTGTTCTCAAACAATGTGTCCTAAATATTCTATTCCCTACTCTTGAAAATACACTTGTCCTTCCTTAATGTTGCTCTCCTTTTTTCTAGATTGCTGAAAACCTCACTGAGAGCCTGGTCATGTTCTACTTCATTCCTGGAAAAAATGAGAATATCATCCTGAAATACCATTACATGCAGGTTGTCCTGGAACATTTTTGACATTAATCTTTGAAAAACGGCTGCCACCGAAGTTAACCTGAATGGTAATCTACAAAATTGAAAAACTCCATCAGGAGTAACGAATGCTGTACGATGATGTGACTGAATATCCAATTCTACCTGATGATAGGCAGCTTTAAGATCTAATTTAGTAAACTAGCTAGAACACCATATTTTGGTTATCAAATCCTCAATCCTTGGGAGTGAAAAATGATCAATTAAGATGACTTTATTCACACTTCTTAAGTCAACACACATTCTTAAGTCCCCAGTTTTCTTCTTCGCTAGAACTATAGGAAAAAACCATAGTGTTGCTTTCACCTTCTCAATGATGCCCTGTTCACATAAATCTTTCAATACTTTAGTCAAATCTGTCCTAACACTGAGCGGAACATTACACAATTTGTGTGTAATGTGTACAGCATTTTGCTTTACTCTAATGGTTTGCTTGAAATCTGTAATTCTACCTGGATGGTCTTGAAAAACGTTTCCAAATTTCTGTTCCCAATTCTCTTTAACAATGTCAGTACTTATAAGTGAATTGACATCTCTTCTGTCTATAAATACTGGTTTGTCCCAACCAGGCTTGATAATTAGATTAAACTCTGCTTGGTGCGCCCAACCAAGAACATTAATTATTTTTTCGCTACATACGCCTTACCCTCAATAACTTCCCCCAATACTCCAATGGAAGCCCAAAAATATCCAAGTAGATCTATTTTGCTCCCTTCAAAAACATTTTGACCCCCAAATAATAGTACATCAAGCTTTTTTTTTCAGGTCTCAACCTCTGACCATCAATAGCTCCTAAATATGCTCTAAAAGACCTCATCCACAATTTCCATTCCAGTGGTGGATCCCTAGGTTTCTGAAGAAAAGGTGCAGGAGGAGAAACAGTCTGCATGTTGCACCCTTGTCAAAATGATCTAAATCAAAATGATCTGCACTGAAGAAAGGAAGTGTGCAAGTCACTGAAAATGCAAATGCCAAAACTAACTGCACCATTGTAAATACCTGTAAAAAAATATACGGTTAGCACTCACAAACAACACAAAAACATTTAAAAATCACTGATCAGAGTCAAGCAGTTATGATGAATAGTGTGTTGATTACTGCAGGTATATTTATGAAGAAAACTCTGTATAAATCAGCACAGAATAGTGTGCTGATCACTGTGTAGAATAAAACAAGGCTTCAGATCATCTATTGTTCAGTATTAGCATATAACCAGAAGGTGGCAGTGCAAAACAAGCTTCCTCTTTAAGCAGAAAGAACTTTTGTTCCATGTTTATTCTCACTAGTATTTTGTTTTCTTTTTTTAAGCCCTTCTTCACATTTGACTATGCCCAGACCGAAGAAGAAAAGAAACGCGGCAGCCTCCCTTCACTGAAACGAGCAGAAAATGCTGTAGATACCTTCAAGAGCTCCTGAGCTGAAGAGGTTGACGCGTGCGCTGGACTCGCGCTGTGGTAAACGTGGAATGCGACTCGAGGAGTAGCATGCAAACTGACAAATACGGCCCAAGTGGGGTTTGCGGGGCAGCTGACCAAGGGGAGGTCTGCCCCCCCCCGGGCTTATTGGGAGGGTGGTGCAGTCCAACGACTTCCTTTTTGTGGTTGGGCTCGTTTATAGCCCAATAATAGCGAAACAACTATTTAGGGGCATTGCTTGGGCTACCAGTCACCATTTTAGGTACAGGTGACCTGGCGACTGGTAGCCCAACCTTGTGGTATTTTCTTTGCCTGGTGGGTGTGCAGTTTGAGGAAGTTTTGCGTTAGTAGGCAAGGTAGTAAAAAGATTATCATACCATGTCAAGTGACGCGTTGGTGGCTGAATCTATGCGTCTCCTGAAGGCAGCCGGCAGGATGGACCTGGGAGGGGCCGGCGGCATCGCCGCGGGTACCGCGTAGGGCCTCTGCAGGTGTGGCAGCGGCTATACTGTCATGCTCGCCCCCACGGTCTGTGCGTGCTGCGGGGACCTGATCCCTGGAGGTATGTGCCCACGGCCGCTCTGAAACTCCAGGCGCGCCTGCGGTTCAGGCCGGCAGCAAGCCTGGTATGGCGTGATTCCCGGCGCCTGCCGGTTCGGCGCGTGGGAGGAAGGGGAGGGCTGTAGGAAAGTTAGGAGGGCTGTTTGAGCCGGATGGCCCGAGTGGTGACCGTGCGATGGGCACACTGTGCTTGAGGGGGAGGAGCAAAGCGAGCCAGCCCTGTCACGCCTGCAGCGTGTGTACGGGGCTGCGGGGGAATTGAAGGGCAGGAAGCGGGCGGCGTCTGAGGAGCTGCCCACTTCATATGACAATATATTTCAGAAAGGGTCAAGGAAGCGGGCGGCATCTGTGGAGCCGCCCGCTTCAATTGGCAGTATATTGAAGAAGGGGTCCAGGAGGCGCGCAGCCTCGGTGGACCCCTGGGGGGCAGCTGTATTGTGGCAAGGAGTCTAGAAGGGAGGGGCCGGGTTGGGGGAGAGCCGGCTCCGCGCGCCCCATGTGGGGCTAGGCATCAGTTTACTGGTGGAGGGGGAGGGGGAGGTACCCTTGAGCATGGGAGCAGCGTCAGAAGAACTTGAACTGGAGTGGGGGAAGGAGGGGAGGTTGTGAATTTATTGGGTAAGAATTGGTCGGGCCTGGACATTTTCCCTGCATCGGGGGAGATACAGGCGGAGGAGGGGGGACTTAGTGTGGCGCTTAGATTCTTATCTGAGTAGGGGGGGTCTTTGGGGGGGGAGACAGGCATATGGGGAGGAAGTTGCACCCCGGGGGGGAGAGAGTGGGGGTGCTGGGGGGCCGGCCTCCGCTTTAGTGGTGTCAATGCTAGATTAGAGCAAGGAGGAGGGTGACCTCGGAGGAGAGGACTCTGGGAGGGAGGATTTGGGTTCGGGGGACAAGGACTTTGGCATATGCAAGGGACCCCCCATCGTTGGGGGGGGGCATCTACCAAAGTGTCTAGTGTTTTGCAGAGGCACGAAGTGGATGCAAGGAAACCAGGTGGGTCAGAAGTGGCGAGGCGGATAGCACGGGCACCGACCTTGACTCCAGGTAAGGCAGCGAAAGAGGTTCCCGCTCCTACAATGGTATCCACAGGTGTGGATGCTAGCGCAGGCGCGATGGGGGGGTGAGAGGCTGCTCAAAGGTAAATATGTGACCGATGTGGGAGTGGGCACAGACGAACAGGTGGGTAGTGGGGGCGTGGGGGGCCCCAGCAAAGCTGAGCACCTTGAGGGTGCGGGGGGAAGGAAAGAAGGACGGCCTCACCAGCAAGGAATTGAAATTTAAGAAATTACCATACATGGGAGTGACGAAACCGTTGAGTGCCCTTTTAATGCTGGTGACAAAAGAGCGTATTTGGAAAGGGGAGTACATTGAAATGCTGAAACTCCTGCATAGAGAAGTGCGGTCTAAGGAGGGCTCTAAAGAGGAGGAGTACGAACTGGCCAAGCGGCCAAAGGTTCCCCTCACGATAGAGAATTGGACGGCTGCGTTCTTGATATATGCTAATGCGTATTGCGAAAAATACCCTGAGCACTGCGTGGCGATGTTTAAGTACATGGACGTGATTCGGAAGGTGCAAATCATGGGAGGATACGCGTGGGCGCAGTACAACAAGGAGTTTCGGGTGCGTTTGGCATGGGACCCTGAGGCAAAGTGGGGGAATTGGATTCTGACCTTTGCCAGCACACCATGGGGGCTGCGAAAGGAGGGAAGACGATATTTACGGCCAGCGGTCTGCCCATAGTATACCGGCCCTTTCAGGGTTGGCCCACCCGGGGAGGGGTGGGGGGACCATCAAAACCTTTGGCGGGTTCAGTTGGGTCCTGTTGGGACTTCAACAAGGGGCTGTGTATGCGGGAATATTGCAAATTCCGCCACAAATGCTCTAAGTGTTCAGGCAGGCTCGCCCCTGTCAGCTGCTTTGGGACAGGGGGTGCATACAGCACACAGGGAGGAGGAACGTGCAGCAGTATGGAGTGGGCAAGGGGGGCCACCAGCAACAGCTCACAGGGGCCAGAGGGGGTAGAGGGGGGCAAGGACTTGGTGCAAAGGGCTCATACTCCGGTTAACCTAGAGAGGCTGGAGTACTGGTTGGGGTTCTATGGGCAAGTGGGGGATGCAGAGCTATTGAGGGAGGGGTTCTGTTATGGGTTCAGGTTGGGGTACGAGGGTCGGCGGATTCAAAGATGGGCTGACAATTTGCGTTCTGCGGCGAGCACAAGCAAGTAGTGAGGGACAAACTGGGAAAAGAGGTGCAGGGAGGGCAGAATGGCGGGACCATTCACCGATTGGCCTATGGAGAACTTGATTGTGTCTCCAATCGGGGTGGTGCCTAAGAAAGAAGAAGGGCAGTTTTGTTTGATTCAGCATTGGTCGTGGCCGGCGGGTCAGTCGGTGAATGACTTCATCGGGTAAGAGGCGTAGTCGGTGTCTTACTCGTCGGTGGATGAGGCCATGTCACTGGTTCTGGTGGCGGGCCCCCGTGCGTTAATGGCGAAATGCGACGTGAAGTCAGCCTTTCGGCTGCTTCCGGTACACCCAGAGGATTTCCAACTACTGGGTATGCATTTGGAGGGCAATTGGTATGTGGACAAGGCGCTACCAATGGGATGTTCGATATCCTGTGCAGAGTTTGAGTGCTTTACCACATTTTTACAATGGGTCTTCACACGGCAGACGGGACATCAACTGGTGACGCATTATTTGGATGATTCCTTCTTTGTGGGGGACCGGGCTCGGCGGACTGCCAGAAGAGGCTGGCTAGCGTCCAGTAGCTCATGGTTGACCTTGGAGTGCCGCTGGCCCCGGCGAAGACGGTCGGCCCTGACACGGTGCTGTCGTTTTTGGGCATTGAAATTGATTCGGTGAGAATGGAGGCTAGACTGCTGGGAGACAAGCGAGGAAAAATGCAGGACTTAATAAAGGACATGCTGGGGAAGGAGAAAGACAAGGTGAAGGAAATCCAGGTGTTGCTGGGTCACCTAAATTTCGCATGCAGAGAGGTATGGGTGGGTAGGTCCTCTTGCAGGAGGTTGGGAAGGGCATTGTCTGGGAGGGCTCTTCCTCATCACCATGTGCGCATTGTAGCAGGAGTTAAAGAGGACCTGAGGATATGGTGTGTGTTCCTACAGGACTTCAACGGTATTCCGCTGGCGAGACGGGAAGATCTGGAGTGGGACGTACAAATTTTCTCAGATGCGGCCGGAGGCCTGGGCTTCGGCATGTACTGGCAGGGTAGATTGTACGCGGAGCAGTGGTTAGCGGCATGGGCCCACGGCAGGAGGAGCATTACTTTGCTGGAGCTTTCCCTGTTCGTCATAGCTGTGACATTGTGGGGCGCGGAATTGGCGCACAGGCGCGTTTTTTTCCGGGTGGACAACATGGCAGTGGTCCATGTGGTAAATAGACAGTCTGCCAGGGACTTGCAGGTGCTGTAGTTGATGCGGGCGTTCGTGCTGTGTTGCTTGCGTCATGACATAACTTTCAGAGCATGCCACGTTCTGGGGGTGGACAATGACATTGCGGATGCTTTGTCTTGTTCACAGTGGGGGAGATTCCATGGGTTAGCCAAGGAAACGGACAGAGAACCAACCCCAATGCCAGAGAAGTTATGGTCCGTCGGCAACGCCGGATGGTGCGACTGGTGGTAGGGTCGTTAGCCGATTCTACGCGTAGGGCGTATTTGCAGGCCTGGGAGGAGTTTTTGGCATCGGGGCGCAGCGCAGGGCACCGGGATGGGCACGCAGGGAAGATGTGGTGCAATTCATATTGGAGTTGATTGACAGGGGGCTATCGAGGGTGACTATTGCCGGAAAGTTGGCAGGTTTGGCTTTCATGGGCAAATTACTGTGGGGTTACCCCCCTCGGCAGGGGAACTGGGACACCGGATATTGGAAGGCTGGGCGAGGGAGCAGGGGCAGAGCAGGAGGGTCAGGAGACCCCTGCCACGAACTTTGTTATTGAGGGTGCTGGATCAATTGCTGGCAGTGTGTCGCGATACTGGGGAGACAGATTTGTTTTCCGCGCTAATGGTTTGGATGTTTTGCGGGACTTTCTGAGTATCCAAACTGCTGGGAGGCAGGGGGGCAGGGGGTTTGGTGTGGGGGGACGTGATACAGGCGCCGGGGCGATGGGAGGTTACAATACGGAGATCCAAGACGGATCAGAGGACGCAGGGGAAGCGAGTTGATTTGCACGGCTCGGGTTTCCCAGGACCGTGCCCAGTTGCATGTGGTGAGCGCTGGGCGCAAGTATGTGGGAGGGATAGCGGGTTGGTCTTTAAGCACATACAAGGGGGTAGGGTAACGGCTTACCAGCTGCTGGCAATGCTGCGGGTGGCGCTGAGTAGATTGGGGGGCGGGCGGCCCAGTTCGGCACACATTCTTTCCGCATTGGGGCTGCGTCAGACGCAGCAGCACAGGGGAGGTCAGAGGGTGATATCATGCGCTTAGGGCGATGGTCATCTGGCTGTTTTAGGCGCTATGTCCGTGAGTTATGCGAGGAGGCGGGCGCGCGGGAACCGCCATTGTAAATGCTTACTGATTTTTGTCTCTTTCCAGGTGCGGTTCGGGGCCTTGAGTTAGAGGCGGTGTCGATCTGGATAGTGGGCCATTCGCTTATAAAATGGGTGGCGATTCAAGCAGGACAGAGGGGGGTGGGGGCCAATTTGGGGTTTAATGATAAGTTGTTTCAAGTGACTTGGAAGGGAAAAGGGGGCAAGTTGTGGAGGGATCTATTTCCTATGCTGAATGGGATGATGGCAGGGCCCAGGTGCCCAGATGTTTGGATTGTCCATTTAGGGGAGAACGATTTGGTCAGGGAAAAAGGTGTGGTTTTGACAAGAATCATGAAGAGGGATCTCTTGGAGATTAAGGCACAGTGGTCAGGTACGTTTGTCCTATGGACGGAGTTTGTCCCGTGGCGGTCATGGAGAGGGGCACACAAGCCAGCAGCTATTGATAGGGCAAGGAGAAAGTTGAATAGAGAAATGATTCATTTTTGCAAGGAAACCGGTTTTGGGAGGATCTATCATTCTGACATTAAGTTTGAGGCGGTGGAATTTTTTAGGGGGGACGGGGTGCATCTCTCCCATATAGGTAGGGATTTGCATCTGTTGGAGATCAGGGAGGTTTTAGGTAAGGTTTTAAAAGTGACTCGTTAGATGCGATTTGGAATGAGGAACGATCAACTGGGGGGTGGGGGGCCAGAAAAGGCGGGTTAGGGTTAACCCCCCTTGTCTGGGTGGCGGGGGATCATGAAAAGTTGGACAGGAGTTTGCGGAAGTTGCTTGGTGTTGCCAGTGGGGGATACATGTGCAAGGGGAGGGTAGGCAGGTAGTTAAAGGTTCTCTTTAGGATATTTGGTTACTTACAGGTTCATGTAGATACTCATTGGACGTAGGGGGAATTCAATTTGGAAATGTTGAAGTGCAATACAGTTAATGAGTTATCTGCAGGGTGGGCATGTTTGGGGGGGATCGTAGGGGTGGGGGTGGGACAGGGAATAGTTTCTATGGATGTATAGCGATGTTTTAGTTTTGTAAGGCGGTTGGCCAGGACAGTTTGTTATGTGCACCTGTTTCAATAAAGCGGCCTTTTTCACACACACAAATGGTCAGTGTTTGTCTGCGCCCCTCCCTCCCAAAGAACAGCATCTGAACACTGCAGTCAAGTGCGGCCACAGTTTAAATAAAGCCGCCTTGTGCATGTACCATTAGCACGCAGTCTTTAATCACCATATGAAAATTAATTTTCTTTCTCCTATCGCCTTTTTCTTTTATTCTTTCTAAAGCGCTGATCAATGGTTTTAAAATGGGAACTCCACACAACTCGGCAACCGCTTATCTACTGTATGTGTTTAAAGTCTGCGGTTGCCCAAACACATGCAAAAAGAAATTAGCTAATGCTGGCGTGCTTCCTGTGCTCCAAGAACGTTTCTGTGTCCCCAATGAACTTCCATATCCAAACCAAAAATATTTAGCCAAAAGCTTAAGCCGGATGCTGGAAATTTTAATTAAAACGCTTTGTTGCACTCACGGTACCGTTTGTCACAAGACCTTTAGCTTTCCTCATCGCCATTGTAAAGAAACTTTCTACAATCTTCAAGTATGAACAATTAAGTAGTTATGAAGGAGACACAAGGATATGACTGGTAATTAAGGGGCACAGAAAGCAACTGCCAAGGAATAGTATGGAAAAGAAACAATTGATGGACGGAATGCTGGACAATGCAAACATTCACCCCCAGTCACAAGGATCTGGGTTTAATCCATCATTCTTTTGCTCACCACACCACCCCAGTTTGGACCCAGCCATATGCAAATCAGTCTTGACCCTGTTCCTTGTGGGAACAGTCCAGCCCGAACTGCCAAGCCAGGTCCTCCCTGGACTGGAAACAAGCATCCTGGGACCGGTTTCAGGGCATCACCCTTCATCAGCCAGGCTAGCTTGAATCCAGTGGTGTAGTGAGCACGGGACCCACGTCTGGGCATACCCTTCCCACTTAGGGCAAAATTTGCAAAAGAAACAATTGATGGACGGAATGCTGGACAATGCAAACATTCACCCCCAGTCACAAGGATCTGGGTTTAATCCATCATTCTTTTGCTCACCACACCACCCCAGTTTGGACCCAGCCATATGCAAATCAGTCTTGACCCTCTTCCTTGTGGGAACAGTCCAGCCCGAACTGCCAAGCCAGGTCCTCCCTGGACTGGAAACAAGCATCCTGGGACCGGTTTCAGGGCATCACAGTTCATCAGCCAGGCTAGCTTGAATCCAGTGGTGTAGTGAGCACGGGACCCATGTCTGGGCATACCCTTCCCGCTTAGAGTGACATATGCAAAAGAAACAATTGATGGACGGAATGCTGGACAATGCAAACATTCACCCCCAGTCACAAGGATCTGGGTTTAATCCATCATTCTTTTGCTCACCACACCACCCCAGTTTGGACCCAGCCATAGGCAAATCAGTCTTGACCCTGTTCCTTGTGGGAACAGTCCAGCCCGAACTGCCAAGCCAGGTCCTCCCTGGACTGGAAACAAGCATCCTGGGACCGGTTTCAGGGCCTCACCCTTCATCAGCCAGGCTAGCTTGAATCCAGTGGTGTAGTGAGCACGGGACCCACGTCTGGGCATACCCTTCCCACTTAGGGGCGACATATGCAAAAGAAACAATTGATGGACGGAATGCTGGACAATGCAAACATTCACCCCCAGTCACAAGGATCTGGGTTTAATCCATCATTCTTTTGCTCACCACACCACCCCAGTTTGGACCCAGCCATATGCAAATCAGTCTTGACCCTGTTCCTTGTGGGAACAGTCCAGCCCGAACTGCCAAGCCAGGTCCTCCCTGGACAGGAAACAAGCATCCTGGGACCGGTTTCAGGGCATCACCCTTCATCAGCCAGGCTAGCTTGAATCCAGTGGTGTAGTGAGCACGGGACCCACGTCTGGGCATACCCTTCCCACTTAGGGCGACATATGCAAAAGAAACAATTGATGGACGGAATGCTGGACAATGCAAACATTCACCCCCAGTCACAAGGATCTGGGTTTAATCCATCATTCTTTTGCTCACCACACCACCCCAGTTTGGACCCAGCCATATGCAAATCAGTCTTGACCCTGTTCCTTGTGGGAACAGTCCAGCCCGAACTGCCAAGCCAGGTCCTCCCTGGACTGGAAACAAGCATCCTGGGACCGGTTTCAGGGCATCACCCTTCATCAGCCAGGCTAGCTTGAATCCAGTGGTGTAGTGAGCACGGGACCCACGTCTGGGCATACCCTTCTCACTTAGGGCGACATATGCAAAAGAAACAATTGATGGACGGAATGCTGGACAATGCAAACATTCACCCCCAGTCACAAGGATCTGGGTTTAATCCATCATTCTTTTGCTCACCACACCACCCCAGTTTGGACCCAGCCATATGCAAATCAGTCTTGACCCTGTTCCTTGTGGGAACAGTCCAGCCCGAACTGCCAAGCCAGGTCCTCCCTGGACTGGAAACAAGCATCCTGGGACCGGTTTCAGGGCATCACCCTTCATCAGCCAGGCTAGCTTGAATCCAGTGGTGTAGTGAGCACGGGACCCACGTCTGGGCATACCCTTCCCACTTAAGGTGACATATGCAAAAGAAACAATTGATGGACGGAATGCTGGACAATGCAAACATTCACCCCCAGTCACAAGGATCTGGGTTTAATCCATCATTCTTTTGCTCACCACACCACCCCAGTTTGGACCCAGCCATATGCAAATCAGTCTTGACCCTGTTCCTTGTGGGAACAGTCCAGCCCGAACTGCCAAGCCAGGTCCTCCCTGGACTGGAAACAAGCATCCTGGGACCGGTTTCAGGGCAGTATGGAACACACAGACCTCACACAGTGTTGGATGTCACTACATTCCATGCCTCACCAGTGGTTTAGTACAATGACATCACCACAGGATGTTTGCATCTGCCAATGACAAGAGTGTGTGGTAGTTGCTCAGGTGTCCAGTAAGTTATGGTGGATATGAAAACCCTGAGTAGTCCACCGTTCACTCTACCACCATGCCAGCTTAGCAACCAATTACTCATTGAGAGAGGTGGTTTTCAATGGGTATCCTGGTTCAGTCTTAATGCCATTAAACTTTACTGGCATTAAAACCTAGGCCCGATAGCTTAGTTCTGCCAATGAGCGAAAAATATTCAGAATGTAGGTGGGACAGTACCCTGCCACATTGCGGCTTTATTGAAAACTGTGAATGAGATACTCGGCTTCCTGAATTCTCTATCATGACTGTGGAATGGATGCAGTAGCTGCATGTATAGTGTTACATTAAAGCATTTTCAAGTATATTGCTCTAGGAACTGATGTGATGCAAGTATGTAAGCAAAAAGCGGTGTACTTTACCATACACTTTCTGAGGAGCAGAGGTGGGTGGCTTCTTGTAGGTCTTGAACATAGTGGCTCTTTGGGTTCTCTGTGGGAATGCTATGGGTTGCCACTAGAGAAGCAAGGGTTCTGGTCCACTGCCCTCTATGTCCCTAATATGCCTATAACAGGGTAACCGCCACAAGGAGTCACTGTTACCTCAGATGCCCTGTAGGAAAGTGAACAAAAAAAACCTACAACCTTGTCACATGAAATAGTCAGATGGTTAAACAAAGCCCATGATAATCCAGCAACCCAATGGGACACAGCACATCGCTTGACTGAGATGCCATATTTGACCCAAAATGACTATGTCCTGGAGCGCTACCATTCTGTATGTAACTTCTTAACAAAGATTTACCTTGAGAAAGCACCTAGCAATACATGCTTGAGCAAAACATGTGTCAGCTGCATGACATGCACAAATTGTATTATAGGAATAAGGCTCTACCTCTTATTCTAATAGTCCACACGAATAAAACTATAAAATATGCTTAGCCTCTTTTGATTTATAGATGAGCTACCAGTACAAAAATTTGGATAACTAAATTGAGTTCTTATAGTCCTAAGAAATAAAAGACTCTCAAGGAATCCTGGTAGGGGGGGCACTATCCACTAACCCTAACCAGTGTCCTGGTTTATGTCCTGCCACATTTGTTTGTCTCGTATTTGTCTAGAGCATTTTTTTGTGGGCCTACATGCCCAATTGTGACCTAGGTTGCCTTGAACCAGTGCATGACTGCGGGTTGCCCTCTATTGCATCATTAGTAGACTTTTAGGATCATTCACTATGGCTGCATTTCTTCTCTGCATACCTGTAAGTTACACTCCTGAGAAGACTCCTTAGTTCTTGAGAATGGCTGCCTGTATCAATTGCATGCCATGGGCTGCTCCTCTCACTACAGGGGCGGAATCTTAGGGCATTTATGCTGACTGTGACTATTGTGTGTCACTCCTCTGTCATCTGGGAGCATCCTGTAAGGGTTTAACTTGGACTCTCTGTGCACTTGGGAGTGTTGCTTCTGAATCCTTTTGTGGTAGTACAAAAAGGGCATTTACTATGGCTGTTTCTCTTGTGCATGCCACAGAGCATTTCCTCGCTGCTCCTGGATGAGGTCTAGAAATCATTTACCTGCGGGTTACCCTTTCCTCAGTAGCATAATTCTATAGAGCATCTCTCATTACATCCTATATGCAGTACAGAGCTAATGTCTCCATGCTCTAAATCAGTGGTGTACAAACATTTTCATGCCAATTCCCTCTTGTATAAAATGGTTCAGTAAGACCCTGGAATGAGATCTTAATATTTTTTGCTCAATTATTATATAAAATAGCTAATAAACTGATAGCAAAAGAACCATTGCTGCTGGGTTGAGGTAAATTAATCTAATAAATATGCACATATATTCATTAGGACTTTTCGTTTTAGTTCATTAAGTATACACCATTAAAACACTGCAAGTCAGCCAAACATTTCAAGTGAGAAAGGCAAAATGAAACAACATTTCAAAAATTACATTGTGCTTTTTTCATTTGTTAAATCCCGTACATGAAATAAAAAATATATTGTATGCGGAGTGAGCACTGTAAATTTCTTAGGGCCTGATTATGCTGCATCGGTGGTTCGACCGCCCTATTATGAGTTGGCCGATTGGACCACCATAGGACCGCTGCTACCGCCAGGGATCAGTGATCCCTGGCGGTCTTGCAGCAGTCTGAGACCTGCAATATGCTGGCGGTGCCGCTGCGCAACGCCAAGCATATTACGAGTTTCCTCACCGCCACAGTTTTCATGGTGGTGAGCCCGCCATCAAAAGTGTGGCAGTGAGGAAACTAAGGGGGCCCTGCTGCCCCAGGGTCTGGGGATGCATGCACGGGGGCACATGGTTTGCCCCCCTGTCTCCATGCCCAGTCCATGCCGTGCAGGAATGTGCTTTGTCGTTCTGATTGCGGTGCCCATCTAAGACTCAGGGGCCGATTCTGATGCGGGTTGGAAAAGCTTCCCGACCGAATCGGTTGGGAAATGGTGTCCGACCCACTCGGATCGGGAAAGTCCGACCGGCGGAGTAGGATGCATCCGGATGCTTCCAGATACGATTTGGTTGAACTCCCATTGACTTCAATGGGAACATTTGTTCCTAACCGCATCAGAATTGGGCCCTCGGTTGGGAAGACACGTTCCCGATCCGATTTGGAAGGAGCAAATGCCGTTAGGAGGCCTTCCTAACCGCATCAGAATCAGGCCCTCGGTCGGGAAGCTTTTCCAACCCGCATCAGAATCGGGCCCTCAGTGCCTGGGACCACCAAAGCACCACCCGCCAGACGAGGAGAAACTCCTAATCTGGAGGGCGGTCGGCAGACAGCTTTGGTGTGTGGCAGTGAGGAGCTGGCGTGGCGGCCCACTGCCACACCTTCAAAGTCGCAATCAAGCCCTTAGTTGCTTTTAGTTTTCTCATATTTAACATTTTAAACATTTCAATTTTGTTCTATTCTCTCTTTTAAAAGCCATTTGGCAAATTGATTTACCAAAAGATATTGCTTTACAGATACACTTTTGGAGTGGAGGAGAATGATTCCGTCTTTGTTCCTTGCAACAGCCTCATGCTACTGGGGACTCACTTTGCTCCCTCACAAAGGAGACACACTTCACAGTTTGCAAACCACTGCTATGAATGAAGGCCTCTGTAGTCTGGCCAAGCACACATTCACAAACAAGCAGGACTCACAGTCTTTTTGGTTTTTTTTGTTGTAAACCTGTAAGGTCCTGGCTTAGATTTGGGTGGTAATAGAACATTCTCTTATTTCTGAAGGAAGTTATAAATCCAGAGTAGAGTCCACCGGTGGAATTTTAGCCACCGTAGGGGTAGCATCGTTAAGATAATTCCACCTTTAAAATCTCCTTTCAATATTGGTGCAGAAGAATGAACATTATTGAAATGATGTTCCAAGTAGGCTGTTAAATTACAGTCTCTGCACCAACACCTGTTTGCACAGGGATTGCAAATGCAAGTGGTGCGATGTTTATCACACCCGTTTATTACCCGGTGCAATAAAGACCCCGCCCTTCATTACATTTTGGCAGGTCGAACCTGCCGGAATTTGTCAATGGGAAAAAGAGCAGAGTTTACCAGGACATGCAGATTGTGGTGCCATAAGCCCCAAAATACCTATGATAGTCCCCCAAATCTCAGGCCTTGTGATAATTATCACATCCGATAAATTCCGCAAACCTCACTGTGAGGTTATCTCATTCGACAAGGCCTACTCGTAATCGGACCCTTACATGCAGCGACAGTAGACTGGCAGGCTGACACTTTAAAACTAAACAGTCACAAAAAGTCACAGCCGCTCATGTTTACAGTTGTATAAATGGGTTACTAAAAACATGACAGCGTAACTTAGAAATGCTGATTTTTAGAACCATGGGTTACGTTGTAATGGCAGTGTACTCTGTGTATACGTTGTTGGCCTGTTGTTCGTGTGCATGCTTTGTGACTGGTAATGATTTTGTCTGCTTTATTGCGGTGATCCTGACTGTTGCCTTCCACTGATGTTTAAATCAGAGCTGTCTGTCGTGACTTCTTCCTCAATGTTTGGAACCAAATTCATTTTCTAGAGACTTGAGTCCCGCTAGGGTGGCACATTTAAAAAGCAATCGCCTTATTTACTAGTAAGAGAAAGAACAATTTATTGCACGATGTGAGGAAGTTAAATTATAATAACTCCAAGTAAAACTAGGCCTTATCCTATACTGCAAAAGTGAATCACCGGGCCTCTGTCTTTAGCAAAACAAACCAGTGTCTGTCTTCCATGATAGATAGGGGAAGCCTGGCTGCTACTAATTTTTTCATAAAGTTGAGTGGGGAGTAAGGGACTGGGACATATGCTGAGTTTAATGGTATTTGGTTCCCTTCTGAATTTATTGGCTGTTCATTGAAAGGAGGTGGAATCGGGCAGGGTGGTAGCAGTGCATTGATTTTCATAGCAAAAAGGGGGGGGGCACTACGAGCCTTCTGAGATATTTGGTGTGCAATGGATGGGAGAGCAGGCCAGACCCTCCTCTGAATTCTTCTCTGCGTGTACGTTCATGGGCTAAACCACATGGCAGGGCTTTGTTGCAAGGGGTGCCAGGACGTAGCGCAGGTCCTTTCAGGAGGCCCCCATTCAGCGTAAGGCTTAATAAATGTATAAGATGCAGAAGTCTCAGGGGCGGCCGCGCCACATTCTGAGGGGGTCCCTTGATTTTGCTTTACACTACTGAAAAGGAGAGTAGGAATGGGTGCAGTGGCGTAACATAAAATAATGCCCCCCTCCTCTGCAGAATGTAGTGAGGGGTCCCTAAATATCCCATATTTGGCGTCGGGCTGAATGGGGGCCACTTGAAATGTTTGGGGGGGCCCTGCAGGGGCTTGCGTTAAGCCCCTGAGTGGATATTCCTTAAGGGATTAGGGTTTACCACATTATTCTGCACTGGAACGGCTCCATGCCTTCACCTCACTGGGTAGAAGATTTATATGGCTTTGTTACTTTCCTTTTCACTCTGAGGCCGTATTACGAGTTGTGGGATGAAGGACTGAGGCATTTAGATTATTTTCTGCTCAGGCGACGGGCTTAGTTTATAATGGCAGTAAAGTTTAATAACAGTAAGACTGAACCAGAATACCAATTGAAAGCCTGCTCTATCTCGATGGGTGATTGGATGCTAAGGTGGCATGGTGGTAGGTTGAGCAATGGGCCAGTAAGTGTGAGCTGGGTCTACTATAAAGTTCTTCCTGTATGAACACAATACAAGACAGAGCCATTTCTGAATGGCTGGCCTCCGAAGTCTTTATGTCAGATGTGTGTCCAATGTAGGGCCGGTAGGGCCGATTCCATACCTTGCTTTTGCTATCAGGATATCCACGTAAGATACATTTATATGCAATTTTTATAAATTGAACCAATTTACATAGTGGTTGTTATTAAAAACTGGCATGGATTCTGCCCTCCTGGATGGTTATCCGACACACATGCTTTATATAATTTTAGGTGATGAGCTGAATGGACAAAACTTTAAGCTTTTTATGAGATGGCATGTTGTGACATAGCTATTCACTGCAATTTGATAGCTGTTGAAGAGGAAAAGTGCTGTTCAATTTTTGTTATGACACAGAGCGTGGCATGGAATAAAAAATAAACACGTCAATGATCTCATATGCTATTGTTTGTACAGTTTTCATGCTAAAGTCAAACTATATGAGCATCTAGGTAAAATTACATCATTAATAGGCATTTTGCTTCCACTGCAATGTGGGATTTTAATGTAGTCAAGATCTGCATGAGAGTGGTTTACAAACTGTGGTGTAATGCACTTCAGGCTGGTGAGATATTGATTTCCTTTGAGATTTTCCAACTGGTATATTCATTTCTAAAGATTTCATGTAGACTAAATTCTTGGACATTATGAATATTAATAATAATTGGTGCTCGCTTTAACCTCTTAAGAGCGATGGAAAGTTTTGTGAATATGCTTGTAATTGAGTGCCACAGGCAGCATTCAGTCTGATGACTGATCGACTATGACTCTGCCCAATTGGAATCCTTAGGGAATACACATAAGTAAACAGCACACGAGCCCCCCCCCTGACGTCAGCACAATCTACCATGCTACCAACGTGAAGATGTGAGTACCTATCAATCCTTAAAATGCCAGTTTAAGGCAATGTCTCTGTAAGGTGGATAATGAATATATAAAAATTTGTACATTTTAGGGAAGTAGAATGAAGGTGTCGTAGCTTCCTCTACCCCATGGAAAACACTATTACGAGTATGTAGGAAGAGTATGGCTTCCATAAGCGCTTGAGAAAGCTTGCAGTTACCAACGTTACCTCATTTACAACATCACCCCTTCATCCCTCCAAAACGCAAAGAGCCATTCATCAGTGCCCTGGGGTTTGCAACAGGATTTTGAGCCCACTTTTTGCATTAGGGGTGCTTTGGCGTGGTCGCAGACACTCGTGTGACATCTTCTGTAATGTAGATTGAGCTGGCACTGAGTTTGGCTAGGGCGATTCCAAAGGGACATGCTCTCATTTGCATAGGATTGTGGCCCCTGGGAAAATTAGGGAGTCCTTTGCCTTTGTACTTGTGCCATATTACAGATGGGGGTGCACACTGAGAGAGGAGGGCAGATGAAGCACTTTAACTCAGGCCCCTCTCCTTAAAGAGGTCCGCGTCGCAGTATGGGCGAGGCTGTCAGACCTAGTAGCATTCTTCACATCGTGGATCCCTGTAATCAAAGCCCACACTATGAAAACAAGCTGTGCCCACTCTTACACAAGCCATTCTTGCAGCAGACTGAATTTGGGCGGCGAGTGCTAAGATCTTGCAATCCCGCACAGAATGCTCATCACCCAAGGATCTGCCGGCTCACTACCAGCACCAATAAGGCTGTGGTAGTGAGGCAGTGACAGTTGTGTCCCATAATTTTCCGCGGCTCCGCTGTGTTGTATTCTGACTGGAACAGCAGTGCTGTGGAGGCTGAGGAGAACAGATCTAAGCTCGGCCTGGACATCTCGCCCTGTTGCGAGTGTAGCTGCATGCCATAGCTGAGATAAGACCCTTGAAATGAAAATAGTGTATTTTAGATTGTTTCACTTTAGCACATTCGACTATATAACTGTATTGAGTGGCCTTTATTAGACTTAATGAACCACAGCTCTTCTGCCTTGACGATTTTATTAATGACTCATGAGTTAAGTAGGTGCTTTCTATATGAGCCTTTATTAGTATTGATGGAGCAACATTAGGGTTTAATAAACCATATTCAAGAGAGATCCTTTACAATTCACATCCTGAATTGAATTATTCAAGGTGCTGTCAGATATGATGATCATGGGAAAGGAGGCACAGTGAAGAAACCTAGGTGGTTAGGGTCACACAGTTTAGTCAAGCTGGGAAATCTGGATGATTAATACCAGGGTTCCTGATTACACATTGTGCAATTCTTCCACTGGATTGCAATCACATTCTTTCACCCTTCTGCCCTAATGACAATGTCTTTAGTGACCCAAGAGGCAAATCTCCGATACAGGCCTTTTCTGTTGTTATAGACAGAAGAAAATTATGGTCTATTAAACCACACAGAACTGTACTGAATTATTTCAAGGGGTTCTCAAATGTGATGATCATGGAAAAGGAGTCACCATGAAGAAACGAATTTGCACAGGGTCACACAATTTCATCAGGTTGGGAAGCCAGAATTGAAGCCAGGTTCTCTGAGTCAGGGCTCTGCAACTAGAGTATGTCCTGTGTGCCACAAACGCTTGTGGCTGGCTTGGGCATTGAAAGCCACACTAACTTCAGGAAGAGGCTGATTAATTTACTGTTTCCACAGAGCTTCTCCAGCAATGCCACAAATACTTCCTTTTTCATCGCTCCCAGTCACTGTCTTCCCTCACTCCCCAGTTGCAATAAAGAGCTTTATTTAATTTCGTTAGTTTAATCTCCTTGTCCATCCACTAGTAACTCAGCAGCAAATTAGAGGCTGATTCGGGTTAGGAAAGAGGGCAACCTTGCACGGTCATCAATGGTTTAAGAATGCATGATGTTATTTTCACTTCCCCTACCATTCCAGTGAATGAATATCTAAACATACATTCAAGGAAGATGCAGCAAAATGAGGGTTTAGAGGAAGATGTCAATTCAATTTAAAATTGCTGAAGTTAAGACTAATTCAGAAATTCGTTTCTAATAATAGATGGTTCTTGTTAGACCTGGCATCCATGGCGTGGTTTCCCCCCTAACTTTTCGCCTTCAACCTTTCTGTTTTGCTGACTTTGTTTTTGCTGACTTTAGGACTTTCACACTATACCAGTACTAACCAGTGCTAAAGTGCTTGTGCTCTCTCCTTAAAACATGGTAGTATTGGCTTATACCCAACTGGCATATTTAATTTACTTGTAAGTCTTTAGTAAAGTTGCACAACCTGTGCCTTTGGCCTGTAAATTGTATGCAACTAGTGGGCCTGCAGCACTGATTGTGTCAACCACTTAAGTAGCACTTAAAATATGTCTCAGGCCTGCCATTGCAGTCTACCTGTGTGCAGTTTTAAACTGCCATTTCAACCTGGAAAAATAAACCTATTGCCAGGCCCAACCCATTCTTTTTAACACATATATGTCACCCCTAAGGTAGGCCCTGGATAGCCCCAAGGACAGGTTGCAGTGCATTTAAAAAGTTAGACATGTACTTTTAAGTTTTACACATCCTGGTAGTCAAAAACTCTTACAATTGTTTTTCACTACCGCAAAGCAAACTTCTCCCACAGGAGAACATTGGAATTACCTTATTACATGTTATAGGTGTCATTTCCAAATGGGAACAAGTAACCCCTTCATGTTTGGTGTCTCTGGAATCGCAATTTATACACCTAACTTATGGTGAAGCCGGATTTTAAATTACAATTCTGAAAATGCCACTTTTAGAAAGTTAGCATTTTCCTGCCTTAGATAGTAGTTGGCTGGTGTCCTGACTTGAGCCTGAGGGGCAGAAGGCTCCACCCACCTCGACCCGAGCACCTGGACTCTGCCATCTGTGAGTCTACCCTGTCAAGTCTTGCTACCCCAATCCTGGACCCTTGGTAATGGGCCTAAGATGCTCTGCCGGACTCTGTGGATCCAGCATTAACCGATGCATCTACTCTGCTGCGCGATGCAACCCTGAGCAGAACCACTGCATCGTTGCCATTGAGTGGATCGGTTCCGTCGCAAAGACCCGCAGCACATTGCAGCCTGTCACCTCATCGGAACCACTGCTGTGCGACACACCCTCGGGCATACCCTTGCATCCCTCATCGACGGCAGCCTCGACTATGCTGCCGGACTCCGCATTGCTGCCTCGCAGCTCCTCGGAACAGACGCATTGCCCTGACTGCACAACGCATCCTTGACGCTGGACTTGTCATCACAAGACCTCGTCGACAGGATCCTCAGTGACATCGCAGGATCTCGTACTGCAGCCTCGCCGCATCTCGGAACCGATGTCCCGCGTTGTCTGAGCGATGCATCTTCAACATGGACCCTCACAACGCTTCAAGGTACTTTGTTCAGCGGACCTAACTGCATTCCTGTAGCCGGCCCCTGCTCCATCGCAGTCAGCCAGAAGTCATGACATTGTCCCGGTCCGGTGCAACCAGATATCCACAGTTAGCGCTTTGTGCTTTTTGGTGCTATTTTTACTGAAATCTGTAAAATTCCATATCTCCTGTTCTACTGATTGCAGTGTTGATGTTTTGGTCTTGTTTAATTTATTAAAAATAACTCTATTTTTTAACTTAGTGTGGGATCCTTTTTGTGTGGTGTTTTCATTTTCTTACTGTTTGAAGTGCTGCACAAATACTTTACACATTTGCCTCTAAGTTAAGCCTGATTGCTCTGTACCATGCTACCAGAGGGTTGAGAACAGGTTAATTTAGGTTTGGCTTGTGTCCCACCCTGAAAAGGATTTTGGTTGCTGTTTAACCATGGTTCACTCCCCAGTCAACCAACATCCCAATTTATTACAGTTCTCATAAGCTATATTAGATTATTCAACTACCAAGTTTTTTGAAAGAATAAAATAATTGTATTTATCACTGAACACCTTTCTTGTGGTATAAGTTATAAATCATGCACTATCAGACCTAAGTTACAGTTATCCTCTTTAACTAATATTATTTATTCATCTCCATGGTAATTATATCCATTACATGTAATTGAACATTTTCCCATACATTTTCTGTTCACTTTTGATGGGTAGGGAAACGTTTTTGTAGTCAACGGGATTGCTTTTGTGTACATCAAAAATCTAGGTTAGGTATTGGTAATGGTATGTTCTGGGATTCCATTAGTTCATATTTAAATTCTGTAGGACGATGGCTTTTTATATAGTATGCCAAAAGAGGCATACTGTGCAATGTCCAGGTATTCCCTTATGAGTGGGCAGGGGCTTGCTCTAACAATCCCAAGGTGCTCT
This sequence comes from Calotriton arnoldi, assembly GCA_963921515.1. Lineage (NCBI taxonomy): Eukaryota > Metazoa > Chordata > Amphibia > Caudata > Salamandridae > Calotriton > Calotriton arnoldi. Next base: position 472,445 of record CAWUFW010007155.1, on the reverse strand, counting down.
TCTATGGGCTAGTGTGGTCGAGCAGCCTTAGGCTTATCACAGAGGAGTGTTAGACATCTGCAAATACACACAATAGTCAATAAATGATGCACACAACTCAATATGGAGATCCACACCCATTTATAAAAATAACACGTCTCTTGATATATGTTTAGGCACCAGAATCAATACGATCAGGTAAGTATGTTTTGCAAGAGAAATACGTTGCATTTTGAAAAGTCGACGCTTAGTGCGTTTTTCAGAAGCTGCAATGTTATCCTGTGGGAGTAAAATCAAGTATGGCATGTAGGTAGAGTGCAGCAACTTAGAAGACCAGTCCCTGGGACTTGAAGTGAGTATCGGGCCAGGTCCAAGGCAGGACCAGCATGTCACCTCCAACAGCACTCTGGCGGCTGGGTGCAATGGTGCAATGCAGTGTTGGGTGCCCAATGTTAGTCTATGAGGATCAGTCTTCATGAAAAGACGCTGCAGGATTTGACTGGGAAGCCCAGACAGGTTGAACTAACAGGAAGGTTCAAGTCTTTAGGTGCTGGGGGACGTGGGGACACTGGTGGTCCTCTGCTCCGTGGGCTGGAGCGGCTGAGTGCAGAGGGTCTTCGAGGTGTTGGGTTTCTTCGTCCTTGAGCACTTGCGATTGAGGGGGCCTGCAAACAGATGGACTACCTACCCTTGGGGTCACTATACCCCCCTGATATGACCACTTCCTGTGGGAAGTGGGCATAACCCTGTCCCAGAGATCCTAAATTTGCCATCACCAAGATGACTAACTCAGAAAACTCGCCTCCACTTCAGGTAGCCCACCTACGGGGTGGTACTGGCCTGAGGGTGGACACGTCTATCTGACATAAGCGCTCTGGACAAAGGGAGTCAGCTTCCTCTACTGTGAGAGAAGCCAGATTTGCATACCAATGGCGGTGGGCTCTTTGAAGCTCCCCTGCCTTGGAATGATAATCTGCAGGTCATCCTGTGGGCGGGGGTGTAAGCACCCTCTGCCTGGGCAGGCTTGATTTCTGGACTCCTGAGAGCACAGGACCTCACCCATGGGGGTCAGAAACTTGTCTCTGATGGCAGGCTGGTGAAAACCAGTCAGTCAGCACACCAAAAGCTAGTAGGTTTTCAGGGGACACCTCTAAAGTGCCCTTCTGTGTGCATGTATCAATAAATCTAACACTGGCATCAGTGTGGGTTTATTAATACAGGATGTTTGATACCAAACATCCCTATTTTCAGTGAAGCATTCATGTAGCTGAGGAACTCATTTTCACCAGTGCCCAGTACTTAAAATGGCTTCCCTGTTCACTTGTACTGGCAGCAATGGGACTGATCAGGACAGTGACATATCTGCTCATGCAGTTAAGCCCTCACATGTAGTATGTTGCACCCTGCCTTAGGGCTGCAAGGCCTGGTGTAGGGATGGCTTATCTATACTGCATGCAGTGTCCGCAGTCATGAACCCACATGGATTTGGGCCATGTCATGTTTTCACTTTTGTCTGCACCATGACATGCAGCCTGCAATGGCAGCCTGCACGTGTTTGGTGAGGGGTCCTTTAGGGTGGCACAATTCGTGCTGCAGCCCTTAAAGACCCTCTTTAGTGTCCTTCTCCTATGTACCATGGGTACCTTTTGCTAGGGACTTACAGAGAGTGCTAAAGGTATTGCCAATTGGGGTACAATTGCAAGGTTTTTGGGAAAGAGATCTGGCACTGGGGACCTGGTTAGCAGGAACCCAGTGGACTTCCAGTCGAAATTACATCAAATACCAGGCAAAATGTTGAGGTGAACATGTCAAAAAGGGGCACTATCCAAGAGTCCTCCAACACTTATTTTTTTTAATCCCAAATTAAGGTATTTTAATTGTATATTTCATTTAATATATAAATGCATACAAGTATAAATATTCCTGTTATATTAATTTGTTTGACACATAGATTGTTATATATTTATAACTAATTGATGCATATTTTAAATATGATAATGGTTAAGGCAACCTTTATTTGTTAGTTAATTGTTTTTCTCTAAATACTGCTGATGATCCAATTGTTATGACTAGCATTATTCATTTTGCATTATACATTTTGTGCTACTGAAATTTTATACAATTGGTCTAATATATAATAAGACATGCAGATGCAGTAAGTGTAACACAGATCTTTATATTTCATGCGCAACACTAATCCCTATATAGACGCCCATCTCTAATTTCCTTATTACAGTAGAGTTGTGACATCTCTTATCACCAGTAATAACAAAATTTCTTAACTGCTCAACTGTAATAAGTTATTACAGCTGGGTCATGATGTAATAATGCCTGCTGCCAATAGTCAAGGTATAAGGTGGGTTAGACAGCATAATTACAGCTGCAGTTTAAAAAATGAAAACAAGAACTGTCTTTTCGTTTTTATGCTCAGTTTTTCTAAAATGAACAATGATCTACAGAAAGAAGATATTTAGGGCAACATGTTTATTGTCTGCAAGCTATAGTTCATTATAGGAAAGATGGACTGTTTCTGCATGTTTCTACACATTCTGAGCTGCAGCATGTTTATATTTTGACTTCATTTAAACTGATATTATTCTATTTTTGCAACAAATTGTTAAATAGTTTTTGGTGTGTTTAATTTCTCACTGCATATTCTGCTTTTTTTTGTTCATATCTACAACCATACTTTATCTTTCATATATAAGAGCAAGACACCAAGGATGTAAGTGGTTTGTTGGAAGAGTGATGTTGTTACCTTGTAGTATAAGGAATGAAAGGAATAACATACCCTCTGCTGAAAAAGTACACCCTGCTGTACATTAAAAGGATACTCAAGTCACCTTAGAATTCCTTGAATTTATAAAGAACTCAGTCTTCCTCCTTGTTTCTCTATATGGTCATAGAACTCCCCGATGACATGCAATATCCTTTTCATGTACAGCAGGGTGTACTTTATCCATATATTACTATTATTGAGTGTGGGCAGAAGGCGGTACTCATCTTCAGTAGGTCATGATGCCAACAGCATATTGACGTAAAGCCCCTAAGGGCCATCTCCATTTTATGTAGGCCTCGACTCCATCTTGGCTAACGGAGGTCACCATCTTCTTACTGTTAAACAATGGAAGTCACCAGCTTTTCCTGATTATGCAGAATCATTGTCAAGTCTGCCATTCGATGCTGATGTCGTCTGATCTTATCTTTCTAAGAACTGTGAAAACGTCAAGCCATCAAATTACTAACATAGATACAACACTTGATGCGACATTTGTCTGGGTCAAATGTCTAATTTCTACCATGTCAAGGTTAAAATAACAACACATACAGACATATAACCAAAATAATGTAGTCTGATTTGACATTCTTTTTACTTCATATGCTCATAAGGAAACATCTGGGACACACAACTTGATGCACATAGTCTATGACAGACATTCTTAAACTTATGTCAGAAATTCCAATTTCTAATAAGACCTAATATATAAGGACTACCTCTTGACCACTTGTCAGGAGAGGTCCCTTGCCCAGATTATCACCTGAAATTCTGCCAAAGACAGTCTCACCTACTGCCAGCACACTTCACGCATCGCAGATGCTACATCTCGTCTGAAACTAATAAAGCTGAGTCCTGGAGGAAGACAAGACCACTACCGTAGCGTGTGGTTGCCTATCATGGGGATTACTGTCTCCAGGCCTCCACTGATAAAGACAGCCTTTGCTGTCAACAAGATGTGCAGTGCGTCTCTTCTCCCTAAGAAACTCTATACTGCAAGTTGCTATGCTTTGCATGCTCTCTTAGTGTGATGCATAGAAGTAGGTATTAGGGTGGTAGGTTATAGATGACATTTTAAAGCATGCTAGAAATATTCATTTTAGTCTTGTTATTTATTAGGTGCCTTCTTGATGTTTTTATATTATTCGTGCAGTTGTTTTAGATGTACTGTAAACACATTGTTCCTGTAGTAATAAATACTTTTACTTAAAAGGGTTAATTCATCTTAGTACAGTGTGTGTGTGATACTGTGAATAACGAAATAAGGTTTGTTGCTCTTTTCACGGTGCCCCTGATCCCTTTATGAGATTGATAATAACCCAAAACCATTACCTCTATCTCAATTACGCAGTGAGCAGTGTTTTGGGGGGCTACAATAACCTGTCTTTCCCATTCATCGCTGGTACATTGAACCAAGTTCACCTGTGTCACCCGTGGTTGGGAAAGCACACATTCTAGAGCTACGCCAAAGTCGTAGCTTATGCAACAATATTGCTCTGGATAGATTTGCATGTATGGATTATGCCATGCTGTTTTTCATGTGTTTCATTCATAAACACAGGTATTTAACTAAAATCAGACCAGAAGGAGTCCTTGAACTGGGATATCATCTCATTAAATAGGCCGTGTGAGTAACAGCCCAGTAAGCTATGCCTTTGAAGCGATTAGACTGTGGTATCTGTAAGCATGTAATGAGTGATTGTTCAAATTAGTTAGTCTGTATTATGCCACTAACAAGGTGTTTGACATTTGCACTGAACTAATAAATTTATGAATGTAGGTTTATGAGTTCATTGTTGCCAACAGCAGCTTTTAGTTGGCTATATTTATTTTCACTAGCTTGGCAACCACATATATAAATAGGTGTGCCCTCGGAATATCAAGAATGGAATCTTAAATGGCATGAAATATTGTGACCAGAAAATCGAGGCTGAAATATTGAAAGTTAAGTAAGCAGAGATTTTCTATACTTAACTCTGCCAATGGGTACCTTGACACTATTTGTTTATATCTTCAAGGTGCATAGACGTGGAGTTAAAAATAGTACATTTTTAGTTCCTCTTTATACACTTACCTTTAGATATTTTGTCCCTCGATATTTTGCCCACAATATTCTGAAACCACGATATTCTTATGCTTGATAGTTCATAGAACAGTCATATAAATATGTGTCACAGCCTCGCGATAGCGACTCTCTTATTGTTGAGATGCTTAGCCCATGGCAAAGGCAGTTTATCATTTGGCAATAATGTTGAACCATTTGAAGAATCAGCATGCAATTCGGCAGCAATTTTGCACACTCACCGAAGGATCATGCTTTTAAAATTGGTGCAGGTCGGCTAAGAAGAAGGGCAACGTTAATTGAATGGTTTCCAAAAGTTTTGTACTCCATTTCAACTCCTATAGACATTTTGGAGCAGTGCAAAATTTATGGAAAGATAGTGGTGTGCTTCAACTATATTCATTTTTTGGTTTAGTGTAAGTCTGTTCATTTGTTTTTGAGAAATCTGAATTATAAATTGATGTTGTAAGAGTTTCAAAGGGTTAATTTTATCTGTAGCTTAACCATTATATTTATGAATGATTCAGAAATGTTTGGTGCACAAACCAATATTAAAGGAGCCTGTCTGCCTGAGGCAGCTGATTTACCCATCAATCATTGTACATTCCCAACCCACAACTGGTTCATGAGCTGATAAAAACTGATTGACTGGTGTTTTTAGGTTTCGGCTGCACAGCATCTGCGTTGTGCTTGCGAAATCTCTTGTAAAGAAAACAAATCTTAAAAGGAGCTTAGAGCTTACCCCTTACTTACCTTTACTTACCATTGGTTGGCTCCCACATCACTTTGGATTCCTTGTTTTGCATTGTTCAGCACCTCCTCCTCACCCCTGGCTTCCTCCTGGGCTTTGAGTCTTCGTCCCTGCTGTGGAGCATGGACCAAGTACAGCTTCCATTGGCGTCAGGCTCTTGCAGGTACTCTTTTTTTACTTTTTGGCATGCACTCTTAGAGAGTGCATGCCTATGCAGTACCTCTCCTTCACCCTCACCCCCCTCCCCTCTCTGTCACCCTAGCACCCACCCTCCTCCTGCTCCCCGCTCCATTACCGTCACTCACCACGTCCACCCACTCCCTGTGGTTTCAATCCTCCTGCTACCTGTAGTTTCAACCAAACCCTTCTGCCTCTTCCCACTCTGCGAAGGCTTTCGTCATCCTCTTCCCTCATGAACCTTGACCCCTCTCCCCCAACAACCACCTGTGCTGATTTTTACATGTTGCACAGTAGTGTGGGCTGCGGGTCAACATGGCTTAAGTTGAAAAAAGGGCTATGATGCAGCCAATGCTTGCCTCATCATAGTGCTTTTTTCCCCTTAAACCCCTTCGATGCTCATGACGGAGCGGTTCCCTCATGAGCATCGGTTGGGCTGTGCTCATGACGGAACCGCTCCGTCATGGCACCCACCCATGGGGGAAGCACTGGCGCTCCCCCCATGGGCAGCCCAACATCGTGCCACAAAGGGGGATGGCAGCGGAAGAGATTCCGCTGCCACCCCCGACCCCCCCTCGGCGATTCTGTGACGTCAGCGCGCACGGCGCGCGCCGACGTCATCAGGAAGCGCTGGGATGCCTGGAAGCCATTTGCTTCCAGGCATCCCAAGGAGGAGGGTGAGTGTTTGTTTCTCCGGTGGGGCAGGGGGGCCAGATGCACACGCATTGAGGCATCAGGGGAGAGGAAAGAGTGTTTCCTCTCCCCTGATGTCTCAATGCAGGGCATTCCTGCTGCACGATCGCGCACAGCGTCGCGATCCTGCAGCAGGAATGGCCCCACTAGACACCAGGGATGTCTTTTTTGTGAAAAGGAAGCGACCCCTTGGGCAAGGGTCGCTTCCTATGGGGGCAAATTAATTTTAAGACTTTTCTGCCCCCCCTGGGGACAGATCGGCTGATTATTTGGGCGTTTCTGGCCCCAGGGGGGGCAGAAAAGCCCACTAGAGCCAGGGAATTTTTTTAAATTAAATTGGAAGCGACCCCTTGGGCAAGGGTCGCTTCAAGGGGCCATATTTATTTAAAAGTATATTCTGCCCCCCTGGGGGCAGATCGGTTTTTTATTTGGCCTTTCTGCCCCCAGGGGGACAGAAAACCCCACTAGACACCAGGGAGTTTTTTAATTTTTAAATGGAAGCGACCCCTTGGGCAAGGGTCGCTTCCTATGGGGGATAATTATTTTTAAGACTTTTCTGCCCCCCCTGGGGACAGGTCACCCGATTTTTTTTGGCGTTTCTGGCCCCAGGGGGTGGCAGAAAAGCCCACTAGAGCCAGGGAATTTGTTTTTATTAAATTGGAAGCGACCCCTTGGGCAAGGGTCGCTTCCAGGGGCCATATTTTTTTTTAAAGTATATTCTGCCCCCCCTGGGGGCAGATCGGTTTGTTTATTTGGCCTTTCTGCGGGGCAGAAAACCCCACTAGACACCAGGGAGTGTTTTAAATTTTAAATGGAAGTGACCCCTTGGGCAAGGGTCGCTTCCTTATGGGCCTAAATAATTTTTAAGACTTTTCTGCCCCCCCCTGGGGACAGATCGCCTGCATTTTTTGACATTTCTGGCCCCAGGTGGGGGGGGGGCAGAAAAGCCCACTAGAGCCAGGGATTTAAAAACAAATACATTGGAAGCGACCCCTTGGGCAAGGGTCGCTTCCTGGGGACATATATTTTTTTATGTGTATTCTGGAGGCAGATCTGCCCGTTTATTTGGCCTTTCTGCCCCCATTTAGGTAGTGACATAGCGTGTTATAATGTTAATTGTTTTATTTCTTGTGAATTGCAAATGTAATGCTTTATTTCTCCCTTTTTGTTCTAGTCCAAGGCTTTTGCTCTTTAGACTGTTCCAGGTTGCGGTTTCGTTACTGGTGGTTCTGCTGTTTGTGTAGTTGCATGTGTTTGGTAAGAGACTTTTTTTGTACAATGTAAATGTTTTTCATTTCTCTGCATGAATGTGTTTTTTGCAAATGGTGTAATATTAGCAGTATGTTTGGCTTCTGTTTTTTGAGTGTCAAAAACTTTTTGCATTTGTGCTCGATGTGTATTTTGTTGTCTTGTGAGTAATTGGTTTTGTTTTTTTCTTTCTAGTGGGATATCGTTTTTGCTGTCTCTCTGCAGAGTAGGTGCTGGTGAGTGTAGCTGTCTCTTGCAAGTGAATCATATAGTTTTTGAGTATATAGATCTTTGTGATAAAGGCACACATTTTTTTTACTTACTTATTTTGCACATTGTTGGTTGTTGTTGACTTGTTTGTGCAGTCTCCTTTCTTAGTAAGGATAATGGCTAGCCGCAGGATTACTGCTCAGCAGGTTGTTGGTATGCTTTTTGAGTTTTCCTCTGACCATGGTTCAGAGACTGACTCTGCATCTGAGGCAGAGGTGGGAGGGGAAGATTCAGGCAGTGAGTTTTCTCTCCACATGGAATCATCGGATGATGAAGCTACTCTCAGTGCGGATGAAGCTACTCTTAGTGCGGATGAAGTGCCTGTGTTAGAGGAGGACATTGATGTGCCGATAGTGCACCAAGAGGCATCTGGGCTGCAGCCTGGGGCTGCAAGGCTTCCCGTTGGTATAATGCGGGAAGAGGCATCTGGGTTGCAGCCTGGGGCTGCAAGGCTTCCAGTTGGAAGTGATGACCTCTGGGTTGCCCCAGCATGATGCAGCCGGCATTGCCAGACTTTACTGGTGTTCCAGGGTGTAGAGTGAATACAGAAAACTTTTTGCCGATACATTTTTTTCAGTTGTTTATGGACGATGTGTTTTTGGCAGAGATTGTTGAGCAGACTAATTTGTATGCCCAACAGTTTTTGAGGGACAACAGTGCCAGCCTTAAGCCCCATTCTAGAGCTACCCGGTGGACTCCTACAAATCTGGAAGAGATGAAGAAGTTCTTGGGTTTAACTTTTTTGATGGGCTTGCTAAGGAAGCCATCAATGTCTTCATATTGGTCTACTAGTCCCTTGATGGCAACGGCTATATTTCCGGCAGTCATGAGTCGTGATAGGTATTTGCTTCTGCTTCGGATGCTGCATTTTGTCGATAATGGTTTAGCGTTGCCACAAGATCACCCTGAGTGTGACCATCTTTTTAAGATTCGGCCTGTCATTGATCACTTTGTAGATCGATTTTCTGAGATCTATGCTCCAGGGAAAGAAATAGCAGTGGATGAGTCTTTGGTCTTGTTCAAGGGCCGCTTGGCTTTTAGGCAATACATTCCTAGTAAGAGGGCACGCTATGGAATTAAGCTGTATATGCTGTGTGACAGTAGGACTGGATATGTCTCTAATTTCAGGGTGTACACCGGTAAGGAATCCAGGATTAATCCCCCTGGTTGTGCATCCACTTTTGGAGTGACTGAGAAAATTGTGTGGGAACTTGGTAGAGGACTTTTTAACAAAGGTCACCATTTATATGTAGATAACTTCTACACTGGTGTGCGGTTGTTCAGGGAATTGGCCAAAGTGGACACTGTTGCTTGTGGCACAATCTGCTCTAACCGTAAAGGTTTCCCTAAAGAACTAGTTTGTCAAAAGCTTGTGCGGGGACAGTGCAGTGCGTTGCGTTGCGAGGAACTTCTAGCTGTGAAGTTTTCAGACAGGAGAGATGTCTACATGCTGACTACCATCCATGATGAAAGCACTTCACCTGTGACTGTTTGGGGTCAGGTTGCTGAAGCATGCAAACCTGTGTGCATTTTAGACTATAATAGGCACATGGGTGGTGTTGACAGAGTAGATCAGAGGTTGGAACCTTACGCTGCTCTTCGTAAGGCTTACATTTGGTATAAGAAGTTGGCTATCCATCTTTTCCACTTGGCAACCTTTAATGGTTTTGTTGTATTCAAGGATTCTTGTCCTGAGTCAAAGATGACTTTTGCTAAGTTTCAGGAGTCTGTAATAGGCAGCCTTGTTTTAGTGGAACAGGCAAGTGTTCCTAGAGTTGGAGTGGTGGAGGATGTGGCTAGATTGAAAGATCACCACTTTCCTGATCACATTCCTCTCACACCCTCAAAAGACTTTCCCAGTAGGAGATGTAGAGTCTGTTGGCGAAGAGGTACGCGGAAGGAGACTCGTATGTACTGCCCCGAGTGTCCTTCTAACCCTGGGCTGTGTGTGCCTGCTTGTTTTAGAATGTACCACACGCAAAACAATTTTTGGGAGCATCCATGAGTGGTAAAGTGAACTGCCTGGCCTCTATTGTTTTATATTTTTTGTTCAGTTTCAAGGTTGGCATTTGTGCAATGTATTTAGTTTCAGATTTTGTGTTAGTAGATTTGTATCTATTTGCAATTTGTTTGTGTTTTCTTATTTGTATAAAACAATCCTAAATGTGATGGCGGTGTGCGTGGAGTGGCGCTTGGCTGGTGGTGTGCGTGGACTGGCGCTTGGCTGGCGGTGTGCGTGTACTGGCGCTTGGCTGGCGGTGTGGGTGGACTTGCGCTTGGCTGGCGGTGTGAGTGGACTGGCGCTTGGCTGGCGGTGTGCGTGGACTGGCGATTGGCTGGCAGTGTGGGTGGACTTGCGCTTGGCTGGCGGTGTGGGTGGACTTGCGCGTGGCTGGCGGTGTGAGTGGACTGGCGGTGTGCGTGGACTGGCGATTGGCTGGTGGTGTGGGTGGACTTGCGCTTGGCTGGCGGTGTGAGTGGACTGGCGCTTGGCTGGCAGTGTGCGTGGACTGGCGCTTGGCTGGCTGTGTGGGTGGACTTGCGCTTGACTGGCGGTGTGGATGGAGTGGCGCTTGGCTGGCGGTGTGTGCGTAGTGACTTGCTGCTGGTCACTACACACACTGCTAGCCAAACACCACTCCACGCAATCCGTGAGCTGGTGTGGTTGCTGTGTCAGGAATGTGGGCGTGTGAAAGTGATGGGCCCTTGAATGGCGCTGTCTGCTGGTGTGAGTGTTGTAATGTGCTGGGCCCGCGGCTGGCGGTGTGAATGGTTTTGTATGTGTCACACGTATGAAAGGTGTATGAATGGCCTGTAAAGAGGTTGGTGCCTTGGCGTGGCTTTACAGCTCACGAGCTGTGAGTCAATGGTTCAGTTTCTCGTCCTTTCAATTATTAACAGTGCATTTCATTTTTGTGAAATCTCTGGTTAATACAACTGTATATACTGAACCATCACTCACCCTCGTGCCAAATCCAACCAGTATGCATGTGTGCTTGAGGAATAGGTGGTTGTGCAGAAATATTTGTCTTTTCTGTTTTTGTCAAGCAGGGTGTCCCTTGTTCCTTTTTTGTGAATGTTGTAATGTGTTGGCTTTGTGCCTGGTGGTGTGAATGGTCTTGTGTGTATCATGTATGAAGGTGTGTGAATGGCCTGTAAAGCGGTTGGTGCCTTGTCGTGGCTTTACAGCTCACGAGCTGCGAGTCAATGGTTCCGTTTTTTGTCCTTTCAATTATTGACAGTGCATTTCATTTTTGTGAAATCTCTTGTTAATAAAATTTTATATACTGAACCATCACTCGTCCTCGTGCCAAATCCAACCAGTATGTGTGTGTGCTTGAGGAATAGATGGCTGTGCAGTAATCTTTGTCGTTTTTGTCTCTCTGCCAAGGTGTACATTTCATCTAAGAATAACCTACCAACTGTAGATTTTGTCGTAAACTAAACACCCATGGGAGTACATGGTGATGTCTCTCTTGTGGATCCCAACAAGTTATCTTACCCACAATGTCCTGCAAACCTCAAAATGTGACTGTCACATTTTCCTTGAATTATTGTGCTCACATTTTCACGCTGCAGAAAGTAACAACAAATTTCCAACCCCCCAGCATTTCTCCAAGTATCCCAATAGAAATTGTACCTCACTTGTATGGGTGGGCCAAGTACCCGCGGCAGGGAAGGGCCCAAAACCTATTGAGGCGACATCAAAATTACCTATCACAAACCAACCTGGTTTTGCAAGGGGGGTCCCATGAGTTTTTGGACAGGGGCTCGGCGGCCATCTAGGGAAACCTACCAAACCCACACATTTCTGGAAACTAGACACCCGGGGGAGTCCAGAAAGGTATGGCTTGCGTGGGTCCCCCAACATTCTCCTACCCAGAATCCCCTGCAAACCGCAAATTTTGCTGAAAAAATCACTTTTTTCTCAAATGTCTGTGTGGGAAAGTTCTGGAATCTGCGTGGTTCCACAAATTTCCTCCCACCCAGCGTTCCCCCAGGTCTCCTGATAAAAATGGTACCTCACTTGTGTGGGTAGGCATAGTGGCTGCAACAGGAAATGGCCCAAATCGTACTGTGGAGACTTCAAAATTACCTATAACAAAACTACCTGGTTTTGGGGGGGGGCACCTGAGATTTTGGCCCCGGGCTCGGCGGCCATCTTGGGAAAGTACCAAGCTCAAACATTTCTGAAAACTAGACACCCGGGGGAGTCCAATGAGGTATGGCTTGCGTGGATCCCCCAACGTTTTCCTACCCAGAATGCCATGCAAACCTCAAATTTAGCTGGAAAAAACACATTTCCCACATATTTTTGTGTGGAATCACCGTGCCGGCACAAATGTCCTACCCCACAGCGTTCTCCTTAGTGTCCCGAGTAAAATGATACCTCACTTGTGTGGCTGTCCAATGCAGAATTGGCTAAAAACGTATTTTTAAAAAAATGTAGCGCTTAGAATTCTCGGTGCTATACCCTTATTCCCTATGTTTTGGGCTCTTCCCAGTCACAGGCCCTTGCCCCAGCCACACAAGTGAGGTCTCATTTTACTCGGGAGACTCAGGGGAACGCTGTGGGGTAGGACATTTGTGCCGGCACGGTGATTCCACACAAACATATGTGGGAAATGTGTTTTTTTCAGCTAAATTTGAGGTTTGCATGGCATTCTGGGTAGGAAAACGTTGGGGGATCCATGCAAGCCTTACCTCATTGGACTCCCCCGGGTGTCTAGTTTTCAGAAATGTTTGGGTTTGGTACTTTCCCAAGATGGCCCCCGAGCCCGGGGCCAAAATCTCAGGTACCCCCCCCAAAACCAGGTAGTTTTGTTATAGGTAATTTTGAAGTCTCCACAGTACGATTTGGGCCATTTCCTGTTGCAGCCACTATGCCTACCCACACAAGTGAGGTACCATTTTTATCAGGAGACCTGGGGGAACGCTGGGTGGGAGGAAATTTGTGGATCCACGCAGATTCCAGAACTTTCCCACACAGAAATTTGAGAAAAAAGTGATTTTGTCAGCGAAATTTGAGGTTTGCAGGGGATCCTGGGTAGGAGAAAGTTGGGGTACCCACGCAAGCCATACCTCGCTGGACTCCCCCGGGTGTCTAGTTTCCAGAAATGTGTGGGTTTGGTAGGTTTCCCTAGATGGCCGCCGAGACCCGGGCCAAAAACTCATGGGGACCCCCTTGCAAAACCAGGTTGGTTTGTTATAGGCAATTTTCATGTCGCCTCAATAGGTTTTGGGCCCTTGCCTGTCGCGGGTCCTTGACCCACCCACGCGAGTGAGGTACCATTTTTATCGGGAGACCTGAGGAACGCTGGGTGGGAGGAAATTTGTGGATCCACACACATTCCAGAACTTTCCCACACAGAAATTTGAGAAAAAAGTGATTTTTCCAGCGAAATATGCGGTTTGCAGGAGATTCTGGGTAGGAGAATGTTGGGGGACCCACGCAAGCCATACCTCGCTGGACTCCCCCGGGTGTCTAGTTTCCAGAAATGTGTGGGTTTGGTAGGTTTCCCTAGATGGCCGCCGAGCCCCGGGCCAAAAACTCATGGGACCACCCTTGCAAAACCAGGTTGGTTTGTGATAGGTAATTTTGATGTTGCCTCAATAGGTTTTGGGCCCTTGCCTGTCGCGGGTCCTTGACCCACCCATGCAAGTGAGGTACCATTTTTCTCGGAAGACTTTGGGGAATGCGGGGTGGGTGGAAATTTGTGGATCCACGCAGATTCCAGAACTTTCCACCACAGAAATGTGAGGAAAATGTGTTTTTTTTGACAATTTGTTAGGTTTGCAAGGGATTCTGGGTAACAGAACCTGGTGAGAGGCAGTCAAGTCACCCCATCCTGGATTCCCCTGGGTGTCTAGTTTTCAGAAATGTATATGTTTGCTAGGTTTCCCTAGGTGCCGGCAGAGCTAGGGTTCAAAAACCACAGCTAGGCACTTTGGCAAAAAAGGGTCATTTTTCACTGTGAAATTGTGGTGTGTCCACGTTGCGTTTTGCACCGTTTCCTGTCGCGGGCACTAGGCCTACCCACACAAGTGAGGTACCATTTTTCTCGTACAACTTTGGGTAACGTGGGGTGGGTGGAAATTTGTGGATCCGCGCAGATTCCAGAACTTTTCACCACAGAAAGGTGAGGAAAATGTGTTTTTTTGGACAATTTTTTAGGTTTGCAAGGGATTCTGGGTAATAGAACCTGGTGAGAGCCAGTGAAGTTACCCCATCCTGGATTCCCCTGGGTGTCTAGTTTTCAAAAATGTATAGGTTTGCTAGGTTTCCCTAGGTGCCGGCAGAGCTAGGGTTCAAAAACTACAGCTAGGCACTTTGCCAAAAAAGGGTCATTTTTCACTGTGAAATTGTGGTGTGTCCACGTTGCATTTTGCGCTGTTTCCTGTCGTGGGCACTAGGCCTACCCACACAAGTGGGGTACCATTTTTCTCGGAAGACTTTGGGGAATGCGGGGAGGGTGGAAATTTGTGGATCCACACAGATTCCAGAACTTTCCACCACAGAAATGTGAGGAAAATGTGTTTTTTTGGACAATTTTTTAGGTTTGCAAGGGATTCTGGGTAACAGAACCTGGTGAGAGACAGTCAAGTCACCCCATCCTGGATTTCTCTGGGTGTCTAGTTTTCAGAAATGTATAGGTTTGCTAGGTTTCCCTAGGTGCCGGCAGAGCTAGGGTTAAAAAACTACAGCTAGGCACTTTGCCAAATAAGGGTCATTTTTCACTGTGAAATTGTGGTGTGTCCACGTTGCGTTTTGCGCCGTTTCCTGTCGCGGGCACTAGGCCTACCCACACAAGTGAGGTACCATTTTTCTCGGAAGACTTTGGCGAACGCGGGGTGGGTGGAAATTTGTGGATCCACACAGATTCCAGATCTTTCCACCACAGAAATGTGAGGAAAATGTGGTTTTTTTGATAATTTTTTAGGTTTGCAAGGGATTCTGGGTAACAGAACCTGGTGAGAGACAGTCAAGTCACCCCATCCTGGATTTCCCTGGGTGTCTAGTCTTCAGAAATGTATAGGTTTGCTAGGTTTCCCTAGGTGCCGGCAGAGCCAGGGTTCAAAAACCACAGCTAGGCACTTTGGCAAAAAAGGGTCATTTTTCACTGTGAAATTGTGGTGTGTCCACATTGCGTTTTGCACCGTTTCCTGTCGCGGGCACTAGGCCTACCCACACAAGTGAGGTACCATTTTTCTCGGAAGACTTTGGGGAACGCAGGGTGGGTGAAAATTTGTGGATCCACGCAGATTCGAGATCTTTCCACCACAGAAATGTGAGGAAAATGTGGTTTTTTTGTCAATTGTTTAGGTTTGCAAGGGATTCTGGGTAACAGATCCTGGTGAGAGCCAGTCAAGTCACCTCATCCTGGATTCCCCTGGGTGTCTAGTTTTCAAAAATGTATAGGTTTTCTAGGTTTCCCTAGGTGCCGGCAGAGCTAGGGTTCAAAAACTACAGCTAGGCACTTTGGCAAAAAAGGGTAATTTTTCACTGTGAAATTGTGGTGTGTCCACATTGCGTTTTGCGCCGTTTCCTGTCGCGGGCACTAGGCCTACCCACACAAGTGAGGTACCATTTTTCTCTGGAGACTTTGGGGAACGTGGGGTGGGTGGAAATTTGTGGATCCACGCAGATTCCAGAACTTTCCACCACAGAAATGTGAGGAAAATGTGTTTTTTTTTACAATTGTTTAGATTTGCAAGGGATTCTGGGTAAGAGAACCTGGTGAGAGCCAGTCAAGTCACCCCATACTGGATTCCCCTGTGTGTTTAGTTTTCAAAAATGTATAGGTTTTCTAGGTTTCCCTAGGTGCCGGCAGAGCTAGGGTTCAAAAACTACAGCTAGGCACTTTGCCAAAAAAGGGTCATTTTTCACTGTGAAATTGTGGTGTGTCCACGTTGCGTTTTGCGCCGTTTCCTGTCGCGGGCACTATGCCTACCCACACAAGTGAGGTACCATTGTTCTCGTAAGACTTTGGGGAACGCAGGGTGGGTGGACATTTGTGGATCCGCGCAGATTCCAGAACTTTTCACCACAGAAATGTGAGGAAAATGTGTTTTTTTGGACAATGTTTTAGGTTTGCAAGGGATTCTGGGTAACAGAACCTGGTGAGAGCCAGTCAAGTCACCCCATCCTGAATTTCCCTGGGTGTCTAGTTTTCAAAAATGTATAGGTTTGCTAGGTTTCCCTAGGTGCCGGCAGAACTAGGGTTAAAAAACTACAGTTAGGCACTTTGCAAAAAAAGGGTAATTCTTCATTCTGAAAATGTGGTGTGTTCACGTTGCGTTTTGAGCCGTTTCCTGTCTTGGGCACTATGCCTACCCACACAAGTGAGGTACCATTTTTATCGGGAGACTTAGGGTAATTCAGATTTGTAAAGAAACTGTTATTACCTATTGACTTTCGATGCATTTCTGCCTTCCAAATGAAAGACAATGTGTAAAAAAGAAGTCATTTTGAAAAATGACCGATAATTCTAATGCTAGTATGAGAATTCCCAATTTCGGAAATGTGCAAATGTCTACTGTTTCTAAACTCTATATTTTATTCCCATATCAGAAATACATAGGTGTCTTTCATACCGATTTTTCCATGTATACATTTTCCCAGAATAATTGCTATATACCCGGTACATAATAAAAAACCATTGCAAGTCGCTGCTCAGTTTTTGACTCTGGGTTCGTCGGGTTCTTAGTGAACCTACAAGTCCTATATATCCCCACAACCAGTAACGTCCAGCGGATTTAGCGGTATATTGCTTTCAAAGAGCTGTCATAATTAGAAGAAGTTACAGGTGAAAACGTTGACACAAAAGTCTGTTTTTTTCAACTAATTTTCAATTTTTCCTATATTTAACTGTTAATTTCTATAAAGAAACCTTGAAGGATCTACACAAATGACCCCTTGCTGAATTCAGAATTTTATCTACTTTTTTTAAATGTATAGCTTTCCAGGATCCATTATTGATTCATACCCATTTCTACCATTAACTGGAAGGAGGTTGAAAGCACAAAAAATAGCAAAAATAGTCTATGTCCCAGAAAAATGCCAAAACTCTGTAAAATTTTTTGGTTTTCTGACAAAAGTCTGTCATTCCCTAAAAGCTGGGAAAATGGTGATTTCAGCCCCACAAACCCTTTTTTGATACCATTTGCAGGGAAGAACCCAGACGCTTTCATTTGCAGCACTTTTTTCCCATTTTCCCCCCAAAAAACAAAGTTTAGCTGTATTTTGGCTAATTTCTGGGTCCCCCCCAGGGGAATACACAAACCCTGAGTACCTTTAGAATCCCCAGGATGTTGGAAGAAAAGGACGCAAATTTGGCGCGGATACCTTATGTGGTCAAAAAGTTACAGGGGCCTAAGCGCGAACTACCCCAAATAGCCAAAAAAAGGCTTAGCACAGGGGGGGGAAGGCCTAGCAGCGAAGGGGTTAAGCCTGGTAGCACAGCAGCCGCTGCTGCTGTGCAACATGTAAAATAACATTGACAAAGCCAATAGATTTTGCATAGGTGAAACCTATCGCCTTTGCCAATGCTTGTTTAAAAATCTGTCTTCAGCCGCCAAAATGTAATGTGACTGATATCCAAGCTTATTTGCAGACTACGAGTTAGAGAAAAAAAGTTAATGATGGCTTTTTGGGTAGGGGAGGTGCACACCCTAACTTAAAGGGGGGCACTACATATATTTTAAATTGCTTAACGTTTTGGCACATGGTTTGCAGATAGCAACATGTAGTGCATAAACCACAGAAGAGCGACATGCTAAAAAAAATTGAGGCAATTAGCTCCTCTCAAAATTAAATAATGATCTTGAGCCGCAGTTTTTAAATAAAATCTTGAACAGAACTTGTTGGCATAAAAACAGAAAACTAAGGGTGCATGGTGCCGAGCAAAGGCCCAAACCAGAGGCCAGGCCCTGCTCCAGGGTCTTCTGGGCATTACCTGCTGGATCCTTGCTTAGGGGCAGGGCAAGTTTGAATGCCAGACTCTGTGCCTAGAACTTGCTGAGCTACTGGGCATACTTGCTGGAAGAGATGCTCAGTGCAGGTCTTCCACCTACAGCACACTGGGCACCAAGACTCTGGGGGCAGGGTCGCTGGGCATTGGGCACCAATAAGCACAAACACCTTAGCTTGATCCTACCCTGTGCCCCCAGAGCTCAGAGCGCATCCTCTTCATGTGCTCAGCAGGCTTACGCAGTAGGTTTAATTGGCGTCTTAATTGACCCTCTGCCCTATCTGTGGGCTATAGGGGCACAGCACTGGCTGTATGGTATGATTACATGCATCACCCTGCACCTAGAGGCCCCTTTGCATAACTTCAGCCCTGCACGGTGAGTCCTGGAGGCAGGGCAAGTGGAAGCAGGGTGTGCCCTAAAGGTACCACCCTGGACCCACAGACCTTGCATAGTAGATACTTCGCCCGGGCAACACAGTACATCATATGATAAACAGGCAAACCTTCAGTGAAAAAAAACGGGAATGGAAATTGTTGATTCGTTACTCATTTCACAAAATAATGTGTCTTATAAATAACAATCCATATGCTCCTAGAAATCCCAATAAAAGGAATGTTATGGTTATGATCCAAAACCTTTAAACAATAGCTACGTTTGCCAGTTACAGTGCACATCGTAAGCATTAAACCATCACTGCATTGTTCATGGCCTCACATATAATGTCTCCAATTAAATCACCAATTTAGAAAAATAGAGTAAAATGTAATAAATCATTTGACACCAAAATGACAAAAAATTCATTTAGTAGAACCAGAAAGATGCATTTTAAAAGATTTAGGTAAAAAGTAGCTTAAAAGCACAAAGCGCCAACTGTGATTGTTTAGTCATGCTAGGCCGGGACAAAGTCACAAGTTCAGGCTGACCGCAATGGAGCTCGGGCAAGATACAGGGACCAAGTTAGTCCCGCTGAGAAATGTACCTGAAATCCTAGTTGTGGAGCGCTGTGAGCAATGCGAGGTCCGTATCGAGGATGCGTCAAGCAGAAGCAACTCCAATGAGCTTCGAGGGCTGCGATGCGGGTTTGCATCGAAGCTGCATCGTAATGCGTCGTATCCAATGAAAGGCTGCGAGGTCCGTGTCTAAGATGCATCACGCAGTGGCAGTTCTGATAAGCTGTTCACGCTGCTATGTGGGCTTGTGTCGAGGCTGCTATGTGGGCTTGTGTCGAGGCTGTATCGACGCTGCATCAGTTCCGATGAGGCGCTGCGAAGAGCTGCATTGGGTTTGTATCGCGCTGTGTCTGTTCTGAAGACTTTGTGAATTTTGACCCTCAGCACTGGGTAGCACTGAATGCTTCCCCTAACGCCATAAGTATTTTGGGGCAGATTTACAAGCCCCTTGCGCCACTCTTGCGTCATTTTTAACATGGGAAAAGTGACGCAAAAGTGGCGCAAGGGGCTTGTAAATCTGCCCCTTTATGTTTTGGTTGCAGTTACTGTCACTTCATGGCACATGGGTTCCAATAAAAAAATAAGCATTCTGCACCTGAGTATACACCGTTTGATAGGATTCAAAATCAGAATCCTTTTTAATTAATGTGGCAGAATTCTGCAAATCCTACTGAACAGTCATTTTGCTTTGTGACGGATTTGTTCACCCGTCACTGAAGGTGGAGTTGCTAAAGAGTCTGTGAGATCCCAGCTTAAGATCTAAACAGAGTAGTTGATCACTGAGAGAGCAACTAATTGTATCAAATTGTTTTATCATGGAAAGAGAACCAGCTTGTTAAAGGGCAAGCATACCTGACAGGTGGTTAACCGAGGATTTTTGGGAGCAGGTAGATGGGGTTTGGGGGCAATGAGGTGGAGGTGGACTCAGTTGGTGCTTCTTAACGGTGAGGTACAGCTGCATCCTTATGGCGCCACATAATGGTAGTGCCAAATTACTGCAAAAGGCATTCAACAGTTTCTTGTTTTGAGTGGAAGGGCGGTTCTTCAGCGGGTTCATTTCTCTTTGCCTGGAATACTGAAAATCCTCGCATTTGGAGCACTGTGGAAAACCTAGTAGTACTATCAAGGGGCAAGGGGTCCTACCACATTGTTTGACACTGATTTAATTACAATCTGTGCAGATTACCACTTTAATGGACAGTAATCCGCTGGTTGCTAAATTATTGCTAGCATTTTCACTCTGTTAACAAAAAGGGCCAAAGTACTCCACTGAACGGATTATGTATTTTCTTCAAAATATAACTAAACATTGTGGCTGGGGGTTGACAGCCACATGGTACGTCCCGCTGCCCGGCAGCCTTAAAGTGGTTTCAGGTGCTGGCAGAGAGGACGGGGGGCAGGCCTCCCCGGTGGCTTCTTGAAAGCCGGCAAACACCAGCCTCCTTTAAAATTCCTGTGGTGGGCTGTAACTGTGCCCTGAGGTTTCATTTTTGAACTGGTTTATGTAAGAACTGATTGGGAGGGGGAAGGCAGAGGGCGCTTAATGGATACATCAGGAACGTGTTTCTGTATTATGTTTACTTCAATTAGCTTGGGTCTCTTTTTAATGAACTCGATATCAAGCCACAGAAACCAGTCTTTTATTCCTTGATCTCTGCTGGAACGGGGCGGTTTAGCCCTCTGTGTCTTGATAAAATGCCAGTTGTCCGATATCATGCAATAAAGATGAGCCTGGCTTCATAGCCGCCCGCGTTGGTGTGAGAGTGGCACTGAGAGCGCAGCAGCAGCTGTGTTTATGTTGTGGAGTCTGTTCAGCATGTCCTGTTTGTGTGCACACACTGTGCTCTCAGGGATTTCAGATTTCATGTGCTTGGCTATCAGCTGCCACATCTGGTGGATTCTAAAGATGACTGGACTTGCAATATTGGGAACAGGGGAAACACCCAGGCAGCAGCGATCTGTGGACTAAGGGATCCTGTTCGAAAGCATCCCTGAGGAAGAGGTTTACCCATTCTTTTTTTTAGGCTTAGATGTGATTTGCTGCCACCGAGAAATACTGCCCATACGCACTGTATCAGACAGTAAGATATAGGAACAGTATCAGAACAGTATGGAAACATCTCACGCTCAGATACAATCATTTTATTGTTATGCTCCTACAATCTAGAGCTCGCTTCCAGACCAAACAAGAATGTCTCACAATATTGTATCCGTATAAAAGAACTCAAGACTTTCTTATTCACAAGGCACTTTGTTTAAGATCAGGGTTGGACTGGGGAACTAAAAGCCGCACTGGCACAAATGCTCAAACAAGCCCCACTCCCTTCATCTAATCACACAATATCTCCCTTTCCATCCATCCACCCATCCATTCGCTTTCTCTTACCTCTTTTCCCTCTCTCATCACGTTCTATCTTGCTTGAAGCCCCCCTGTGCCTGCGGCAATTATCCTTGGGGAGCTGGGGAAAGTGATAGATGCACCAGGAGCACCACATGGATTTTAAAACCATCCTCTAAGGGCGTCAACCCACTGGGGAAATGCCCAGTGGATTAAAAGACCTGTCCAGCCCTGTTGAAGATACTCCAACTGTTCTCTCCCCTCCAATCTCACCCAATGAATCTGGATGATAATGAGCTATATCCCTGCGCTAAGGGATCTGCTGCAGCAGACTCATCTCTCCCTCATATGGTTATCTCCACTTATCAGCTATTCCACTACCTCTCTCCACACCACTATATCCATACCTTGCCCATCAATCCCTGTTTTTTCATACCTTACCCATCAATCCCTGTTTTTTCATACCTTACCCTTAAATCCATGTTTTTTCATACCTTACCCATCAATCCGTGTTTTCAAACTCTACCCATCAATCCCTGCTTTTTCATACCCTACCTATCAATCCCTGTTTTATCATACCCTACCTATCAATCCCTGTTTTTTCATACCTTACTCATCAATCCCTGTTTTTTCATACCCTATCCATCAATCCCTGTTTTTTCATACCCTACCTATCAATCCCTGTTTTTTCATACCTTACCCATCAATCCCTGTGTTTTCATACCCTATCAATCCCTGTTTTTTCATACCCTACCTATCAAACCCTGTTTTTTCATACCTTACCCATCAATCCCTGTGTTTTCATACCCTACCCATCAAGCTCTGTTTTTTCATACCCTACCTATCAATCCGAGTTTTTTCATACCTTACCCATCAATCCCTGTGTTTTCAACCCTACCCATCAATCTCTTTTTTCATACCTTACCCATCAATCCCTGTGTTTTCAACCCTACCCATCAATCTCTGTTTTTTCATACCATACCTATCAATTCCTGTTTTTTCATACCTTACCCATCAATCCCTGTGTTTTCATACCCTACCCACCAATCCCTGTTTTTTCATACCGATTTTGCTCAGTGTTCCTTGTAAGCTTATTACCTCATATGCAATTCTGTGTTTTGCTGTACAGCGCTCTAACTGTGCTGGGTGAAGCAGAGCTTCAGATAAACAATGTACATGAATTCTTTATCATTGGAAATAAAGAAGCAAGATAAAGTACAATGTAAAGAATTAGTAATATTATTTCACATTCTCCTCATGACTGGCTGCCAAACCTACGGCTTTTTAACATTGTATGAGGACAACAGAGTTATAAATTACTTATTTTCACATCCATTTATTATTATTAATTTCATGTATGTATTTGACGAGTGAAAAAAAAGGAAATAGTGATGAGTGGAATTTTTGAATGAATCTCAGCCACTTTTAATTGCTCAGGGCTGCATTCCAGCCCATTGTTGTTATGCTCCCTGTGTCACTATAGACAGGGACCAACCTTATGCAAATCTGCCTTGTTCCTACTCCAAGGAGAGCGCAACCAGAACTGCGAGGGAACATCCCCCTTAAACAGTAACAAAGGTTGGCCTTATTAACCTTCCTTAGTAAGGAGGAGCTTAACTCCTATGATAGCGAACCACTCCAGAATGTTTACTGCAGATGAGCAGCCCACAGCCCAGTCAAGTCAGGTGTGAAGATTCCTAGCAGCATATCTGTCCATTAGTCTGTCGATGCTTAGAAGGCAGGACTGCTAGCAGAAATGATGCTGCTAACAGGCGCGGTGCGTCCATTGGGGCGTTGCCCCCCCGCCCGTGCCCGCAGCTCCCTCGGCGTCTCTGAACTTAGTTTACTTAAGTTCAGAGACGCCGAGGGAGGGAGAACTGAGTCTGACAATCATGTCAGTCAGCATGACGTCGGACCGCCCACCCCCTTCAGAGTCTGAAGGGGGTGGGCGGTCCGGCGTCATGTTGACTGACGTGCATTGTCAGACCAGCCAGGGAAAGGCAGCAGCACAAGTGCGCATGAGTGGGGAAGGTGAGCGAATTTTTCGCCCGTGCCCAATCATGCGCACTTGTGTTTCCACTGGCTTGCGCATGCCCATTAGGAGCCCCTCGGTCTCCTAATGGGCAGGCGGCGGGCGAAGAGTAACCGTGCCCTCAGCCAATCCTGGCGCTGCAGCAGCGCCAGGATTGGCTGAGGGGTTGCCACTCCAGTGCTGTTCCTGTTTGAAGACGAGGCGCCATTGCGGACCAGGAGCAACAGCAGAGGCGGTCAGGTAAGTTTTTGTTTTCTAAATTTTATTCTCCCTGGGCCCCCACCCCCGCGCGACCCCCCCCCCGCAAGTACTGCGAGCCGCGGCTGGGAGTAGGGACTGCCGACTCCGGTGAGTGTGCTTTATTTTTTACCGTATCCTGAAAGAAAGGGGTCCGAAATGTCCTAACAGAGGAGGGTTGGGGAAATCTGATGAACCGACCAGAATACAGACAGCCTGACAGCGCTGCAACGAAAGACGTGATTTATTGCCTCAGTGAACAGCGGGATTTTCATGCAAATCCTTGCTGGTTGTTTCACATGGCGATTAAATATCTCACCAGGGCGGCGCGTTGTGTTCGTTCACGACCCCTTTAAATGTGCAGAAGCCACTTGTTGCTCAGGCAGTACATGTGATACAAGGGTGTACCCTATAACCTCGTGTTGTTTACAGTATAACTGCTGTGCTTCGGTGTTGGTTGTTGTTTTTAATATAAATATATCAGTGAAGCCTCCGAGGTTTAACTCATCCAGATAATAATTATGGGGGAAAAAAAATAGAAGGCGGTGGGTGAAAGAATGGGTGGTGAAGGAGAGAGACTGGAAGGAAGCGAGAAGGCGGGAACGAGAGTGGATTAAGAGGCGGCATTAAAGAAGAGCAGCGTGGAAAGTGACAACGCATGTTTACCGGGGCATTTGTAAACTAAAACGTGTGCTTTAAAATGCAGCATTTAATACTGAGATTCCAAAAAGTACTTGGGGAAGAACTCGAGTGGTTTTCTTTATTTTCAGAAAAATATTGGTGGTCAAATGTACTTCCTAAATCTACTGGGAAAATGTGTTTTTCTACATCTTCGTAGCACTCGTGACCTTTTATTGTTGTGAAACGACGGTCAACCACCGTGACCTTTTATTGTTGTGAAACGACGGTCAACCACCGTGACCTTTCATTGCTGTGGACTGCACGCTCAAATTTGCTCGCCCCTTTAATGCATTGTTTTTACTAATTCAATATTGTACATCACGTTTCCGTGAAAATATGCGCTCTACTGTTAGGCACTGTTGTTGGTAGAAATGTGCACTCTGATACCCTGATTTGCAGAGTGGTGGTCGTTGCAATAGTTATTGTGTGTGACTAGTTAAAGAACTCGAATGTGTAAGCGGCTAAGCACACCGATCTCCTGATCGTAGGACATTTTAGTGGACATGTACATTGATTTGCACAGATACGAATTTCACATCGTGCGGGCACCTCTGGCTAACTGGTATCAGAATAAGTGTGTTAGGCAACTAGGTCTCACAAATCTGTTATCAAACTATATTTCCTATTGAGGTAGCCCAGAAGTGCGAGTAGCGTGTGCAAGGGCTGAACCTGGAGTGAGTCACACCACTTTACACTGCCTCACAGACTGGTGGTGAGTGCGCGGGAAGGACCGAGTTCAGAGGGAGCGGCAGTTCACCGAGGTGTCCCACATCACTGATGCCGCCAGTTTGTGATAGGGGATTGTTGAAGAGTGAGGCTAGCATAGTGCCGAACTCACTACAATACTGTGGTGAGAGCGCTAAAGATGTCAGTGGTGTGAAGCGGTGGCTCACCACAGTGTGTGTTGGGCACTAGGCGCTATCTCGAGATGTCACGCAAACACTTATCATGCGAGTGTGTAGTGGGGGCAAACACAGGTGAATAGTGTGGCGAGCTGCATGTCCTTAAAACATTGAAGGCAGGTGTGTGTGGGAAGAGCAAGGGTGCAGTTCATAGACAGGTGAGCAGGGCGTGGGCTCTGCCACAAACACTACTGTGGTGGTTTGGTGTGTGTGTGTAGGGGACGCAGACAAGTCTGAGGTGAGATGAGCTGCATACATGCCAGTGCCACACAAACTGCTGTTCGTGTGATGCACACCCGTTGCCGTCCCTCAATCCCCGCACTGAGGCGCCTATGGTCACATAAGTTTTTAAAGCGGGTGTGAGCCCAGCTTGTGTTGCACCCCTACGTCATACTGTTAAATTAATAGCTTTCCCATGCCAGCAGTGTTTTTTGCCATTGAATCGATATTGATAATGTAAAGTGTGGCTTTTGTTCAGTAGGAAGGTTTTATTACTTGGCAGGGAGGAATTCCTGCATTGAAAGCAAATCTTCTTCAGCCACTTAACAGCAGAATACTTTTGCTTTAAAATTCACCATTTGCCAATCTTTTTCCAATTTTCTCTTGGGAGGAGGACCCAACCTGTACCCACTTTTGTTAGCTTTGCTTGCTCGCTTTGCTTGCGGCTTAAAAGTCATGCCCAACTTTTACGCCCCACTGCTTTCAAATGTCACCAGCCGCCACTGGCTGCTAACAGTGCTATGCCTGACGTTTGACAAATGCTGCCCCTTGCTATCTTCTGTTCACTTTTAGAACCGCAAACTGAGTGGTCTGTGGCCTGTGGTACCATTACTGGTTGTGTCACTGCTTCCGGGTCCTGGTACTACTGTGGGATCACAAGTTGACTCCCTGTAGCCTGAGGTGGAATGGGAAATAACAGGCAGAAATCAATGTTTCCATATTGATTTCTACGTAAACTCATAATCATGGGTATTTTACAGAGGATACATTCGTTCTGGAAAGACTCAGTGCATTTGCACTCTGTAAAATATGAGAAATTGCCACACCTAGGAGCAACACAATTTGCTGTGCTGCATCGTGCTAGGGGGAAAAAGCAGCACAGAGCTATCTGTACTAAGATATGGCGCTGTTGCTCTCTCTGGCAGTGCTGGCGCACAAACAGACAGCCTAGCGCCATGAATACATCTTTGCACAATAGTGCAAAGATGTGTGCATGTTGTCTAGCATAGCTTTTGTACTGGAAGAGCACTTTCAAACACAAAACACAAACCACCTAGACACACTTTTAAACTTTTCACACACTAAATTTGTGTTATACAGTACAGCACACATCAGTGTGTGAAAAATTAGGAGAAATTAAAACATTTCTCCTAAATAGTGCCTGCCTCAAGGAGGTGTTATTTATTGGCACAAAGCCCTGTCCAACAATTTTAGTAGATAGGGCTCTGCATAAAAAAAATGGGTTGTAGTGTAAGAGCGCCCATGTTCCACCCATGGGACACCCCCTTGATGCAATCCAGCACAAAGCCTTATCAGCATTACCTTTAGGTCTACTTTCCAGTGCAAAAAAGTTTTGTGCTAAAAAATAAACTACTCAGCAGCGGCTCGCACAGGTAAGAGAAGTGGGGCGGGACGTGGTGGGGGTTGGTGGCAGTCGATAGACGACTGGATAAGTAATATTAAGTACATAAATTAATAAAACCATTTACTTTGCCGTTGATGCAGCGAGCGCAAAGTAAGTGGTTTTATTTATTTATTTATTTAATATTACTTATTCCGTCGTCTGTCGACTTCCACCACCCCACCGCTCTTACCTGTGCGAGCCTCTACTAAAAATACTTTATCAAGAATTTGCGCCGGTTTGTGGCACTCAGTATGACCTTACACCAGCACACATTCTTCAGAAATCTTCCCCCAAGTGTGGCAACACCCCCTCACTTGTAATCTTGTTTTGGTCATTTTCCGTTTAAATGAGATTTACAGGTCTCTCACAATGAGTGCCTTGGTATGTGCTGAGCCAATTCACTCGCAACGCGAATGTGAAAATGCGTCTTTCCTTTTTCTAACTTTCTAAAAAGAAAGATAAACATATTCTAGCATCATCCTGCTCGATGTCTAGTATTTGCAATGTACTTCACCATATTTGCACTGATTTCGGCATATTTTTTTAATTTTCTGACTGTGTGGTTTAATTTGATTTGATTTGATTTAGCGTATTTCAGAATTGACACCGAACCGATACTGAACAATGTTAGTTATTGTGTTTTTCCATGCATGAGCATTTCCATGAGTCCCTATGTGTTATTATTATTTTATTATTTATAGAGCGCACAGTCACACAAAGGCATCAAATCATTAGAACTATCTAGAGAAAGTAAAAGCATGCTGAACCGATAAGACAGAGGAAACAGGTCTGGGGTAAAGCGAATAGATCGTTTTTAAGGTTTATCTTGAAGACCTGAAAGCTGGAAGTAAGGCTCAGATCAAGCGGGAGAGCTTGCCATGGTTTGAGTCCCATGATCCCATGAGATCTGCCTGTCCTTTTTAGGTCGAGGATTTGAGACCTCTTGTATATACTTCTTAGGTCGAGGATTCAAGACCTCTTGTATATACTTTTAGGTCGAAGATTTGAGACCTCTTTTATATACTTTAGTATATACTTCTCTTGTGGGCTTAAAGCCATTTAATTTGTTTGTTTCAGTGTCCTTTAAAAATCCTTGCTTGCTAGTGGTCAGTCCTGCCTCTTTGTCCATCCTTTTTCTATTTCGTTCCTTCCAGGGAGCAGGGACCAAGTGCTGTATGATTATGCTTTCTGTTTTTTAGGGGACTATTTTTTGGGGTTTCCTGCTAGTGTTACTGTTTTGCCTGTGTTTAGCTTCGGGCCATAGCTGTTTGCATTTTTAATGCAGCATTCGCACCTCCCACATCCTCCCATGTTTGCATGCCCGCGCCCCACCTACGCTGTTTGTCACTCTTCAGCTGCTTTCTCTGTTCTCTCCTGCCACCACATCTGCAAAATGGTGACCGCTATCTCTGAGTCCGCTTGTTACATTTTGATGATGATCAGTGCGGCGCCCAGTTTACGCCCGCTGCGCTTAATCTTTTGGCATGGGGCCTGCTTTGCGAGGGCACACCCCTTTCTTTAGTTCTGCACACTGGCTTGTTTCCCCATCTTGTCGTAAAGTCATTGACTTCAGGAGTGAAGGGCTGGCGACTCAGTGCTGCTCAAGAGAGGCTTTGCATTGCTGTTCATACAAAGACCGATATCAAAAGTTAGACGCGGTTTCCCTGAGGGCGCCTGTTGCTTGGTATTTGTGGGTTTATGAATATGGCATGTAAGTTATGGCCCGCGAGCGCACTTCATGCCACGTGGCAAATGTTTTTCCTTTTCATTCTAATTGTTGCAACTCTGCCTGTCTCTCCGCCCCTTGTCTTTTCTTTACATTTGCCCACGGCCCCCCTTTCCCACCACAGCCCCCTTCTCTCCCTTTCCCTCTGTCTCTCCCCTCTTCTCTTTCACCTCTCTCTTTCAATTCTGCAACATCTTTTTACGTGGCTACAGTACGACTCCTGATCTTTTAAAAGGCCCCACAATCTATTAGACCATAGTCTCAGTACATTTCTTTGTGCCATGCAAGACACTGCACTTCAGCGCAAGATGACGCCATCTTGTGTAGCTCAGAGCTAGGACTTCACAATGTTGTTATCTGGCCTCCAGTGATAACTCAAGTTTAGAGGAATCCCATATCGAGCACCCCTCACAAGGCAGCAATTGTTTTGCACCGGGATAGCTCATAGGGTATCCCTGACATGGCAGATTGGCCAATGTGGAAAGTATGCCCTGGTGGTGCGTTGACAGCAGTCTGTTAGGATAGACAGCTGTCCTTTGAACTAAATTTTGAGTTTAATCCACGTTAGTGTCCAATTTGGGGAGCTGCTTCTCGGCTGCAGCTGCTGACGTCTTCGCTCCATGCTTCATGTAAGAATTATTAAGAACAGGCAATTTAATCATTTCCAGCCCACCCTGACACACAGCACTGAGCCTGCACTTCAAAGGCTCATGGTGTGAGATTGGATCTCTGCAGACTCACTGCCCCCTGCAGTCAGACTCCCTACAAACCCATTGCCTACTGCTCTCCTTCCAAACCCTTGGCACGTTGCATACTGTCTGGAATGTTTGCAGACCTATTGCAGATTCCCTGCAAGCAATTTGCCTATTCCATAGTGTCTGCAAACCCACAGATTCCTTACAAACCTTCTGCAATCTGCATACTGTCTACAGACTACTGCAGATTCTCTACAAATCATGTGCACGTGGCCGTCTTCCAGCACACTCTGCCCAGTGCAGACTCTCTCTAAACTAGAGTCACAAAAGACACCCTGCTGCAAACCATCTTTCTGCTGTGTACTATCTGAAGGCTCACTGAGAATTCCCTGCAAATCCTCTGCCCACTGCATGCTTTCTGCTAATCTTCTGCCCACGGCATAGTGTCTGCAGATCTACTGCCCTCAGCAGACTCCATATAAACACTCTACAAACTGTCTGCAGGCCCACTGCAAACTCCCTACAAACTATTTACCCACTGCATGCTGTCTGCTAATGTTGCGCTCACTGCAGAGTCTGAGACCCACTGCTCACTGCACACTCCTTAGAAACCCTCTGCCCACTTCATACTGTCTGCAAGCACACTGCAGATTCCCTGCAAACCCTCTGCCCCTTCCATAATGTCTGCAAACCTACTAGTCTCTGCAGATTCCTGTAAACGCTCTACCTCCTGTAAACACTCTACACTCTACGCTATCTGCACATACATTGCTCACTGTAGACTCCCTACAAACCCTCCACCAGTTTCATAATGTCTAGAAACCCACAGCCTGCTGTAGACTCCCTACAAACCCTTTCCCTTTTCATGTCTGCAGTTCCTCAGCCGAACCACAGTCTCTGCCTAACTACTACATATCTTGTGCGGACCCTGATTGCACTGCAGACATTCTCAAACTGCTGACTACTTGCCCACTCCCTCCACTTGCTGTTAATGTATCCTCTTCAGGCCTCTAGCAACCTTCATAGTGCATACCTTATGCTCATTGTTTTCCCTTTACATGCCCTCTAAAAATGTGTACTGCAGACCAACTGGCCTGTCCTCTCCATGTGCTCTGCAAACTGCACATACTGACAACTTTATACTTTTTCTATACCCTCTGCTGAGTCCACACCATATGCTCAGTGCCATCTTGGATTATGTTCAGTTTTTCTAATGGCAGTGGACATTGGACAGCGTGATAGTGGCATCTGATGCCGCCTCTGTCTGTTTACACCCTGAGTGCGTCTCTGGACCATCATGTTGTGCTGCTGATCTGGTTATGTCAGCTTAAGATAGGTTCTTAAAACCATACTTTTTAGGTATCGCCTCATGCACTGTCCATTGGCAGACATTTTGTCTGCCAATGGACAGTTTAATTAGAGCCCACTCATTGTTTACCATTTGTTGACCTTATTGTCCCTCTCTTTTACTTGCTTCTTATTTGATGGCTTGTGTGGGGTGTACTCCCCATTGTGAGTTTGCTCCTCCCCTGAAGCATGGACACATTACTGCATCAATATACTGCTCTGGTGCTACTTTTTTCTTTAGTTAAACATTCTGCAGGAGTGTGTGTGTTTTACAGCTGTCTCCCTCCTGTGCATCTCTGCCCTGCCATCTTCTTGATGCTATGTCTCATGTCTGCATCTGCCACGTCTCCGTGTTGCTGTGTCTTGCCATGTGCTTCTGTGTGTCCCCTCATCTCCGTGTAGCTTTGTCTCACCGTGTTGTCTGCTTCTCTGCTCCTCCCATGTTGTTTCCGTCCCCCATGTTGCTTCCCCATGTCCGACTCTCATCTATCAAGACTTCACTACCCTATATCTGTCTCTGTTATTTGTTGAACGTCTCAAATCCATGTTGCTTGCTTTTTACCCATGTGTGCACTTGCCTGGCCTGCTTTATGTATGAACACCCTCCACTTTACGGCGACTTTGAAGCACCTTTTTTAAAGCAGGAGAATGTCTACCATGAGGAGACTTGAGCAATCAGATTGCTACATAAGAAGCATTGATTTACATATGTTATAAAAACTGGTTTTATAATGTCTTTCTATGTTTTATATAGGTTGGACAATCATATAATAAGGTATTTTCCTATAGGGGAGTACCTAGCACTACACATTACTCCCTAGGTGTGGGGTAGGGATCTTCTAGGTCCTGAAGAAACGCCAAGCATCCAGTGGGACCGATAGGCATGAAACATGTCGACCTGACCACACATACACGTTAAGGCTATCTTGGTCCAATAAACCCTTATGATAGCTCCCTCTCATTGTTTTTAACTGGGCCAAGAGAACCATCACATTAAAATCAGTTTGGTATCCACTAGACAGTTTTAATTCATTTTACACCTTATTTTGCACCCACTCTACCCTACACATTTCACATCCTCACACATACCTGCAACATTACAGCTAAAAACTAAAAAGATCTCTGATATAGAGTCCTTTCACGGGGCATGTAGGCCATTCCAGCACCAACCCGACAAGGAGCACGCCCTATGATGAAGCATGACATCCATTTGGATGGTAATGAGACAGAATATCGAGGCCAAAAAATTCGAACTACATGAATATCTAGTTGAAAATATCGTGGAGTGGAAATATCGAGTGCAAGAATATCGTTGTCGAGAATATCAATATGAAAGTAAGTAATATTGAATTTAAAAATATAGAAGTCAATATCGTTTGCAAAAATACAATTGTTTAAAATATCGATTTTTTAATTAGTGTTATGTATTTTAGTATATATTTTAAGTGTATGTGATGTATTTTTTTGTATAAGGATTGTTTATGTTTTTTAATATATGTGTTACATTTTTAGTGGTTATCAATTTTATTTTAATTAAATTTTGCATTTTTAGTTCCGTAGCTGGTTGTTGGTTTATAGGGGAATAGGCTGGGAAGTAATTTAATTATAATAAATTATTGATTATTGTTTATTTATTAATATTTATTTAATTGAGATTTTATAGTGTTAATTGTGGGAGTAATTTATTATTAATTAATTATTAATTGGATGTTAATTAATATTAATTAATTAATTGGTAATTAAGTATGGTAATTGTGAAAAAAATTAGGTGCAGGTTGTGGGTTTTATAGGAGTAAAGGGTAGTAAGTAATTTATTTTTTATTAATTAATAATGAGTTATTAATTAATATTAATTAATTAATTGAAAATTAAATATGGAAATTGTGTGATTAATTTTAGGTGCGGGTTGTGGGGTTTATAGGAGTAAAGGGTGGGAAGTAATTTATGTTTAATTAATAAATAATTAGTTGTTAATTAATATTAATTAATTAATTGAAAATTAAATATGGAAATTGTGTAATTAATTTTAGGTGTGGGTTGTGGAGTTTATAGGGGTAAAGGGTGGGAAGTAATTTATGTTTAATGAATTAATAATTAGTTGATCATTAATATAAATTAATTAATTTATATTTAATTAGGGCAATTGTTTATTTTTTGTGTGAGGGGTTTTACTTTTATAGGGGTAAAGGGTGAGGAGTAAAGTAATTTTAGTTACTTTATAATTAGTTTTTAAATACTATTAGTTTTTTAATTGAAAATAAGTTTTATTTGTCTAATGTTTTTACAGTTTAATTTTAGCTGTGGGTTGTGGGGATTATACGGGTAAAGAGTGGGAAGTTAATTCATTTTTATGAGTTTTAATTTGTTTTTTAATTAATAATATTTCTTTAATGGGTAATTAATTATGTTAATTATGGAAGTCCATTTTTTTTCAAAGTTAGATGTAGGTTGGGAATTGTGTGGTGTTATAGAGTAGGAAATAAAAAACAACATTTATTTAATGTTTTTGTTTATAAATATTTTAAATTAAAAATATTTATTTGTTTGAAAATTGTTTTTAGTTTATTTAATATAATATTTGTAGGTATTTTTCATATATATTTAACATTATAATATGTTTTTATTTTTTTAGTTATTAATATTAAATATATTTGTATTTTGATTTTTAACATATTTATATATTTTTTTATTTATTTTGTTTTTAAATATTTTGTTGTTGTTAATATTTTGTTTATTTTTAATTGTGAACTGACTGGAGTGGGGATAGTAAATTTTATCCTGCTGCTATTTAACACTTTCCCTACTGTTGCACTCATGGAGTGGGAATAGTAATGTTTACGCCTCCACTATCCAACACTTTCCCTATTGTTACACTCACTGGAGTGGGAATAGTAATTTTTACCCCTCCGCTATCCAACACTCCCTACTGTTGCACTCATTGTAGTGCGAATAGTTATTTTGACCCCTTCGCTATCCAACACTTTCCCTACTGTTGCACTAATTGGAGGGGGAATAGTAATTTTTAACACTCCGCTATCCAACACTCTCCCTTCTGTTGCACTTACTGGAGTGGGAATAGTAACTTTTACCCCTCGTTATCCAACACTTTCCCTGCATTCATTGGAGTGGGAATATTAATTT
The DNA here is from genome assembly GCA_963921515.1 of Calotriton arnoldi. Taxonomy (NCBI): domain Eukaryota; kingdom Metazoa; phylum Chordata; class Amphibia; order Caudata; family Salamandridae; genus Calotriton; species Calotriton arnoldi. The sequence continues at coordinate 438,844 of CAWUFW010007155.1, read as the reverse complement.
TTACCCCTCCGCTATCCAACACTTTCCCTACTGTTGCACTGACTGGAGTGGGAATAGTAAATTTTAACCCTCCGCTATCCAACATTTACCCTTCTGTTGCACTCACTGGAGTGGGAATAGTAATTTTTACCCCTACACTATCCAACACTTTCCCTACTGTTGCACTCATTGGAGTGGGAATAGAAATGTTTACCCCTCCGCTATACAACACTTTCCCTACAGTTGCACTCACTGGAGTGGGAAATGTAAGTTTTAAGATTTTTTAATAGTTTAAGGTTTTAATTTATAATAGAATGTTTTTTAATACATTTTTATGTTATTGGTATATATATATATATATATATATATATCCAAAAGAAATCCTCCCGCTTGGAGAGCAAAAAGCGGAGCGCACTCACAGGGGAGATTTAAACAGCATGTTTAATCCTTTATTCCTTTGCAGGCAATTTCACAAGTAATCCACAGCTCACCACCAACGCGTTTCGGTCTCCATGAGACCTTGGTCATATATATATATATCCATCCAAACAAGTTGCCTCTGTGGGGACGCCCTCCCGGAAGGTAACTCTCGTAAAACTGAGGACTGCAGAAAGAACAGCACTGCCCCTTCATCAAGTAAAACGGCTCAACGCGTTTCAGACCTGTGTCCTTGTTCACGAGCCTCACATCAGGAAAGACGGCAAACAGCATGTAAGACTTCTGCAGCTCATTTTATTTTGAACGTGCCCTAGTGGGCGTGTGTTCCACCCTCGTGAGAGAAGCACTATGGTATTAGCAGTTCTTACATTGAATATATACCCCAGTGGGTGCTTGTCCATCTCCTGAATACAGTGCATATAATATCCTCAGTGGGTTGATAAAATTGACACGCGCTGTACATGCTGCAAATTAATGTCTCTCCGTTTGAGCCCTTCGCTCCAAACAGCAGCCAGACCTCCAGCTGCTTAGGATCCGCTGCGACGCGGCGGGTCATCCCCGCGACCGGCAAGGCCGCTAAACATCCATTCAAACAAGTTGCCTATGTGGGGACGCCCTCCCGGAAGGTAACTCTCTTAAAACTGAGGACTGCAGAAAGAACAGCACTGCCCCTTCATCAAGTAAAACGGCTCAACGCGTTTCAGACCTGTGTCCTTGTTCACGAGTCTCACATCAGGAAAGACGGCAAACAGCATGTAAGACTTCTGCAGCTCATTTTTTTTTTAATGCGCCCTAGTGGGCGTGTGTCCCGCCCTCGTGAGCGAAGCACTATGATATTAGCAGTTCTTACATTGAATATATAGCCCAGCGGGTGCTTGTCTATCTCCTAAATTCAGTGCATATAATATCCCCAGTGGGTTGATAAAATTGACACGCGCTGTACATGCTGCAAATTAATGTCTCTCCGTTTGAGCCCTCCGCTCCAAACAGAAGCCAGACCTCCAGCTGCTTAGGATCCACTGCGACGCGGCGGGTCATCCCCGCGACCGGCAAGGCCGCTAAACATCCATCCAAACAAGTTGCCGCTGTGGGGACGCCCTCCCGGAAGGTAACTCTCTTAAAACTGAGGACTGCAGAAAGAACAGCACTGCCCCTTCATCAAGTAAAACGGCTCAATGGGTAATTAAAGATTAAAGAGATTGGAGAAACTAAAACGAACTGAACTATCTAAGTAGTGGGAATCGAAATTGCTTCAGAGGTATTTGGAGGTAAAACGTATTCCCAGAGGATTGAGAATCCTGGTAGCACCTACTTATGAAGATCCCAACCCAGACGTGTTGCGTGAGTGGGCAGACAACAATAGTGAATCCTCCAGAAGGATGCTGGCAATCTTGATTAAGTATGCTGACATAGACAGGAAAAAAATCCTTGAAGAGATCGAGAAAATATACACATCTCTAAGCAAAGAACCTGATCAAGAGCAAATCAATAAATTCTACGCTGAGATGAAGGAACGTATAAAAAAGCTGGAAACATCAATAAAAGAAAGGAAAGCACATAAGTTTGCCCGTGATAAGCGCGATTATGACAATGGACAAATCTATACTTTCGCAAAAATGTTTGACAACATACGAAGGCAAAAACTAACAATGAGCAATAAACCAAATCCTGTGACACACTCTGAGCAAAGCAGCGTGGCTTGCTCTGAAATAGACACCAGTGTGGATGAAGGAACCAGTGGCCAGATGAAAGGCCCAATTCCAACAGTTATTGACGAATTGGATTTTTACGTCAAGATCGGAGATTCAATTTAAGACCCAGACAACAAATACAAAACCTAAAGCCTCCAAGAGGAAGAGGCAGAGGAGCAAGAGGAGGAAAGGTACAAAACAAAGGAGAAACAACGGAAAAAAAGAAATGGAACAAGAAATAGAAGATCAGAATATGATTAATGAAAACACAATTGTCAATTTAACGAATATTGTTCTATCAGATCAAGATAAGAAAACTTTGAACTTAGGATTATCCTTTTGCATGGAGTCAGATATGAATTATGTTCAAACTCGGATTGATTTGTTCAAATTCACAAGGATGTTAAAATTGAAAAAACATTGTTTGTCCCAACAAAGAACAAGTGAACCTGTAAGGACAGAGGGGGTAACACTATATGATGGATTATCAGTAAATGACATGGATCTAATGATGGACTTAAAACAATTGGAATATGAAAATATACATGGAGAGGAAGCAACATATGATGCAGAAGCACTGGCTGCGGAACAAGGCGTGGATGTCTATGGGGAAGCACCAACAAGCTTTAGACCTAGATCCCGATTTGTACCAATAACTGGAAGAGATGCTATTGACATCTATAATGAACTGGTGATTAATGAACTCAAGAATTTATATACACGTGTGAATAACAAAAACCATGTGAACTCGCAAAGACAAAAAGAATACTATGCATTAATTAAAAAGTTATCCATCAATGATGATTGTATTGTCAGAAATTCGGACAAAGGGGGTAACGTGGTGTTATGGGCGAAAGACAAATATTTAACAGAAGCGTACAAACAATTGAACAACAGCACATGCTATGTAAGAATAACTAAGGACGCCATGTCAGCGACACACATTCAGTACAATTTAGAGTTGCAAGACTGGCAAGCACGCTGCTTGATCAGTCGAGAGGAATATTTGTATCTCAAAATCGAAAATCCCATTACACCAGTACTATATCTTATCCCAAAAGTGCACAAAGATATAGTTAATCCACCAGGGTGCCCAATATCTTCTGCTATAGGGAGTGCTTTTGTGCATACCTCCAAATATGTTGATTCATTCCTGATAAACTTTGTAAAAACCTTACCGTCTTACATCCAAGACACAAATGACTTCCTAAGGAGAATTTATGATCTTCCCTGGGAAGATGACTATTTGTTAATCACGATAGATGTCTCCACCCTCTACACGAGCATCAAACATAACGATGGCCTGAGAGCTGTAAAACATTTTTTAGGCGCTAGACCTCTGAGGTTATGGCAGCACACTCAAATGTTACCAATGATGATAGAGAGATGCCTCAAAAGCAATTTTTTTTGTTCAATGGGGAGCTTTTTCATCAAGTGTGCGGAACAGCGATGAGCACCTGCTTCGCCCCCAGCTATGCGAATTTGCATATGGGCTGGTGCAAGGAGTAGGTGGCCCGAACACAATACCATGAAATTTGGGACAACCATGTGATGCACTCGTTTTGTTTTATTGATGACCTTTTTCTAGCCTGGAAGGGAACTGAGAGGGAGGCCAGATGTTGTTTTAGAAAAAATTGAGGTAAACGATTTAAACCTGCATTTTACCAGTAACATCAGTGCTCAGAGTGTTACCTTTCTAGATCTAACAGTGTATGTGAAAAACAACAGACTCGAGACAAAGCTATATAGAAAACCTACAGCAGGAAACACAGTACTGCATGCAACTAGCTTTCATCCTAGAAATCTGATCATGAGTATTCCCTATGGAGAGAGTATGAGAGTAAGGCGAAACTGCAGTGAGGGGGAAGAAACCAAAAAAGAAATCATGACTCTAAAACATCGATTCAAAGCGTGAGGTTATCGTGCAGAATGTATTTATGGGGCAGTAATGAAGGCTAATAAACAGTCAAGAGAACATTTGTTGTTCAATAAAATATCAAAAAAGGCAAATGGAATATTGAAGAGCAAGCCAATGCCACACACTTTAGGCTGATTACAGCATACAGCAAACAATAGGCAAATATAAGAGGAATTCTAGGCAAATATTGGTACCTAATTAAAAATGATCCAGTTTTGGGAAAATTGGCACCACGAAACCCAAAAATCACATTTAGGAGGGCTAAATCAATGAAGCAAGCCCTAGTGAGTAACATCATGAAAGATACAAAAGCACAACCACAAGCAACATGGTTGAGCAGGAAACAAGGGTTTTAAAAATGCTCTAAATGTAAGGCTTTTTTTTAACAGAGTGGGGTTGGGCCTATATTCATTCCCAAACTAGGCCACTAATCAAGCTAAAAACAGAAGATTGTTTGGACGTGCTGTTTGAGTAAATCTATTTAAACAATCCCCTTTTGACACATAAAGTGGGTTTGGTGTTTTTATTTCACCTTTTCTTTATGCATTTGTTTATAGAGCATACATAAACAACATTAGACTCATGTCATAGAAAAGAGACATACATGTGACCATTCAACAAAACATCAATAATACATACAATACATTTTACATTTAACCGGTTAACTGCTTAGAACGTTCCGCACCAGTGCGGAACGTTCTATTAAGCGGGCGGGGCCGCGTCGGCCAACGGACGTGCGCAGCACTACCGAGGTAGTGCTCGCGACGGCCGTTGGCCAACAGAAGCACTTAACGGGTTAAAGAATACATCACAAAACCATTGACAACATGAATGACCAGTCCTTAATTTAGAAAGGAAACAATAGCGGTACAGACTTGTTTATGCTTTACGGTACTGTGGCCTGCTATGAACAGCTAGTCGGCATTAACGTTACAACAGGCAAAATGCCTTGTTTGCACACTGTATTATTCAGTGAAGTGATGATGGTTGCGGCTAGCTGTATATGGTCGACACGTTTCGGAACCCTATTTTTCTTTGAGGGTTCTCCTCAGGACCAGGACTTGGTCGGACTCTTTCATGAAGAGAAGGTAAGTACGGGAGATGTTAGGCATTCAATGCCGCGGCGAGCCGCGACGTTCAATGAGGTTTCTTGTGTCGATCACAAGGCAAACTCTCGGCAATGTATGGTGTCTTTATATATAGTTTTGGCGCTGTTCCGAGCTCGAATTTTGAGAAACGAGTGAAGCCAGGTCACGCGGTGTGTAATAGCTTGAGCGTGTTCCTGTCTCGCGGTTAGTTGTGGGGGAGGAACGCTGACACTCCTAAGCCTTGGGCGCTGCTCCTGAATATTTGGATCCAATTCCAGGCATCGTCCCTCTCCGACCTCATTCATTCGGCATCTCTGTAATGCGCATTTTAGAGATGCCGAATGAATGAGGTCGGAGAGGGACGGTGAAATAAAAACACCAAAACCACTTTATGTGTCAAAAGGGGTTTGTTTAAATAGATTTACTCAAACAGCACGTCCAAACAATCTTCTGTTTTTAGCTAAATGTAAGGCTTGCATTTCAAAGGGGATGATGAGCTATTACTCACCGCGTGACCTGGCTTCACTCGTTTCTCAAAATTTGAGCTCGGAACAGTGCCAAAACTATATATAAAGACATCAGACATAGCCGAGAACTTTGCCTTGCGATCGACACAAGAAACCTCATTGAACGTCGCGGCTCGCTGCGCCATTGAATGCCTAACATCTCCCGTATTTACCTTCTCTTCATGAAAGAGTCCGACCAAGTCCTGGTCCTGAGAAGAACCCTCAAAGAAAAATAGGGTTCTGAAACGTGTCGACCATATACAGCTAGCCGCAACCATCATCACTTCACTGAATAATACAGTGTGCAAACAAGGCATTTTGCCTGTTGTAACGTTAATGCCGACTAGCTGTTCATAGCAGGCCACAGTACCGTAAAGCATAAACAAGTCTGTACCGCTATTGTTTCCTTTCTAAATTAAGGACTGGTCATTCATGTTGTCAATGGTTTTGTGATGTATTCTTTAAATGTAAAATGTATTGTATGTATTATTGATGTTTTGTTGAATGGTCACATGTATGTCTCTTTTCTATGACATGAGTCTAAGGTTGTTTATGTATGCTCTATAAACAAATGCATAAAGAAAAGGTGAAATAAAAACACCAAAACCACTTTATGTGTCAAAAGGGGTTTGTTTAAATAGATTTACTCAAACAGCACGTCCAAACAATCTTCTGTTTTTAGCTAAATGTAAGGCTTGCATTTCAAAGGGGATGATGAGCTATTACTCACCGCGTGACCTGGCTTCACTCGTTTCTCAAAATTTGAGCTCGGAACAGTGCCAAAACTATATATAAAGACATCAGACATAGCCGAGAACTTTGCCTTGCGATCGACACAAGAAACCTCATTGAACGTCGCGGCTCGCTGCGCCATTGAATGCCTAACATCTCCCGTATTTACCTTCTCTTCATGAAAGAGTCCGACCAAGTCCTGGTCCTGAGAAGAACCCTCAAAGAAAAATAGGGTTCTGAAACGTGTCGACCATATACAGCTAGCCGCAACCATCATCACTTCACTGAATAATACAGTGTGCAAACAAGGCATTTTGCCTGTTGTAACGTTAATGCCGACTAGCTGTTCATAGCAGGCCACAGTACCGTAAAGCATAAACAAGTCTGTACCGCTATTGTTTCCTTTCTAAATTAAGGACTGGTCATTCATGTTGTCAATGGTTTTGTGATGTATTCTTTAAATGTAAAATGTATTGTATGTATTATTGATGTTTTGTTGAATGGTCACATGTATGTCTCTTTTATATGACATGAGTCTAAGGTTGTTTATGTATGCTCTATAAACAAATGCATAAAGAAAAGGTGAAATAAAAACACCAAAACCACTTTATGTGTCAAAAGGGGTTTGTTTAAATAGATTTACTCAAACAGCACGTCCAAACAATCTTCTGTTTTTAGCTAAATGTAAGGCTTGTATTTATGGAAAAAATACTGAAACACACAAATTCAACTGTCAAACTGAATATGCGATTTATGTGCTGCAATGCCCATGTGACCTAAAGTACGTGGGCAGTACTATTCTTGAAGTACATAACTGCATTTTACAGCATCTACGTGCCATTAAAAATGGGGACAAAACATATCCCGAGGCACGACATTTTGAAAAATTTCACAACAAGGATACAAAGGGTCTGACTTACTTTGTTATTGATGCAATATCTCCGAGTGCCAGGGGAGGTAACAGAGAAAAACAGCTAAGAAAGTTAGAATCGTGCTATATTATAGAGCCCGATACTAAGAGCCCAGGAGGCCTCAATATCGAAGAGGATCTGTATACTCACTTTTATTTCTGGAAACAAAAAGCTTGGTAATTTTTGAATAACAGATATCATAAATTGATGAATCTCCCATTTACCTATAAGTTGATTTTAATTATGTTACATATCACATAACACGAACACAGAGCACTTTTTTCTTATGACTGGAGTATACAAAAATGAAAAGATGGGTGTACTGTACAAATCGGCCCACTTGGGCTTAATCACAAAACTATGGTATATTAAATAAGATTGGACCTGCATACAGATTGAATGTATATGCCACATAGGTTATGATACCAAAATAGTAGTGTATTTTGAATTAATATGTATATAAAACATTATAATGCAGTGTAATGTATTGTCCACAAAGATTGAAATTTGTTGGGTCAAAATAATGTAAGACCTGGTTAAACATGCGCACTGACGCGGTATTTAAATTAAATTTTGTATTTATGTACAGGTCGAAATCCGTTTTAATAACAGTTCTGTTGATCAACATATGAATTAATTCATTTAAACAATTATGTTTTAATTTTACATACACAAACGAATTGAATGTTGATAAGTGTATAAAACTACCAGTCTTTCTTCACTGTTGTTTATCACAGAGTATTGCACGTGGTATGAGAAATAGACAAAAGACTATTTGTACTGCCTCCTTGGCATTGGTGAGCAAGGCTGTGTACAGCCGAAATGCATCGTACTTACCCGGCCGGGGAACGTCTCCATTGCGCGGTGTGAGTCGTGTCCGAGCGAGTCGGTCGGTGCGGTTAGACCCGGGAACAAGTCGGTCGGAGCGGTTGGGACGCCCGAACGAGTCGGTCGGCGATTTCGCATCGTACTCGCTCGTCCGGACGCGCGTACGAATCGGTCGGAAATAGGGCTCCGAATCGGATCCGGTTATTCCGAATCCGATTCAGAGCCCTACCGGCCGAGATCGGAATCGGCCCCTATGTCTCTTTCCTTTTCTTTCTCCTACTGGAACAGTACCTTCTTGATTTAGTCATAAAATTTTGCAGTAAGGAAGGGAAGTATTTTCCTCAGCTTCCTCGAGGATAAAAGGCACGTAGACCATAGTTTATGGATTTGACAGTCAAAGGACAAGAAGCAGTAGTATTAAAATTGAGCCTAACGCTATACTAGATCTCATTATGTTTAACAGATGATATACTTATGGAATGAAACACAAGCACAATTAATGAATAGTTTATTCCATATTTGAGGTGTCATCTACTTCACAATCACTGGATGATGTCATCAGTGATGTTATTTGAGATGTCATGAGTGATGACATGAGTGATGTCACTGACCATGTCATGAGTGATGTAATATGTGAGGTCATAAGCAGTGCAATGTGAGGGCGTAAGTTATAGTTAGCTGCTAAATGTCTCTGATTTTGTTTGAGTGAAATGTCAGCCTAACTATAACGTCCCTGTAACCTTTGCTCTTTTCAGTGAATTTCTAAGGTTTTTAAAATTCTATTTCCGAACTATAATGTCCCTGTAACCTTTGTTTTTTTCCAGTGAATATATATATTTATGTATTTTTTTTCAGCTGCACTAAATCCGTGGATCCCCCACGAAGATAAACAGGGGGGCCACGCTGAGCCTCACGAGCAATCTGTGGAGTTCGCAAATGATCAAAAAAAATTGTGGCCATTTTCATGGCCATAATACACCCTCACCCCTCATTTTAAGCATACACAAGGGGTCAAGAAACCTCTCACCTGACCCCTTAACTTAATATTCACTGCAGTTTTCAACACCGGCAAACAAAATGCAGCCGCAACTTTTCTCTGAAGGTGTGGCCAGCCAAACTAGAGTTCGCTAGTGCACGTGAATCCGGGTAATCCACGTCCCTATACATACAAATTTATAAAGTGAGTTTAACCAATGCATTATGGTGCCACTAGTTCTACTGCACATATTTATTCCAAATGGGTTTGCCCAAAGTTTGACATGTAATAATAAAACACAAAAGGACAAACCCCAGTGGGCAAATCCAAAAGTACATTCCTGGTCTCGATGGGTGTTCTTCCAGGCCTGTCGTCCCTATAGTGGCTGTAAATCAAAGCCACTCAAGGCCCGCGGATTTGCGCAGTGGTGCAATCTCACGGCATGTGGTATGTATACACTTATACACCCACTCACAGACCAACTCACGCACTCATAGTCCCACTCACAGACCCACTCAGACACTCACGCACCCACCCAATACCCACTCAGGGACTCTCATATCCACTCACATACCTACTGAGACACTCATGCACTCACTTACACACTCACTGTCAGAGGTTAGTGGTTATAGTTAGGAAATAAAATACAAAAAAACTTAGAAATTCACTTAAAAACCAAAGGTTACAGGGACGTTATAGTTAGGAAACAACATTTAAAAAACCTTGGAAATGCAATGAAAAAACCATAGGTTACAGGGACGTTATAGTTAGTCTCACATTTCACTCGTAGAAAACCAGTTAAATCCAGCAGTTATAGTTACCTGAGCTAACTATAACTTATGCCCCGCAATGCACTGTTTATGACCCCACATATTACATCGCTCATGACATGGTCAGTGACATCACTGATGACATCTCAAATGACAATGCACAGCAGGGGGTTGGCAGCAGGGCCTGGCCTGTGACCAGGCCCGGCAGCGCAATCCCCAGCACGCAGCCAACCCCATGCAGTGTGCAGCATAAGGTTGGCCATTGGGCCACGGGGACTCTCATCTGGGGCAAAATACAAGAAAAAAGGGGAGGGGCCGGCACAGTCCTCCTCCGCGAGCCTTATTAGACCCTGGGGATCCCTTCCCCTAGGGCCGGTTTTTCTTTTTCTAAAGGGGATTGGCCACGTGGCCCCCTCCACGAGCCTTTAAAGGGTCGGGGGACCCCATCCTCTAGGTCCACTACTTTTCTTAAAGCGGTTTTCACCCAGGGCCCGCTTTAATTAAAGGCGGGTGCCCTGGTGCCCATTCAGGGTACCCACCATTCGCTACACTGGGGGCCCATGGGGAGAGCCTGCATGCTGCTGGAGCCAGCATTGCTTTTACCTAGAGAGAGCAGCTATTTCTGCTGCTCCATGCCGGGCTGGAGCAATCTCTTGATCTGTTTCCCTGCCCGCATCAGTGCGGGAAGGGAAATAGATCAAAAGTCTGCTCCCAGCTGGCAAGAGCATTTTCAAAGCTTTTGCCCACTGGGAGAAAACTTTGAGAGATTAAAAAACACAGTTTTCCCTGTCCTTGCCAGTACAGGCAGGGAAACCACTGTGTCCCGAGGTTGGGCTCTCTGGGATACAGCATGTGAGCCAGCCCAGGGGAATGGGGTCCCTGGAGCCTTTAGAGGCTTTTGGCATGGGGCCACATGGCCCCCTCCCCTTTTTGAGAAATTTTGGTCATGGAGGTGGGCTTCCCGGGGCCTGTGATGGCTCTGGGAGGGGATCTGTGCGGCCCCCCTCCCCCTTTTTGAGAAATTTCAGCCCTAGGGGTGAGCACCCCGGAGCCTATAATGGCTTGGGGAGGAGGGCTGATTGGCCTCCCTCTGCTTGCTGAATCCAGCCCTTGGGATGGGCTCCCCGGTGCCTATAATGGCTGGAGGAGGGGGGTCACACGCCCCCTACCCTTAAAAAAAGAAAGCAGCCCCGGCCGCCATTTTTTTAATCCAGCTAGAGTCCAGGGGGATCATGGTAGAAATTGACATCTTTATTTGTTTTGGCCTTGGAAGGTCCCTCTGGGTCCCCCATGGGGCCTGGGGGGGCAAGGTATCCCTACCCTGCTCCCTTATATTATTATTTTTTTACATGTTCAGGACAGGGGACTAAGTCCGCAAGTCCTTTAATGACTGCCAGCAACATTTTTCTCATGTTGCTGGCAGCCAGTTAGAGTCCACTCTCCTGCGGGAGCCTGACTCCCTCAAGAGTGAGATGGCCTAAGGGAAATAAAGCTCCCTAGGCCAATCAGACGCTCTATCTTTGAAATGGCGCTCCTGCGAGTCTCTCGTGATTCTCACAGACCAAACCGTTCAGATATCTTAATTTTTTTAACCATAATCTCTCAAAAATTACTGAATGAATCACACCAAGTTACAAACAGCACAATCTGCGTATGAAGATCTAGCTTCCTGACTAATTTGTTTTTGCATTTTGGGACCCCCTTTTTTCTCTGGCCCCACTTGACGAATCCTCCCAAAACTTTCCATGCACAACTTACTTCTATGTGTTGAACGCATGCATATATGTATAAGGGACAGACAGACAATCTATGTAATGTCTGTATCCAGGGGACTCAAGATGTGGAATTGTGGTGATCTTCCGAATGTTAGTGATCTCTCTATGCCACACATTTATAAACCTAGATGATTTCATTATGCATGACACAATTGTTTTCTTAATGTTGAATTATATGTTACAGGCACAGTAATTAACAGGCTACCCAGCCTCATTAAGAGCCTTCCCTTATACCTCTTTTAGTGGGCATTACACGTGCGGGGTCGAAGCAAAGCCAGTCTCAACTTTGTAAACTATATTTCTTCTGGTAGTTGTACATATAGGATCCCATTTAGATCATGGTGCAAGCAGGATATAGCTGCATCACTTAGAGGTACACCAGCTTAAAAACGGCTACCGCCTAATGCCAAAGACCACCATTAGGTAAATTTACAGGTTTATACGTAGAGCGAGAATTTCACCTATCCAACTGCACAGGCTTGATGTTTTTGGTTTATCCTGACAGAATGCCTGTAATGTGTATTGAGTAGATTAAGATGAGTACGTCCATGAAGAAGCCTTGGGAAAAGTAGGAGCCTCCATAGTTGAGGTTATTGGAATGTTAGTACGGTTGTTTTTACTGAGTTGTCCATTGGGCAGGCTGGGCGTGTTTGATCCTGCATCGATAAAGGTCCTTGCTAGGAAAATGAATTCATTGAGTTAGATGTCTGGCAATTTCACACCTCTCCAATTCTATGTGGTGTCTTTCTCTAATATGCTGAGACAAATTGACCGAAACAATGATTCCGAGAACGTTGGCTGGTATTCAAGTTATATTTCCTTAGCGCTGCATAGTTATATTATTTCTAGGGCACACAGCATGCATTATTTCCAGAGCTTGCCATCGAGGTACCTATTAGAATGAGAATGTTTCTCACGATTTTTTTTGTCAAACTTATTTTTTTATTGATATTTGCACAAAAAACAATACATCGTACAGCTTTACATCAGGGATGCCGCTTCCCAGCCCCTCCCCAAGCAGCACTGCCGAAAATGCAGAACTCTTTATTAGTGAGCAACAACCGCCTCCCACCTTCCCTAAATAGAAGCAAATGAAGTATACAGTGTCATATTACACAGGTGGTCAACAGTGCCCCCCATCCGAGCCGCATGGTGGAACAGCCGATAGGGGCTGACTGCCTCTCTTTCGCCTAGAAGGCATCCTCCTTAACCTTCGTTTACGAAGTCCTAAACTCCGATGTCACTATAAATAATGAGGCGCCTCCAACTGCGGGGCAGCCAAAGCCAAATAAAAAAAAAAAGAAAAACATAAAAATAACACACCCTCCCCCCACCCCCCATCTCCCCCCTCCCCCCCATGGCGGCGGCAACTAATAGAAGCTATCCAAGGTCAGTAAACTCGTCAGGGATTTACCTCTAGACCTGGAATAGGTGTAGCTCTTTAACGGAGGTCGGACACACAGCCGACGGCAGGCCCTTGGAGAGAAATGAGACCAATGGGCCCCAGCGGAACTCAAAATTTTTTAATGTGTCCCCAGACACCTCCGCCATCCGCTCTTACTGAGCAGGTGCCACAACCTAGAGTGCCAAAGAGATAGCGCCGGCGCCTCCTTTTGTTTCCACCCTGCGGCTAGAGTGATCTTCGCGGCACCTATGCATAACCACAGAATTGCCTTGTCTGCCCTAGTCTGAAGCTCCAGGGAGGGGTCGCGCAGGCCCAACAGTATACCCCCTATCGTTGTCGGAATAGGGTACCCCAGCATCAGTTTGATTTGAGCGAGTATTTCTTCCCAATATGGACGAATAGTCGGGCAGTCCCACCAGATATGACGGAAATCCCCGAGCAACCCACAACCCCTCCAGCACCTATCAGATGTATTCGGGTACATCTGTTTAAGTCGCGATGGATGGAGGTACCAGTCCATCATGGTCTTGAGGTGTGCCTCCCTAAGCGTTATGGAGTGATTGAATTTCCTAACATCTGACCACAGGTGGGTCCACTCCTCGTCCGAAATGGGTCTCCCCAGAAGCCCCTCCCACATTGCCATATAACGTGGGCGTACCGAGTGTAGGGTCGATAGCAAGTGTCGGTAGAGAAAGGAGATCGTGCCTCTCATCGTCGTGGTTTTTGTAAGAAAGGTTTCAAACTTCGTGAGGGGCCTGGTAGCGGCCTCCCGTATGTGTGGTGTCTGGGCCCAGTGCATCAGTTGCGTGTAATGGTAGTGTCCATTGCTTTGTAGTCCAAAGTCCCTCCTGCAGCTTTCAAAAGAGAGGGGGTCATAATTGTGGAAGAGGTGTGTCAAGGCCAAACATCCCCCCTCCCTCCACCCATCAAACGGGCCAGGCTGCATGCCCGGCGGGAAGGCTGAGTTAAAATGCAGGGGCGTAAAGGGAGACGGAAAAGAGGTCCATCTTCCATCCTTAGACACCGAATCCCAAACCTGGAGTGTAGTACGCGTGGGAGTGCTCAGGTAAACGTTTGGCGGACGCTCCTGTCTGGAGCGCCAGATGAGGTCCCATATGGTCCGTCCGGCCACACTACGATCCATATGGAGCCAATGTTTATCGGAATCGCGTTGAACCCATTCCACTAGCACCCTAAGCTGTGCAGCTTTGTAATATAGTTGTGCATCTGGTAGTCCTACAGCCCCCTCCTCCCTGGATAGCCGCAGGATAGAGAAGGAAAAGCAGGCCCTACGTCCCTGCCAGACAAAATCGAGAAGTAAAGATTTAACGCGCTTAAAAAACGCCCCCTCGATTGGTATGGGAAGAGCTTGGAAGAGGTAGAGCAGTTTGGGCATCATTGTCATCTTTATCGCGTGTATGCGGCCCAGCCATGACAAGAAAAGGGGCTTCCATTTGTTAAGTTCACTTTGTATTTGCGTTAAAATAGGGGGAAAATTAGCTGCATATAGCCCATTTACCCTCGCAGTGAGGCGCACCCCCAAATACGTCAGAAAAGATGTAGCCCATTGGAGAGATGTCAGCGGCCTCAGGTTATCCACCTCCACGCTGGACAGGGTGAGGTTGAGTATCTGCGATTTGTCCATATTGATTTTAAAGCCTGCTACGGCCTCGAACCTTGCCAACTCGTCCTGTAGAGGAGGCAGAGAGGCCTCCGGGTCGGTGAGTGATAGCAACACGTCATCTGCGAATAGTGAGATTTTGTGTTGCTCGCCGGTAAATGGAATCCCGTGTATCTCCGGGTGGGCCCGAATCGCAATAGCAAGTGGTTCAATACTCAGAGCGAACAGCAATGGCGAAAGAGGGCAGCCCTGCCTGGCGCCCCGCGAGTGCTCGAATGGTGTTGATGCCTGCCCATTAACCGTCACCCGTGATCGAGGGTGTTGAGAGTTAGCCCGCAACATGGTGATGAAAGCTTGCGAGAAACCAAAAGCCTCCAGAGTGCTAAAAAGGAAGGCCCAATCTACCCTGTCGAATGCCTTCTCGGCGTCCAAACCCACCAGGATCGCCGGGATCTGACGCTTATGTGCTTTTTCAATTAAGTGGATAATTCGACGTGTATTATCATGCGTCTGCCGTCCCTTTATAAACCCAGACTGATCCGGATGTATGAGGTCGGGTAGGATGTCATTCAGTCTGCGGGCCAAGATAGAGGAATAAAGTTTTGCGTCAAGATTAAGAAGGGCTATGGGCCGATAAGAAGCGCATGAGCTGTGGTCTTTCCCAGGTTTGGGGATCACGGTGATCACCGCCTCTGAAAGCGATCCTGTGGTCCTCCCCTCCGTCGCCATTGCGTTAAAGAGGCTCGTGAGGGGTGGGGCGATTTCGGTCGCAAAGGTCTTATAAAAAGAGCGGTGAAGCCATCTGGGCCCGGTGCCTTGTGTAGTTTGAGTGCTTTAATGGCCGCCATCACTTCCTCTTCAGTGATAGGTGCGGACAGGTTCTCATTATTCTCCGCAGATACCTGTGGGAACGTTAGTTTGCTAAGGTAGTCTCGCTGAGCCTCTGGGTCTAACTGCTCCCCCGTGTATAGTTTTTCATAGAAACCCCCAAATATAGCCGCCTTTTCGTCATCAGCATGTGTGGTAATGCCCTGCTCTCCCCGTATCCCCCTATGTACTCCTTAACCCTCTTATCTTTGAGTTGCCGAGCGAGCTGCTTGCCTATTTTATTCCCTTGGGAATATGAAAGTTAGCGCAGTTTTAGCAATGTAAATTCTGCGCGATTAGAATAGATAGAGCGGAGCTTCCCCCTCAGAGCCGTCAGTGCCCGCAATGTTTGTCGGGTAGGGCGTGCTTTGTGGTCTTGTTCACTTGCCTGCAGTTCTGCCTCTAATTTCACCCTCTCTGCTGCTCGTCGTTTATTCAGGGCCGCATTCATTGAAATACACTGCCCACGGATTACCGCCTTGAAGGCATCCCAATTAACATATTCCGAGGTGTCTTCCGGTTGGTTCAGGACAAAAAAATCTTTGATGTTTTCCCTTAGTTTTAAGCACGTCTCTTTGTCCCTTGCCACGGCAGGAGGAAAATACCATCTGGATAGAGTCCCGTGCCCTATTCCCCATTCTAAAGATACTGCTAAAAGACTATGGTCAGAGACCGAAACGGGGAAAATGTTTGCATCCTCTAGCCCGCCTTGCAATGCTTGGCTAAGAAATACATAATCTAATCGGGAGTAAGTCCTATGTACGTGTGAATAAAAAGTATAATCTCGGGTGGTGGGGTGGACCGTGCGCCAAGCATCTATTAATCCCCTATCTATAATCTTCTGACGTATGTCGGGGGGGAATGAGCTTGTCCCTACTCTGTGGGTGTGGGTGCTATCTATGTCTCCTTGCCAAGTCAGATTAAAATCGCCCATAAAGACTAACGACCCTTCTGCAAAATCCAACAACTTATCGAGGGTGTGGTGCAGGAAAGCAGCCTGGCCTGTGTTTGGGGCGTATACCGCGACAAACGTGCAAAGGCGTCCCTGGAGGCGCCCCTTCACCATGACCCAGCGGCCATCCCTGTCGTGTTGTACATCTAAAGGCTGGAACCTCGTTGACGCGTGAAAGAGAAGTGCCACCCCCCTGTGTTTAGTTGACGCCGATGATCTGTATATCATTGGGTAGAGTTTGTGTCGCAGCCGCATCTCATCTGCTCTAGCCAAATGGGTTTCTTGCAGGGCTATGATGTCTAGCGTATGGTCTAAGATATATTTCCATATCTGTTGGCGCTTCTGCGGGGAGTTGAGGCCCTTTACATTCCATGTACCTATAGTTAACTTCATTTCATCCGAGGTGCGACCCTGATCTCAGCATCCCAGGCATCTCCTGTACTCCCATACCTCTCATTCCCCCCCTCCGTCCCCGCCCCTCCCCCTTTTGTGAGCATGCATCCTGACCCTAATGAATGAACCCTACCTCCCTGGACATTAAAAAGCCGCCACCATGGATCCCCCCCCCTCCCCAACATCCCAAAATATCCCCCAAAACTACAACAACAACCAAAAACCTACCATAAACTTTAACATTTATAGACATTACTCCCATCTGGGGGTTTCTTGCCCCCCTGTATACGGGAGGGCGGTAGGGCCATGGTCCCCTCCCGCCGCCGCCCGGATCATCATATGTATCATCTAGTTATAGAGTATTACCAGGGTAGAGTCTTAACGTTACGATTATCTCCCACCCCTATTGGCACGCCTCCCTCCGAGGGGCTCCTCCCGGTTCCCCATATTGCAGGTGATCACCCAGCGCCCTCAAGGGCCCCTCGCATCAGATTCAAGTCTGCCTGGCTGGCCCCTGGAGCCCGCCCTGATATCCGTGGTCCCATTCCTGCGACCCTCCTATGTAGGTCCTCTGAGTAAGGCAGCCACCCCATCATCGCCCCTCGCCACCATCGGGGCCTGTGTTAAAACCCTCCTTTGCTAAACCGGGCACTCGTCCCTCAGCTTATAGACACTCCTCAACGGCGTCCTCTGCGCGTGCCCATCACCCATGTGGATGGTCTTCGCTCCCCTCCCTGAGAGCCCGAGGTTCTGTTCTCCGGTGATTCCCGATCTTCCAAAGGCAAGCCCAAGAGTTCAAGTCCCCTTTGAAGCTCTGTGACATACTGTCGTTTGTTGCTGTACTCAAAGCTGAGGCCAAAGGGGTAGGTCCACCTGTACCTGATGTTATCCATACGCAGCTTGGTAGTGATGGGTCGGAAAGCCTGTCGTCGGGCAAGGGTCGCAGGTGCAAGATCCTGGAACAAGGCACAAGTAAAGTTCTGAAAGGACACTTTATCGGAAGCTCTGGCTGCAGCAAGCACTGCCTCTTTTGTTTTGAAAGAATGAAATTTGACCAGCACGTCCCGGGGTCGCCTCTTGTCTCCCTGTGGTGCGGGCCCCACCCGGTGCGCACGCTCCAACTTGATTTTAAGGGGTTGTGAGCCCAATATTTCTGCAAATAGTCCCTCTAGGAACGCAGGCAGGTCAGGACCTTCCGCTCCTTCTTCCAGGTCTCTAATACGAACGTTATCCCGTCGAGACCTGTTTTCCAAGTCCTCAGTTTTTAGGTGCGATTGCTGTAGTTGCTCCTTAAGCGCCTGTATTTCTTCCTGGATTTCCGCTGTTTGCTTCTCCTGGGTCTGTTGATGTGCTTCCAAGTCCATTACACGTATGCCCACCGAGTCCACGTCGTTTTGTAGGGAGGTCAATTTTTCAGTGAGGTCGGACCGGAGCTGTTCCATGCTTGCTTTAATGTCCTGGCCCAAATCCTTCCTCAGGTCAGCTTTAAAGTCCTGAAACATCGCCATCATCTCTGCCTTCGTGATCGCCATGGCCACAGTGGTGTCTACGGGACCTTCGGGGTTGCGTTTGTCCGCGCCTGTGAAAAAGTCAGTGACTTTCGTGGAAGCTCTGGGCGGCACCTTCTTGGGAGGCATACGGCTCTCCCTCCGGCTCTCCCCGAAGCCTCTTATCTGCGAGCTTCGGTGCGCCCCCACTTAGGCTTTCCTCTTCCCCGCCGTAGTTGGCCCAGGCCTCGGGATTCGTAGGGGCCCACTGTACTCTTCAAGTGCCCCCGGTCGGGGAGGATCCTCCAGCTTGCATCCTCACACCGGTGTGGCCTCCGAGCCCTCGTCTGAAGTTCTTACATGGAGCTCCTGTACGCCGGCTTCCTCGAGGTATCCCCCGTGCTCCGCGCGGCCCACCTTGATGCGCAGCAGCTCTCCACTTGGCCTCTCTCTTCCTTGTCCTCGTTGAAGCAGGGCCGCCAAATTAGACTCCCCCGTCGGATGCTGCCACTTCTGCCCTCATGCCTCTGGGCAGCGCCCCCTTCTCTCTTTCCACATAGTGGGGAATCACAGTTCTCTAGTCTGTGCCTTCATAGGTGTGGTCTCAGAGCCCCCTTGCACACCTCCGTCTTATTCCCAGTCGACCATTGCTCCAGGAGTCCCGGGGATCACCCACTCTTAGGGCAGCACTGCTCCTCTCCTTTTCAGGCGCCCAGTCCCCTCCAAGGATCCCCTCTCCCGGGGCCGCCGAGTACTGGCATTCACTGGGCACTCTTGTGCACCCCGGTGGCCGTGAGAGCTGTACCTGATTCGATCTCCGTCGCCTGCAGTCGCGGGTCTGTCCCACGCAGCCGCTCAGCGCTCAATTCCGTCCGCCATGTCAGGGTCAGGCAGATCCCAGCCGGGATGCGCGCCACCTCACGCTTGTCCCCAGGAGGGCCAAACCGGACCCCCCCAGTCAGCCACAGCACCTCTCAGGTCCGCGGCAGATCATCAGGGGCCTCCGATGGAGCCGCAGCGTCCCCCGAGTCGTTCCGGGGGTCTCCTTCACTTCGCGGCCGCCATCTTGTATCGCCCACCGCAGCTCCGAAGCGAGTCTCGCCACGCCGTCTTCTGGGTCTCTCGGGCTCTGTACGAAGCGTCGCAGCGGTCCTGGTGCCTTCCGTCACCGTCAGGGGTCTTTTAAGGGTCCTCTACCCCCTGTAACCTCCCTGGATCTCTCCGGAATCGCCGGCGGTCCGGGAGCCGAGACGGATTACGTCCGCTCGGCCATCTTGCCCGGCCACGCCCCCCCCTCACGATTTTTTATTTGAATTGATCTGGCCGGTATTAATTTTTCTCAAAAAGGCCCATATGATGGATCCTGCATTGTTCCGCAGTATTTTAACTATAAAAACAATCCTACAAGTGGTTGACTGCACCCCTCCACACACTAGAGTGGGTGGTGGATTTTAGGCCTGTTAAGCCTAGCTTCAAGCTGTTCATGTCCCTAGGTCCCAGACCCACCCTCATTAATAATATTCATGGCAAACCATTCTTAATGGCTATGTTTAGTGCAGGACCAGTGCCCGCGTGAACCCTGGGGGAGCGCATCACATACCTACTCGCTGCACCCTCCATGCTTTTGGCGGGACTTGTTTGTGGAGCCGCTGCCTCCGGGGCGCCTGCAGGAACCTGCAGAGTGCGGTGATTGTGTTGACTCAGAGTACATTTGACGGGCACTGACCCCTTGACCAGAACTAAAAAGACACTTTAGGCTCTGAGTGCAGGCTAAAAAAAGCGCCACAACAAAAAAAATAAAATCGCATTATTCAGTAGCCGTATAAAGGCATGTTAAGACAGAATAGTTCATTATTTAAGCACAACCACACGACTTCAGATCCCTCCTGGATTCCAAAACACCCAGCGGCGCGTGCAAATCCCTTGCCAAGGTCTAATGCATTAAACTATTTTGCATAAAACGGAGTCTTTCTTCAATTATGATTTACAGCACCAAGTAACTTTCTATAACTGAAACTATCATTAAAGTTTAATAATGGTCTGTCACAAAATAGAACAACGTGGCAGACGGATGTCAGGGTATTTTTTTGTCTAGTTAAATTTTTTTTACGTGTTTGGGCTTTCTTAATTAGCACTTTATGAAGCTGTTTCTGCACAGAAAATAATATGGCGCAGAAAGTGTGTTGAAAACCCCGATGAGTGGAGCCCTTTCATATCTGTGAGATGAATTGACTGGCGGCGCTGGCTGCTCATTGTACGCATACCCCATAGGGAACTTAATAGTTATAATCATTACTACTCCCACTAATAATGAAGAAATGCGTGATTAACGATTCGTGGACATTCTTTGTAAAATTAAGTTATCGAAAATAATAAGCTAGTTGTTTTAAACGCATTCACAAGTATGAATAGAAAATTATAAATGTTTCTTTTGACTGTGTGCGTATATATTTATTTATATATATTTATACATGCATATATAACATATATACATGTATGACTATATGTCCATAGGTATGTACATACATTTGTACATAAACATAAAAGTGAACGTTTTCTTACTAATATACTAATACATAATGGGGGAGATTGACCATTTTTTCACGTAGCGCACTGCAGCAGCCGCAAGTGCTGCGCTGCGTGAAAAGGAGAGAGAACAATTGACTAAAATAAGGCACTCTCCTCCCCTCTCCCTTGCGCCGGCACTGAAATCAGCTGCTGTGCGCCACGGAGACACCTTTGCGCCAGTGTGCAAGGGAGTTTTCGTGATTCTAGCATAGGTTTTGTACTGGAAGGGAATCCTTCCAGTATAAAATACTATGCTTAGTCTAACTTGAAGCCTTTTCCCACTTTGTATGTGTGCTGTACAGTGCAGCACACATGCAAAGTCGGAAAAGGAAGGAGAAATAAAACCATTTCTCCTTCCTTGCGTGTACTTTGAAAGGGCACAGTTTTCTCGCGCTAAACCCTGTTTACTTTGTTTAGTAAACTGGGTTTTAGCATGAGAAACCTTGTGTGGCCGCATGGAAACGCGCAAGCTCCACCCATGGTACGCCCCCTTGGCGCTAAGTAATACAAAGCAGCGCTATGCACTGCTTTGCATTACTTTCCCCTTATTTCCAGTGCTAAACACGTTTAACACTGGAAAGTATATCGGGAAAAAAAAGATTTTGCACCAATTTGCGTCACTTTTGTGACACAAAAACAGCGTAAAATCTTAATAAATCTCCCCCAATGTGTGTGTCATTGTCTATGCTGGTGAGGACGAATGTTATGCTAGTAGCATTAATAAAATGTCATTAGGTTGACCTGATAAGGCGATTGAATGCTCGGGTGCTAAGGGCATCTTAAGAATTTTGGGGGCCCTGGGCCAAACGTATTTAAGGTGCCCCTGTATGGAACAGCTTTGAATTTATGATCCAATTTCAGCTATTTCATGCACTCTTTGCCCAGATCACTGACAGCACACAGACACACTCGTTCGAATTTTAAATGTGTTTACATCTAATTTACAGGGAGAGTGATGTGTGTTTTCAATATTTTAAAAGCACCAGCTCAGAAATATTACTGAAAATAATCTCCCGCACCCTCCCATTTCTCATATGTGAGGCCCTTTTTTGATCTAAAAGAAACTTGTTTTAGGGATGTTGCACAAAACATAACCACAACATTTTTCTGCAAAACAAATTAAAGGAAAACTGCATTTAAAACAATCTGTTTTAAAATTATTCGAGGTCATCAGGGAAAGACTCTCTGCAGAGCATTACTGGCTCTATGAGGGCGCCCCCTGAAAGCTCGGGGCCCTGGGCCAGTGCCCACTTTGCCCATTCCTTAAAACGTTTCTGGCGAGGTGTCTCATCATGAGATTCCACGGTCTTTGTTGCAGATCTGAGTCTGAACCACTCTGTGGTGATAAGTCCTTGGTATTGTGTTCTGACCAGGATTGAACAGTTATGTTGTTATGTTTTTTATGGGCATTTGTAAAGTGCTCATTCTGCCATTAGTATGTCACCTTAGTGCTTTCGGCTGCCTGAAGACTCCATCACAGAAACAAGTCTGAGTCTGTTTGTGATTATATCTTCTGGGTGTTGTTCTCTGGTCTAGTGGCTGTTATGCCATGTTATAATATGTTATTTTATGTTATGTTATGTTATGTTTTTGATACTAATAAAAGCCTCACCTCAGACCTCCTTAGGCAGCAAACCCTTTTGTGTGTCAGTGGCCCTATTCCTGTTAACGAGGCTAAGCAATGCCACTTCTGTCTATAATACTGTCTACTGGCACAATTAATCTTAAAAAATAAAATGTGCATCCAGGGCCGGCACTAGGCATGGGCAGTGTGGGCAGCTGCCCAGGGCCTCGCGCTCAGCTGAAAAACAAGGGGCCCGCCTCACTGTGAAAGGCCACACTTTCACAGTTAGCCCAACTGCTCCTCCAGGGCCCCCGGCCCCACACAATCACATTACAAATGTGAGATGTTATGACTTGCTGGTCAGGGCGTGGTGGCATTCCTGGGGGTGCAGGGGTGTGGGGAAGGAGCAAACAGAATGGGGTCGGTACAGCAGCTGGGCCAGCAATTATGTTGGCTCACAGTGTCAGGGGCAGGGCAGCGCCTCTGTTAAGTACCGGCCATTCTAGGCACCCTTTCTGCATTTTGTTGCTAGTTGACAGAAGGCCCCTTTGTTTCCAGGACCAGCCGGACACAGGTAAGGAGAGGTGGGTGAGGGGAGGAGGGAGCAGCCAGATCAACTGCCTTTTGTAACCTTTGCATCACCCATAGCAAAGATTACTTTGATGTGAATGCACATTTAAAATGTATGTAGAACTGCGGGTGCTAGGGCAGTGCTGTGCAAAATGCCTCGTTACTGCTTCGAGGCCCAGGAGAGGGGGCCCCCCTTCCCTGGGCCTCAAAGCGCTTGAGCAAGCTGTAAGGTCTAGGTGTGGGGCCCCCCTTCCCTGGGCCTTATAGCCATTACTCCCTCTTTCCTCTCCTTTCATTTATTTGTTCCTACGTGAAATTGACCAAAAAAGAAAAACACTTTGCTGGAAATGTCTTTTTGGGACATTTTTCTATTGCAAAGTGCAGCCTTGGGACGGAGAGAAAGAAAAGTTTCAAAATGTGAAAAATAACTAAATAAAGCAAGACTGAGTGGGTCGCAAAGTGGCCAGATTGATTTTATTCACACCCAAAACACATTAGCGCTACTTTACAGAGTTTGCCAGTGAAGCGCTACTTTTATTTTCTCTTCTTTCTTTGAACAACATTGTTTTCAACGGGTAGGGAAGTGCACCATCCCTGGATGTACTGCAATACCTGGTTGATGGGTGGATTGGAAAATAAAATGCGTACCGGGGCTCTGTGTTCACGGATGTGGTCTTTTCAAACCATACTGCTTATATTTTGTAAGGATATAAGTGATGGACGTTGAAATGGGTCCCTTCTGGGCCCTGTAGTCATGTCCTTAACTTTTCAGGCAAAAGCACTCACTAATTTCTGAATAATAAGTGCAAAAGCGTTAAGGTAACCATGTTATTCCTTCCTACATTTCACATGTGTTACTTAATCTTGCATTCCCTTTGAGTGCTTGCTTTATCCAGGATGTTGTTCCTTTTTTTTTTTTAGGCAACTTATTACTCTTGTCTAGTGCGTAATTTGAACTGAGTCGCATCCAGGTGATTATAGCGGGGCACAATTGGGTTGTAGTTGAAGGCAGTGCGAGTTTCTCTCAGTAGGATGTGGCACTATCGTGAGAGCTGACGAATATGGGACTGGGGAACCAGGTTCAGCCGTCATGACCAGTGCCCCAGACCACTCTCTTGAGGGAGCACATTCCTGTGCTAGACCTTAGAAGGCCCCGCAAGACTTTAGAAGCCCTGGTGCCTTAGCACCAGCAGGTGGACCCTTGCGGTGGCAAGTATGGGTTAACCTTGAAGGCCTGTCCACCACAATCCATTCTGAAGTTCACCTCCATACGTATAATTGATTGTCTCTGTGTAATGGGGATCCTGTCTCAGCCCCACTTTATTTAACATTTATGTTGCCCCGCTGACAGGATTACTTAGGGACTTAGGCTTCACACCTATCTCGTATGCTGATGATGCTCAGCTTCTACTCTCCTTTGACAAAAACAACCCCAACGCTCAGTCCATCTTCTCAGAAGGTATGAAGACCATTGCCTGCTGGATGAGACACAATTTTCTCCAGCTTAATGCGGGGAAAACTGAAATTATGCTGTTTGGCGACGCATCTTTGAGATGGTCCCCGAGCTGGTGGCCTGCGGAGCTAGGATCCGCACCTACCCCCAAGACCGTGGTAAAAAACGTAGGGGTCCGCCTAGACCAGAAGTTACTTTTGAAGGAACAGGCCTCTACCACCACCGGTGTCTGTTTCCATGTCCTAAGCCTTCTGTGAAGGGTATTTCCCTTTCTTCCCCTGTCCACTCGGAAAACCCTTATCCAGACACTAGTATTAAGTTGCCTGGATTATTGCAATGCTCTGCTGATTTCAGCTAATGAAGCGTCATTAAACAGATTACATGTGGTCCAAAATACCGCAGCCCGGCTGGTCTCCAATGCTCCCCCTGCACCTCTTCCCTTCACCTCTTGCAGAGATTGCATTGGCTCCCAGTGCGCAAGCGGATCCGTTTTAAGATATGTTGTATTGTACACAAATCCCTAAACGGTAAAGGCCCCAGTTATCTGGCAGAAAAATTTACGAAATACCAGCCTCCCAGGGCACTACGATCTGGGACCAAATCTCTTCTTGTGGTTCCACGCTGTAAAAAATCCCGGCAGGGCGGTAAAGCTTTCTTCCCCTTAGCCCCGACCTATTGGAACCAACTACCTATCCATCTGCGGGAGTGCTCCGAGCACCTGCAGTTCCGTAGGCTTCTTAAAACCGCACTGTTTTAATCTGTTCCTTTCCCTGGCCGACGAAAGCAGGCTCTTAGCGCGGAGAGACCCCTTGAGGGGTGATTCAGGCGCTTTATAAATTACAATCAAATCAAATGTGTGATGTAAAGTGCTCTGACACCCAACACTGGTATCAGTGGCGCTGTAGATCAAATTAAATGCATCTGAGCGAGAATGTGGTTACGGAGACTTGAGGGGCACTGTTGACGGAATCCGTGGCAGAGGGAGTCATTGGGGGGCACCAACAATCATTGTCGCACAGGGCTCCACCAGCGCTAAAACTGGCCACTACCACTTCCTACAGTTCTAACACCAAATCAAAAACATTGATTTGAAAACCCCTTGAATCTGCAGCATACCTTCAAGTCAATGTATGATTTAGTAGTGGTCTCTGTGGTTCTAAGTCTTTTTTTTTTTATTTATGTACAATCTTTATTTGTTTGCAATGGTGTCTTGTATTTTTGTAATATATGTGTTGTGTTTTTGCACTTAACATAATTCTGGTGAGTAAAGAGCCCACACAGAAAAAAAGATTGTCCTACGAGTCTTAGCATGTGCGTGTGGGATACTGGTGAGAGGATTTACATTAGAAACAACTTACTAAGTATTAATGTCATCCTAAGGTGGCACAATAATGGCATGGAAAGATAATGGAGCCTTTTAAAATGTGCGATTATATCCATGGTGTGAGGGTTTTTCTCTTGTTTAATTTTATATTTTGAATGATCCCGCCCCTCATTACCTCAACAGGATCTCTCCGCTTTATGAGATAGAACTGGAA
Source organism: Calotriton arnoldi (assembly GCA_963921515.1). Taxonomy (NCBI): domain Eukaryota; kingdom Metazoa; phylum Chordata; class Amphibia; order Caudata; family Salamandridae; genus Calotriton; species Calotriton arnoldi. The sequence goes on along the minus strand of CAWUFW010007155.1, from coordinate 412,814 downwards.
TTTTTATCATGCACTCATCTGGAAACAATCATGGAATCTGGAAACATGGAGTAAATAATATCCATCTTTTTTAGACCTGCACCTAGCTTTTCCATCCAATGTGACAAAGTAATCCATTTAATACATTTTTCAAATATATGGACTTATTTCACTTGTATATTTATCTTTTTGAATAATACAATACCAGATAGAAAGAGGGTCCAAGGGAAAATTTATAGACCTGCGCAGATAAATCCCCTCACCATATATAACAACAACAAAAAATCCGCGGGTCTCAAGAAAAGATATATATAAAGAGACGGGCGTTACAGCAGTACACACAACAGGAGAACAAGAAAAAAGGGGGGGGATCTCAATTACGAGGACGGATTCCCATCACCCACAGAAGTGGCATGCTTCATCATTTGGGGATCTCCTCTCGGCCGCACACTAGTGCAACCAAGGATATACAACTCCCTGCTAGTATACAGGAGGAGCTCGCGGATGTTTTATAAATATAATCCAGGACTAGATCACCTAAGATCAATGAAGCATAAGGCGGTGTGGTGAATATACGGTGCAGTGTAAAAGAAAAAGTGAAGTAAAATTGACTACCAGGAGAAAACAAATTTATTAAGATCACGCGGTGTCAATGGTTAAAAAGCAGTAAGCGCGTGATCTAACTACATATACGAGCGCGCTAGTGAAGAGGTCTACATGTTTCAGCCACTACCGATCTAACTGTGATCAAGGCTTTCTTCAGGACCTAATTGTAACTACTGCACTATAATCGTGAAACAAAATTATACAAAAACTGTAAAGAACGATACAACCATATACCTGTGTACGTAAATATGTTGGCACTATAGGCATTGGTGTAGTACTCCTGTTGAAAAAAATGAATGAAAAATTTGAATCTATATGTGTACATACTAATAAGGTCTATATCAATATATAAAGAACACATTACTTTACAATGTGAACATGCTACAGGTCCTCAAAATAATTCAATGAAAACTCTATAACGGAACGCCTTACCCGTATCAAATCGGGAGGGAACTCGCCGCTCCTGGCAACCGCTCAGGGCGTGAGGCAACGCTCTGTGAATTAAAGAAGGGGTAGAAAAACTAAGCCCACAGGAGATGGGATTTGAATGTAAAAAGTGGTAGGTCAAACATGCACCACCACTATAAATACAATTAAAATCATGCAGGTTTATCGAGAGTTATCTAAAGCACCAACAGAAGTGTGATGACGATTACTATTAGATGTTGTAAGAAATAAACAGTCCGATATACACTGCCCTGCTTTTCAAAGAAAACAGAATTCATGCAGTCTAAAGGTGACGTAAACTGCCAGCAGAAATATTAAGAAGAGCCATACAGACCAGGGACACTTCTGGCAAGGGGAGAACGCTCAGTATAATAAACCACACCCCTCATGATAGTATACAATACAAGTCTGAGCAAGTCAAACACTACAAACTACGGGCTCATCACCTATGAAAATCCACACCCTCCAAAAGCCTCCTCCACTCGTGGCAGTGGGTAAAGAAGTCTGTGAAAGACACGAAGACAGCAATGCAGCAGGAATCACTCTTACCTGCTCCGTCGTTACCCCGGGCCGGATCCTGAGAGTCACAAGTGGTGACGTCCGGTCGGGGCGGGAGCTTGGGTGTTTAAGTTGCGCTGTGATGTGGAGGGGTTAAATGACACCATTCCTTGGACCCTAATCTAGCTGTGCAACTCCGAAGTTCAGAAACACTCACAGTACCCTTCTTGGGCAGTTTGCGTTATACTCTGACGTTTTTCCAGGGTTAGTTGTTAATCAATGCAGTACTTATTGAGGAGACTGAGTGTCATCACTATTGGTTCCGCACTATAAAGTCCCCTCCAAATTTATGGTCTCTGGTGCAGTCTCGATATATACCTGAGTCATGAGGGTTGAAAGAGCCTTAGTAATGTTTGCGACTATTAATGTAGTTATGTTGCCGTCTATTTAATTGAGTGGTAATATAACAGGGTTCTTACACTGATGTCGAATTCTGGGTTATAATTATTTACAATTGCAGCGTTTCATGCGATGCGGGATAAAGTCTTTGCCACGTTTTAGATATCGTGGGTCTTTAGCTGATGATAATACTCGCAAACATCAGCTGTCATGTTAAAAACTACAATTTCCAGTTTTCCGTTGACTTATGTGTAGTTTTCAACGACCGTGTCTCGCATCACTCGTCTGCGACGCGGCTTACGTCACCTTACGCGACTCCCCACAGGTGCGGGTATTTTGTAATAGCCGACACTTGTATTTAAGCTCCCGCCCTGACCGGACGTCACCGCTTGTGACTCTCAGGATCCGGCCCGGGGTAACGACGGAGCAGGTAAGAGCGATTCCTGCTGCATTGCTGTCTTCGTGTCTTTCACAGACTTCTTTACACACTGCCACGAGTGGAGGAGGCTTTTGGAGGGTGTGGATTTTCATAGGTGATGAGCCCGTAGTTTGTAGTGTTTGACTTGCTCAGACTTGTATTGTATACTATCATGAGGGGTGTGGTTTATTATACTGAGCGTTCTCCCCTTGCCAGAAGTGTCCCTGGTCTGTATGGCTCTTCTTAATATTTCTGCTGGCAGTTTACGTCACCTTTAGACTGCATGAATTCTGTTTTCTTTGAAAAGCAGGGCAGTGTATATCGGACTGTTTATTTCTTACAACATCTAATAGTAATCGTCATCACACTTCTGTTGGTGCTTTAGATAACTCTCGATAAACCTGCATGATTTTAATTGTATTTATAGTGGTGGTGCATGTTTGACCTACCACTTTTTACATTCAAATCCCATCTCCTGTGGGCTTAGTTTTTCTACCCCTTCTTTAATTCACAGAGCGTTGCCTCACGCCCTGAGCGGTTGCCAGGAGCGGCGAGTTCCCTCCCGATTTGATACGGGTAAGGCGTTCCGTTATAGAGTTTTCATTGAATTATTTTGAGGACCTGTAGCATGTTCACATTGTAAAGTAATGTGTTCTTTATATATTGATATAGACCTTATTAGTATGTACACATATAGATTCAAATTTTTCATTCATTTTTTTCAACAGGAGTACTACACCAATGCCTATAGTGCCAACATATTTACGTACACAGGTATATGGTTGTATCGTTCTTTACAGTTTTTGTATAATTTTGTTTCACGATTATAGTGCAGTAGTTACAATTAGGTCGATGGGAATCCGTCCTCGTAATTGAGATCCCCCCCTTTTTTCTTGTTCTCCTGTTGTGTGTACTGCTGTAACGCCCGTCTCTTTATATATATCTTTTCTTGAGACCCGCAGATTTTTTGTTGTTGTTATTTATCTTTTTGTCCATGTTACTGATATCCACATTAGGTCTCTTCAGTGATGCCAAATAAGATCAATAGTCCTGCGATGTCACTTTCTGTGATGTCACTTCTTGTGATGTTACAAGCAAATTAGAGGGGCCTCACATCTTCCCCCTCGCCCGGGGCCCCAGAAGTTCTAGGACCGGCCCTGTGTGCATCTATATAACAATAAGAAAATGTAAGCACCATCCAAAAAAAAACAGCCAGTTGATACTCTAACTGGGCTAACAAACTGGTACCCTGGGTCCAGATTTACCTAGACTTTTTCACCAGGTTTGCGTTACGTTGATAAGGCAAACGCGAAGCAAAGTTTAGTGGTGGTTTACAATCCAATGGAAATCGCAATTTCCATTCGATTGTAACCAAAAGGAAAGGAAAGCTGTGCAGTGTGCTGCCTTTCCTTACTTTGTATCGAGGGGCGTTCCATGGGAGGTGCATGAGCGTTCCCATCCAGCCACCCATGGGTTTTAAAGCAAATCCCAATGTACAAAAAATTGAAGAAAGGGATTTGCGCCAAAATCCTACGCCACTTTGAGGCAGGCATAATCTCCTTGTTTTCCCCTTTTTGCATAAGTGTTGCATTTTTACAGCACACACAAAAAGTGGGAAACGCCTTAAAGCACAGTTTTTGTACTGGAAAAGACCCCTTCCAGCACACAACCTATGTTTTCCACAACATAGACACACTTGAGGTATGGTGCAAGGGTGTCTGCATTTGTGCATAGCAGCAAACGTATTCCAACGCAGGGAGAGAGCAGAACAGCATCACAACTTAGTAGATATGGCACTGTCTGTTCACGCAGCCCAGCAACTTTACTTGCTGCCCAGCATTTCGTTACTTTTATGTACTTCTAGGCCTCAATGTACAAAAACTGGTTGCAAAATATTGATCACAAACTGCAACTAGTAATTTTGCAACCTGGGAAGAATTTTAAGAAACGTCCTATGTAATAATAGGTTGGTTTGCAGAATTCTCATTTGGAGAGGGTTGCAATCCAACCTAATTCATGAATATTAATGAGGTACATCATAAGTGGCAACTTACTCTGATTGGGTGCCATCACAGGGATGATGGCCTCAATGGATCAGCAGACCATCATGTCTGTGATGGCATTTAAACAAAGTACACTTTTTTAAATGTAGCCAATTTTCCTTAACAGAAATGGGCTGTTAAAAACAAAGTCAACTTTTGTAAAAAGTTTGTTTGAGAATTGACAGTGGTCCTCAGGACCACTGCTTACTCCCCAATAACCTTTTTTTGAAGCCGCAAAGGGGAAGGTGTACAAATCAAACCCCTTTTCTTTTGTGAATGGCTTACCATTCCAACTTGGTTTTGCTGCCAGATTTCAGTCACAAAACATTGATACATGTCTTAAAGAATTATTCTTTGGAAGTGATGCCTATAACATGCCCCTTGCAAAAAGCTAGCGATTCCTTATTGAGTCATAACCCTGTCAAGGGAGTCAGTAATAAATTATCAACTCCTGAAATTGAGCTTGTACATATTAAAAAACATTTTTGCGATTGAAAGTAATCTGAAACACTGTTTGCAACCATAAAAAAGGCCCTTAATTATTCACAACAAATAAATGCTCCCATCTTCAGGATGAATAGAAACCACTGAAAATCAACCAAACAACCTATTGCCGATCAATGTTTTATCTATACAGTCTCTTACTCAGTGAGTCATAGTAACAATTCCTTTTTTGTAGGAGTTAACAATGCAAAGCTACAAAGTTATTCACCAAAAACATGTTTCCCTGAAAAGAGGCTTGTGGATAAGAATTCTGAGAACACTATTAAATTGTTGCCCTAAGTTCTGTACCTCTCGTCAATAAATCTGGCATGCCTATATCGGAATCTGCCACTCCTGTGTGGAACAGATACTTCTCTGGATTCACTACCTCACAGCTAGAGCTGGTCGAAAAAAATGTTTTCACTCCTGGGGCCATTTACAGAACGTGTCACAGGGGGTGAACGGGTGTGTGTGTCCGCTTTGTGCGCCCCCAGGGCACTTTAGTATTACAGAAGGGCATCAGACACTTGTGTAGCCCCTTCTGTAATACTGATAGCTCTGGCGCACATATAGTGTCAGCACTATCTGCATAGAGAGTTCGCTCATTTTAATAGAGGTGTGACCCCATGCAAATCTTGGAGACACTTTGCCTCTGCACCGTTTTACTGATGTGGGAGCAGAGGCAAACATGCCCTTATGAAGTGCACTTATAGTGTGCCACAAAACGTTGGTGCACTGTCAGTGCGCCTGATGAGAGCAGCCGTCTGGAGGAGTGAAAGGGGCCATGGACACCCCAGGCATCCCCCTGCAGGCAGCTGCCGTCACTCACTGCAGCTGCCTGCAAGGGGATGTCTCTTCCCTCTTCAAAATGCAGGCGGATTGCCGCCTGCACAGAGAAACACGAAGTGGCTTTGAAGCAGCAGCTACATATTTCACTGAATGTGCTGCTTCCAGGGCAGTGCAAGTTCATGGCTACCCCGAGGGCATCAGATTAATTGTAATAGGGTGAACTGCCTCTGCGCCCGAATCACCGGTTTAAAGGTGCACCATGGAACAAAAAGGGAAAGTGCAGCTTGTTTGTGATACGGTCCCTGGCAATTAGAAGTAGATCTCAGGGCAAATTCACAAATTATGTGATCCACTTGCATCTGCCACTAATAAAAACAAAACAGGAAACACCCGGTGGTCCTACATTAAGTTGTGAAGTTAATGGGTGCTACTACTGTGATTTTCTAGGACGTATTTTGCCAGGGAGAACTGCACAAAGTGTAAGAACTATACAAAATGCCCAAAATTCATACATTTCTGTGGATCGCCTGTGTAGTAAATTTGAAAGTTTTTTGTAGTCAAATTCTTCTCTTTGAACAGATTGGGAAAAAGTGCAGATTTCACTCATTTAGTGATTCACAGATTTTTTTGTTTCCATACTGGTCTATTCCTGACACCACTGACAAGGGATAGGCTTCAGTGAAAATCACTTTCCTGATCGTTTGCAGTTGATACATTCAAGCCAAGGAACTGTCCTGTGTGATCCATGAAGCTAACAAGGATTTGTGAACTTTCTGTGCTGTTTTCAGTCAACAGAGATGATCATTCACTTGTAGCTTGCTTCATTTCTATGTATATGATATTTAAGAATCTGTGCAAGCAATCACACCAGCTATATATGTGTGCATGTGGTATTGTGTAGAGCGGACCTATCCAAAAGGCAGCAGAGCACTCTGTGGTATCTAAGACAATGTCAATGTGCGATTGGCAGTGTAACTGGTTTCTAATAGTGCAAGTGGATTGCTACTTCATTGAGATTGAGGTTGGCTTATGACGTGTTGGACTTGGCTCTCTCTACATGGTCACCCCAAAACCTTTTTTTTTTTTTGCCTAGACCCATTCTGTTTTCTGAATTCGTTTTTGTTGGCTTTAGCACTCTGTGCACTTTACCACTGCTATACAGTATATGGTCCTACATGTGCCCAGGCCCTGTAAAATAAATGCTACTAGTGAGCCTTCAGCACTCATTGTGACACCCACTAATGTTGCCTTTTAAAACATGTCTCAGGATTACCACTGCAGCCTGTAGTGGAGTTTTAAACTGCCGGATCGGCCTGGCAAAATAAACCTTTTTCTATGCCTAAACCTTCCTTTTTAATTTGCATGTCACCCTCAAAGGTAAGCCCTAAAAAGCCCCTAGGGCAGGGTGCATTGTACTTAAAAACTAGGGAATGTGTTTTTAAGTTTTACATGCCCCACTAGTGAAAAACTCCTAAAGTTGTTTTCATTACTGTAAAGCCTATCTCTGCCATAGGATAAAAGTGGGATATCTTATTACTTTTAATAAGTGCTAACTTTTGTTTGGGAGCAGGTAGGAATGTCATATTTGGACTCAGATCAGTTCATAGATAGGTTTATTTGAGACAATGTCCCTTAATCCATAAATATCAAATCAATAAAATATAATATTTCAACACTCTTAGAAGTAATAATAATAATAATCTTTATTCGCAAGTAGTCACAACCATAAAAGATAAAAGCATATTATAAAATAGTTCATCATTACAGTTAAAATTCATTAAGAATATTGTGCAAAATCGCAAAGTCCGTGCAGCCGTCAATCGCATCTGGAGTTTCTGGATCTAAATGCTGCTCTCAAGAAATTTGTGACAACAAAGAGGGTATGGTCATTGGGCAAAAGCTGCAAAATACATAGGGGAAACACAGGCTTGTCTAAATCTCACAGCTTTTAAAAGGGGTCTAAGAAACAATCTCCTGGGGTGGGTAAAATATTTACATAAGAGGACAAAATGTAGGGTGTCCTGTGGAGACCTATTGTCGCAACCACAGGGCCTCTCTCGTTTGCATGTAAATAAACAGTCGGGTATGCCAGGAGATGATGGAGCTGATTTAATCTAAATCGAGTTACTAAAAATCTATCAGAAATGCTTGCAAGAGTGGATAGGTATTTCTCCATGCCCTGCATTGATTTTAGCAGACATGCCCTCTCACAGCTGGTTTAAAAAGCTTGTTATTTTCACATTGAGCTGTGGCATGTTTAAAAAACATCTCCTTTACTATGGTCAAGTCCCGAGGCTTCACTGTGTCGTGTTTAAGAAAAATACTTAGAAGTAGAAATATCCATCTTAAAACCATTAAGAATCCTGCCAATGCACAATTTACGTCCATGTATTGAATACGAAATAGAATGTCTGTCATTGCTGATCTCGCCCTTACATTATATTTAAAAAAACAGGTTTTAAAATTTTCTGACAAGCGTTTAAAAAATTGAGTCCAATACAAAATGTGTAGGACGTTAACTGTATATTTAACCCACAGCTACATAAACCTTCTAAGTTTTTAAAAGATGCTATACCAGCCAGTGAGATTGCAGAGGATTCAGGGCAATTCTGAACATTAAAACTGAATTATGCATTGCACGTTTAGGCAACCTGTGCAAATAAGGAAAGGAGGTATTGGATTCCCAAACTTCACAAAGACCAATTATGGAAGCGTTTTGTCTTAAGTACTCCAGATTTTTCCTCTCTCAACCCTCTCCCCCACGTCTTTAATTCAGTCACTGAAAGGGGAATGGATTAGCAATGCTATAACTGCTTATTTGCAATATTTTTGCCATTTTAAGCAACATCTTCTTAACCTTTCTGGCCCACCCTAATTCAATTTTCATTATATCATCCCTACAAAAGGTGGCTACTTTTGGCTGCTCAGACAGTATTTATTTATCCCAGAATCTCAAGGAACCGACAAGAGTAATCGTATACCATGAATTAAACCAAGATTTCTTCCTTATTGCCTGGGCCACAGTACATATCGGTAGGGAGAGTAGATTCTTTAGACACAAACCCTCTATCTTTGCCCAAACTCGATACCCACTCAAACCCAGAACCTCCACTCCGAACAAGAATTGTGGGGGGATCATTGCACTGAATACAGTAAGGACTGAGTGAAGTGAGGGTCCACTACAATCACTATTAATTGTTTTCAAGCCACCAATGGTTGAGAAGGTTTTAGATTTCAAAATATCAATGTGGAACATCCAGGGGAGAGAGATGTCAAAATTATCCCCAAATACCTATATTCTGAAACCTCCTCAACTGGAGTATTCCAAATAGTCCATCCCCTCCCCGCTTTTTTTTGCCAAATGCCATAACTTCAGTCTTATCAAAAGTTATAACTAGATGATAATTTCCACAAGAACCTCAGAAATTCCTCTACATTTGTTTTGAGGCCAATTGTAGAACAGTGTAAGATTATCAAATCATCCAAATAAAGGAGGCAGGAGATGTGACAGCCTCCTATTTTTGGTGAGAATGACTGCATAGCCTGTAGAGTTTGGGGCAGATTGGCAAATTACAATGCAAAGTGTTGAAGCCAGCACACATCCCTGGCGTAAACCATTCTCCATATTTATTTCCTTGAGAGAACGCCCCCTGTCCCCTAGTATGCTGGCCTAGTTATTTGTGTGGAGTTCTCTCGAGATTCTCTGAATATCTTCAGGATTGCCATCATTTTTAATATTTTCCTCAAGATTTCATAGTTTACTAGGTCAAATGTTGATCCAAAATCAACAAAACAAGCATAAAGGCCTTCCCCCACTTCAACTGATTTACAGATAATTGCCCAAAGACTAAAACAGTGATCAACGTTCTTTGAAGCCCCTTGTTCTGTTGGAATCAAATTCCTCTTTTCAATCCATACGTTAAGTGTGCGCAATATTATTTTCCCATATATCTTGGCACCCACATCCATAAGGCTAATAGGCCTATAATTTTTCGGAACCACGGGGTCACCCTCTTTATATATGGGCCTGATAAGAGCCCCTTTCCAATTTAATGGGTAAACACCTGTGGCTGTAAAAGTTTTATAGGCCATAGAGAGGAATTTTGCCCAACCAATCCAGATTTTACTTTATTACTATTGCCGGCAGATCATCAGGCCCTGCAGCTCAAGTAAGCCTGATTCTCAATGTTGTATCCCTTTCTGAAGAATCATTGAAGAGTGCTAGAGTCTCATTGGCTGTAGAGCTAAAAATCTGGGGGGCGACTGCACCCTTTCCCTTATATAGAGTAGTTATGACCTCTACCCATGAATCCTCAGGTACCATGCTAGCTTCACTTTTCTCGTTCCCCTAAGTACCAAATCTTACCAACCTCCAAACTTTTTGGACATCTTTTCCTAAAATAGCAGAATGCATTTCCTCGCAGTTTCCCTATAAAATGTTGCCTTGTTAAGTGTTATTCTATTTTTATACTGTTTTAGCACTTTGCAATAAACCAAACTATCTTTTCTCGGCTTCTATGAATGCAGTAGCTTCCTCAGCTTTTGCATCAACAATTGACATTCAGGGCCCGATTCATAAAGGGACTTAAGTGTATTAAAGTTATGAGTGCGGAGATTCCACTCGTAAGTTTACTATAAATAAGCCCCTCTGTGAATCGAGCCCTTAGTGTCAAACCATCTATTAATTGTCCTCCCTTTGGAGGCACAAGGCATTAGTGTCTTAGTTTTCTTCACCCAGTTTGTCATTAGGCATATAACCAAAGATTTTATCCTGTCTACATACTTATTTACCTGACCTCCTTCATGTGATACATGGGAATATGGATCAATTATATTTTGTAGTTCCATCAGAACCTGGATATGCTGCACACTTATCTGCATTAAGATCTGTCCTACGTCTTCTTCCAATAGTTCATCTGTTTCCCCATGATTAAACAGATCTAATTTGGCAGCATGAAGCTAGTCAATTTTCATAGGCACTTAAGTTACCCCCTTAGCATTTTGCATTGAAATCAGAGTGATTAATCCTCCCGAGTTGTGCCCAGAACCATTTGGTAAAGCTTCAGAATTGATCTGAGTATAACCCGGGAAGCTCAGTTTTTCCCCGACAGCCAGATCTCCTGGAAGCATAGGATTTTGTGTTCTGGCAGGGTTGTTTCCATTTGGTCAAATTCCAGGATACATCATAGCCCATACACATTCCATACCAGTAATGAGAAGCTGGCAGGAGATGCTTTGCCCTAATCCATATCACTTAACCTGGAAAATTCCTGCCAAATTGACTCATCTGGATAGACTGGATCAAATTGATTATAAATATTTACTGCTAAAGTCATGCAGAGATTATCTGTCTTACAGCCAGCTGTTCTGTTTGATACATTCACCTTCCATTCTTTTAGAAACAGATTTACTTCTCTGCTGTCAAGGCCTGCGTAACAATTTAAAAATGGTCCTGCTTGTGGCATATTTTCTTCTGGGGGTGGTACAAGTCTTATGCCTTTTTTAAGGCTAATTCATTGCTCTTATCCTCTATAATTTTCCCCCACAAAGAAATCCCACTTGTTTAAGGTTGCTAGAAATTATATCTTTTAGGGCTGGACATGTACGGAAGATCTCGAGTAACTTTGACCTATTTAGCGATCTCACCTTACTAGCTCTCTTGCCTTGCTCAATAATGTCGAAATAAATTACTAACGGCTCCTAATGTGTTTGCAGACTTTCAGCCTTGAAAGAGTTATTATTTTTACCAATATTGGTAACAGTAACCCGATCTTTTGCCCCCCAACCTATTTGGTTTGGTTCCCTAGTCCCATTTGCAAGGGAGGGTGGCATTATTGAATTTTGTCTACTAGTGCCTTTGTTATTGATCATGCCATTGCCCCATTGCTTTTCAACTCTACTGGGAAACCTGTTAGCCAGGGGACCTGTGTTTCCAACTTGCTTCACCACTTGAAACGAGTTTCCTGAATTCCCTTTTTTATGGGTAGTTTCCTTCCTAAATATTTCCCAAAACCTTTGTTCTTTTTACTAACGTGTGAGCCTTTTCTCCTTGTGTGCAAGCTACTAGCCTTGGGTTTTATCACTCTTTTATTATTCTTTTGTGTCCCCCTTTGCTTCTTAGGTTTTATGACCTTTTTGCTATATGTTTGTGTCCCCCTTAGCTCCAGAGCCCTTCTTCTATAAAAAATATAAATCTCCCCTTTTTCACAAGCAGTGGGACTTTAGACACAAAAATGTCAGCGACGCCACTTACTCCTGATCCAAATCAAATCAAATCAAACTTTATTAATTTTTTCCAGATAAAACCATAAAAGTCATACAAACATCAATAAAACTCCACATATGTACAGAATAACCAAACAATGTGGCCAGTGTGATCTAATTACAGTTTAAAAATAAATCCCACTATCAAAGTTAATCACAGCTTGACCTAAGTCGTATGGCGGTCCTTAAAAAGCTAAGCGTATACAGTACGGTATCATTTGAAAGAAGGTGTAAAAATATAAAAGCAGGTCTCACCCTCCTAAAACAAGCCTTTTTAAGAATATGAATGATAAAAGACTTTCTAGGAACCTAATAAAAACTACAAAACATTAAAAAGTGCATCATGTCCTGAGGAGACCAACCGTCGCAGCCACAGGGCATGAGGCACTGACCTCTATGAGCTCCACGGGGTTGGGCCAGGAGGTAGTGAAAGAGGTCAAGCCTAAATCTGGACAGTAGGAAGCGATCATGGTTGCTTTTGATCCCTAAAAGATGTGGTTCAGTGGTTGGCACAGTTTTTAATCCAATGTACCTGCGCACACTGGGCTTGCTCAGCTCTGTTGCTTCTCTTTCACAACAACGCCTTGTAAGAAAACACTCTTTCATGCAAGTAAAATTCCTCTTACATACACCATTTGGGTTGTCAAATAGGTCCGCCCTTCCCAGGCTGTGGAGGCCTTCTCTTACATACTTTAGCCAACGGATGTGATTAACATGGTCAAGGGAAAGACAATCCTTTAGAATATCCTTACCAAGGGCGTTTTCTTTATTGGCCCAAATCTTTAACCACAGTGCTAATGGGCGAAACGCCAGTTCGTCTGAGAGAAAAGCCATCCCCAGCTCTTGGTGCATGACGTAGGATGGGACACTCTGCGGTAATGAGAGTACCCGTCTCAGGAAAGTGTTTTCTGCAACTTGCAGAGCCTCCAGCCCAGTGTGGCCCTATATCTCGCTCCCATAACTAGCCTTTGCAATACATTTGGCTCTGTAAATCTTCAAGAGGGCCCCTATCGGTTTCCTCCCCACTCTAGAAGCAAAGTTAAAAACAGCTGCGGTCGCTCTGACCAGATGCCCCTTCTTCCGGGTAATCAGGGGGGACCAACTCAGAGCGTTGTGAAACACTACTCCCAGGTAATAAAAGACATTTGTCGTCGGGATTGACAAGGTTCCTATCTTGAAAATAAACTGCTTTGCTATACGAGGTCCCACCTGCATGACAAATGATTTGCTGTGATTAACCAGCAGATCCAGGTCCTCCATGAAGTTGACTAAGGAGTTCAACAGAAGTTGCAGCCCCCTGGCTGTTCTCGCCATGAGGACAGCATCATCTGCATATAGGAGAACCGTCAGGCTGCGCTTGCCCACCTGTGGGCAGTCAGCTCTTGCCTCCAGGAGGGCCTTTTCCAAAGAGTTAATATATAAATTAAAAAGGAAGGGGGGCAGGATACACCACTGGCGCACCCCTCTCCTAATATCAAACTTGCGGGTTACCTTAAGATCTTTTGAGTAGCGGACAACGGCTTTTGAGTCTCTGTGGAGGTCCCTTAGAAACAAAACAATGGCCCTATCAATGCCAGTAGAGGACATCATCTGCCAGAGCTTCGATCTATTAACACGGTCGGAAGCTGAAGACAGACCCATAAAGGCTAGATGGATAGAGCCGGAACGAGCCACAGTGTAATTTTTCAAAACCATATGCAGGTTTAAACATTGTTCCACTGTAGAACGCCCTGGGCAGAAACCGTATTGCACCTCAGTTACGATGTTATTTTTGTCTGCCCAGGTTTCAAGTCTGTCCAAAACCATGCGGCCCACCACCTTTACCACAGAATCCAAAAGAGAGATAGGCCTATAGCAAAGAGTTCTATCCCGATCTCCCTTTTTAAAAACTGGGACAATGGTCAATAGTGCCCAAGAATCTGGGCAACCAGCCTTAACCGATGCATTAATGACTGTTGCACCCAGGTTTCCACTTTCGCAATGTAAATGTCTGGAGGAATCCGATCAGGACCCGGGGCCTTGTTTTTGGACAGTCCCATAATACCAGCTCTTACCTCTTGAGATGAAAAAACAACCTCAGACTTGCCTTTCTCCCTTTCCTGCCCTTCTGTCGGCACGGTATCGGTCTGAAAAATGCCCTCAAAGTGGTTTACCCAGTCTTCCTCTAGGATGTGGGCATCCATTAGGTTGCCAGTGTCTCCTGCTAAAAATGGGCTATTAATGATGCTCCAAAACTTTGAGCTATTGCTCAGGGTACTGGCCTCTACTAGTTCTGACCAGGCCTCCTCCTTCAGGGCAGACTTGCGCCTTGCTAAGGCAATCTTGTAGACTCGCCAAAGGTTCTTAACAGCCACCTGGTCACAAGGCGTCACTCCCAGGGCCTGTTTCAGTTTTCTGGAGGCACGAGAGCACTCAGAGTAAAACCATCTCGGTCCTAAATGCGTAGGGCCCCCCCCTGGGGCCTGTTGTAGCTTCACTATGCCACTGGAAATACTTCCAAAGCCATTCATAATGTCTGTTGGGGTGGCCTCGCTATCTATGCAAATGGCAAACTCCGTGTGACACTGCATTAAAAGTGATTCATGAAACTGCTCCGGAACAATTTGACCCCACTTTAATCTCCTCCCACCATCCACGGCTATTAAAGGTGCCCCCAAGGCCTTCTTGGTAGACTTAGTAACTTGGGGCCATTCTGTTAAGACGCATATGGGATTGTGGTCACTATGGGCACTCCCCTTAACTAAAAAGGCCTTAATTAGCAAAAAACTCTTGATCCATTTATAGACTGACTTGTTGATATATTTACATCCTTCGTGAACCCCAGAAGTAACCCTAGCGAGGTCATAAATTAATTATTAGCTTTCAATTCCAATGCAATACTGTTGAGCTACCCGGTTTGTTTTTTCGATTCATCATTATTTGCCACCGTTGCTTCCAGAATCCCATGTACAGTTTTCTGCATCAGTGATAATACTCAACATGAGACCCAACCCAGGTGAAGCAGAAATATCCACATCTGGTGTAAATAGATGACTTGACCGGTCGGATAGTAAGGAATTTTCAGGGCAGTTGATGTCTTTCCAGCTTTCATCCCTTTCACCCTTTGAGAATAGCAGTTCTTCCTGATGCTTCAGTCCCCTGTTACCTGAAGAAATCTCCATATGATCATGCTCTGTCTGGGGGTCAAAAATACTTGCCTGCTAGATTACTCGTGAAGAAGATAATCGTGGCCCTAGTACACATGGTGAATCTGCAGTCTGCTGTGAAAAAAAACATACTTCCCTCCAGATTGACAGTACTAATTGCAGATTCCATCCACACATTTCCATTTATAGACATTGACGAGGGACTTATCCCCCTCTTAGCTTTTTTACTAAAGTGTTTCCCCACAAATTATGTTTGGGATGAGATCAGCAGTGTTATATCTTGGGAGATTAGAGAGATCAAATTCCTAGTAGATGGAAGGGTTTCCATACTGGGTGCTACCTGCACTACAAATCCACACCCCTCTGAGGGGACAGATGCTAATGCTTCCTTTTTAGTCAGGGCTTCACAGTTTTTCCTTTTGCCAATGGAGTTAGGGCTTTTTTATATAACTTCCGCCTTGCCCCCAGCATAGCTTCTAATTATAATTGAGCGTGAATGTAGGAATGGGTTTTAGAACACTCCACTCCTACTCTCCTGTTAGATTGAGGAAACTGCCTTTCTCCATAAACTAGACGTTGGGAGCACACATGCCAGCTTATTAGCCAAAAGCCTTAGTCCTTAACTGTATATGAAAGTTGCATCCCTCCTGAGAGGACCTAGGCACCGGCGGTGCCACACAAACACTCTAAACCGTATGGCCCCGACCACCAAGAAGGTGTGTGGGTGTGAGGGTCACCTCCACCACCCCTCCAAAAAATACACAAGGCAACAGAATTTATAAACCAATATCAAAGAAAATTAGCAGAATCCACCTGGAAGCACCTGTAGGTCATAGGGTCTCTCCTGGTCACTGCCACAGTCAATATTAGGGATATGGAGGTAATGTTGATGGTATAGTCAGCAGTTTCACCAATATTATAATGTCCAATATCAAATATGCAGATAGATCTCTTCTTTCCAACCCTACCTTACCCACACGCCGTACTGGAGACTGCCTTCGGGCAGTCATGTTGTGGCACCCCTGCACCTCTACCTCAAGCCCAAGCCAACATTTGCTGCGGCAGCCTGCAGGGCTCCACCAGCCTAGTCATCTAACCTTCCCCATCCCTGTCCCTGGCCACACTCACCTCTGAACTCCACCTGTTAAGGTCCGGTGAGGAATTACAGGCATAAACTGCAGCCAGGGCCCAAATCACAGACAATTCAGCAGCACACCATGGGGGTTGGGAGCGACAGGGTCACGAGGGACAGGGCAGAGGAAAGGCATTGCCGGGGTCAACAGCCGCAGGAACCAACAGGCGCAACAATCGCAACCACTCGGGCATGAGCATGCTCCAGTCGCTTCCATGGGCATAGCGTACCATAGCAAAACGAAGGGGTGAGACTATTGCGATCTCGGTTAGAGGCATATTTGGACTCAAATGAATTGCAGTTTAAAATCCTCTTTAATGGTAAACTCAAATTTGAAGTCACAATTCTGAAAATGCCACTTTTAGAAAGTTATACTAAACAAAGGGGTTGGGCTCTTATAGTCAGTAAGGCTGAGCCACCTAAAATTTGCACAAACACACAATGCCAAAATTGACTGATCCTTTTCAACTTCGGTTGATCCGTGACCACTATACTCAATAAAAGCGAGCACCATTTATTTTTTTAAATCATCATACAAATGCTTTTTTTTTGTCACACACAGAAGACTAATGCAAAACAAATCATGAATGTTCGGAGGGAAGAACATTCATGATTTGTTTTGCATTAGTCTTCTGTGTGTGACAAAAAACAAAAGCATTTGTATGATGATTTTAAAAAATAAATGGTGATCGCTTTTATTGACTATAGTGGTCACGGATCAACCGAAGTTGAAAGGGATCAGTCAGTTTTGGCATTGTGTGTTTGAGCAACTTTTAGAAAGTTGGCATATTCCTACCTTGCCCATTTGGTGCCTGCTCCCAGTGTCCTAGGTCACATGTCTGTGCATGGCTTAGCTATTGGGCTTTGTGTATTCCTCACAAACAGTGTGACAAAGCGTACTAAGTGATGCCAGGAAGGGCCATCCTGTCAGGGTGGCTGGGGGCAGAGCTGTTCAATGCCCTACTTATACTTCTAAGGGCCGTCTCCAGCACACACATCAAGGAACCTGACACTAGCCTTTTGTCACCAACACTTCTTGGAGCCTTGGCAGGGGTAGGGGAGAACTTTACAGGACCAAATGTGGGGGTAACCTAGAATATTCTCACACTTCCAAGGCTAGCATCAGCTATAGATATTGGACCCTCAGAACAACTCTTCAGTACACTCCTGGACCTGTGGAAGACTTAAGAAGGACTGCCTGAACTCCCAGAGGACTGCCCTGTTGCTTGAGGCCGCCTGCCTTGCTCCCCAGAGTTCTGTCCTGCTGCTTGTGGCCTGCCTTGCTCCCCAGAGGACTGCCCTGCGTCTTGAGGCCTGCCTTGCTGCTGGAACCCAGGACTACCAGAGTGACACCAAGGACTATTTGGCTGGCCTCCTATGTGAGCTACAGGACCATAGCAAACTCCAAAGACCTTGAACACCGTACCTGGCTTCTTCTGGAGTGAGGCCTTAGCCCCAAGGAAGTGCTTCTCCAGTCCTGGACCATTGAAAGTGGTGTTAAAGGTACTGTTCCTACCTAACTCTAAATGTTGGGACTGTGAACATTTTTCACCAAAAAGTGGCATGAGAACCGACAGAAGACCGGGACCTACCGGCCAGTTGTTCGAATCGAGTTGCATTGCTGGTTGGCCTGAATCCGCAGTAGCTCCAGCTAGATTCTTCTCCACAGCAGCAAATCTTATTCAGCTGCACCTCTCAGCAAAGGTATCGAGCCTCGTAGAGCCCTCATCGGCTGCAACCTGTAGCTTCATCCCACTGGAGATTTTGACTTCCAAAATAGTGGAAAAGTCAGAAGGTAGAAATCTTCACCACAACCCCATCCAGTGGCTCCCTGACAACAACGCCTCCCTCTTGGACACTGCCGGCTGCCTTGCCTCATTGAACTTTACCTCCTCAGGAACTTTTCTACGAAATTTCTTATAAGTCCAAAGGTAAGCCAAGTCCGGGCCCAATCCAAATCTTCGGCCTTAATTTTTTACTTTACCCTGGTCTCGCACAACCAGATGCCCACAGTTGGCACTTTGATCTTTTATGTGCTAGATTTCACTAAAAAATTAACAAACTTATAACTCTGGGTCTACTGATTGATTTGATTTGTTTTGGTGTCATTTTATTTATTAGCATTTACTCTATTTTTCTAAATTGGTTTGGGATTTTTCTTGTGTTGTGTTTTCAATTATTACTGTTTGTGTGCTTTATAAATACTTTACACATTGCCTCTAAGTTAAGCCTGACTGCTTCTGTGCCAAGCTATCAGAGGGTTAAGCACATGTTAATTTAGTGATTTTTGTGCCTATCTGACAAGAATTGTGGTTGTTCATCGAGAAGAATTCCACCCTGTCAACCAAAAACTCAGTTTCCTATAGGGCAGCACTAATGGATACTTAAATATTGCTCGCATTTTGGTTGCGTATTCACATTTCTTTTCTCCACTATGATGATGCCCTGGCTATAGGTCTGGTGAGCTTGTCAGGCAGATATGCATGCAGGGGCTGACATGCTCACCATGATGGCAGGCCATGATGGATGTGTAGATGATATAGCTGTTTCTGATGTGGTGTGAGTAAGCAAGTTGAGTCAGTGGCGTTCCATCAGTATGGGATTGATACAGCTATATTTCTTCAGGCACTGGATGAAACAGACTGCGGTGTGTGAGATGCCCTCAAGGGGGGACAGTGTGGAGCTTGAGAGGACGTAGAACAGGGTGTTCTACAAGAGTACAAGGGCTAGAACAACAGCTTCTTAAGTAGCTATCATTGAGCAATGGTCTCCATTAATTAGATGAGAAAGCTGATGAAGGCTGTCTTTGTTTTTTGGCGATATGCTCTTTCAGGGTGAGGTGGGTGTCCAAGGTAAATCCAAGTGACTTTGCAGCTTTAAGTGAAAGTTGCTGTTTGGATCCTTCTAGGTTTGGACTAGTTGTTCCTTGTTGTTCTTGGCATATAACAGACATTCACTCTTCTTGGTATGGTTGAGTGTCAGGTAAGTGCTGGACATCAAGCCTGGATGAGGTGCAGGCAGATGTGAGGTGTTGGATGGCTAACATGTAGCATACAGTACCTCCACCTATGCTCTACACGGATGACAGTATACAGACAGAGGTTCTGCCATGGAAGAAACAATTGCTTTTCAACTAAGTATGTCCACAGTGATTTGAGACTATCTATGAATGATGCACAGAAAGACAATACTGACCATAAATGATAAAACAAATAACACCAACACTGTTAAATGCAAAAGTGTGACCGATATATTAGAAAATCATATATTGTATATGATGATACACATATCAATATTCAAAAACAGGACTGCTTCACAACATAAAAAAATTACATACATATGTGCCTGATACATTATATAGTACATTATAAGATTGGTCCCAGTGGGGGATTCTTTAAAAATGACAAAACATTAAAGAAATAGAACATATAATAAACCAACACGTTGTATACTTTAGGAGTTCAATGTTGTTTAATCACACTGAACTCTATTTTAACTTTGTTGTAAATGATTGTATCAAAACAAATGCAATACACAAGTGCCCCTCCAAAGGGGGAAAAAAGGAAAGCGGGTGTGATAAAGAGGATTTGGTGATCTGAGTGAGGATCCGGGGGTATATAGAGAAAGTACAGTGCAAATCACATATTTCTTTACATGAGAAAAAGGCTCATCCTTAAGCAACATGAATAAAAACAGACGTCACAAAATCGCGTAGCCATGAATGTAATCAGTAACACAGTGAAGAATCGCTGTTGGACCAACTGGCAAACAATATAAATGTCGACGTTTCGACCCCAAAAAAAAGAAGTAGGATCCTTAGTTCCTTACGGGGGGGTCTTCCTCAGGACAAGAATAGAAGAGAGAACGGGGCACCTGGGGATTAAACATAAACATAACCTTACTCGAAGACAAGTGTGAAAGCCAATTTAAAGAAAGAGAGGGAAGGGAGAAGTCCATAAACTTAGTATAAATTTACCATGTGCAATCCCGGTCAGGGGATGTGGATTGTTGGGCGCGTAGGCTCCAACAGGGGCAAAGAGCGACAGTCAGGCCCTGAAACAGTAAAGATAAAGTACAGGCTGTCATTACACCCTCCCTGCATGAAAGGGAGTAGTGAGACTAGGAATGGCAAAAAAGGGGGGGGGATTGTAAATCTACTTACTCAAAAACGATAAATCACAAGTACGTCCCTTGTTATGACTTGACCGAACCAAACTAATTAGGTAAATGAATCGTGTCACCCAAGAGGAATTAATCTGGAAGAAAGAAAGTGAAACCCACTTTGTAAAGAGACCCTGAAAACTACCTTAAAAGCGTTAAAAATGTGCAGAAGTACCACCCTTCCAGGTTCCGATTGGAAACTATCCAGAGACATCCGGTATTACGACAAAAAGAACACATACCCCTATTTACAAGAGGATTATTTTAAACAAGATAATCAGGGGCGATTCACAAACAGAGGGAGAGGAGGATACCGTGGCCGTAGAAACTACACTACATTCTCAGAATCGTCATACAGCACGGACAGTGATAACGAACAACCAGGTCCTAGTTCAGACTACGCATACCAGGACAACAGCTATCCACCCCCAGGATGTTTTCCTTTTTTAGGAGAGGATCAATGGAGACCGCCCAGAGGGAGGGGTGGCAACTGGCCCAGAGGGCAACCACGCGGACAGCCAGCAACCATAGGACAAGGGCAAACACAGAAACAGGTCCGGTTCCAACCAGAGAATCACGGAGAGATATCCACCCGACACAGAGTTTACAGGTGGTGAGCAGACCAACGAACCCAGTAGTGAACATTTCATCCTACACTCTTAAAGAAGGTGAAGTCAATGTCCTCAGTAAGGGCTTGTCTTTTGTACCCACAGCACACCCTAACAAATTAACCATCAAGACTGAGCTTCACATGTTCTTCAGGAAGATCCGTCTAAGGTATTTCTTCAGAAACTCTATGTCATCTAACGTTTTTTCCACCTGCATATGCAATGACGAGTAAGATTTTAGCGTATGAGAGTGTGGTTCTCAGGGACGTCTCAGAGGTACTGAAGAAGTATAAACATACCAAATATAATATAGCTAAGATGGAAAATGAAGCACTCTTGGCTTTAAAACAAAACAAGGAAATAGTGATCAAGCCCGCGGACAAGGGCGGCGCTATAGTGGTACAGGACGTGACCCAGTACAAGAGTGAGATCCTGAAACAACTACAGGATGGAGTGAGTTACAAAAAGCTACGAACAGACCCTACAAAAGAACTTGCACAGGAGATACTGCTACTCACGCAGGAGGGCCTAGAGCAGGGTTTCCTTACTAATCTAGAATTTCAGTACCTCAACCAGAAACAGCCCGACTCCCCACGATATATACCCTACCCAAAATACATAAGGACATGTTGAATCCCCCGGGACGCCCTATTGTCTCAGGGTGTGGGTCCATTTTGGAGCCGTTGTGCCGGTACATAGACTTTTTTCTTAAACCAATAGCCGAGAATACACAGGCGTACTTGAGGGATACTATGCAAACTATTAATCTGGTAGGCCATCGTCCATTTAATCCAAATGACCAACTCTTAGTGACCTGTGATATTGTTTCTCTATGTACGAGCATACCACAACAAACTGCCCTTGATGTTCTGAAGTTAGCACTGGATGAAAGAACTGCACCCACGGCGGTACCCACGGAATTTATCATTGGACTGTTGCGCATAGCGATGATGAAGAACTTTTTTGTTTTTCAAGGAAATTTTTACCTGCAAACCAAAGGATTGGCAATGGGGGCAGCCTTGGCCCCGGATTTGGCTATCATCTTTATGGAGGTGGAGATTCCGGCCCGGAGGTGGAGATTCCGGCCCGGTGGTGGAGATTTCGGACGGTGGCGGAATCTCCGCCACCAGCCGGAATCTCCACCACCGGCCGGAATCTCCACCATCGGGCCGGAATCTCCACCTCCGGGCCGGAATCTCCACCACTGGGCCGGAATCTCCACCTCCGGGCCGGAATCTTCACCACCGGGCCGGAATCTCCGGCCCGAGTGCGAACATAAAGTTAGTATGAGTAAATGCATTCTGTGAATACCAAAATGAGTAAGTGCATTCTGTGAATACCAAAATGAGTAAGTGCCTTCTGTGAATACCAAAATGAGTAAGTGCCTTCTGTGAATACCAAAATGGTAGTAAGTTTAAGATTTTGTAGTAAGTTAGTTCTGTGAATCGGGACAAATGTTATTTATGGAATCCTATGTCCCTGTGGTCAAATATATGTGGGACAGACACAAGAGAAGATCAAGACCAGAATACTGCAACATTGTAGTCGGATAAGGTGGGGAGTGCAAGGAGCACCCCTGGTTGAACATTTCAAAGCTGTTGGGCACTGCCCCGATGAATTACAGTGGCTGATCCTTGAGAAGGCCACTTTGGGACCGAGAGGAGGCAACATCGGACTAATCTTAAACACTAGAGAATGCAAATGGATGTCTCTTCTAGACTCCATACAGACTGGCCTCAATGAACTTGATACTAGCCAGGCGCAGTTAGCATGCCTTACATTGGAATAAACCTCTCTGTGAGACCTACACGCACCCCGATCACCCTGGGTATGGCGTGATCCCTTACGCAATTGTTTATTTATCAATACTGTTTTGTCCATATTACACTTACAACCGAGCATGAATGACTGCCAGTTTTTTTCTATAAACTTCGCATGCTCGTATGAATACTTTCGAAACTTTCTAACCAAATCCAAATTAAATGCCATTGTTACAAACTGCATACATTAATTTTTCCCTCTGGTTAGAATGTTATAACCGAAATGTATATTTAGCAATGGAGACTTTAAGTTTTGATTGTTCTAACACCTTACCCTCTTGCAAGAGTGGTACGTGTCTCTATTTTCAATTAATTCTATTTACAACTGTTCACACTTTGGTAATTGTAATTGCAAAATTCCAGCACTATTATGCTTTCGATTCTTTCCTCTGATCGGTAATTGAAAGAGCCCTGGGCCCCGCATAGTCTCTCTTCCTTCAGCGCGATGACTTGCCAATTTGATAAGCATCGAGCGTCTGCGTTTAACACGTCATGCGCGTGCTCGAGTAAGCCGAGCCCCTGTACTTAACTGACAGGTGGCTCCTCACTCTGGTTCCCTTGCTTCAGGAGAGGACGTTCTTCGGAATAGTGATGAGTCTCTGCAGAATTTGTGTTCTGCGTGCTCCGTTTGATTAACTCGTGAATGCTTCCGAGTTACATTATGAGTTTATCCTAAGCCGCTCGTTTCCTTTAATTCTAGATCTTCGACCGAGCGGCCAGTTACTGTGCCCCAAGGAGCCCTAAGGAATTTCCAATCGGAACCTGGAAGGGTGGTACTTCTGCACATTTTTAACGCTTTTAAGGTAGTTTTCAGGGTCTCTTTACAAAGTGGGTTTCACTTTCTTTCTTCCAGATTAATTCCTCTTGGGTGACACGATTCATTTACCTAATTAGTTTGGTTCGGTCAAGTCATAACAAGGGACGTACTTGTGATTTATCGTTTTTGAGTAAGTAGATTTACAATCCCCCCCCTTTTTTGCCATTCCTAGTCTCACTACTCCCTTTCATGCAGGGAGGGTGTAATGACAGCCTGTACTTTATCTTTACTGTTTCAGGTGCCTGACTGTCGCTCTTTGCCCCTGTTGGAGCCTACGCGCCCAACAATCCACATCCCCTGACCGGGATTGCACATGGTAAATTTATACTAAGTTTATGGACTTCTCCCTTCCCTCTCTTTCTTTAAATTGGCTTTCACACTTGTCTTCGAGTAAGGTTATGTTTATGTTTAATCCCCAGGTGCCCCGTTCTCTCTTCTATTTTTGTCCTGAGGAAGACCCCCCAGTAAGGAACTAAGGATCCTACTTCTTTTTTTTGGGGTCGAAACGTCGACTTTTATATTGTTTGCCAGTTGGTCCAACAGCGATTCTTCACTGTGTTACTGATTAATCATGGCTACGCGATTTTGTGTTGTCTGTTTTTATTCATGTGGCTTAAGGATGAGCCTTTTTCTCATGTAAAGAAATATGTGATTTGCACTGTACTTTCTCTATATACCCCCTGATCCTCACTCAGATCACCAAATCCTCTTTATCACACCCCCTTTCCTTTTTTCCCCCTTCGGAGGGGCACTTGTGTATTACATTTGTTTTGATACAATCATTTACAACAAAGTTAAAATAGAGTTCAGTGTGATTAAACAACATTGGACTCCTAACGTATACAACGTGTTGGTTTATTATATGTTCTATTTCTTTGATGTTTTTTCGTTTTTAAAGAATCCCCCACTGGGACCAATCTTATAATGTACTGTCTATTACCCAGGCCCCAGTGACGTATTTTGGGTCTACCCTTTCTGATAACTGATACATTATATAAACACTAGCACAGCAGACAATGGAGACACTTGACAGAAATAACATATATACAAAAGCTTGCTTGGGCATCCATATACACTAATTGTCCCTAGTCGGACATATGTTTTTCATTCTGGCATGGATATGTTTAATCGGGCACGGAACGCCTGGTCAGTTTATGTCGACATTTCGACCCCCAAATATTGAGTATGGTTGAAGAACATCACCATGGGGTCTTCCTCAGGTCTATAAACAGGATAGTGAACAGCCTGTATGATACAAAATATATATACTGAGTGTCAGTGTGTTGAGAAGCCTAAAGCCAAATAGACAGGTGGAAACTTGAACATTAGTCTCACCTGTTATTAAAAGTTTCTCAGTGAGGAATGGGACAGTTGGGATCACGTACTTTCCTCTCAAATCAATTGATACCGGCATTTTAAAAAAACAGTGACTGTTGTAAAAAACAGAGCCAATCCTAACATAAACGGTATGTCCCATACGAAAGTAACGAATGGGATTGGACTAAGGCTGTAGAAGCTTCCTACCTTGGTGAACAGATGAGACCATTCCGTCCAAGTCCAGTTTCAATAAGGAGACATTAAGTGCTTCTTTTATGGCAAATTTGCTTTGCATCAAAATGAAAGTATCACCATTCTGTGGGCAATATCACAAGTGGTGGCATCCGTTTCCAGGAGCAGCAGGTGCTTTCCGGGCTTCTCTTGCATATATAAAAACAAAGTGATGCGGGATTTACTTAGTGAATAATCATCCGAAAGTGTGTTCACGAACACTACTCCCAGTATCACTTAGAGCAAAATTTAAAAAATGGTCAGGCAAACGTTTATGCCTAAGTAATGCCTTCAATGTTTAATGTGGCTTACCTCCGGCGTGCTGTAAATTCAGTACTGCTCGGTATTGCGTCCCTGCAACAATGGAGTGAGACACACTCAAAATAGAAGAATAAGAAGCATTTGCAATGCAATAGGTCTCACATTTACATGAGTTTAAGCTATTGGCATTGTAAATGACAATGCGTTTTATTTATGTTTCAAAAACCAAAACATAAATAAAAGGCATTGCTATTTACAATGCCAATAGCTCAAACTCGCGTAAACGCGAGACCTGTTGTATTGCAAATGCTTGTTTGCCTGTGCTACACTGAACTGATGCGGACCGCGCTGAAAATTAATTAAATAAAGCAGCGTGGGCAATAAAGTGAAAGCAGACCGCGCTGGAATAAGGAAAGACCATTAAAGAAAATAGTTCTCACCCACTAAATTACGAAGACCGTGTAACGAGCCATGTAAAAGGTCCAGTCGTTATGGGCGTTAACAAATGCAGATAAGGCGGGACTAACAAGCTTATGTACGAATCAGAAGCCAGCATTTTCGAAGGTCAATGACACAAGCCAATGACAAATATGGGTGGAGAGTGGGCAGGGCTTCCAGCGCATACCCTAATACAGCATGCCTCGCAGAGCGAGCAGCGCATGTGCGCTGCCGCTAGGCTCAAACTAAAAAGCAAACGGTCGGCCGCTGTGCCAGCATGCACGTCCATGATTGGGCTGTCAAATCACGGCAGCAGGTGGGTTAGCAGCGGTCAATGATGTGCCTGACGGTTGCCACGACACTCAGAGTTCCATCGTACGGAGCTTGGGGCAGTGTGGAAATGCCCGAAACCATGATGTTAGAAACCCAACCAAGCCAAATAAGAAAGTAAAATGTATTACAAAAAACTACTCCTATTACTATCGGAAGTACCGCCCTCCTACACCGATGAGACAGCATTAGTCACAAGCACTGAGACAACACTTCATGCATTGTTTAAAAGTTTCAGAGAATAACTGTAAAAAGAAATATTTATCTGTTAACACCATAAAAAATTAATTCTGCCCTTTGGACGTTGCAACCTTTAAAGAGAATGTCATCTATTGCTACAATAAGGTTGAAGTTGCTAAATCTTTCAGCAACGTAACTGGCGATTTACAACGATTCCCTGGAAATGTACTTTTTGAGAGGTGCACATTCTAATTAATAGAATTGTACTTTTTTTCATGTCAAGTGTCTTTGTGTGGGTGACATTGAGCATGGAAGCTCACCAGTGTGATATAGTGGAAAGTACAGTACTGATGTTGGAAGCTCATCTCAGCCAGCAGGTGGTCCCATTGTTTTTTTTAACCCTATTGGGGATCTAGGTTCCTGCATGGTGCCCTTCTCGGTAGAGCTCCTCTTCCTTAGGCGCATCTGAGGAGGGTAGATGCTTTCAGCAAGGAACATATGGAGATCATGTGCATATACAGTCCTTTCCAAGCAGATGTGGGTGTCTGAGTACTCCAAGTGGGTACCATGTGTAATAGAATTTATACCGACCAGTAGGGTTGAAAACACTGGACTGAGCAACCATAGCATTTCTAGACAATTCAGTTTGCCATTATCTAGAGCTTCTGCGAGAGAAGCATTTATTAACCCCTTTGTGCAAGAAACAGAACGTTGCTGTATGGTGACATTGTATGCGTCATAAAATGTTGGGTTGGAGTAGTCAGAAGTAGGGAGGAAACACCTGATCCTTTTTGTGTCTTCTTGTGTGAATTGAGAGGATGGGTGCTCTTAAATGTGGTGTCATTTCCCAGCACTGGCAGGCTTACCTCTTTTCTTTCCTTGGGCTCTTTTTTAAGGGACAGATGATAGAGGCATTTTTTCCCAGATACAACGGTGCATTTTCCCGGAGAGCACTAGAAAGACTAAGAGATCACAGGGTAAGGTGCCAAAAGGAAAAGGTGAAGAAGATGAATCATCAGATGGAAAAACGCAAAAGGGCACCTGAGGAAAAAAAAGGCACTAAAAACTCTCTATGAAACTACAACATGTTACAAAGCAAATAATTCAGGAAACAATAGACACGAGAAGAAACATGCATATGAAATGGACATTTCCCTAGAACAGGGTTACTCAAAGTACGGCCCGAGGGCCGCATGCGTCCCTTCTGACCGTTAATTGCGGCCCCATGGTAAACAGCAGCACTGGGCTGTTGTTCACTTGACAGAGCAGGAACATTCAGAAAGCTGTGAAATGGGGCTACTTTATTTGCAGGTTAACTAAACTAAAGGTAAAGAAGCAAAGAATGTTTCCTAGACAACTTACCTTTAGCATGCATCTGCTTTGCGTCCCCCTCTGCACACCTTTCAACACCCCTACCCTCGCCCTGCTGGCATCGGTGCGGCCCTCAGGAAGCCACAGACAGTACTTTGTGGCCCCGTGGAAATGTTTGTGAGTACCCATGCCCTAGAATAAGAGAAAAATGCAGTATAACTGAGCACAACTATGCGAGGGAGGTAAAATGTCTTGCCCTAAATAGTCTTTAGGGATAGCTCTTCCCATGTTGACACAGAAGTGCTAGGACCCCATGCAAGCCAAACACAACATCCCAAAGGCTCTTGTGGTACCCCCCAAGTGAACAGGACTGGGCACCACGCCTGCTAGAGGTGGCTCTTTGGTGACTGTGAAGGCTTCAGCACGACATGAGGAGAAATGTGCTCACTCTTTTCTTTCCTTAGGCTCTTTTTGAAGGAAAGATGATAGAGGCATTTTTTCCCAGATACAACGGTGCATTTTCCCAGAGAGCACTAGAAAGAAACAAGAGATCACAGGGTAAGGTGCCAAAAAGAAAAGGTGAAGAAAATGAATCACCAGATGGAAAAAGGCAAAAGGGCACCTGAGAAGGAAAAAACGGCACTAAGAACTCTCTATGAAACTACATGCTACAAAGCAAATAATTCAGGAAACAATTGACACGAGAAGAAACATGGACATGAAATGGACTTTTCCCTAGAATAAGAGAAAGATGCAGTATAACTGAGAACAACCATGCAAGGGAGGTAAAATGTCTTGCCCTAAATAGTCTTCAGGGATAGCTCTTCCCATGTTGACCTGTAAGTGCCAGGACCCCATGCAAGCCAAACACAACATCCCAAAGGCTCTTGTGTAACCCCCCCAAGTGAACAGGACTGCGCACCACACCTGCTAGAGGTGACTCTTTAATTGGTGTGTGTGGAGGCTGCAGCCCGACATGAGGAGATATGTGCTCACCTCTGCTGACAGCCATCAGGAGCTGCCACGGTGCATGAGTCGCCCCCACCTCGGTGTTGCTGTAGTGAGGGCATAACAGGACAATGTGGTGTGTGGGTGTGACAGGGCCAGCCTTGTGCACTGCTTTGGTGGCCAAATCAGTAGGAACACTCTAGGCTGGTCAGATGAGAGACCTGCTCAGTGAGGAACTGAGTTATAAGTTGTGCTGCTGGTCTGAATTTAAACTAGAAGAAAGAGCTCTTGAGTGGGAATGATCAAGCCTTAAATCTCAACGGACAAGGGCTAGGATGCAGTACGTGCAAGCATACTCTTTTGATGTCATGAGCTCTTTGAAAGGATCCCTATAAATTATCGTCAGATACCAAAAATGAAAGAGATTGTTGTGTTAGGTATTGTATAAATATTAATAATTGTATGGCCAGATAGGGTCCATGAAGACGTCTTCCCACTAGAGGTATGACATGTTTGCCCCATAGGATGTAACTGTCCTGCTATGAGAAGCCTCCATTGGAAAAGGACACGGGAGGGGCTGGGATATAGAGACTTATTTGTAGATGCAGAAGTGAGTGTAAGAGTGAGCGTGAGGCACCAGGTTGAAACAACAGGATAGTGGATGGGCTGGGGCCCTAATTGGCCTCACTCAGACCTTGCAAGGGCCATGTGGGGCATTGAGAATTAGGGGCATATTCACAAGGGGTTGCTAACGCCCACTCTGTCATTTTTAAAACGCAGGGATGCGCCGCATTCACAAGAATGCGGTGCACCCTTGCGTTTCCCCTAGCACTGGTGCAAAATCTAGCTGTCTAGCGGCAATGCAGGCATCCTTGCACCATAGTGCAAGGGTGTCTGCATTGAGATGAATGATTGTTCATGTGCAGGAAGGTGTCCCTTCATGGCGATTTGCTGTTTTTGGGTGTGCTGCACAATGCAGCACACATTGAAACAGCAAAAACGAGGAGAAATTAAGCATTTCTCCTCTTTTCGCCATGTTAAGGCCAGGTTTTCCGTGGTGTTAATTTTGGCGCTGCATCTTATTTACGCCACCCTTGTAAATAGGGGGCAGCATTAAAAACAATAGGTGTTGCGGCGGAACGCCCACCGCAACACCCATTGCACCCTCCTTTCAAGCTAAGTGTAGCATGAAAATGGGCTTTATTTACATGGTGGCATTAAGCCACGTTAAGTGGCTTAACACCGCCTTGTAAATAAGACGAAGGGTTTATCGCCACAGGAATGTCATCAAAAGTGACGTTCCTGTGGCAATAGGGGCTTGTAAATATGCCCCGCAGTTCTTAAGTTAGATCCAAACAGCAGTGATGCATTTCATTCCAGAGGGTCTGGTGAATAGCTGTCATTTTGTACAAAGGGTACATGGAACTGGAGCTTTTCTAAGGGTCGCTGATGATGTTTATACTGATTTATAATTTTAGGAACTATGCACATTAAAAGCCTTTTTTTACTGTGCAAAGTGCTGGGTTCTGCTCTCTCACCCTTTCAGACATATTCATGTAATATTATATCATGTGGTTACAGGATACAAGATAACAAAAATGAAAAGAAAGAAGATCCCAAGACAGGTTCAAGGTGAAAAGCAGAAAAGAAATAAAACAAGATAAGGAGAAAACATGCAGCAGTCGCAGCAGGATAAATGGCTAAAATAATGACAGGCCAATGTCCTGAGTCGCAAGCCCTCATCGAATGGAGAGGGAGTCATAGGGTCACAATTGTAATATGCACAGAGGAAGCCAGATGCCACAGCTCGGCCAGGGCAGATTTCTATAGGAGCCACAGGAATGAGACCAAAGAGAAGAGTTCGATGAATAGAAACCCTCCTCCCCCCAGAGGTCCCCAGATGGAACAAAACATAGACTCCATCCAACACAGTTGGCAACAGGCTCTCAACACTGGCAAGGTCGAATGTCTCCCCAATGCAGCATGTGGGCTGGATCAGACCAGGTTCAAATCAAAATGAGGGTATCCATGGATGTTTGGGTCATTTATCTACATTTGCAGCTCTCTCCAGCATTCCCACAAGGCCCCAACAGGAGATATGGATGCCAACAACAGTGATGGCCCTCAAAGGACATATCACCCTCTGATCACCTTTGGCTCATTCTTCAAACACCGCAGCTCAATGCATGCCTTCCCCGTTTAAATCTACCAGAACAGGAAGCACACGGGAGGAGCAGAGTAACTAATGCAAGCTGACACCGCTCCAGCAGCCACCTCCGTGTTGGCTCCTTTGTCCCTGACTCTGGAAATTTTAAAACACTGGGGCCTAATAAGTGATAAGGCGCCCATGTTTATCCAAGACGTTGGGTGAGGTTTGTGGAGGGCTTTGTTGTACCGTCTTCTTGATAGAAAACATGCATCCAGCTTTTATCACGTGCTATGCTTGGTGAGTGAAGGATATATACATCTATGCACCTACCAATGAGGAAGGAAGTACATTCTCTAGTCCTTCCAATGACCCACACTCATTGATACAGCACTTGCTTTCCTTCACAAGCCACAGATTGTTGACAGCAGAAGAGGGGTGCTGCCTGCCTGTCCTTGTTGGCATCCACAATCCTTTCAAACATGTCTGCTATCTTCTGCACACGATCTTTATCACATGCTGCAGCCCTGCAGCAACAACAAGTCAGTGCAAAATAATGATAAAACAATATATTCAAAACGTTTCTTCCATTTGACTTTTGTGTACCTTACTTCCAATGCTTGTTGATGTGATAAGAAACTAAATAGCACAAAAAGGAAAAACCCATATTGTATCCCTTTCACACATTCACACTTCACCAATCTTCTATGAAAGCCAGATCCTGTGGCTGTATGCAAAGCAACATCAGTGAAAGAGAGGGGAGTCAGAAAAAGATGACTCGGGTGTACTAGGAAAGGGATAACGGCACTGAAATGCAGGGCAGATGAAAGAGAGGAGCCGGGAGAACTGAGTGGAGGAGAGAAGGAAGGAGTAGTGCAATCTTGGCTTTGGGGTTGGAGGTTGGGGCAGAAAAAGAAAAGAAGTAGGAAGCGCCTGTAGCAACAGAGGTGAACAGAAAGGGTGAGTTGTGTCCATTGTCATGTCATTCCCATATTTAAGGAAGGCGACAGAGATGGAAAAAGTCAGCTGTATGAAGAGTAAGCTCATAACTTTTGCTTACACCATATTTCACTCTACTTGCTCAAAGAGCGAGCATGTTGACCTTGGGCATCATAATAACATTCTGGGAACGCAAATAATCTACCCTAGTGAAATACATCCCAGTGCCCAGTGAATATTTGAAATGAACTGTGAAGATACACTGTTGCATTGTGGGTTTCATCAATTTCACATCTTGTGTCAGGTTTAGGCTCTCAAAAAAAATCAAACACATTCCTTGGCCTCTCTAGTGATTTTCTCCTGAAATTACATGTCAGAGCTCCCTAGTCTGACCAGCACAGCTGCCACACAATGTAGCAATGTCCTTTTAAAGGCCATGCTCACTTCATGGACATCCATCGTGTATGTCTCCATGAGTGGTGCACGTTCAATGTTCACAATTGACAGAAAAAAGAGCAAGGATTAACCTATATCAAATTCAAAATATATTTTAGTGCAATATCTAGTTGAGGGGAGGAAGCGAATGGAGATTTATGAAGTGCCAAAGAAAGCTGCATGAAGATGCTGTCCATTTCTTGTGTAACCAATGAATTGTTGAAATGCACCCTGGTGCCTGGGGCGAAATTTGCATTGCTCAAGGAATGATGGCCTAAATGGAGAGTATCAAGATGTTAATACTAAGACTTTTTCGAGTTTCCTTTAAGAGGTATAATCTCTTGCTCTTTTATTAATGTTTAGAATAGGAATCAGAAAGTAGTTGGGACCCTTACAGAGGAGACAAACCCCAGTCGAGATTCTCACTTAGCACATTTGGACGAAAGGAGGTTTGGAAAAAGAGAAAATCGTACAGTAGAAACTCAAACAGCAATTAGAAAAGCTGTCTACAAAGGATCTATGACATGTAAACAAAAACAACAACTTTTCTAGCATTGCTAGTTAGAAATGAAGAACTTTGATATAAAAGATCAGAAATAATGGCTGATTCTAGTGGTATGAAAGTGAAGAAGGACAAGGATACCCAGTGGCGTAGCAAGGTCAGGTGGTACCCGGTGCGGAAAATTTCTTTTCACCCCTGGCTTGACAAAATGGCAAAAATATGTGTTTAAAACACATATTTTTGCCATTTTGTCACCCCCCTCAGTGATGACACCCGGGGCAGCCCGCACCCACCGCACCCCCTTCCTACGCCACTGAAGATACCCACTTGACTTTCAACACTTGCGGAGGTTTCTGGAAAAACAAGGAGGACGAGATGTCTCCATTAGACCTGTCAATATATAGCCAATTTGGTAATATCTAATGTTTTTAAGAAGGAGAAGAACATTCTAGAAGGGAAAAAATCACCGTTGGTGAAATTAACAAAGCAATACAAGAGCTGACAAATAAGGAGAGGGGGTCAGATAGTCGCCAAAGAGACCTTTATTAACAAAAACAATATTACCAACATGAAGGAGTGTGGTTATTAACACATTTGCATTAATACATTTTTTTACTTATTTTGTCAGAAAATTCACTATTGCTTTATTTAAAAAAAAATAAAAAAATGCCATCCACACTGATTTCATTCTGTATTGTTGACTCTATATTGGTTGTGAAAAAACAGAAAATGTTATAAATAATGTCCTTCAGTTATAGGTAAGGCACATCGAGGGTTTACATCTGGAGAGTGAGGTCAAACCTGTACAATTATTGTGACTACATAATCAAAGCTATCTTTAGAGATGTATAGCTGTGATGCAGATTTTTTTTGTATAAAATCCACTTGTTATGTCTTTAGCAAGCAAAATAAAGAGTATCATTTGGGAGAGATCTGGTATGAACATGTAAAAATACCACAAGTGACTTTCATTTTTCATGTGAAACTTAACAAAAGATAAATGTAAATACGTACTGATAAAATAATAAATATAGATGAAAACGTGCCACAGCTATAGCCGTAGTTATGATGCAACAATAATACTTACATGTCTTAGCACGTGAAAGCATTGTTTTCAGTCGATATACAACCCATAATATATTGAGAAATAGGGAAGTAATGAAAAATGTCAAGAGAAAAGAAAAAAAGATGAAATAGAGGTACCCAATAGGCATACCAGCCAACACAGAATGTGACTCAGCTGGCTTCCTGTAAGGATGAAGTAATAAAAAAAACTACAAGAACCAAATACCTACTGTTCGACCTAATACATAGTCAAAAGCAAATGCAAAGTTGCAGCAAAACTGTTAGAGAATGAATAGTTTATTGATAGGTTAAACATTACAATTTAAAATGCAGATAGCAACACTTCATATATTCTACCCTTCCAATACAAGAACAAAGCATTTCTTAAAAGACTCTCTCAAAAAGGTCAGAATTAAAATCGATCTGCTTTCAGTTAAATCTTTTAAAAAGGTTGATATACAAGGAACACTGCTACCAGACCCTTCCGGAAGGGGCTCCTCTTTGCTAATGACCTGCGGATACTTGGTAAGTGAATGGAGTTGGGTCCCATGCTGCCAGCACACACTAGTTCTGGGACCCTGCTTCAGGATGCCTTTGCATTAGCAGTTCAATTGAAAGATATGCTAGAATCAAGAGTGAAGGGCATATTTACAAGGGCATTGCGCCACCGGAGAGTCACTTTTTCCGATGCTCCGGTGGCGCAATGCCCCGTTCCATATTGACAAGGCACCGCTAAGCCACTTAGAAAATATGGCCCTCCTGGCTGCAGTTTTCTGTGGCAAAGGGGCGTGCAATGGGTGTTGCTGTGGGCATTCCCACGCAACGCTCATTGCTTTTTGATGCTGCGCCAGATTTATTAGGATCTGTAATTCTGAGGCAGTGCCAAAACTAACACCTTTCAAAAGGAGGCGTTAGAGTGGCACGACGAGGAGAAATACTTTTATTTCTCCTAATTTTTTGCTCTTTCTGCAGCACACATAGAAGGAGCAAAACTTCATTAATTATTGTTTTTGTGCAGGAAGGGATCATCCCTGCATCCAATGGTGCAGGGGTACCCTTGAGCTTTATTAGCACCGGCGCAAGGGAAAACACAAGTGTGCGTCGTATTCTTGTAAATAGGGCACATCCCTGCATTTTTTAATGATGCAGCGCGGCGCAGCTAAATTCCTTGCGGTGCGGGGCTGAGCTACTTAGGGGCCGATTTCGATCTCGCTCGGAAGGGCTCCGAACGCAATCCGGGCGGAAAAAGTACGAGCCGTACGCGTGTTGTTGGACCGATGCGTACAGCTGAACGAGCGAGCAAGTACGATGCGAGAAACGCGAAATCGCTGACCGAGTCATTTCCGGGTCCGAACCGCTCCGTACGTCTCATCCGTAAGCAAACCGTGCCGCGCAATGGAGGCGATTTCCGATCGAGCCAGTACGATGCACGATTCGGACAGCCGGATCGAGTCGGAGCCTCCGACACGTCAACGCTCCGGGAAGCGGACTTCGGGGGTCCGCACCGGACCACCCTTCACCCGTAGCCTTACGAGTCGATCACAGGGGGGACCCAAGGGTCCCCCCTACACATGCATGTACGGTGCGGGTGGCACAGACGCGTCCCCACTACAGGGGGCGCCCTTGTGCGCAACGTACCTTTTCCGTCAATGGGAGCCTATGTACGCGTCGCACAACAGGCTCCCATTGACTTCAATGGGGCTCCGAGCGACCCGTGTCCGTCAGCGCTTGTTCGCATCGTAGTCGGGCGGTCGGAGCCCCGGAGCACGAGTCGGTCGGGAAGCTCTACGGGCGCCAGTCGGCCGTAGGGCTTTCCCAGCGAGATCGGAATCGGCCCCTTAGTTGTAAATATGCCCCTGAGTTTCTTTGGGGTTTCCTCAGGTAGACTATGGTATCTGTATCCGATTGGATTCAGGAGTCTGGCAGTGGAGGTTGGTGTTATATTACTCCAATAGAGTTGTTGCGAGATCCAGAAAAGTCAAGGGGTCTTCTCAGGAGCTGTGTGTCAGTTCTATGCAAACACTTGTCTAGGGCCACTTGGGTGGATCTGACTCCTAGGCGAATGAAGCAGGAATGCAAGAGTTTCCTTCTGAGCTGTAAAAGATGCAGGCACAGGCATAATACGAGCATTAATGATTCGAGTTTAGTATCACACCCCCTACAGCACTGCAGACTTCTCTGAACTTCCAGGGTTGAATGGATTTTAATGGAAGCAATAGACATCTGCATCTGATAAATCTGAGGTGTGTTGAATGTTTCAGGTTTATAGATAAATAAAGATGTTGGGATGGTGAGGTGAAAGATTAA
The DNA here is from genome assembly GCA_963921515.1 of Calotriton arnoldi. NCBI lineage: Eukaryota > Metazoa > Chordata > Amphibia > Caudata > Salamandridae > Calotriton > Calotriton arnoldi. The sequence goes on along the minus strand of CAWUFW010007155.1, from coordinate 376,795 downwards.
AAAAGTAACTGCGCCTTGGAAAGGTTTTTAAAGGCATCCAAGTTGGTTTTAAAGCAAAAGTTCTTTGCAGCTGTTTTGGCCATTGTTTTGAATAGAGTGTAGTCTGGTCAAGAGTCCCACAGTGTTTTAGGTGAAGACTGAAAAATTGTAATAGTAACATTCTTGTTGGATCTATTTAAAAATCACATACATATACATTACATTCTTTATATAAGGCATCTGAGTTAATAACAAGTACGTAAAGCATTTCGTGATCTTCAGTGAGGTAATGAACAGCTGTGGAAACAGTGTAAAACACAGGAATGCATGTGTTAGAAGGTGGTTCTGACACTATGGGCCGCCCGGATTTTTCGCTTTTTGAGCACCTAGGTGTTGAGGTTTTACTGTGGGAGAGCCTCATCAATTGGGACTCCTCCACAGTGAACTCATGAGGAAAGAGACTGCATGTGGATTTTACTGGTGTCCCCCTAGCTTGACTAGGCCGCTGCGCAGCAGCTGGAGTTAGGGGCACCAGACTGGTTACATGCAGACACCTGTGTACATGCGTGTGCACACGGGTAGGGGCTGCGCAGGGGAGATTCTTGGCGTGCGCAGTCCAGGAGCAGCTACAAAGTGAATGGTGTGGTAGGACTTATGCAGAATTGGGTGGTGACACGGAATAGGCCTTATACACTAGGAAGGAACATGCCAGGGGAAGTTAGTGTGCTTTACTGTGTTTTTCACTTCATTATTCCCCTATGGGGATGTGGAGCCCATGTGCTAGATTAACTTCCATAAGGCCTACAGATTCCAGACACGAACTAAAGTCCACTGTAGCGGATGTGAAAAGAAGTATTTTGCAGAGTCCAGAGTCATATTTGTACTGCTTTTGGGTCATCCAGAAATGTTACATCTCTCTGAGTCAGATCATAACCAGGGCCTGGCTGGGGGTTGACCTCAGCAGGCTGGATTGATGACCTTTCCCTCCCAGAGCGAAGACCTCCTTTCCACGAATGGAAGATAGGCGGAGCTACAGGCTCATCCATCAGCAGCTATCGCTGGGTGCCAGGCACCAGGCTGCACCTAGGAGGGAAGGGCTCTGGTTTCAGAGACCATGTGGCCAGAGACCCTGGACGACGCCATTTTGAGCAAACCCAGAGGCTGGACAAGAAGGAGGGAGCAGGGGCAGGGAAGTGATGTGGCGCTGTTGGATAGGACCAACAGAGACTTCCTGCCAGCCCCCTACTCAACTTTTAAAAAGGGCTTGCACAGGAAGAGAAGCTCTCTCTGGGGTGTGGTCTGCGGAGGCTGAAGGTGCTGGAGCCTGGCGCAATGGGCTGTTGGAAGGAGGAACCCCCTGACTGTCCCCCAGGGCCCTGCCAGCACCAGAAGAAGAGCCCAGGACCAGTGCGCAGAAGCAGAGGCCTCTGCGCAGGGAGAAGAGAGGCCAAGGAGGAGAGACAGGCGAAAGGCTGGCGCAGGGAGCCAGTGAAGACAGCTCCCTGCCGAATCCCCCCTCTCAGAGACCCCGAGGGTGAAGGAGAGTGTTCCCCGTGGCTGGGGCTGGCCACCAGGAGCAAGAGGACGCGAAAATGGGGCAGATCGGACCCCCAGGGGCTGGGATATGGCCCCCGGAAGGTGAGCGACCTTTGACCCCTGGGGAGAAAGGGAAGCCGGGGAGCGCCGTCGCGCTCCCCGTGAAGGTGACCCAAGAGGGGCCCGGGACCCCATCCCCGGGCCCCGAAGCAAAGCCGGGGAGCGCCGTCGCGCTCCCCGTGAAGATGTCCCCCACACGGGGTGCCAGGAGCTCACCCTGGCCCCCGCCGAGCAAGTGAAGATGGGGGCGGGGGGGGAAAGTGCTGTCGCGCCCCCCCCACGAAGACAGGAGGCGGGGGAGCGCCGTCGCGCCCCCGTGAAGAGTGGCAAAAGGGGGCCCGGGACCCCATCCCCGGGCCCCGAAGTCAAGTCGGGGAGCGCCGTTGCGCTCCACGTGAAGATTTCCCCAGGGGGAGGGGCCAGGAGCCCACCCTGGCCCCCACCGAAGCCAAACCGCAAGATGGAGGGGAGCGCCGTCGCGCCCCCGAAGAGGTCCGGGGCCCGGGGCCCGGGACCCCATCCCCGGCCCCGAAAAGCAGGCGGAGGCCGGGGGAGTGCAGCCGCACTCCCCCCGAGGTCCGGCACGTCTGCCCGCCAGAGCGGGCAGGCCAGAAATGCATTGCCGGCTCCCGCGGCAGCACGCGAAGGTGCTGGCCGGGCGGGGAGCCGGCGGGGGCAGCCGGGGGTGGGCTCCCCGAGCTGCCCTCCAACAGGAGGACATGCGGGGGTCCCGGGTGGGACCGGGGCCCCCCCAAAGTAGAACACCAGCACCGCGCGAAGTCCCGGGTGGGACCGGGACCCCAGAGAGAAAAGGAGGGGCCCGGGTGGGACCGGGCTCCGAAAATTGGCAGGAGCGGCCGGGGGTGGGCTCCCCGAGCCGTATCCCTTACCTGGGGGTCCGGGTGGGACCGGGCCCCCCACCGAGGAAGGCGCTAGGCGCGATGTCTGGAGAAGGGCATCCCCTGGAGATGAAGAGGTGTAATTGCACCAGAACTGCATTTACTCACGGTTATTCCTTTTTGGAAGGACTGAAGGTCACATATGTAATGTGAAGGTACCTGTGTAAGGTGATGTCATAAGCAAAGTGGGTTATGTTGCCAGACACTCCTGCTAGGGAGTCTGGCTGTATATGCGTAATCCTGTGATTTCATCTGTGATGCCTTTAGGGGCTGTAATTGCAATGCATTCTAATGATCCACAAAGGTGCTGAGTACTGTCATTCTAAAGTGTGCGTAAACATGTATTCTTGCTGCTGCGCTTAAGTGAGGAACAACCCAGACTGTTAGCCCTGAATATGTAGGGGTGCATACTGTATGGTCAATATAAGATGCTCAGTCAGGGTTATGTGTCACTAGGGCAGGTGAACCTATTTGTAATGCGTGTTGAGGTAATGGGGTGGGTCGCCACTGGGATGGTGCCAGTGCGCAGGGCCCTCGCTCCAGGTTATGCTCAACACACTGCATTAGGGGGCAAGTTGATGTGCATACATGGGAGTAGTGGTACTAGACCCCACCCCCCTTTTTGGGAGGGGTGGAGATGTTACGCACTGTCACAAAGTAATTCCAACAGCTTATGTATATTTGTAAATTGGTGCATAGTATTGAGTAGTGTGTGTGTTTAATAAATGTACTCTTACTTTTATAAAGCAAAGTACAGGCTGGACAACCAATTATTGAGTGTTATTTCTGCGCACCTGCAAATGGCGATTACTAGCCCACACCACCTCCCTTGAGTAAAGCCTCAGACTGCTCTGCAACGCTACCCTCTGAGAGTCAGGCGCTACAATTGGGTGCTTGGTTCCCAGTGAAGGACAAATGTAGTCATGTTATTTGTGCAGGCCTCACAGATACTGCCTCGTTTTCCAACAGCATGGGACTGCCTGGGAGAGTATAGAAGTTTATGAAATGTTAAGGATGGCATTGTAATGAACGAAACAATGTATAGTCATGTAAATAAATTGAGGAAAGAGTGTGTGCAGCTATGAATGATTGCGAACGAGTGTACCCATAGCAGCAAACATCATGTGATAATATCAGATGATATCAAACGTGAGAATACAAACATATTTGAATAATGGATGCATGAAAGAACAAAGTGAAAATCTACAGCCAGTTCCCTCAGAAGTCTAAGGATGTATGCATTTAGCATATGAGTAAGATTCAGTGTTCCACGTAAAAAAAGGAAACCAAAAAGGAAAATATCTAGCTGATATATAAGTATTCCAAAAAATCAGAGGAGTGTTCAGGAGGAATTAGGCAGTCCAGCACACATCCCCCTACTATCTGGAGATAATCAAATAATCAAGTATGCTGTTCCGTTGAATAGTCAATGCTCATTGGTATTGATTTTAAAAACAAAGTAGAGGGGTCATATAGAAGCAACCCGTATAGTATGCTTGGGCCCTCCCGCACAAAAGTGACATGCTTCATCATCAGGCGGTGCTCCTTGCTGGGCGGGAGCTGCAATGCTCAAGGGGCCCTCAGAGGGAACTCTTTGCTGGAGATCTTTTCTACTTAACACTGCTGGTGGTTAAGCAGTAGGGTAGTGCCCTGCACCTAGCTGTAGTAGATTGAGAGAGGGTGGATTAAAATTGGCCCTGGGCTGCCAAATATTCACTATTCATTGATGCTGGAAACTCATGCCAAGGTTAAAAACAAACAATGAACCAGTGAGGATAATAATGAGCCTCAGATTCTCAATCAAAAGGTCAACATGTTTCTTGCCTAGGTGTGCTCTCAACGAGTCAATAGCAATTCATCAGGACCATGTGTTGATACCCTAATCTACCTGGAGGGTAGAGTATGCTATTATGTATGTGTACTGGGTAGACTATAAGTCCCACATTATGTGAGAAATTAGTGAAGAAAGAAGAAATAAAAGGAAAGTTGCATATTGGAGATCTTTAGTTAAAAGATTAAAAGGATTGAATGGGCCCCTTAGGACGCTATGGAGCCACTTCTCGAGCTTCAAATTGTAGGCCTGAGAAAGCGCGGTGGAGAATCTACCAACTAGCTGGCATCCTGAAAATCAAGTATATAAGAAAATCAGGGATATACAAGTATTGCCTAGTTATGCTAAAATCAACAAGATAGCCCCTCAACTATAAATCAACATAAAGTCAACAAAAAGTACACACAGAATAAAAGTTTCTCATCTAAGATAGTAAGGTACATTAGACCACTCTTTCACTACAAAAGACTTTAAGCAGCTGATCTACAACTATTATGCTGTGGTGTCCTGATACAATACTTAACTTGCTTGGGCTCGTCATAAGTCATTGTTCTGGCCTTCTAGGTGATCCCAAAAAACGGACCTAAAAGAGAAGAAGACATTTTTCACTGAACAGTAATCTGTGTGAAATTGTGAGAAATGTAAATGTTGTGATTAGAGTAGATACCCTGACATTTTTTTTAAACAAATTTATGTATGCTGATGCAACAGTATAATCACACCCCACACAGTTATGTGTTATTATGCTTCTGTTGTGGTCCCACTCTATGAACCATTTGAATATGAAGTGATTAATAGTCAGCATTGCCACAGATTTAGGTACAGACAGTGGCGTCACTAGGGGGGTGCGGGGGGGTGTGGACCGCACCGGGTGACACCATCACATGGGGTGACACCTTTCCCAAATGAGACTATTTACTAAATAGTCTCATTTGGGAAAGGTGTCACCCCATGTGATGGTGTCATGGGATAAGTCGTGAGGGGGTGACACCATGAGTTACCGAGTTACCGCACTGGGTGACACCAACCCTAGTGACGCCGCTGGGTACAGAATTACTTAAAAATGTGCTTGAGACATCACTTTCTGACACTTGATGAAGGCCATAGAGGTCGGTAAAAAAATGTATTCTATTTTCCATCTCTTTACTGTGTTATTTTAATAATATCACCTCTTCTTCAACACTTTCTAATTAATATCTTAAATGCCATGGATCCTCTTCTGAAACTTTGCAGACCTCCTGTCCATAGCAGTCTATCTCTTGTCAAATGACTGTAGCTTCTTACTTGTGCCTTCTATGAAAGTTTTCAGTGCCTTGATTCCGTTTTTGTCTGATAAGGAACTGGACCAGAGGATGATTTGATTAATCATGGATGATAATTTCATGATCTTTTTTAATCTCTGTTAGAGGCAGCACTAATCTCCTTCCTCGCCGGTGCTGAAACGCCAGGATCTATCCCTTTTCCGATCCTTGAAAAGATCCCATAAAAGAAGACACTATACTTGTAGTTTATCTTCACAAGTTCTGCATACCTTCAATTTTTGTTTCTACAATTCACTTGACATGATAAGTGTGAAAATAACTTTAAATTTAGATGAGCAGTTGAAAGCAATTATTGCTATTCAGTTTGGAAGCCCAGAATTTATTGCCGTATAAGCTGAGGCTGGTAGCTAATGTTACTGATAGAAAACAGTGATAACTATATTAATCCCAACCTAAACTGCTATCTCAATTCATTAATTCATTCCGCATTTTTATGTGCATAATGCCTGTTAAACCAACCCCCTATGTGATAAGTTACATAGTATATACACTATCGAGCTGAGCAGTTTACACTCCTAATAATCAAAAGCCATATTCAATATTGCGAACACATATGGACAATATTGGTCTTAAAGACTTATTCCCTTCAGCTCAATGATCAAGTTCTGTACGACGACTCAAAGACCGGTCTGTTATTGAAGGTTACTGCATCTTATCTTATATTCAAAATAAAGTAGAGCAAGTCATTACATTAACTTTAAAGGTGCTTCACCCCAATTTAGGAGTATTTCTACGAGAGAACAATATTCTCATTCAAAAACTTTATTGGTTATTCCAAGATGATCACTTTAGTACAATCTTAAATTCATTGGTTAGTTAGGTTATTGTACTTAATTATACAGTGCACTTTGAAGTTGGGTTCTGGAATTTATATGCTTTATAAATCAATGAAAATGAGTGAAATTAAAATATTATCAACACAACACACAATATAATATGGGAAACTACCATTACAACGCAGGCATTACAACGTAATGCCTTTACAACAGCCTTAAATTCAGATGCCAGTCTGGGTGTATCAGAAGTATACAGGCTTCGGCCGGGTGGTAACTCCACTGGCAGATGTGGTGCCATTACATAACAGGGGCTGCAGCGGTTCACAAACTGTGACTTCAATGCCGTGGCTCACCCTTTTTTCAGTGTTTGATGTTCTTTTTGCCGCAGTCTTCTCCAATTCACTGGGGAAACTAAAAATCCTCCAATTTCTGGAGTGAATGCTAATTACAAAGACAGAACACAGACTGAATATGCTTCTTCATCAGACAGTATGGTGGATTCTATATCAAATTTAAAGAATTTCTGCTAGCAGCCATATGTTTTTAAGTTACCTTTGAACTCTAAATCAGTCCTTGATCGTCATACTATGGTGTCATGCTTGTTCCAACCACTACCAAACTTATTATCTTGCTTTTTTAAGATCCACCTACCCCTAAGTACCTTTTTTCCATCACTTCACCTTGCTTCTCAGACCTTAGCTACAACATCTGGACCAGTTTGCTGAGTTCTCTCCTTAAGTCAATGCATTTGTGGGATGATAGTGAATAGCTCCCAAAAGCAGTTGCAAATATGTACTTAACTACTGACGGTGCTGCCCTGGGAGCAGGGCCGTCTCAAGGGGGCAGCAGCCAGAGTTCTTTGAACCACACCCCACACTTTTCAGGGTCCTCTATGACATTGCTAAATGTGTTTCTATATTACAAATAACAGACTTAGGGGCATATTTACAATGAAATGTCAGAGCGCGGAGCTGCGTCAAATTTGGCAGCGCTCCAACATTTCCAAAACGCAGGGATGCGCCGTATTTACAACAATACAGCGAACCTCTGTGTTTTCCCTAGCGCTGGCGCTAAAATTAGCTGCCTAGTACCAACGCTGGTACCCTTGCAAGGGTGCCTGCGTTGCAGGGAATGATTGTTTATGTGCAGGAAGGTGTCCCTTCCTGCACATAAACAATCCATAATGGTGATTTGTTACTTCCATGTGTGCTGCAGTATTTCTCTTTGTTTCACCATTCTAACGCCTGCTCTTGCATGGTGTTAGTTTTTGGCACTGCCACAGATTTACACACCCTTGTAAATCTGGGGCAGCGTCAAAAAGCAATGGATGTTGCGGTAGAAAGCTCACAGCAAAACCCATTGCACGTCCCTTTCATGCTAAGTGATACGTGTAAAGGGGCCATATTCACAAGGCGGTGTTAAGCCACAAAAAGTGGCTTAGCGCTACTTTGGAAATATGGAGAAGGGTATAGCACCACCAGAACATCGCTAAAAGTGATGTTCTGGTTGCGCCATCCCCTTGTAAATATACCCTGTATCCTTCTCCATAAGGCAGGTAAACTTAGACGTCACCAGATGTCAACATAAAACCTGTGAAGGGCCCCAGATCACAGATCACTTTAGTTTCCTGAGCCCCACTGTTGAGGCATTGCAGAGTTTTACGAAACTACTGTGCAAATAAAATATGTAAACTTAATTGGAGGCGCTGATATGGAGCATAGCTTTCTCTTGAGGTATAATCTGCTTATTATGGTCACAAGAAACTCATGGACTGGAAAGCATCTCACCTACCAGCTTCAGGGCACCTTGCCTTGTTAACCAACAACTCGCAACGAGATCAATCAACCCTCCTATGTGAAAACAAATCTACCACAGTTGTTTGTGTTTTTTGGGTGGCTGGAGACCAGAACCATTTAAGTTATGAGTCTTACATCATCGCGCAGCATTTCAACCTGATGGGCAGTTGTTTAATAGAAAAAGTCCCAGGTACGCCTGCTGGAGCCACTGTCAGCCAAAAATCTATTCCGTCTTGAGCAAAACCACACGGAAAATGGACACAGAGGGATACCTGGCACTGAGGTCAACAGTTCTTCATAAGTGCACTCAGCGCCGTCTACAGAGCACGAGTTAATAGCGAACTCCTTAACCTTAAAGTTTCTCATCCATTCAGGCAGCTGGAGTTGCAACCGCAACGCCTCCGTCTATTGGCAGTTCCTGTCCTGTCCGGCCGGCCTCGCTGTCAGGAGGGAATCAAGGAAGAGGCTGGTTTGGGAATCGCGCACTTTGTTTCCCTGCACTTTACAGCGCTGGAACTGGTCCACCTGCCTGTGGGCCCGGAGCACTGATATGCTCATCAATCATTCTTTTTACAAGCCTTGCAACTTCTGCCGAGCCGAAGGGGGTGAATACCAGGGGTGTATCATGACTCATGAGGAGCTGCGCTTGAGCAGAGCCGAGGCCTGCTTTGTGCCTTCGAGTTGTCTAAAGTTAAGGCATGTAGCTCAGAGTTACTCTGTGTTAATTCACTTGAAAACAGTGAGCAGTGGTTGCCTCTGTTTGTTTCCTATTTCTGTCTTAAATGTGTGCATTAACTCGTAGAATGTCTTAGTTGTATCTATGAACTCTATGCCAGAGCTTAAAGTGCATAAAAATAGCATGGGAGCTATAAGGAGTGCAAGGGGACTGGGTCAGTTAATTTAAGGGCCAACCGGAAGTATGGGAACTGTTAGTATAAAATGAAAAATGATTGGACAGCGTTCCCAGTAGATCCCGCCCACTTCAACCTCTGCTTTATACACATAAGATGCGAAAAAACAAGCCCTTGGCCGTGGCTCTGTGCTGAGAAAGTGCAGCTCTTCATGATACTGCCCCGGGGCTGTGACTCACCAAGCTAAACACCACGCGCTCAGCATAGGGTATAACACTGCTAATCAGTCAGATACTTTTACAGGTGCCAAGCATTTCAAAGAAGGGTACTCTTTTGATTGAAAATGCGCCCTTTTGGCACAATTCACAACATTTGTATATCTGCAGATGCTGTTTTACAACCTCTTAGGGGTGCACATGCGAATCGTTGGAATTCACCAAGTTTTCCAAGAGTACGTCTGGAAGCTTAGGTCAGTCATAGGTTTCCAGAAGAGCTCCTGAAAATACAAAGCCTGTGTGGATGCATTTCTGCATGCATAATTGCTCATGATGTATAGTTAGTTACTCCTGGGAACTGCTTTGCTTTTTAACAAAAAGCTCTTCTTTATTGGGAAAATATTCTTCCCCTTGGAGAGGTTTCTCTCCTGACATCAGCCGATTTGAGGGCTCCAGACCCATTCACATACTGGAAAGGGATTTACTCCAGCCCTTGTCTTATGTAAGCCTCCTATAATTTTAAGGGTTATTGGCACTGTCAGAAATAAGGTTGTGACTCTTGAGCTTGTGGGTGAGGCCAAACACCAGGACATTTGTCTCTTGGAATGTTCACTTCCTGCCCCTGTAATAGGATTTACTCATGCACAATATTACACCGTCATAATTAATACTTATCCTTAATACTGTGCATGAATGAATCAATTTACCAGTTCAGGTTCACTTTTTATGAAAACGTTGCATTCGTAAATCAAACCACTTTTGTGTTTAGACTGAAATTATAAGCACAAATGACCTGGAGATCCCTAATCACATAATTTGCTTAATGCTTCTAATCTACACTCAAGTAATTTTTAACACCATTTTTAGGGGTACATGGTCTTGTTTCCTTGTGACCAGGACATTCTTTTTAACCACCGAGCTTTATTTTTACCAATCATTCTTTTGAAAGTTAGTGTGTCTAATTGGTACAATTTGAACGGAACCATCACTACAAGCACCACAATGCACTGATTTCATATCCGAAAGAGTCAGACTGAAAACAGTCTGTTTCACAGTGGTCAGTGCTGTTTTGCAGAAGTAAAAAAAAATCAGTGTTGGTATCTTGCATACATAGACATATTTATAAGCCTCTTGTCTGACACAGAAGCTAAAATAAACACGTGGTGGGGCGTGGCCAACTACAGAGGGAAATTGCCGCACGGTAGCTTCGCTCCGTCGCGCCACTCCCTAATTATCCTGTTTTCCCTTCATTGACCCGAACATACTCGGCTGTAAGAGCGCTCACCTGGCCCCCGAAGGGTGCCTGCCCGCTGTGCCGACGGCTGCCCCGATCGGAGAGACCTGGGCGGAGTGAGCCGACCCGACCTGTGCTGCGGGGCCGGCGGAAGCAGGGGGCTCCGAGCGGATTCCCGGCCGCGCCCGGGCAATCAACGCTGCGGCTGCGGCGTGCATCCTGGGCCTGCCGCCGAGACGAGGGGGGCGCGCTGAGGCAAGAAACCAGCCGCAACGGAGCCGGTGAGGCTTCCGCCTCCCTGCCACCCCCGCGAAGGACCGCCGGTGCACACGCGCGTCCCGAGGGCCGGCTGCCGCCTGCGTGCATATCTGTGGTGGCGGTCACGGCCATGGGCCTGCTGGGGCTAACTGGACGGGCACGGAACGCCCCATTGGATTCTGTTTGCTTGCCTGGGCTTCCCCCCCCTCTCTACCTCTGAGACTTTGTGGTCCTCTGCGCGCCTCTACGCCATCGGCCGCAGAATAACACCCCGGGAACTCCCATATGATTACATCTACCATGCGCGCTGGAAGCGAGACCTGAATAGCTTGCTAGTTTGAGGCGGACTTTGCTCATTCTCTAATGTTTTAAATTTGCACTTGAATTTTAAACTGCACTGATATTTCGTTGCACCACTGCGCCTACCTGTACGCTTCTAACCGCTGTTTTCACCGCATTGCTCCCCGGTCCACCACGGGATTTACCGATTGCTGTGGAGGGAGCTGCGGTCACATCAACTTCCGGGTAGGAGGCGAGGGGAGGCGGGGATCCGCTGTCAGCAGATCACCTACTGCAGAGTATAAAACTGAATGCGAAGGCGCGCCAAAGGCAAGCCCGTCTGCGCCCGTCCGCGTCCGGCCGGGACCAGGGGCTACAACCCCTGCCCCTTTTCTTGAAGACACAAGGACTTACTCCCAAGAACTGCTACATGAACTTCGGCCTAAGCCAAAACTGAAATGCAAGTTTCTTAAACCAGGTAGCTCGATTTCTAATTGTCCCTGCTGTGGTTTTTCTTTTACCATACTACCCAGCAGGGAACATATGGCTAATACCACTACTCCCATGAATCATATCACACAGATGCCCTTCTCTGTTAAAAATAAGGCAGCTCTCTCTAAGGAATTTACATTTTTTAATATAAATTGTAGGTCACTTCCCAAACATAAGGAGGATATTTTTGACCTCTTATTGAGCATACAACCAGATGCCATTTTCCTTACGGAAACATGGCTACATGAGGGCTCAGGACCCGATGTTGCGATCGCCTTACCACCCAACTATACGATCATTAGAAAGGATTTCGTGGATAAAATTGGAGGTGGGATTGCATTAATTTATAACACTTCTTATACTTGCAAATGGGAGGACCTACCCTTTAAAGGCTGTGAGGCCAGTTTTTTTAAACTTTCTCTCACATCTCAATTCACCCTCTCTGGGATTTTGATTTATCGACCACCGGGACCTGCAAGTTCATGGGCATTGACGTTTCCGGAACTTATCGCCCCTCTGATGTTAGAAGCGACAAATTTCACTATCTTGGGAGACTTAAATATTCATTTTAATGACCCTACATGCACTATTAGCACCGCTTTGATGGCTGATTTGGCAGCCATGAACGTTCTACTCTGCAACTCAGGTCCCACCCATAAGGCGGGATATTTATTAGACCCAATTTTTTCCAATCTAGCCAGTATCTCATGTCAGACAGCCATCCCTATAATCTGGTCAGATCATTTTTTGGTCGGTTTTAAGGTGAAACCGGAGCTGCGGTGTGAGAACTCTTTTAGTTCTACTATCAAATCGGGGTCTAGAAACTGGAAGAATCTAAATTTGGATCTATTTAATCAACATCTCATGAATAATATTCCTGCCATCACCTCAATTAATATAGCGGATGCAGACACTATCCAAACCTGGATTACGACATCTATAGATGCTTGTCTTCCAATTTCTAATAAAAAAATGAATAATCATCGCCCTCCTGCTCCTTGGTTTTCGGAAAAGTTAAAATTAGTCAAAACCAAATGCAAAGCACTGGAGAGGCGTTGGAGGAAGGACTATGCGCCTGAATCCAGACGTATCTATAAACAGGCGAAAAGGGACTACCATGCCCTGTGTAACACCGCTCGAGCTGAGTACGTTAATAACACCATTTCATTGGCACATAACAGCCCTAAGGTCCTGTTCAAATTAGTGAAAGATCTGTCAGGAGCAAATTGCCAACCAGCGCCACCTGTGCTCAATGAAGCTCAATGTGAGGACCTGGCAAAGTTTTTTATGGGCAAAATAGAAAAAATCTACACAGAATTCAATACCACGGCCACTAATGTGGAGCAACAAATAAAGATCATTCCCTCTACATTAGGCTGTGTCACTTCACCAGTGACGGAGATCATCGAGCCTTGCAATACGCTTGGAAACTGGTTGCCTCTAGATACTTCTTCCTTCAGCCGCATCCTAAATAGCCTTAAATCTGGCTCACCCAAAGATCCTCTCCCCATTCCCATTCTTCAAAAACTGGAACAATCATTACTTAATTTTATTATGGAGCGGCTAAATGCATCCCTACATGAAGCAATGGTACCCGCGGCATGGAAACATGCCATGGTTCTCCCCCTTTTAAAAAAAGCAAATGCTGATCCGGAGGAACCATCTAACTTCCGCCCGATCTCATTACCTCCAGCTTTTTCTAAAATTTTTGAAAAACATATTAATCAGCAACTGACGCAGTTTGTTGACTCCCAAAAAATCCTACATACATCACAATATGGATTTAGAGCGGGCTTCTCTACAGAGACTACGCTCTTGGGAGTTACAGAAACCCTGCGCCAACAACTTGATATGGGGGAAACTGTGGCACACATATTGCTTGACCTGAGTGCTGCTTTCGACACTGTGTCACACACTGCCCTATTACAAGTTTTACATTCTCGGGGCATTGTCGGAGCAGCACTCAAGTGGCTGACGAGCTTTCTGTCTGACCGGACTTTCCAGGTCTTTTCTCCGTCTGCAAGCTCTAAGGCCCTTGCCTCTCCTTATGGAGTGCCGCAGTGCTCTATCCTTAGCCCATTGCTTTTTAATATCTATGTTAGTCCCCTGGCCACAATAGCTGAAAAGGCTGGGTTATCCATATTCTCGTATGCGGACGACACTCAGCTAATCTTTTCTCTGTCCACCAAGGAGACATCTAATGTGTCTTCTCTCCAGGTTGGGCTGCAAAAGATAGCTAGTTGGATGCAGACCAACAAGTTAAAATTAAATGGGGGGAAAACTGAAGTTTTGATCCTCGGGAAAAATAAAGATCTCTGGGGCCCCCAACATTGGCCGCCTCAAATGGGGGATCTCCCACAACCATCTCAATCAGTCCGCAATCTAGGCATAATCATAGATGACCAACTATCTATGAAGCAGCAAGCAGTCAAGGTCGTTGCAATCTGCTTCACCATCCTAAGATGGCTCAAAAAAATACTCTGGACGTTGCCTAGTCCCACACAAAGAACAGTGATCCAGGCTTTGATTACTTCCAGATTGGACTATGGCAACGTCCTGTATTTAGGAGCCAATAAGGAGGTGGTTTGAAAACTGCAGGTAGTCCAAAACTCTGCGGCCAGACTGTTTTGCCAGTTACCTAGAAAGGCTTCCATCTCAGGTTCCCTCCGTGACCTCCACTGGCTTAGGATGGAGAATCGCATTAAATTCAAGGCCCTGTGCTATATGCATAAGATCAAATCAGGCTCAGCACCACAGTATCTGAGCGCCTTGGTACACCCTCATCTCCCCACGCGTCTTCTCCGATCCTCTGCTCAGGCAAAGTTTCAAGTCCCCAGGATCAAACGATTGCGTATGGGTGGCCGGTCTTTTTCTTACTTGGCTCCTTCCCTATGGAATTCACTCCCCTTACAACTCCGGCACAAAACTATTTATAACAAATTCCGTAAAGACCTAAAAACATGGTTATTCAACCAATAGTGTCTTTCTCTCTTCCTGCGTGTGTCTGCTGGCGCCGGGAAACCCCTGGGTAGCTGTGCGCCTTATAAAATTAATAATAATTGATACGGTAACATCTGTTGCGCTATAGGGAGAAGTTTATAGGCCACTACGGAGGTCGAGAAACGGCGTGGGGGCTATTACGCCACCGCGTGAAGTGACTGTGCATCTGGTGGAGTGCACCCATAGGTGTCAGCATTTATTTTATGCCAGTGAGGGGGGGGAGCCTGGAAGACACCAGACATATCGTCCTACCGGCAGTGGGGGTGTGAACTGAGCATGGACCTGGCCATCCTTCAGTGCATTGTTTGAGTAGGTGGCAGTGACAAGCATCGTTTGCGAGGGGGGAGGGGTGCAGCACTCTGCATCCCATCGAAGTCAAGTCGCAATCCCGGATGTAACTGAGGCTCGGTGAACACGCTGGGCACTGCACGCCTGGAGTAGCTGACTGCTTTATACCAGTGGCTCCCCCTCGCTTGGTGTGTTCCTCCTCTGGGACTTTCTTCATAGGGCTGGGCCTCTCTGGCGAAACCCGACAGGCCGGGGAGGGCTTTGTCCCTCACGCAGGCGGCGGTGAGAAGCTAGTACGGCCTGGTCCCGCCATTGATCCGTCCTACCTACCTGATCCAGCATGGCGAGTGGTCGCAGCGGGCGGGCCGCGCTCCAAACCAAGTTGGAAAAATATGCATTGCAGAAAGGCCAGGATGAGTCGCAATCTAACCCTAAGCCCAGCGGGGATCCTCCAGACCCCACTCTGCAGGACATCTTAACTGCCATAACGACAGTACGCACCTCTGGAGAGCCGCATAGATACTGTCGCCTCCGAGGTCTCCCTGATCAGAGCAGATATGCGGAAAATGACCGAACGCATCACCGAAGTTGAGACGACGACCAAAGACTTAACGACTGACACAGATCTTCTCAAACGCCAAGTTGCTGACCTTCAAACTAACCAGGGGGTGCTCGAACGACAACTAGATGACTACGAAGGCCGAATGCGCCGCAACAACGTCCGCATCGTGGGAGTGCCGATACGCGCTGAGGGACAGGCGGCGGACATCTTTGTTGAGGAATTAATACTCAAGCATCTTCAGCCCAAGGGGCTATCTAAATACTTTTCCATCGAACGGGTGCACCGCGTGCCGGGCGGAAGGCCCAGGTCGGGCGCGCCGCCTCGGCCTCTGTTGGCAGGAGTGTTTAATTTCCGGGACAGAGATGTCATACTCCACACTGCGAGAGCGGCCCCACCGCTGGTCATCGACAACAGTAAAATCTCTTTCTTTCCGGACTTCACGCTGCGTATACAGAAGCAACGTCATAGTTTCTTGGAGGTGAAGAGCGCATTGCGCAAACAATAAATCCAATATGCAATGCTGTTCCCTGCAAGGCTGCGTGTTGTTTCCAAGGGGAAAACGTGGTTCTTTGCCAGACCGGAGGACGCATGGGACTGGCTCGATGGCTGGCGAACGGTTGGCAAACGCAACCGCAATTCCAACGGTGGCACCGGCAGTGGTGATGGATCAAGCCGTCAGCCTGGACCCTCGCCAAGCGGTGAATCGAGGACACAGGGTTCGACAGAATAGAGAAGCTGTGTGAGGTTGCGTAATGAAGGTTCTCTAATGCCAAGGGCGTACGCATCATGTCCCTACAGTCCTACGCTGCCTGGTAGTGAACTTGAACACTGTTGGTACTACTGTTTGACTGGATGTTCCTGCCTGCTATTTATAGGATACACTTGTGTCCTGTTGAGGGGGGTCGTTATTTTCCTAATTTTGCTGACTCTCTGCCTTAAATCCAATGTACATGGGGCTGATGTTGGGGTAAAAATGCTGAACCGAAATGATGCCCCGGGGAGTGGGGTTGGCTCACGTTCTTTCCTATTTTAAGGGTGGGCGATAGGCACTCTGCAAGTTGGGGGAGGCGGATGGTTCAGAGTCCGTCGTGCAGGGAGGCAGGGTGGGGGGTGGGAGTGGGATGTTTCGGGTACGGGGGTTTTGTTTAATTTGTGTTCATTGTTGTTTTTGTGTGATGGTGATGGCGAGAAACGAATTATCCACTCAGATATACTCAGGACTCACAGTTTCGTTGTATCGAACTCTGCCACTTACTCCTGAGACGGGGGTAGACAGTGCCCCAATATATCCCCATGCACCATGACAGACCGTAATGTGCTCAGAACACTCCGCATACTTACTTGGAATGTCAATGGTCTGGGACACAAACTTAAGCGAGGGGTGGTACTCCAATACCTCAAGCGACAAGCTCTCGATATTGCACTCTTACAAGAGACGCACCTCATTGGTAACACCTGTAAAGCTCTAGATCGTTGGGGTTATAGATTGGTAGCACACGCGGGGTTTACGACTGGCTCTAGGGGGACCAGCAACCCTATCCGAAAACAATGTCCACTCATAATACACAATACGTGGACTAATGGCCAGGGCAGGTACACGGCGATTGTGGGGACATGGGAGGGGCTTCCCCTCAACATAATCTCCATTTATATCCCCCCGGCGCTTAAGACCGCCATGTTGTCGGACCTGGTTACCCTCCTGTTGGGTCTCCCGGTTGGTCACCTGGTATTGGGTGGCGATTTTAACCTGGTAGTAGACAGCCAGGTCGACCACCGCCCCCCTCGGCGGGACCCAAACGACACCTCCCCTTTAATGGACTTTCTACTGGCATTTGGGTTGGTGGACCTCTGGCGTCATTTTCACCCCATGGCGCGCTCTTTTACCTTTCACTCCGGGGCACATGGCAGTCAGTCCAGAATTGACCATCTTCTCACACACACTGAAGACCTCTCCTATTTTACTGATGCTAGGTCACTGGCACGTGGTATCTCAGATCATTCCCCAGTCTTTATTCAGCTTACTCTGCCCCAGGCACGCCGTCGCCTCACCCTCTCCATCAACCCCTGGTGCTTGAAGATTCCACAGGTCAAGAGTGCTCTGCTTGACGGAGTAGACCACTATTTTGCTGAAAACACACACACAGTCTAATCCCATTGCACGCTGTGGGGGGCTTTTGGGGCGGTAATCAAAGGTCAGGCCCTTTCCCTAATGACAGGACACAAGAAGGAACGAACGGCTAGATTGGAGTCCCTGGAGCAGGAGATTCGGGAGTTGGAGGATGAGGTGGCGTCCAGCGATGATGAGTGGCTGGCCCATTCTCTGAGTTGCAAGCTTCTTGACTACCGTCAATTAGCGACAGAGACTGTTAAGGCGAAACATACTGCGACTCTCCATAGAATTTATGAGCTTGGTGATGCCACGGGTAAAATGCTCACATGGTTGGAGCGGCTGGAAGCCTCCCAGCGATGGGTGTCCCTTATCGAGACGGATGAGGGCGACTTGGTGACGGACCCACAGTGCATTGCTGAGGCATTTGCCTCCCATTTTACATCCATATACTCCTCCACAACCCACACCACCCTACAAGACTCAAGAGACCTTCTGGCCACTATCCATGTGACTGTACTTACCCCAGAAGACAGTGACTCTCTGGAGGGCGACCTTACTGAAGAGGAACTTGCGACCGCCATCAATGGCATTAAGTCGGGTAAAGCCATGGGCCCCAACAGGCTCCCAATAGAATTGTTTAAGTTAGTATCCTCCAAGATAACACCTACTCTCCGGGCTATGTACTTGGAGAGTTATCAGATTGGATCGCTGCCCCCCAATTTGATGCTGGCCTCCATTGTTGTCATACATAAGCCGGGCAAACCGGTCACGAGATGTGAGTCTTATCGTCCCATCTCATTGTTAACCGCCGAAGTAAAAATTTTGGCCAAGGTATTGGCCAATCGTTTGATCCCAGTGATTTGCAAAATTGTGCACCCTGACCAGTCGGGCTTTATGCCTGGCCGTAACACGGCCCTTAATCTTCGTAGACTCCACTGGGTTATGGGGAGGGTCCATACTATTTTGGAAGACGCTGCATTGCTGTCACTGGATGCTAAGATGGTGTTCGACACTATTGAGTGGCCCTATCTATTTGCACTCCTCGAGCGACTGGGGTTTGGCCCCCACTTTATTCAGTGGGTCAGGTTGTTGCACACAGGTCCCACGGCTCAGGTGGTAGTTAACCAACATACCTCCCCAAGCTTCCATTTAGAGAGGGGAACTAGGCAGGGCTGCCCCCTGTCACCCCTCATATTCGCTTTGCTATTGGAACAATTGGCGACCTGGGTCAGGGGCGACCCCATGATCAGGGGTCTGAAATGGACCGACCATCACGAGGACAGGATATCCCTCTAAGCCGATGATGTTCTGCTCTACGTCGCAGCCCCTTTTGCCTCAATCCATAGAATCTTGCACATTTTTGCAATCTTTAGTGCCCATTCGGGATATACCATTAATTGGACAAAATCCGTTTTATTTATGTTACAGGGCCCTATACCGCGGATGCCGCGGGGTATCAATATCACTGTGGCTTCTGATGGTTTCCGCTATCTTGGCATATATATCACTCCACACCCAGTTCGCTTCTACAATACCAACCTCCGTGCCCCCTTGGCTAGGCTTCGTAAAGACATATCACATTGGCGGTCGCTGACCCTCACTTTGCTTGGAAGAGCGGTATTGTTTAAAATGCTGGCCCTTCCTCGGTTTTTGTATGTGCTACAGAACACCCCCCATAGGGTCCCTGATGCCTACTTTATCAGCGTGGAAAGCGAGGTCAGAGCACTTCTGTGGGACGGGAAAAGCCCACGCATTGCAACGCATAAATTGACCAGAGGGTGGTACGATGGTGGGATCGCGCTACCTGACCTGAGACAATACTATTGGGCTTCCCATTTAGCGGTAGTCAACCAATGGGTTTTCGCCCCGCCATCCGAGCCGGCATACCGCATGGACAGGTGGGTCATGGAAAAGGGTGGCTACCAGCGTGCACTGTACTCCAACCCAAACTGGCAGCATCTTACTGGCCCCACGGCTCGTACGGTGGCAATTTGGCACCAGGCTACGAAAAAACTAGGGTGGCTCAAGAAACTAACACTGCTCACTCCTCTATGGGAATCCGAACAACTCTGCAGGTTGAGCAAGTGCCCGGGATTTGACAAATGGGACCTAATCGGTATTTCCTCTGTGGGGGACCTTTGGAAACGTGGCGCTATGGTTTCCTTTGCAACTCTCCAAAAAGAATACCAGCTGGCGGAGTCTGAGACCTTCCGTTATCTCCAAATCCGACATGCACTCACATCTGTCATCGCCAGCGATGGGGCTTTGCCCGAGGACTCCCCGCTGGAGGATCGACTTCTGACTGACCCACTGACACACAAAGCGATCTTACTTACTTATCGCAAACTGATGAACAATAAACCCGACCCGCTGGTGCGCCTCCGACAACTTTGGGAGACTGACCTAGGGTACCTTGATGACGATGACTGGCAGGAGGCCCTCTCCTCCCCCAGGGAAGTTGCCATCCCAATGCGCCTACACCTTATCCAACTCAAAACCCTACACAGAACATACCTCTCAGCACACATATTGGTCAAGATGGGCAGGTGCCTGGATCCTGGGTGCCTTAGAGGGTGCACTGATGAGGGTACTTTCTTCCATACGATCTGGGAGTGTCCGCAGCTCCAGTCCTACTGGGTAAAAATCGTATCTACACTAGAGCGGGTATGTGGGAAAACCATTGTTCACTCTCCATGTCTTTGTCTGCTAAATGTGTGGGAGGCCACGGACCTGACTCAGACAGAACGTACATGGGCGTCCCTGGGGTTCGTTCTTGCAAAAAGGAACATTGCTCAGGGGTGGGGGTCGGAGACTTACCCAGGTTTTCAAAATGGGTCAAAGATATGGACAATGCCATGATCGCAGAAAAGGATGTATTTAAACATAGAGGTTGTCCTGCAAAATGGGATCGCAAATGGCGAAATGGAACACGTCACGGGGTGGCATTTGTATATCTCCTTCAATTGAATTGCGAAACCATGCCTTGGACATTGGCTTGCCTACTGTTTAAAGTGGTATTGTGGCACGATTGTATATGTGTGTATACCTGTGAGGCTTCACTATTATATTTTAACATTACGTGGTTGTGTGACCCGCCATTGTACCATCACTTTTGTTCAATAAAAAGAGAATTAAAAAAATAAATAAACACGTGGTGGCTTGAAAATTTGGCCAGGCCTGTAAGGCCTTATTCACAACATATTGCACACCTTAGTCTCACTTAGGCTCTAAAAAGGTGAATTTGTAATTGAAATTCACACACAGCAGTTCATAGAACCATAATTTGTGAACATTTCTAACAATAACTGGGCTAAATTGGCAGGTTTTTTACAGTCGCACGCAGCATAGAGGTAGATACAAGGGTTTGCTCTGGGAAGGGACAGTGGTCATGGCCATTCGAAACTTGCTAGTCACCCACAGGTCTGGGCTTGTAGGGTATTCACAAATCTTCCCAGTGGTTTTCTCATGTAAATTTGCTTTAAAAAATCGTTGGAGTAAATGTGCACATGTGGTATGAACGTTTCCGTAACAACACAACCCTATAAATTCCGTTTTTCCATGAAGAAAAATAAAATATTTTAATGGTTGTGAAAAAAGAAAAAGAAGTTAAGTTTATAAATGCATATTTCCACCACACCCAGGCCCACGGATTGCTCACTTTTTCACAGTCCTCAAAGGAACGCTTGCAGAATGAATGGAAACCAACTATTTATTTGGCCAGGTTTCCATGCGAACTAATGGAAATGTTTGAGAACCCTAAATTTAAGAAATATATGCAGATCAGAAGAATAAAAATACAATGCATATCGTGTCGACATTTTTTTCGAATTCATTTGTGATCTAGATCCTCCTTCCAAATGGAAGGGTTTAACCTGTTTACAAGCATTTCTCATTTTAACAGGGGAAAGAATTGAGACACAGGGAGTCATTTCCAAATAGCTATTCACAAGTGCACATTTGACTTACACATCCAAATAGCCTTCTTTATCGGTGAAAAATAACTTTCGGAATTTCACAAAAGTCTGTTTTGCATTCATAAAAGGATTTATTCGCAGAATGATTTTTGTGCGAATAAATCTACACACCCAGGGGAAGGTGTGGATCCTGAATATCGATTACAGAATATCGTGGAACACTAATGGGCCTGATTCACAAAGGGAGACTTACACTTTTGTGTAAGTATACTTTTTTTTTGCTATTCACAAAATATGAGTTTAATTTTACTAATAATAATTTTAAGATTGCCGAGACTTCGCAGAGGGGGTGGAGAACTTCGCACATACAAAGATAAGACAGGCCTATCTTTTTATGTACAGTGTCTCCTCCAAGAGTGCAGAGCCAAGTCACACTGCTCAAGGGCCCATCAACCGCAACAACGGTGCGGAAGAGCTCAGCTTGCGCCTCATTGGAACCATAAGGATAGCAGCAGTATTTGGAAGTTTGGAGGCTTCCGTATTTAAGGAATACCTGTGATAGGCAACCACCTACACTTATTTCTTAAGACTAGAACTCATTAGTTTGCAAGTAGCAATCTCCGTGTTTTTTTATCCAGCAAGTGACTGTGTGGCATATTTACAAGAACTTAACGCCGCCGGTGTGTCAATTTTTTGGCGTTACGCTTTATTTACAAGTTGCCGCAAACTGCAGTTAGCGGCATTTTTCCAGCGTAAACGTGAATTTTCAAGATCGCCACTTCTGTTAGCGGGACATAACGAAAATGAGATGCATGGTATGCGTTCCCGTGAAACAACTGCTGCTAAACCCACTTCGCGAGATTTACAAGGAAATTTTCATACGGTAATAACCCCCTAAAACTGCCGCTAAGTCCAATTAGCGGCAGTTTTCTAATGTCAAGACTTACCTGGTCTTAAAAATGGTGCAAACACACCTTTATATAAGGAAGACAATCCTAGACCCTTATTGGCAACCTCAACGATGCCATGGAGCTACTACTATTGCAACTTGGAGCCCCAAGAAGACCACCACCACCACCACCACAGAGGCAGCGCCGCTGAAGAAAGCGGGCCTACCGCCAAAGGATCACCCTCATACACCTCCGCCTGAGGAGGTGATAGCCCATTAAAGGCTAAAAAGGTTCTCCATCCTACGCCTACTTAACCAGATAGCGCCAAGGCTGCAGGCCACATCCCAGCGCAGCACTAACATCCCTCCACCAAGCTACTTGCTGTGCTGCACATGTTGGCCTCAGGCACCTTCCAACCAACCACTACCAGAGTGGCCGGAGTCTCCCAGGCATCCTTCTCCAGGTTTCTCCCCACTGTCTTGGATGCCATCATCAGCCTGATGCCACAGCATCTACGCTACCCCAACACTGTGCAAGAACAACTTGCCAACAAGCAAGGCTTCTATGCCATTGCTGGTTTTCCGCATGTGCTGGGGGCAATTGACTGCATCCATGTGCAACTTGTGCCTCCTGCGGACACTGCACACATATACCGCAACAGGAAGCACACATACTTGATGAATGTGCAGGCAATTGTAGACCATCTTGGAGTGTTCATCAATGTCATTGCCAAGTATCCAGGCAGTGTGCATGATTCCTACATCTTCCGCCAATCCGTCATCAACCCGCAGTTCCAGAATGGCATCTATGGAAATGGATTGCTTGTTGGTAAGTACAAACTGAACACACCATACACCTCAAGTCACCCAATCATGTAGCTCAACTATGTGAGAATGCACATGTAGCAAATAGAATTCT
This sequence comes from Calotriton arnoldi, assembly GCA_963921515.1. Taxonomy (NCBI): domain Eukaryota; kingdom Metazoa; phylum Chordata; class Amphibia; order Caudata; family Salamandridae; genus Calotriton; species Calotriton arnoldi. The sequence goes on along the minus strand of CAWUFW010007155.1, from coordinate 353,585 downwards.
GCATACATTGCAACTGGGCTAACTACTATACACAAACACCTAATGCCAAAGAACAACATATATGTAAGTAGTCCCAACAACGGAGTAGGCTAGAAATACTTCCACAAACCACTAAGTCACTCAAGGAATACAGATCTTGCAGAACTCATCAGACAAAAATTGCAAGGAATCAATGCAGCAGGTGCCACAAGACATATGCTTGCACTGTGCTGCATTAATCCTGAAACAAAACCATGTGTCATATGTACAACAAGATTACAGATCACTCTGCTATCCCCTGTGCTGGTGCACAATTAGCTGACATGCACCAATTCAGGTACCCATGCACCATGGTGCAAGGGTGCCTGCTTCATGGGGAGTAAAGTATTTCTGCATGAAGGGACACCTAATTGCACACAAACAATCACAAAAGTGGAATTACCCTTACTATGGGTTGTGTCATAATGTAGCATGCATAGAAAGAGCATACAAACAAGAGAAATGTGAATCTCACTCCACGTTGCGCATCCCTACGCCTCCCCTGGTGAGGTTTATCAATCTGATGCATTTCCAGGTGTAAAATTAATATCAGATGCACAAATGTAGCCAAATAAATGTGTGTTGTGTGGGAACACAATATACATGGCCCACGCCCAACACGCATTCAAGCGGATTCAAAGTTACCATATGCCCAAGGACATGAATAGACATGTGCGTTGGCTTGACATGTCCCAGTAAGTAGAGTGCACCAGGTAGCAGTGCAACTGCGTCTCAAACAGTGACCCATCTGGGGTGCAAGGGGGTTGTAACTAACCCACAAAGAATACAACATTTAGCATTCAAGTACTTCTGGTGCCAGCTACCCTCAGTACAATAACTCAAAATGATGGATTTTGCTGATGCACAAACCTAGTAATGTGCAAAAAGTCAAGGGGGCTCTTCCACATCTATAAGACCTTTCCTCAGGTGGATATGGGCCATGGCCCTGGGGGCACACCTCCCCCCACCCACACGCTTGCCGCCTTCCCGCCGATCTCTGAGGATGCGCTGCGCTCACTTTGCAGCAAGGTTAAATCTGGCTCCCCTGCTGATCCCATGAAGCCTGATCAATTTATGAGACTGTTGCCGGTGCTTCTTACACCTCTGGGCCAAGTTATTAACATGTCCCTGTCTATGGCAATTGTCCCTAGGACCTGGAAGCAGGCCAGGGTGGTTCCCTTATTAAAAAAAAACACCCTTGATACAGCTAAACCTGAGAACTTCCGTCCTATTTCTCTCCTGCCATGGGCCTCCAAGATCTCTGAAGCCTATATAAATTCCATCTTGTCAGGCTTTCTGGAAGAGAACAATATACTTGATTCCTCCCAGTGCGGCTTCCGTCTGGGTTTCAGCACGGAGTCCTCCCTCATTGGGTGACCGAACATCTGAGGGCAGCACTGGATGAGGGACGTACTTCGGCACTGATCCTATTGGATCTCAGTGCCGCGTTTGATACGGTCTCTCACCAGATTTTGCTGCTGAGGTTGGAGGAGGCTGGTATTGTGGGCCCTGCACTGGATTGGTTCACTTCCTTTCTTTCGGAAAGGACCTTCCAGGTGTCGGCCCCCCCTTTCACCTCCAGGGTTCATACTATCAAGCAGGGAGTGCCGCAGGGCTCAGCTTTGAGTCCAACGCTCTTTAATCTGTATGTTCAGCCTTTAGCTGCGGTGGCCAAGAGCAGAGAGCTGACAATGGTATCATATGCAGATGATACGCAGTTGGTAGTTGCACTCTCCGATGACTGTCTGCATGACGCTCTTAAGGTTCGGAGCAGTCTTGCTGATGTTGCAGAGTGGATGACTGCCAACTGCCTCCAGCTCAATGCCAGCACGTCTGAGGTCTTGCTGGTAGGGAAAGATCTTGAGCTGTGGAGTGAACGTTGGTGGCCTGCTACCTTGGGTCGTGCACCCGCCCCCAAACAGGTGGTGAAAAATGTAGGTGTCTGGGTCGATTCGGCTCTTAACTTTCAGACCCAAACTAAGAAGGTGGCAGCGACGTGTTTTGGTATACTACGCAGGCTTAAACCGCTGTTGGGTTTTTTCGATCCATCCATCAGGCAGGTGATCGTCCAGGCCTCCGTTCTGTCGAGGCTGGACTACGCCAGCTTGCTCTACTTGGGGGCTAACAAGACGGAGATTATGAGACTGCAGAGGGTCCAAAATGCAGCCACCAGAACTCTTCTTGGCCTTTCTAGATTCTGCTCCACCACCAGTGCTATTCGCCGGCTGCATTGGCTGCCGGTGGCCAGACGAGTGGAGTTTAAGTCCCTCTGCATTGCTTTCAGGATCTTGAATTCTTCTTCTCCTGGCATCTTGGCCAGCCTGCTCTCATCTTACATCCCCACCCGCCATCTCCGTTCGATGGGCCATCACCTGGCGGTTGTCCCCCGGGTAAGGAGGGTACGCGCCGGTGGGCGTTCCTTCCGCTCACTGGCAGCTAAACTCTGGAACTCACTCCCTGTACACATTCGGAGCCTAGATAATTATCTGGCTTTCCATAAGGCTATCAAGACTCACCTCTTTCCTTCATTATAGGCCCCTTTTGCTGTTCACCTCCTTTCTGTCTGCCACTTTTGCTTTTCAATAGGTTATTAGACTCCCCTCTTGCCGTTACGATTGGCTCTCTTCTGCCGTCTGTTGCCTTTTTGTTGCTATTAGCGCTGGGACGCCCCTTTGCTGGGGCAGCTGTGCGCTCTATAAAACTACCTAACCTAACCTAACCACAAGCCCCTTGTGCCACTGGTGCGTAAGTTTTCATATGTGAAAAAGTGACATACTGGTGGCGCTAGGGGCTCATAAATAACCCCCAAGGTGTTCTGATGCACCCATACATCCTGACAGTTACAACATTGAGGTATTACACAGGACCAGGGCAATTGCATCATAGTGATGTGTAGTCTGTAAAGTATAGGCAATTCAATGTTAGAGATGCGGGTCAATTGTATGTATCACAACATGTTGAAGTAAAAAGTACAAAGCTGCACAATGGACACAAAATAAAAAAGACTACTCTGCAAGCACATCAGGCCAAAATACTAATGGACACTTCTCTCCATTTTCTGTTTCAGCTGATCAGGGTTATGCACTGTCACCCATGGCTGATGACCCCCATGAAAGCACCCCACACACAGGTCCAGAGAGACTATATTGTGGCACTAGGATGCACAAGGGCCATTGTGGAACCAACCTTCGGAGTCCTCAAATCCAGGTTCCGTTGCCTTGACATTTCGGGGGAAGACTCCTGTACAGGCCTGAATTGGTCTGCAAAATGATACTGGTGTGTTGTATTTTGAACAATATCTGTTTAAGGACCAACACACCTCGGCCAGAAGACCGGGAAGGGCTGGACAATCCGGAGGATGGGCAGGATGAAGAAGTCGAAGCAAGCCACACCACAGCTTCTGCAGCTGCAACAGCAGGGAGGGATACCATCATACAGAACTTTTTTTCCTATTGACAGCTTGTAAATGTCTTGATACAAACACTTTTTTTAACAAAAGGTTCCACCTTGTGATTTCGCTCAATAAAATATCACTACAATATTGTCTTGTATGCTTAGTTTGTGACTTCAGAATGGGAACAAACATGTAAAGATACGTTAGCAAAACAACAGTGTCACACAGATCACTCACCTAGGAGGGGACATGACACAAACTAAAGTAAGACTGGGAATGGGACAATGTTCTGGGCATCTGAACCTATGACTGCGTATGGTTTCTCATTGAGAATTAAAAAGTGCATGTTGTGTGTTCTCTAGAGCACAATCAGGTCCGCTTTCACACAAGAGTGTAGTACAACATACAATGTGTGTCTGATGCATCATTGTAGCTGGGGCCACACAGTTCAAATCCAGTATAAATTCTGTTAACACATCTCTTTGTATTCTGTGCCACAGGAAAAAAGGTAATTGACAAAAGTCACAAAGAGGCATGACAGTGGTGGACTGGATCAACTTGCGGGTGTGGAGGATGAAGATTCAAAGGATAGTAGGGCCAGACTAATGGATGTATCAATACAGTGCAGGGAATGCTTTTAGCACCAAGCATACCCATTTCTTCGACATTAGCAAGTGACATTAACTCCCTAGCAGACACATGTCACTGTAATGACAAATAAGCACATATCTTGCATCACTGACACTGTGCATGATTCATCCTTCAACACTGCACTGATCTAACAATGCTATAGTTTCATACGCACAAGCAATGACACATAGGTTGCCATGGGACAACTGGCAAGGCATCAGCAATCAACAACGTGTATGTAGGACTATAGACATGGCAATGCAATGGCCAGAAAGTGATGAAGTAACATGCACAACAACATGAGTGTGGCATGGCAATGAATGTAGAGAACTGGCTATATTCTCATCCCATCACACTTACTCTGTGTTGACACCCCCAAGACAGAGAACAGACATACACATGAGTTAAGTGCCACACAGAAACTAATAAATACAGCCAAAACATGCAAGTAACATACAACCAATTACATTAGGAATGTTCATTGTATTGGGTAAGACGGACCACAAAAACCATGCTAGCACCATGATGTTGCATCACCTCTCTCTGGACGGCCACTGCAAGTTTACAAATGCCAATTGCATTATGTGTGTAATCTAGGGATTAATCACAACTACACCATGCAAAACCGGCCCACATCTGCAGGCACTGTTGAACACTAATACGACCATGCATCTAAAATGAAGTGGCAATGTCACATACGGCTATATCTCTCAAGGAATGTACAAAATACTCTTGAAAACACATCGTTGTTCTAGATGGCAAGGCACCATTTTTGGCATGTGTTGCAGTCCAGTGTGGCCAACCAGCCCCTCTCCTCCAGTCAGGTGTATGCTAGACAGAAATCTCCGTCCAGAGAGCACCAAGGGAAATCCACTGTACACCCAAGAGCTCGATAACATGGGCTGAGGAAAGGCTGCACCACCCGGTTGCCTCCTGAATGCCAACTTTGGCAAGCAGATTACATGTTCCACATTCCCGAATGCAAATCTGGGTGGTACAAGTAGTGTGCCCAAGGTTTTTGGGCAGATACCACCCCTGGGCCTCCTCCACCTCACACCCAACCATCACCCAACCTGGACATCGACACCAGGCCTCAAACCGCCCCGCCCTCTCTGAATCAGTGACTCAGCCAGCTGAATCCTCTGTCAGTGCAGATTCCACAAGCCTTGGTACAGCAGTGTGCTCCGAGTATGCAGGGGAACCTACAGATGCAGGAGATGCAACTGGCCCCTCTTAGTTGCCTAGCCACAGGTCCCCTGCCACACAAGATTTGTCCAGGTCAGGTGCCTCACTCTCCACAGCGTATGGGCAGCACAACCTCCACTGGCATGATGATGTTGAGAGGTGCAGCACAAAATAGGATGTCTCCCCTGTCACCCCACTGTAGTGTTGGTGCATGTCATGCAATGCAGACTACCCTTTGTTCCTGATCAGGAGCACCTCGAATGATCACCACTACAAGGTGCACCATCTGGGCTTCTCATGTCAGCAATGTGTGTACATCTGACATGCCAGACTTTGCCACCAGGTAAGGGTCATCGCTGACGCATCAATGTCTACAGCCAGGGACCACAGGCTTGTGCATGACGCAGGCACCGCCTGCAACGTCAGTCTGCAGTAACTCTGCTGTACCTGTGTCTACCACTCCGGGTCTCATACAAACGCACAGTGTGGTCTCAAGTCCATGGAGACTGTCTGCATTTACCAGCATTGGAAGCCATGCTGTTGCAAGGAGTGTACAGTGTAAAGTGATGCATTGCTGTTTCCAGCCAACGATGTCCTGTTCACCTGGGACTCTGGGTCTACAACATGTTTGGACATTGCTTTGTGGGGCTTGTTGACCTCTGCATAATTTAGTCACAGCAGCTCTATTCTGCAATCTGGGGCATACATTTCATTTTACCTCATCAGAGGTGTCTATGTAAGCTCTTGTGGCCTTAAGAGGCTGAAAATTGATGGAGGGCTTACTCACGTCAAATATGCCTAACCAGCCATCAGATCATTTTCTCTTCTAGCTTCAAGATGTGTATCGCTGTCACGCTAGACTGATGGGCAATTGTGTCTGACACAAGCTGATCCTTACGCCATGTAACGATGTATCGTACATACGTCGCTAACATGACAATGGATCTGGTTGATAGACACCATCCCAAACTATTTTCTGCTTTGCAACCTGTCAAATGCATACCACAACCTCTTAAAATTATGCCCATGAGTGCTTTTGCACAGCCCGTCATAAATGTACACATCTTTGCCTCCAGCTAAGCAAATATTCAAATGTGAATCTGTAGTCAAGCCTTCGCTTTGTATGCAGCATCATAAATCTGCAATACAAGTAGTTTGCAATGCACGTAGTTGATGCCTGTTGTTCAAGTTCATGTGTGTTGCAAGCCCATTAAACTGGTGCAGGCATCACATCAATGTGTAATGTGACAGTCGCATATGTAGTCACATATAGAACCAATGCTAACCATTATGACTACCACTGATGCATGCATTTACAATTACACATGACGAGATATGGATAAGCATCAATCTGAGGAACGAGTGCATGTTGACAGCTCAGGATTACGGATATCATGACATGTCAGAATGACTGAAGTCACCTACACAACAGAGATCACATCCCATAGCCATTTGGTTTTATTAGACAAGCAATATCATACAATATGGTGCTCTTGCTGATCAACTAGCACTCAGCGTTAAAAAATTCTCCGCATTTCACATGAATGATAATTTTTCGTATAACCGCCATGGAAAACACTTGCTAAATACATGTTACAACAAAGAAATATTCCCGCTTAGCCCATAGCGGTTAAAAGTTTCTCGCTGAGTACATAAATGTGCTGCAAACGCCCAAGAAGTGATGTCAGTCTGCATCCTGTGTCGTGGAGGAGTACTGTACACTTTCACTTTCTCTTTTAACCACACTGTTAGTGTCTGTGGAGAGTTGTAGAGATGTTTGGAGTTGTGTGCTGGTGTTTTTGTGGAAAAGAGTGGTTTTGTGTCTAGCATACTGTCCCTAGTGCCTCTGTTAAGTCCTGTGTCTTAGTCTTCACGTGTTTTTTGCGTCTTGTTGATTATCTTGTCGGGTGTCTGACCAAGGGCTATATTTGTGTTTCTTAAGTTTTGTTGGGGTAGTTACTTGTTTTTTTTTCTATAGTGGGTTTAGTTGTGTGTCTGGAGATTTTGGGTGAGGGTAGGGAGGGCAGGATGTCAGAGGGGGCATTTGGGGGCTTCGTCTGGCTTGTTAAGTTTTTCTTACCACTGATGGTGAAGAGAGGGGGACGGGTCCTGCAGGGCTATGATGTCCGGGTCCGGAAGGTGAGGTGGGAGCACATACACAACCACATGATGCGGATCTTCGGGGTTGACAGGATGGTCCACCAATGGAAACACAGATGGCAGGATTGTGTGGGACGTGAGGGAGACCTCTTGGATCACCTGGGTATCATTGCTAGCAGGCAAGGTGGTAAGTACATGGCAAAAGTTTCGTGAAATTGCAGTGTGTTTTCTCTGTTAACAACTGTAGTCAGTGACACAATGTAATACACGCTACAGGATAATGCCATCCATTTTTGCTAAAGCAAAGCTGCCTAGCTCCAACGAAGTCATACTTGCACCTTTGTGCAAGTGTGCCTGCCTTGATGTGAATTATTGACCATGCACATAAACAATAATGAAGTGCTGTATCATGTTTTGGTGTGTGCTGCACAGTGCAGCATACATAGATATTGTATAAGGAGATTTGTGTGTAAGGACTCGCAATGTGAATGAAGTGCCTATGTGAGCTGCACAATGCAGCACACATGGCAAAACACAAAACCTGATGGACTAACTCGTCTATCCACGTTGGGAAAGGCTCTAAGCATTTGTTAACAGTTCCCAATGTAGGCGCAGGACCACATGTATGCCACACTTTTAAATCTTCTCCATTGCAACATTACATGGGTGTTGTTGTGTAATGCCCATTGCAAAACCCATTCCCATAGGAACACTTGCCACAATGTTCTGTGTGAAAGGCTGCCTTATACACAATGCGGGATCAAGCCATGTCAATTGTCTGAACACACCCTTGAGAAATATGCTAAGCACATATTTACTACCCAACATATTGAAAAATGACGCCTTGGCTGGAAATGGTGCCTTGTGAATGTGTCACTCAAGTTGTAGGCGCAATATGATCATGTATACCTGCAGGATTGTCTTGCAGTCCACAGGGCTGCAATGGGTCATGTGTTGTGTGTCAGACATGCAAAGCAGATCCCTTCATGTATGCAACATGAACAGAGACAGACTGTTAAAGGCCATCAAATTGAATGTAGATGAATTCAATAATGAACATGACACATGTGAATAGTCACGTCTAATACAAATTTATGTTTTTTACATGTCTCACAGATGGGAGACCATTGATAACTCAGGGGGACGTCGATGCCTTCATGGATCCACAAGCCATTGGTGAGTGCCATCCACATATATGTTGTTTTTTGTGAGATGTGAAAATTCAATGGAAATGCTCCAGTATGTAGTTGAACACAGTCTGGCTGAGCACAGCATTTGCCTTCTTGACTTTACGTTGCACATCCCCAGTTTGTTCAATTCATCACTGCACCATATTAGGATATATCCGGCTTATTTCTGTGTTTCGCCCTGTCATTGAGCATTTTTTATAGCATCCCAAACATGTAGGCACTCTGCCACAAATGTGCAAGGGGGCCTGTTTTGGTGCTAGCCATAGCAAATGGACACTGTTGTGTATGCAAATTAGTGTTTGCCCGTTATCATGGCAACTTTTTTGCCAACATGCATTAGCAACCATGTTCGAGCTGATTTACAAATATTTTGGTATGACAATACACTACAACATACTTTTCAATGGGTGCCCATCTTAAACATTTTTCATCAGATGTTTGCTCCTATGGGATCCAGTGTGTCCCAACTTTCCTATTTTTTGGGATGCTGTGGCTGTGGGTGCTCATGCCAAGTATGCTGTATGCAACTGTCAAAAATAGGGCCAGCAATTTGCGTAATATCGTGATATCAGGTGTGAATTCATGTCCAATTCACTAAGTGTAGATGCCTTTTTGGTATTGCATCATGTGTACATGGCAGCTTAGGTTCACGTTGCATGGCTACAGCTACATGACATATTATTTTGTCAGTCTGTATTGACTAATTTAGTCAGTGAAACTTGTGAAGTTACACTAACACTTTCACTGAGGCTATATTTTCAAAAGGGGTATGTCACTCCAGTCGATGCAGGTGGGTTCCACAGTGTACATACAGAAGATGGAACATGTGAGTGATGTTGGTGTTGGGTATGACCAGACATGGAATCCATGTACACCCTGGAATGAGATAGCTGAAACTGATGATCAGTTTATTGGAGCACCAGTTGTCAGTGACAGGTATTAGTCCAAAGAGTCAGTCTCATACACAAGATGAGAGCTGGTGTACGTGAGAAATTAGGATGAGTGGCATGACCCAGAGTCACACCTTCTTTGAATGAGTCAATATAACTGTAAGACATAGTTAGGTGCCCACATTCGATTCCTGACATTAATCACTGTCTTGCTTCAAATCTAATGAATCTTTGACATGTTGGTGCATATTACAAGGAAACCATTGCCGCTGCAAAGTTACTTAGCACAACATTGTGGTAGGAAAAGTGGCTTAGCCTTAGTCACAAGGCAGCGTTAAGCCACTTACCGTTGATTAACGCCCAATTGTGCTTTAGACCCCCTTTCACACCATATTTTGGGTGCAAGTGGTGGGCAATGTCACCCTGGAAAGCAAAATTTTCAGTAGACTGGCCCATATCTACAAGGCCAGCGTGAATATGGTGGAGTACGTAATGTGTGAGACCATAGCAAAAATGTTATAAAACATGCGCCATTATGAGAACGGTTTATTTTTGCATCATCTTTGCTGTTCCTATGTGTGCTGCGTTGTGCGGCACACATGGAAACAGCAAAAGGCCATTGATTGTTCATGTGCAGGAAGGTGAGCCTTACAACACAGAAATAAACTTTGGGTCAACGCAGACAGCCTTGCACTATTGTGCAAGAGTGCCTGTGTTGGTGGTAGCCTGATGACTATTGCAGCCGCACAAGGGGAAATGCAGTGCTGCCACAATATGGTCTAATTATTGTGCAGCTCTGTGTTTGCGTAGTAGCAGAGCATAGCATGATGCCAAGCTGGCTAACAACGCTCTCCGACACTTCCTCTTAAATATGCCCCATTCTCTCACAATTAGCAGATTTGTGAGCTACATTTGACCAGATGTTTCTAGTTGATGTATACAGCATGACTCATGGATGTGTAGATGTGTAGACACATCCAACTTGTTGGTGTTGATTCTCCGTCACCTCCGCAATCAGGATCTCATTTTCCTGCTGACTTAATCTTGTTTTCCTTTTCCTCTCCCCCTGGGACTCTGACTGGTCATCCTGGCTGTTAGGGGGGTTAGGGGGGTTGTTTTTTCCTGCTGAACTGGGTCCAGCCTGCTCCATTTTGGTTCCAGGTTTTTCTTTTGTATTTTGCGGGCTTTTTGTGGTTTATTTTTTCAGCAAAACGTGAAAAAAGCAACGTGCAGCTGCCTAACGTGAGTTTTCTGGCTGCTACTTGGCCGACCGTCACTTTTTTCACGTTAGCGGCAAGATTGTAATCCCCGTGACGCTAGTGTTTGCGGCAACAATCGCACCCACGAGCAGATCCTATCGCCAAGTACCGATGTATTATAAATATGTCGCTACCATGGCGATAGTTTTCGGCTACATACGGCGGTAAGAAAATTGCCGCTAAGCAGCGCTAACTTTGCTTACCGGCAATTCTTGTAAATATACCCCTGGGTTTGCAGTGAAACAAACACTTTCTGGGGCAAATGTACAAGGAAGTGATGGACCGCAGCGTTAGCCTTCTTGGCTTAACGCTGCGCTCCGCCTCTTCTGAAACGCAGGGCTGCACCATATTTACAACATTACGGTGCAGCCCTGTGTTTCCCCCTGCACTGGCACTAAATTTAGCTGCCTAGCGCCAACTCAGGCACTCTTGCACCATAGTGCAAGGGTGTCTACGTTGTGGGGAAAATTGTTTATGTGCAGGAAGGTGTCCCTTCCTGCACATAAACAATCTTACATGGCGATTTGTAACTTCTATGTGTGCTGCTTGTGCAGCACACATAGAAGTTGCAACTTGTCATTTTTAAAATAATTGTTTAAATGCAGGAAGGGATACCTTCCTGCACATAAACAATCATGCATGGCGTTTTGCTGTTTTTATGTGTGCTACACAATGCAGCACATATAAAAACAGCAAAAACGAGGAGAAATAATGTATTTCTCCTCAATGGGCCCTGTTAAGACCAGGGTTTCCCTGGTCTTAATTTTGGCGCTGCCCCATATTTACGCCACCCTTGTAAATATGGAGCAGCGTCAAAATCAATGGGTGTTGCGGCAGAACGCCTACTGCATCACCCATTGCCCACCCCTTTCCCGCTAAGTATAGCATGAAAGGGGGCATTATTTACAAGACAGCATTAAGCCACGTTAATTGGCTTAATGCAGCGTTGTAAATAAGGCATAGCCCGTATCGCCACCACATCAAAAAAAGTAACGTTATGGTGGCAATAGGGGCTTGTATGCCCCACTGCGTGGTTGCACTTCTTTTGGATAGTGCACTTGTTTTAAAGCATGTGATGTGACATGCAAAATATGTTGAGTTGGCACAGCACTTGTGATTATGCCTTTTCCAGGGCTCAGTAGTCACACAATCAAGCAGCAGGCTCAGCTTTCACTAGGTCATTTGAGCCAAGTGGACCAGCCTGGAATTCTCCATCTTTGAGCATGCCTCCATGCATCTTGTGTGAGTATCCCAAAACAGGGGGTGTCAGGACTCCAACCTACAGGGTACATTGTGCAGCACACTGGCTCTAACTAAGCGCCCTTGCCTTACATGATCACTTGATGGTCATTCAGCGACTGCATTCCATACCTGTCAACTTTTCAGGACAAAAATGAGGGTGATATCCACATGCCACTGTAGGAACCTTCTGCCACTCATTGAGTTAATGCGTGGATTGTTCAGATGGCGGACATTTTTAGAAGGTGTGTTCATTTTTATTATTCAGAACTGATATGGCCTACATATGACTATTCAAAGAGAGGTTGGTGGCCACCTTCAGGAGGTTTTTGGGAAATGCTATGGGAAACTGAGCTTTTTAATGCTCATTGGACCTGTGGCATAAGTTACTGTAATGCCATGGTTCAGTAGAATATCAGGTTTCAACAGGGTGGCAGAAACATTCAGAAGATGGGTGACTGCACTAGTAATGTTAGGTGCTGCTTCTGGTGCAAGTGACTTTGTTTTGGTGGTTGAGTCGTGGGTAGAATTTAAGTTGAGCACCTTAGTATTGTAGCCAAAATATTGAGGACCAAGACATCGAAAGGTAAGTGGTAAGTATACGGAAGTATATATTTACTATCCTTAACTCCTCATCTACATACCAAGGTGCCAGCAACCTTGCTGCTTCAATGAATTTAGTATGCATACTCATCAAGTACGCAGAGATTGATCGGTTGGAACTAATCAAAGAAATTGACAAACTAAATGAACTGATTAGCAAGTTGGAACCTAGTGACTACATCACAAAATATAGAAAAGAAATAGATGACCGTTTAAAGAAACAAGAAGATAAAATCAAAACCCGTAAAGTTTACAAGTTTGCACGCGATCGAGCCGACTATGAACAGGGGCAGATCTACACTTTTGCACGTAAATATGTGAATGTCAAGAAAATGAAAATGAACACTAAAACTACACAAGATGGGGATATAATAGCTAAAAACCGCATATCCGATAATGCTAAGGATACACAGTCAGAGACTGAGTCTCTAACAAGTGATGCCAGTTCAGAATGTGGGAGCAGTAGTTATGAAAGTGGAACAGCAGAGGCCAGACGATTGAGCATAGGCGAGGAAGTGGATTTTTTAGTCCTGGAACGTCGCAACACATTACGGCCACGAAATCAAAAGAAGCAGCTAGAAAACGAAGGAACACAAGAAGGAAAGAAAGACGCAAAAAGAACAGCACAAAAACCAAAAAGAAAGTACTGGCAGAAACAATGAATATGGAAGACAACACTATTATCAATCTTTCATCTGTCAAACTGACTATGGCCGAGAAACAAATCTTAATGTTGGGACTGTCCTATTGCTCACCCAATGACTTAGATTATGCTCAAACTAGAGTCGATGTTTACAGTTTTGTACGCAAATTGAAACTAAAAAAATTCTTCACAATCAAAAACGGTCTGGAGGCAGACAAAAATAAAAGCCAACCGAGATCCAAACCTAGTACCGTGGGCCACTTGCTGGCATCTGATACACCTATCCTTACAACATTATTGGAACTCAGTGATGAATCTATGCCAGAAGAGGCAAATCCAGTGAACTCTACTCAAGAGCAGTTACAAATGATGGAAATCAGACAACACGGAGCAGGAAGCAGTCCTTTCAAAGCCAAGTCTACTTTCATGCCAATGATGCCAAAAGACTCTATTGATATATTCCATGATCGAGTGACGGAGGATATTAAACAACTTCACCGTCAAGTACAACAGAAAAAGAAAAACATGAAATATAAAGAAATTCAATATGCGAAACTTATGAAAAAACTGGGGAACAACAACGACATTGTTGTCACAAAATCAGATAAAGGAGGCAATATTGTTATCTGGCCAAAGGTTGATTACAATAAAGAGGCACAAAGGCAACTCTCGGACCAGGATTGCTACAAAAAATCTAGCATTAAAGAGTACAATATGGCAAAAGAGTCTCTGACTAAGAAACTTTACCAATATAAAAGAGATGGAATGATATCGGCGGAGGAATTTAAATATCTGTGGGTAGAACATCCAATGGTCCCATATATATACTTCATTCCAAAAGTACATAAGAACAAAAATCCAGTGCCCGGCCGACCAATTATATCAGCCATCAAGAGCATGGGGGAACACATATCCCAATATGTGGATTTCTTCTTGCAACCTTTGGTCAAAGAATTGCCATCATTTGTGAGAGACACAGGTGACTTCCTAAAACGACTCAATGACATTGATTGGAAAGAAGACATGGTATTTATTACCTTGGACATTGAATCTTTATATACCTGTATTGAACACAGCACTGGTCTCATGGCTGTCAAACATTTTTTGGATAACAAACCAATTGAATGTTACGATCATAACAAAATGTTAATGGATTTGCTGTCATGTGCCTCACTAATAATTTTTTTGTATATGGCAAAGAGATGTACAGACAACTAAGGGGCGTGGCCATGGGTGCTTGCTTCTCCCCCAGCTATGCCTGTTTGGCGGTAGGCTGGTGGGAGGAGCTGGCACTCAGGGCCACGCACGCAGAACTGTTCTCCAAGCATGTCAGGCATTATCTAAGGTATATAGATGATGTATTTATACTGTGGCAGGGAGACATTGAAAGTGCGGGCACATTTGTCAAATCCATCAATGACAACAATATGAACTTGAAATTCACTGCACATATTGATATGGAGAATGTGGAGTTCCTTGATGTAAAGATCTATATAAAGGATGGTAGTCTGGCAACTACTCTACATAGGAAAACAACAGCGGGAAATTCCACCCTGTATGCTGACAGTGCACATCCCAAACATTTGATCAAGAGTATTCCCTATGGGGAATTTCTGCGATTAAAAAGAATATGTAGCACCAATCTAGATTTGGAGAAATGCATTGAAGAAGCTACCATGAGATTCAAAGGTAGAGGGTACAGTGAGCGAGTACTTAGGGAAGCTAAAGACAAAGTGGCAACAAAATCCAGGGAATCATTGCTGATACCTAGAGATATCAATACAGAGGAGACATACAATAATGGTACTCCTAGGCTGATTACAACGTTTAATCGGCAGGAGAGGCAATTAAGGTCGATCATTAAACGAAACTGGCCAATTGTATGCACTGATGCAGTTCTGGCACCGCTCCTTAATACAGTGCCCACCTTCACATTTCGGAAGGGTATTTCTATGAAATCTCAGGTCGCCAAGAACATAAAAGATACAGGCCCTGATAAAATGTGGCTACAGCCAAGAATGGGTTTCCACAAGTGTTCGACATGTAGAGCATGCAAATTTGGGGAGAATACTACCAAATATACTACCCCCTTTCATATGACTGAAATCCCTATAAAAGGAAGCTTCAACTGTAAAACGGAATACGCTGTGTATGTCCTGACATGCACCTGTGGCTTAAGATATGTGGGCAGCACTAAGCTACAGGTGCATGCCAGAATCCTGCAACATCTTAGGGCAATCGTGAATAATGACACAGCGTATCCAGTGGCAAGACACTTCAAGGCCACTCACAACAATAACCTTGGATGCCCAAAATACTTTGTTATTGCAGCAGTTCCCGCCTCGATTAGAGGCGGCAATAGAGAGAGAACACTGCGGCAACTAGAGTCTCGTATGATTCTGGAGCTCGATAGCAAAGCTCCAAATGGGCTCAACAATACGGAAGACCTTCACAACTTCCTATAGAATGTCAGCAGTAATATTTCATTAGAAGGCAACCCACGACTCGATCTGACGTATTACAGAGTTTCCCTGTATGACACATTTGAGATATGATTAGAACATCTCTGTAGTCTTTGACTTTTTGCATTCGCAAATGTCTGAAATCTTAGACATTTAAACCTCACATATGAATCGGAACCTGTCTAATTATCAATTTATACATTGGTTTTAGAAGCTTTTGTATTTTTTTAAGTTTTTTATCTGGTTCATCTGCTGCTACTTCATTGTTGTTGTTTGCTCACCCAATTTTCTAGATTTTTTACGCACTTGCACTGGAGGTTTGCACTGGCACTTTAACATATGGAGGGGCGGCTGCCCTTCCATAATAATGGTATGTCAATTCCATAATGAATTTTTTTATAATAATTTTTTAGCTAGAATTATGTTTAAGGGAAAGAAAAAGAGTTGCTCAATTGCCAATTGCTATATACGATTTTCAGTATGTTGGAATTCTTGCCCTGTATTGCATTTGGAGAACATCAGTCATGAGAGGTGGAGTGAGGAATGCATTTATGCAGAAATAAGACCTTTCTTTTAACCTGTGCTGGCTCGCCATGCTCTTAATGTCATGATGATGTTTTAATCTAGATTAGGTTTTATGTTTGCGATTTTTTTGCTCAAATTGGGGTTATTATGATATTATGAGACTGTCATCTAAACTTGTGTTTGCACAGACGCATTCAAGCGGTCAAATATTCTCTGAACTGGTCTCTCAATTTTATAGATATTTTAGATGGTATATATTTATTTCTTTATGTATTTATTTATCACAAATTATCTATGGAAATGTATTACAATTGAATGGAAAGAAGAAACCATCCATTATTGGTACATTTATTGACTGGCATGTATGGGGAGAAAACATCTGTGCATTGAAATCATAATTTTGGGGCTTATGTATTTTGCCTTGGCTCCATGTCTATCCCAGCATGTATTATCGCCAAAATGAAACACTGATTCACCTATAAGTATGACATAAACAGCTAATATAGCATGTGGCAACAAAAGTTTAGTTAAATACAATCAGAGCTAAACATCAGTAGAGAAAAAGATAAAAAGAAAAAGAGAAATAAACAGAGAAACAATCAGTTACTTTAAGGAAAACAGACTACCATTTTGCAGTATTTTGTTTATGTCCACACTACATGTGACACGAAGGGTGATGAGGCACAGCATTATAAAACAAAGAGTTGAATGACATGTCCGTATGTGAACAAGGACACTGCGTTGTCCGAAACGCGTCGTATTTGGCTTTCCATGAAATAAATTACCTGATTTACCACTCAGATTGAAGTCCGTCTCTCTCTCGTCGCCGAAAGGAAGCTGAGGAGATTGTTTTGTGTTTATATATATATATATATATATATATATATATATATATATATATATAACCTACTGGCGGTCGCCAGTAGGTAGTTATAGTTAGGACCTTGTTTCTATTCAAAAAGCGTTTTTCTTTTGCCAATATCTTTGGCGCCGTTTGAGGAATCTTCGCAAAATGTTCAAAACTAATGGGGCGGTTCGGTCAGCTTCTGTCTTGAAAGTTTCGGGGTGATTCATCAAGCGGGAGCCGAGAAAAAAGGGGGGTCCCAAAACGCGTTTTTCCCATGTTCATTTCCATAGGAACTTTAGACAAAGCTACAGCCCGAACTGCTGAACCGAATTACACCAAATTTGGCAAAAAGTAGGTCTTGGTTCAGAAAGAGCCCTTTTTTTAAATTGGTGTAAATCCGTTCTGTAGTTCCTGAGAAATTAGAAAAAGAAAAGTTTCGATATCTGAGCACCGAGGAGGGTTCGCGAACCCTCCCGGGCACGAGCTTCACTCTGATTGGCTGCCAACACTCCAAACCAGGAAGAGTTGGCAGTCATCTTGTGACTCGGTAACCTAGTCACAAGAAAAGAGTAAATAAAAAGGTGAAAAACAAGAAAAGGGGGCAGGGTACAAACACCCTGACCCCCTAGGCCTGCTCAGGGGGTCCCACAAGAACCCCCAGGGCCAAAAAAAGCATTAAAAAAAAAAAAATCAGCCGAATTCGCGCTGGGGTCGTGATTCCGGCAGAGAAAAAAAAATCGGTATTCTTAAGCCCCCGGGTGGACCAGGTCCAGGGGGCAATGCCTATTTAATTAGCGGGGGCCCGTGGGAGCTCCCGCAGCCCCGGGGACCGCCACCTCCATGGGGCTTAGTTTATTGAATGCGGGGGGCTCGTGGCCCCCCCGCAGCTCAGGGACCACCACCTCCCCGGGGCTTTGTTTTAAAAAAAAGCATGGGGGGGCTCCTGCCCCCCACACTGCCCCTGGGGACCACCTCCTCCCGGGGCTCTCTTTATTTTTTTAAAAACATGTGTGTGGGGGGGCTTGAGCCCCCCCAGACGCCCCGGAGACCACCACCTCCCCGGGGCACTAAATATGCAAATTCGGGGGTCCGTTACGGCCCCCCGACCCCGGGGACCACCACCTCCCCGGGGCTTTGTACTTGAAGGGAGGGGGGCCGTGCGGCCCCCCTCCTGGAGCCCTTGATGGCCCTGGGGACCGCCACCCCCAGGGCTGGCTCCTGCAATGTCCCGGGGTGCCCACCCCCGGGACATTGCTGTTTGCTATGGCAGGGCGGGAGCACACCTCCCACCCTGCCATAGCAAACTCTGCTTTGCTTCATTGAAGCGAGAACAGGAAAACCTGCTCTCGCTTCAATGAAGCAAAGCAGGATTGCTTTTGAGCAAGGGGAGCTGCATGTCAGCAGCTCCTCTTGCTCAAAAGCAATGCCAGCTTCCGCAGGACGCGGGGAGCCGGCAGGACCGTGGGGGCATTGGGGCTCCCCCCACGGACCCCAACGCAAAGGGCCGGCCCCGGGGGATGGGGTCCCTGGGGCCAGGAGTGGCCCAGGAGGGGGACCACATGGCCCCCCTCCTCTTTAATTTAAAAAAAAGAATAGTCGGGCCCCGGGGGATGGGGTCCCCAGGGCCGAAATCGGCCTGGGGAGGGGGGCCGCGCGGCCCCCCTCCTCAATTAAAACATTTTTTAATAATGGCCAAGCCCCAGGGGATGGGGTCCCCGGGGCCAATAGTGGCCCAGGGAAGGGGGGCCACGCGGCCCCCCTTCCCTTTAATTATTTAATAAAAAAGAGGCCATGCCCCAGGGGATGGGGTCCTCGGGGCCAAAAGTTGCCCAGGGAAGGGGGGCCCTTCCCTATAAATATATGAAAAAAAGGAGGCCATGCCCCAGGGGATGGGGTCCCCGGGGCCGAAATTGGCCTCGGGAGGGGGGCCGTGCGGCCCACTTCCTGTTTTTTTTTTTTTCTTCCAAAAAGGGGTCAGGCCCTGGGGGATGGGGTCGCCAGGGCCCCAAAAATTGTAAAAGAAGGGGGGCCACACAGCCCCCCTTCTAAAAAATAAATTTAAAAAAAGCCGGCATCACGCCGAAGGCCTTGCCCCCTCCCTGCACCATTGTGCAAACGCACCCCCCTGGCACGTTGTAAGTTGGGAAATTAAGTCCCAATGAATACTGAGGGTCCCTGGTGGCAAACTAGCCCACCAGGTACCTCCAATATGCGCCACAGAGCTGCGTTGCAGAGAGGTGGTCCGAGGCCACGCCCCTTTTTACACCACTCTGCAAACGCGCCTCTTGGCGCACTGGTGGTGGGGCGATGAGGTCCTCTTGTGTCCTGAGGACCTCAGGACACAAGTGGACTTCATCCCCCGAGCAGCAGTGCGCCAAGAGGCGCGTTTGCAGAGTGGTGTAAAAAGGGGGCGTGGCCTCGGACTACCTCTCTGCAATCCAGCTGTGTGGCACTTACTGGAGGTACCTGGTGGGCTAGTTGACCCCCAGGGACCCTCAGTACTCAAGGGGACTTAATCCCCCAACTTAGAACGCGCCAGGGGGCGCGTTTGCAGAGTGGTGGAGAAACGGGGCGTGGCCTTTGTCCACCTCTCAGCAATCCCACTGTGTGGGGCTTACTGGAGGTAAGAGGTAGGCTAGTTGGCCCCTAAAGGACCCCCAGCAGTGAATGGGACTTCAATCCCCATCCAAGAGCGCGCCAGGGAGCGCGTTTGTAGAGTGGTGGGCAAAGGGGGCGTGGCCTGCTCTGAGAACTTAGCAATCCTGCTGGGTGGGACTGGGACTGGGTGGGACTTACTGGAGGTAATAGGAGGGGTAGTTGGCCCCCAAGGATGTCCTTGGGGGCCAACTACCCCTCTTGTTACCTCCAGTAAGTCCCGCAGAGTGGGATTGCTAAGACGTCTTCGGAGGCCATGCCCTCCTTTCTCCACCACTCTGCAAACGCGCCTCCTGGCAGACTACGGGATGGGGAAGAAGTCCAATTTACTCCTGAGGGACTTTGGGGGCCAAGAAGCCCTCCTGGTACCTTCTGTAAGTCCTACGCAGCGGAATTCCTGAACGCTGGTCGGAGGCCCAGCACCCTTTCTCCACCACTCTGCAAACGCGACTACTAGTTAAAGAAGTGTTTGCAATGTTATAGGTTTCGCATTTGCGAGAGTTAGAGCTATTGGCAATGTAAATGTAAACGTTTTTTAATGTTTTTCAGAGTGGAGTGGATGTATGTTGTGTGTAGTGGAATTATGTGGTAAGTTGTGCAGTGAAATTATGTGGATAGAAAGTATGTGGTATTTATTTTATAGGAATTATGTAGAGTGGGATTATGTGTTATGGAGAGTAATCATGTGGTATGGTAGCCTGTGTTGTGGAGTGGTAATGTCAGGTTTAGTCTTCCTCGTTTCCATAGAAGCTCAACTATGAACTCAATGAGACAAAAAAAGAAGGAATCACTGAGGAGCACTTCTGGACCTAGTCAGAGGTATGAGCAGGGCCACTGGAATTATGCGACTGTTTGGCTGCACCGACTTTCGCACAAATATACATTTTCCGCATTAGCCACATAATTCATCATCTGCTCCCTAATCTGTAGATTTGAACAAAAAAAGCCTTGTTTCTAGCTCCAACGGCTCAAACGTTACCAAAAATGCAGCGACACGTGTTACAGCGTGTTGGAAGGCCCTTTGCAAACCTAGAATGGTCACCTGTTACTTATTGCTAAATGTGGGTGTTAAATTGGTACTAATGATGTGCAAGCCACTCTAGCTTCCTTCTGCGCTTCTCTCTGCACCTCTCTTGCCTCTTTCTGCATTTCTGTTGCCTCTTTCTGCACCTCATTTGCTTCTTTCTGTACCATCTTGCCTCTTTCTGCACACTTCTTCCCTCTTTCTGCACCTCTCTTGTCTTTTTCTGTACCCCTCTTATGTCTTTCTGCACCTTTTTTGCCTCTTTCTGCACCTCTGTTCCTTCTTTCTGCACTTCTTTTGTTTCTTTCTGCACTTATCTTGCTTCTTTCTGCACCCCTCTTGCCTCTCTCTCCACCCCTCTTCCCTCTTTCTGCACTTCTGTTGCTTCTTCCTGCACTTATCTTGCTTCTTTCTGCACCTCACTTGCCTCTTTCTGCACCCCTATTGCCTCTTTCTACACCTCTCTTGACTCAGTCTGCCTGCCTGTTTCCTCTTTCTGCACCCCTTTTGCCTGTTTCAGCAACTCTCTTGCATCTTTCTGCAGTTCTCTTGCCTCCTTCTGCACCTCACTTGCCTCTTTTTGCACCTCTGTTGGTTCTTTTGCACTGCTCTTGCTTCTTTCTGCACCTCTCTTGCAAATTTCTGCACCCCTCTTGCCTCTTTCTGCACCCCTTTTACCTGTTTTGCACCTCTCTTGCTTCCTTCTGCACCTCTGTTGCTTCTTTCTGCACTTCTTTTGCCTCTTTCTGCACCCCTGTTGCTTCATTCTGCACTTCCCATGCTTCTTTCTATACCTGTCTTGCTTTTTTCTGCCCAACTGTTGCCTCTTTCTGCATTCATCTTCCCTCTTTCTGTACCTTTCTTGCCTGTTTCTGCATCTCACTTGCCTCTTTCTGCACTTCTCTTGCTTCTTTCTACACCTCTGTTGCTTCTTTCAGCAATTCGCTTGACTCTTTCTGCACTTCTCTTGCCTGTTTCTGCACCTCTCTTGCCTCTTTCTGTACTTCTCTTGCCTCTTTCTGCACCTCACTTGCTTCTTTCTGCATCCCTGTTGCCTCTTTGTGCACCCCTCTTCCCTCTTCGTGTAACTCTCTTGCCTCTTTCTGCACCTTTCATGCCTCTTTCACCACTTCTGTTACTTCTTTCTGCACTTTTCTTCCTTATTTCTGCACCCCTCCTGCCTCTTTCTGTACCTCTCTTGCCTCTTTGTGCACCCCTACTACCTTTTTCTGCACACCTCTTGCCTCTTTTTGCACCTCTGTTGGTTCTTTCTGCACTGCTCTTGCTTCTTTCTGCACCTCACTTGTCTCTTTCTGCACTTCTCTTGCTTCTTTCTACACCTCTGTTGTTTCTTTCAGCAATTCTCTTGCCTCTTTCTGCACTTCTCTTCCTTCTTTTTGCACCCCTCTTGCCTCTTTTTGCACCTCTGTTGGTTCTTTCTGCACTGCTCTTGCTTCTTTATGCACCTTACTTGCCTCTTTCTGCACTTCTGTTGCTTCTTTCTACACCTCTGTTGCTTCTTTCAGCAATTCTCTTGCCTCTTCCTCACTTCTCTTCCTTCTTTATGCACCCCTACGGCCTCTTTCTGTACCTCTCTTGCCTCTTTCTGCACCCCTCCTACCTTTTTCTGCACTCCTCTTGACTCTTTTTGTACCTCTGTTGGTTCTTTCTGCACTGCTCTTGCTTCTTTCTGTACCTCACTTGTTTCTTTCTGCACTTCTCTTGCTTCTTTCTGTACTGCTCTTGCTTCTTTCTGCACCTCACTTGTCTCTTTCTGCACTTCTCTCGCTTCTTTCTACTCCTCTGTTGCTTCTTTCAGCAATTCTCTTGCCTCTTTCTGCACTTCTCTTCCTTCTTTTTGCACCTCTCTTGCTTCTTTTCGCACCTCTGTTGGTTCTTTCTGCACTGCTCTTGCTTCTTTCTGCACCTCATTTGACATTTGCCTCTTTCTGCACTTCTCTTGCTTCTTTCTACACCTCTGTTGCATCTTTCAGCAATTCTCCTGCCTCTTTCTGCACCCCTGTACCCTCTTTCTGCACCTTTCTTGCCTGTTTATGCACCTCTCTTGCCTCTTTTTGCACCTCTGTTGGTTCTTTCTGCACTGCTCTTGCTTCTTTCTGCACATCACTTGTCTCTTTCTGCACTACTCTTGCTTCTTTCTACTCCTCTGTTGCTTCTTTCAGCAATTCTCTTGCCTCTTTCTGCACTTCTCTTCCTTCTTTTTGCACCCCTCTTGCCTCTTTTTCCACCTCTGTTGGTTCATTCTCACTGCTCTTGCTTCTTTCTGCACCTCACTTGCCTCTTTCTGCATTTCTCTTGCTTCTTTCTACACCTCTGTTGCTTCTTTCAGCAATTCTCTTGCTTCTATCTGCACTTCTCTTGCTTGTTTCTGCACCTCTTTTGCAAATTTCTGTATCCCTCTTGCCTCTTTCTGCACCCTCTTCCCTCTTCCCTATTTCTCCACCTCTTTTGCTTCTTTCTGCACTTCTCTTGCTTCTTTCTGCACTGCTCTTGCTTCTTTCTACACCTCTGTTGCTTCTTTCAGCAATTCTCTTGCCTCTTTCTGCACTTCTCTTGCTTCTTTCTACACCTCTGTTGCTTCTTTCAGCAATTCTCTTGCCTCTTTCTGCACTTCTCTACAACTCCCTAGACTCCGTGCTCCCCATGAAATGCTCCGCAACAAAGCGCAGCGCCGCTACTGCACCCTGGTATTCCTCCAGATTACGGGAAAGGAAACGATATTGTAAAAAATTAGAGAGGAAATGTCGACTGGATTATTCCCCTTCAAGCAAAATTGCATACAGGGAGGCAATAAAAACTTACAAAAATGGAATCAAAGCCTCACAATCGACTTTTTTTGAAGAAAAAATTAAAGCAGCTGCCTACATGCCTAAAGAAATCTATCGAATCGCGAAAACCCTCCTTAAACTCCCTGAGAAGCCCCCGAACACCATTGACGCACAAACCCGCTGCAACAACCTTGCAAAGTTCTTCTTCCAAAAAATACAAACTATTTACACCTCCTTCTCCCCCATCCAGTTCGACATAACCTCCGCCAACTTCTCAAATGTAGCACCCCAACCTTCAGCCACCCTGGAATCCCTCCCCCCTCTTAATCCCTCCATATTAGAATGCATTATGCACCAGGTGAAATCTGGCTCCCCCCAAGACCCGGCACCCCCACGCACCCTGCTGCCAGCTATCGGCAACAATCTTCCCACCATACTTGACCTGCTTAATGCCTCTATATCCTCCGGCATTGTCCCTCCCCCCTGGAAACGCGCCATGGTTAAGGCCCTTTTGAAAAAACCTAACCTAGACCAAGATAATCCCAGTAATTATCGGCCAATCTCCCTGCTACCATGGCTGAGCAAGATCCTGGAGAAATATGTCAAAACAGTACTGGTAGAGTTCCTGGAGAACAACCATTTGCTCGATCTCACCCAGACAGGATTCCGTCCCATGCATGGGACCGAAACCGCCCTTCTCGTGGTAACTGAAGAGGCCAGGAAGATCCTGGATCAAGGAGGCTCCGCAGCAATCAACCTCCTTGACTTAAGTGCCGCATTCGACACTGTAAACCACGACATACTAATATACCGACTTACCAACTTAGGAGTCTCAGGAACTGCTGTCACCTGGTTCACATCCTTCCTGGCAGACCGCTCTTTCCAGGTTTTTGAGGGCGATATCACCTCCCCCAGCAAGCCATTGGGTTGCGGTGTGCCTCAGGGCTCTTCCCTGAGCCCTACGCTATTTAATATATATATGAGCCCCCTAGCTGAGATTGTCCGTCCTTTCGGCATAAAAATCATCAATGATGCCGACGACACTCAGCTAGTGGTGGCCCTTAACCAGCCAAACACCGCCCATAACAACCTGAGTGGATGCTTGGAGGAGGTGGCCAAATGGATGACACTCTCCTGTCTAAAGTTGAACGGAGACAAAACTGAGCTTATGCTCTTAGGTAACACCCCCAAGCTCACTATTAACTCACTGTGGCCCATCTGCCTCGGCCCGGCTCCAGTGCCAAAGGACACAATCAAAAGCTTGGGCATTTGGCTGGATAACTCCCTTAACTTTAACAATCAAGCAGCTAAACTTGCAGCCACCTGCTACGGTCTACTCAGGCTACTCCGAAAAATTCTTCCCCTACTTCCATTCCAGGTGAAACAGATTATGGTCCAGGGCCTCATCCTATCACGCCTGGACTTTGGGAATGCCCTCTACTTAGGAGCCCCTCAGTCCACCTTGTGCAAGCTCCAGGTCATTCAAAACTGCGCAGCCCGAACACTCCTTCAGATCCCCCGTCGACTCCCAATCAATCCTGGATTAAAGAACCTCCATTGGCTCCCAGTTAGGGAAAGAATTGAATTCAAGGCCCTGTGCATTGCCCACAGGGCCTTTTGGAAGACGGGCTCTGCCATTAATCAATCATTGATTACCCCCTACCACCCGAATAGACAGCTTAGATCAGCATCTTCCTACCTCACCATAGTACCCAGGATAAAAAGAGCTAGATATGGTGGCCGCTCCTTTTCTTATAACTCGGCCAAGCTCTGGAA
The DNA here is from genome assembly GCA_963921515.1 of Calotriton arnoldi. Classification (NCBI taxonomy): domain Eukaryota; kingdom Metazoa; phylum Chordata; class Amphibia; order Caudata; family Salamandridae; genus Calotriton; species Calotriton arnoldi. The sequence continues at coordinate 328,356 of CAWUFW010007155.1, read as the reverse complement.
CGCTCTCCCCCTCCATCTGCGGACAGAGCCCAATTTGCTCCCATTCCGTAAGCTCTTAAAAACTCTGCTCTTCAATAAATCTGAATAGTCTCGAACTGTTCGCCTGCACGCGTTGTCTGTAGCGCTAGGACGCCTTAGGGTAGCTATCGCGCTTAATAAATGGTCTTTTCATTTCATTTCATTTCTCTTCCTTCTTTTTGCACCCCTCTTGCCTCTTTTTGCACCTCTGTTGGTTCATTCTGCACTGCTCTTGCTTCTTTCTGCACCTCACTTGCCTCTTTCTGTACTTCTGTTGCTTCTTTCTACACCTCTGTTGCTTCTTTCTACACCTCTGTGGCTTCTTTCAGCAATTCACTTGCCTCTTTCTGCACTTCTCTTGCTTGTTTCTGCACCTCTTTTGCAAATTTCTGTATCCCTCTTGCCTCTTTCTGCACCCTCTTCCCTATTTCTCCACCTCTTTTGCTTCTTTCTGCACTTCTCTTGCTTCTTTCTGCACTGCTCTTGCTTCTTTCTGTACCTCTGTTGCAAATTTCTGTATCTCTCCTGCCTCTTTCTGCACCCCTGTACCCTCTTTCTGCACCTTTCTTGCCTGTTTCTGCACCTCTCTTGCCTCTTTCGCCACCTCTGGTGCTTCTTTCTGCACTTCTCTTGCCTCTTTCTGCACCTCTGACTTAGAGGTAGTTTTAATCCCCCTGCCCTATTATGTACTAGGGCCTTACAGGGGAGGTCATGCCAATCACAGGGGTACCCCAACCCATAGTGTACCCTAGTGTATGTAGGTGTTTTCACTGTATTCTAAGTGTCTTTCAGGATAGCACTGGCTCCGGGCCTGGTTAGTCAGAGTCAGTTACCACCAGTACCAGTCAGCAAAACGTTGTGGGCACAGGATGACTTTGCAACAAGGCTTCTTTCTGCACCTCTGTTGGTTCTTTGTGCATATCTCTTGCTTCTTTCTGCACCTTTCTTCGTCTTTCTGGACTTCTGTTGCGTCTTTCTGCATTTCTTTTGCTTCTTTCTGCGCATTTCTTCCTCTTTCTGCACATGTCCTACCTCTGTAGGAATAGTTAGAAATTAGCATTTAAAAAACCTTTGAAATTCACTGAAAAAACCATAGGTTTCAGGGACGTTATAGTTAGAAATTATCATTTAAAAAACCTTTGAAATTCACTGAAAAAACCATAGGTTTCAGTGACGTTATAGTTAGAAATTAGCATTTAAAAAACCATAGAAATTCACTGAAAAAACCATAGGTTTCAGGGACGTTATAGTCAGTTGGACATTTCACTCGTACAAAACCAGAGAAATTCGGCCGTTATAGTTAGTTGAGCTAACTATAACTCGCGCCCCGCAATGCACTGCTGATGACGTCACATATTACATCATTCATGACATGGTCAGTGACATCACTGATGACATCTCAAATGACATCACTGATGACATCATCCACGTGATAATCTGATGCACCTCCTCACACCTTAAAATAACCTTTGATACACCCAATCTAAAATACAGACTACCATTTTCGAAACCAGAGACACACCAATACCAGTTACTACACACCCACTCAATGATTCCTAGGTCTACACACACGTCCACTCATTCACTCATACAGTCACTCATACATGCAGTCACTTATCAATACAGCACTATCATTTGCACTCCTACACCTATACAGACACTCACACATCACCACTCATCCATAGAGTTACTCACACACCTAGTCAATCATGTGAAGAATCATTCACACTCCCATTTACTCACCTATACAGTTATACACACACCACCTCACTTATTCATACAGATACTAACACATACTTACTCTCTTATACAATCTCTGCTACAAGCACACACTCATCCATACAGCCACTCTCACAATCACTCACTCTCACATATAGTGATTTATATACCCCAACACTCACATATACTGCCTTTCACATATATAGTTACTCACACATGTACTACTGAGACAACCATTCACTCACCAATACACCCATACACACACTCACCCACCCCTACAGCCCTTCACAGATGTATTCTTGATCCCATACACCCAGTGAATTACCCACTCACACATCTATGCACAGAGTCACACCCCCCCACCCACCCACACAGACACTCGGGCACCCATACAGATACTCAGACAACCAATCAATAACCCATATAGACACTCATGTAGCTACTCTCCATCCCATGCAGCCGCTTACATACCAACTGACAGACTAATATAGACATTCACACAGTTTAGTCACTAACCCATGCATTCAGTAAGACACGATTAATCACTCACTTATACAGTCAGTCACGCACCTACTAAATCATCCATTCAGACACTTATACACCCACTCATTGCTCAATACACCTTGGCATATATATATATAAAAACATATTTAAACTTTACAGAAACACACATTCACTGGATGATTTCATCAGTGATGTCATCAGTGATGTTATTTGAGATGTCATCAGTGATGTCACTGACCATGTCATGAATGATGTAATATGTGACGTCATCAGCAGTGCATTGCGGGGGCGAGTTATAGTTAGCTCAACTAACTATAACGGCCGAATTTCTCTGGTTTTGTACGAGTGAAATGTCCAACTGACTATAACGTCCCTGAAACCTATGGTTTTTTCAGTGAATATATATATATATATATATATATATATCTATATATATATATATATATATGTTTCCAAAATTCGCTTCAGCATCCCAGTCGTACTCCTCCTCCACCGTTTTTCCGAGGAAACAGCCACGCCAACACTGTATTTAGTTTACGGGTGTTTTATTGGCAAACTAAACAGACGCGTTTCGATCTTGCGATCTTTATCACATAAATATATATATATATATATATATATACATATATATATCTATATATATTATCTACTGGCGGTCGCCAGTAGATAGTTATAGTTAGGACCTATTATCCATAGGAAATCCGCGACATTCTATTTGCAATAACGTTGGCGCCGGTTGACGAATCTTCGCGAAAGCTTCCAACTTGTTGGGGCGCTCCGGTCCGCTCCTACCCTGAAAGTCTCGGGGTGATACGTCAAGCGGGGCCGAGAAAAAGGGGGTCCCAAAACGCGTTTTCCCCATTCATTTTTCCATAGGAACCTTTAGTCGCAGCTACAGCCCGAACTGCTGAACGGAATTACCCCAAATTTGGCAAAGAGGTAGCCCTTGGTTCAGACTGGTGCCTTTTGCTAAAATGGTGTAAATCCGTTCAGTAGTTCCTGAGAAATTCACAATTAAAATCACATATATATCTATGGGCGCGTCGGATCCGCGTACCCTCCCGATCACGAGCTGCATGCTAATTGGCTGTCAACACTCCAAATCAAGAAGTGTTGGCAGCCATTTTATCCCTCGGTAGAACCGAGGGACAGAAACAAGTGCGCAAAGCACAAAGGGGGCAGGGTAGAAACACCCTGACCCCTAGGTCTGCTCAGGGGTCCCACAAGGACCCCTGGGCAGAAAAGCATTTTTTTTTTTAATCGGCAGGATGCGCGGATCCCGCCGAGAAAAAAAAAGAAACAAGTGCGCAAAATGCACAAAGGGGGCAGGGTAGAAACACCCTAACCCCTAGGCCTGCTCAGGGGTCCCACAAGGACCCCTGGGCAAAAAAAGCATTTTTAAAAAATAAAAAATCGGCAGGATGCGCTCAGGGTGCGCAGATCCTGCAAAAAAAAAAAATCGAGCGCGGTCTCCCGCGCTTCGATGTAATTTGCCCCGGGTGGGCCAAGTCCCGGGGGCATGCTGGGGGGGGTTTATTTTATGTATGGGGGCCTCTAAGGGCCCCTAAGCCCGGGGACCGCCACCCCGGGATTTATTTGAAAAAGTAGCGGGAGGGCTCTGAGCCCTCCCGCAGCCCCGAGGACCACCACCTCCCGGGGCTTCTTTATTTATTAAATTAACATGTGTGGGGGGCTCCAGCCCCCACACGCCCGGGGACCACCACCTCCCGGGGCACTAACAAGATTGAAAATGGGGGTCCATTAAGGACCCCCGAGCCCCGGGACCACCACCTCCCGGGGCTGTGCATTTGGATGGGAGGGGGCCGCGTGGCCCCCTCCTGGAGCCTGTGGTGGCCCTGGGGACTGCCACCCCCAGGGCCAGCTCCTGCAGTTTCCCGGGTGCCTACCCCGGGACACTGCTGTTTGCAATGACAGGACGGGAGCCTCGCGGCTCCCGTCCTGTCATTGCAAACTGCTTGGATATTGGAAGAGAGAGCAGGGAAACCTGCTCTCGCTTCCAATATCCAAAGACAATTGCTTTCCACATGGGGAGCAGCATGTTAGCTGCTCCCCATGTGGAAAAGCAATGCCGGCTTGCGCAGGAGGCGGGGAGCCGGCGGGACTGTGGGGGTTTGGGGACCCCCACAGTCCCCAACCAGAGGCCAGGCCCCGGGGATGGGGTCCCCGGGGCAAGTGGTGGCCCGGGAGGGGGCCACGCGGCCCCCTCCCCAGAAATAATTTTTAAAAAGAATAAAAAGGCCTGCCCCGGGGATGGGGTCCCCTGGGCAAAAGGAGGCCTGAGGAGGGGGCCACGCAGCCCCCTCCTTAAAAATTAATGAAAAGTGTGGCCATGCCCCGGGGATGGGGTCCCCGGGGTAGGATTCGGCCAGGGGAGGGGGGCCACGCGACCCCCTTCCTGTATAATTTAAAAAAAAAAAAAAGGGGATAAGGCCCTGGGGGATGGGGTCCCCAGGGCCCAAAAATAGGAAAAAGGAAGGGGGCCACACAGCCCCCTTCAGGAAAGAAAAAAACGATCGGGCCGCAGGCCTTGCCCCCTTCCTTCACCACTCTGCAAACGCGCCCCCTGGTGTGTTTGCAGATGGAGAAGTAATTCCCCTTCAATACTGGGGGTCCCTGGGGGCCAACTAGCCCACCAGGAACCTCCAGTATGCACCAGGGGCTGCGTTGCAGAGAGGTGTAAAGAGGCCACGCCCCTTTTACACCTCTCTGCAACGCAGCTCTGTGGCGCTTTTTGGATATACCTGTTGGGCTAGTTGGCCCCCAGGGACCCTCAGGGTTCAAGGGAGTTAATCCCCCGACTTAAAACGCTCCACGGGGCGCGTTTGCACAGTGGTGAAGGGAGGGGTGGGGCTTCAGGTGACATGTGTGCAAACAGGCCCCGTGGCGTGTTTTAAGATGGGGATTAAGTCCCCTTGAATCCTGAGGGTCCCTGGAGTCCAACTAGCCCACCATGTACTTCCAAAAGCGCCACAGAGCTGCCTTGCAGAGAGGTGTAAAAGGGGTGTGGCCTCTGTACACGTCTCTCCAACGCAGCCCCTGGCGCATACTGGAGGTTCCTGGTGGGCTAGTTGGCCCCCAGGGACCCTCATGATTAAAGGGGACTTAATCCCCAACTTAAAACGCGCCACGGGGCGCGTTTGCACAGATGTCACCTCAGGCCCCGCCCCCTCCCTTCACCATTGTGCAAATATTCCGCTAAAATCAGCCGAAATACGAATTCCGATTTACTCACCTGTTATCAGGAGAGACCTCAGTGCTGCATCTTTCAGCCCAGTACTGATCCTGAAAAGTAATTTTAACCGTACTTACCAGTAACTTGAATTTCCTTCCATAGGATATCATTGCCTGCTTTTTGCTGAAAAAGTTTCTAAGTGTCGATTTTTGAAACATACAAATATTCCTCTAAAATCAGCCGAAATACGAATTCCGATTTACTCACCTGTTATCAGGAGAGAACCCAGTGCTGCATCTTTTAGCCCAGCACTGACCCTGAAAAGTAATTTTAACCGTACTTACCAGTAACTTGTATTTCCTTCCATAGGAATCCATTGTCTGGTTTTCAGCAGAAAAGTTTCAAAGTGTCGATTTTCACAAACTACAAATATTCCTTAAAAATCGCCTGTATGACTTAAACGCATTCTTTCAACTGTTTACAGGAGATGCACCAGTGCTGGATCCAGGATCCACCACTGAGTGAGAAAAAGTCACGATAACACTACTTACCTGCTAAGTGAATTTCCTCCCATAGGATAACATTGGTGATTCTATGTGAAAAGTTTCTGTCAACTTTTAAAATACAATAATATTCCTTAAAAATCACTACTGTAACCAAAACGCTTTTACTCAACTGTTTACAGGAGATGTCCCAGGACTGAATCTAGGATCCAGTCCTGTGGTTAGAAAAGTAATCCATAAAGTAACTAATTGCATTTAGCTAGAAATTCACATTGAGCTCAATGTTGCATTGTGTTTGAAATTGTGTTGCCCATTGCAACAACTGTAACTACTGTACTTAAAAGTCTATTGCCTATTTGCAAAGTATTTAAAGTAAATTAATTCATTCTGAGAAAGTATATTTTGTAATGTAATGTATAATGTAATTACAATGTAATTTAAAAAATAAAATATCTAAAAATAAATAGTTTAAAAAAATGTAGTAAATCAGTATGAAAAAAATAAAAATAACAATTAATACATTTAAAAATTGGCATTTACAAAACCTTTGAAATTCACTGAAAAAAACCATAGGTTTTAGACATGTTATAGTTAGGAATTAGCATTAAAAAACCTTTGAAATTCACTGAAAAAACCATAGGTTTCAGACATGTTATAGTTAGAAATTAGCATTTAAAAAACCTTTGAAATTCACTGAAAAAACCATAGGTTTCAGGCACGTTATAGTTAGAAATTAGCATTTAAAAAACCTTTGAAATTCACTGAAAAAACCATAGGTTTTAGGGACAGTTATAGTTACTTGGACATTGCACTCGTACAAAACCCGTGAAATTCCCCCGTTATAGTTAGTTCAGCTAACTATAACTCGCGCCTCCGCAATGCACTGCTGATGACGTCACATATTACATCACTCATGACATGGTCAGTGACATCACTGATGACATCACTGATGACATCTCAAATGACATCACTGATGACATCAACCATGTGATAATTTCATGCATCTTCTCACACCCTAATATAACTTTTGATACACCCACTCTAAATTACAGACTGCCATTCTCAAAAACAAAGACATTCCAACACCAATAACTACATACCCACTCACTGATTCTTAGGTCTACACACACATCCACTCACTCACCCGTACAGTCACTCATACTTACGGTCACTCAGTACAGGACTATCATATGCACTCATACACCTATATAAACACTGACACACCGCCACTCATCCATAGAGGTACTCACACACCTAGTCAATCATGCAAAAATTTAATCACACACCCATTTACTCACCTATACAGTTATACACACACCAGCTCACTTACTCATACAAATACTAGCACATTCTTACGCTCTTATACAATAACTGATACAAGCACACACGCATCCATACAGCCACTCTCACAATCACACACTCTCACGTATAGCCTTTTAAATACTCTAACACATATATATACTTCCTTTTACATATGTAGTTACTCGCACATGTACCACTGAGATATACATTCACTCACTAACACACCCATACACACACTCACCCACCCAAGCAGTCCATCACAGACGCACTCTTCAAATCATGCACCCAGTGAATCACACACTCACACATCTATGTACAGAGTCGCACACACCCCACCCACACAAACACTCAGGCACCCATACAGATACTCAGACAACCAATCAATAACTCATATAGACACTCATGTAGCTATTCACAAACCCATGCAGCCACTTACACAGCAACAGACAGACGGATACAGATATTCACCCAGTTTAGTCACTAACCCATGCATTCAGTAAGATAAGTTTAATCACTCACTTATACAGTTAGTCACGCACCTACTAAATCATCCATTCAGACACTTATACACCCACTCACTCTTCAATACGCCTTTCCCTATATATATTAAACATATTTAAACTTTACAGAAACACACAGTCACTGGATGATGTCATCAGTGATGTCATCAGTGATGTCATTTGAGATGTCATCAGTGATGTCATCAGTGATGTCACTGACCATGTCATGAGTGATGTAATATGTGACGTCATCAGCAGTGCATTGCGGGCGCGAGTTATAGTTAGCTGAACTAACTATAACGGGGGAATTTCACGGGTTTTGTCACGAGTGCAATGTCCAAGTAACTATAACTGTCCCTAAAACCTATGGTTTTTCAGTGAATATAGATATATATAGATATATCGTTCTGGAAAAGTGGCCCAAAAAGGCATTTGTGGCCCTCTTATTGGTGTTGCAGGCTTGCAGCAGGACCAGCCACCTAACACAAAACAAATTTCTCCCCACAAGGAAAGAAAAGGGTGCACTCCCAGTATGGCTTGTGCACTCCTTCATTTTTCATCATAAAGCTGCATCAATCCTTACACATTTCGGTCTCATTAGACCTTGATAACAGGTGACGGCAATCATGCACTGATGACTACCACAGTCCAAATGCCAAATTTTATAGTACTTGCCCAGTTGCCACTCTCGTGATATGTAAGTGCATGGTGGGACTTGTAGTCTGCCAAAAAGTTCCATATAGCCCAAGTGGGCAATAAAATCAAATGTCAAATGTAGCTCACACAAATATAATCTCTTGGAATAGCAGCCATAAACCATTCCATTAGAAGTCCTTGCCCTAAAGGCTGCTCGAATCCAAGCCATGCTGATTCACGGTGGTGCCACAGCCTTATGTCGCTTTCACAGCGTCCTCCAAAAGCGGTTCAAACAGGCATTTGTGGCGCTCTTATTGGTGGTGTAGGCTCGCAGCTGGACCACGCAGTTTAACACCCAACAAATTTCTCCCCACAAGGAAAGAAAAAGCTGCACTCCTGGTATGGCTTGTGCACACTTATTTTCTATCATAAAGCTGCAACAATCCTGATGCGTTTTGGTCTCATTAGACCTTGATCACAAGTGGCGGCAATCATGCCCCCGTGCTGAAATCTGATTGGCTGACAACACTTTAACGAGAAAGTGTTGGCAACCATCTTGGGACTCAGCTTCAGCCGAGTATCACAAAAAACATTAAAAATGAAGAAAAGGGGGCAGTGTAGAAATACACTGACCCCCTAGGTGTGATGGTTGGGGGGCTAAAATACTTTTTTTTTTCAATTTTGCAGCGAAATTGCGGGTGGATTAGCAAATTTGCATCAAAATTGCACGATACACCCTGGGTGGGCCAGGTCCTGGGTGCATGTGTGCCTGATAAACTTTACTGTTAAGGCTTATTGGCATCATGCATTACATGTTATCTAATTATTGTCATCGCCATAACTATTGAAGATAACAGCCCTTTCGTAGCACTGTGTGGAGGGAGGAATAAAAACAACCATTGATAAACATAATTTTGTAAGGTGGCACTCAGAATGAGAGCTCCTCGGGCCATCACTAATCAATGTAAGAAATGCGAGCACCAAGTCATGCTTAAGGTGTGAAATGGCACACAGTTTCCACGCAGTGAAAGTAATACCTATTTTGAATGTATTACCTTCTTTGTTTTTCAGATATATCACTGGAGGCGCTGGGCTCCTGCAGTCCATGTATGTTTATGTAGTTCTCCTCCATCATGAAACAGGCAGTGTTTTCAATGAGGCTTCGCTGACCGCTTCACCACTGTTGCATCGTCCAATAGATGCTTCCACGTGCAATCTTAATTAAGGAATAGACAAAATAAACTCACCATGGGCAAGTGGTGGCAATTGGTATTTCGAAGCACAGATTCAAGAAGACGACAATCAACCACAGGCGCGTCAGCAGGGTACCTTGCAATAGAATTAATGAACACTTCAAAGACAAGTGAATGGCAAGGAAGAATACTGTTTCTTAATTACAATTACTAGCTCAACAACGCTAACTGTTGCCTGAACAAGAAAAAGAAAGAATTGGCAAAGCTAGTACGTTTGGCTTTCTATAGTCTGTGCACCCCATTAAGGTACCATTTTATTTATTTATCCATTTATAAAGCGCTTGGTTACACCGCCGGTGTGTCCCCGCGCTAGTAGCAGACTCTCAGGTAGGCAGTATGGAGAGACCAACTCAGACCTAGAGGCAAGTGACAGAGGTTCTAGTGGACCAATCTAAACACTTGTAACACATACCGGAATTCATGCAACCAATGACATAAAATGAGGGCACGGTGAGCACATCAGCAACATGCATAAAGGTAATCATGCAGACACAGGTAACACACACACACTGGCATGGATGCACACAAACAGAACCAACATACTGTTACCCATGCATACACAGACAACACACAGAGCGACACTTGGGCAGGACTCGAGTTGGTTAACCTAGCTATGCCTTTTGGCAGTGACACAAATTTGAATTTTTGATTTTGATTTGATAATTTATAAGGTGCAGCAGTTACCCAACAATTTCTCTTAAGTTTTAGAAGATACAAGCCAAATTATTCCAAGCATGATACAAGCTGCAAAAAACTAACTGAATAGGAAAGTTTTCAGTGCCCTTGTAAAACCCAAAAGCACAATCAATCAATCAATCAGGAGTTTGCATAGCGCGGCTACTCATCTGTGAGGGTCTCAAGGCACTGGGGGTGGGGAGGCGACTGCTGATCCGTCTGGGTGTGGAGGTTCAGCTGAAGAGCCAGGTCTTGAGGTCCTTCCTGAATTGTTCCAATGACTTGGATTGCCTGAGGTGGAGGGGCAGGGTGTTCCAGGTCTTGGCGGTGAGGTAGGAGAAGAATCTTCCTCCGGTTCTGTTCTTATGGATCCGTGGGATGGAGGCCAGGGCAAGTTGGGCAGAGCGGAGTTGTCTGGAGGGTGTGTGGAATGCGAGGCGGTGGTTCAGATATTCTGGTTCTGAATCCCGGAGAGCTTTGTGGGCATGTGTGAGGAGCTTGAAGGTGATTTTCTTGTTGATTGGGAGCCAGTGGAGTTGTCGGAGGTGTTGTGTTATGTGACTGCGGTGGGGGATGTCAAGAACCAGTCTGGCTGCGGCGTTTTATACATTCTGTAGTTTCCTGAGCTGTTTCTGGGTGATGCCGGCATAGTGTGTTGCCATAGTCAAGGCTGCTCGTGATGAGTGCGTGGGTGACCGTCTTTCTGGAATCTGTGGGGATCCATCTGAATGCCTTTCAGAGCAGACGAAGCGGGTGGTAGCAGGATGAGGATACTGCATTGATTTGGTGGTTCATTGTGAGCGAGGAGTCCAGTATAATGCAGAGGTTGCGTGCATGGTCCATAGTGGTGGCAGGGGTTCCTAGTGTGGCAGGCCACCAGGAGTCGTCCCAGGCTGAGGGGGTGGGTCCCAGGATGAGTACTTAGATCTTGTCCAAGTTGAGCTCGAGGAAGCACAGGAAGATGAAAGAGAAGTTTAGGGAGAGGATGTGGCCTAACAGCTTGAGCGGTCAACCTTGAAGCTGGGGAAAAGGGTTTGAGTCTCGGCAGGGACGCTCAACATCCTGTGATTCTGGGCAAATCACTTAATCTCCCTGTGCCTAACAAAATGAATGTGTCCATCTGTAATGCAACTGGTGCTCATGCAAAGCTCTCTAATACATTCGGGTCAAGTTTGCACTATATAAAACTCCCCCCCAAAAAAATTCCACAGCTTAGTATCTAATAGTGTAAGTGACCTGCCACCTCATCTTTCTTTCTTTATTATTGGAACATCCAAAGGGGAGATTTGCCTGACCTAAGTAAACTGACAAACACACAGTGAACAAACAACAAGCGCAGAACAGAAGAGGTGGGTTCATATAAAGCAATGAGAACTAGACAAAAGCATTTCAACAATATTCCCTGTTCAGCTGACAGCCAGTGAAGTTCTTTAGATTCACTATGAACATGATCCTTTTATTTCAGATAGTACGGTTGGAAACATTTTTGTTTTAGAAATTTTGAATCTACATACTCACAGAGGGTCAGGCACGTGGTTTAGTCCGGCAGCTAAGCTCCAACATTGCTAAAGTTATATAGGTTACAGTTAGGAAATAAAATTGAAAAAACATTGAAATTCCCAGAAAAAAAGGTTACAGTGACGTTATAGTTAGGAAATAGAATTTAAAAAAGTAGAAATTCACAAAAAAAAACAATGGTTACAGGGATGTTATAGTTAGGAAATAGAAATTTTAAAAAGTGGAAATTCACAAAAAAAAAACAAAGGTTACAGGGACATTATAGTTAGCCTCAGATTTTACTTATGCAAAAGCATAGAAATTCAGCAGTTATAGTTACCTGAGCTAACTATAACTTACACCCCGCAATGCACTGCTTATGACCTCTCACCTATTACATCACTCATGACATGGTCAGTGAGATCGCTGATGACATCTCAAATGACATCATCCACAGAAGCACTCACACACCCACTCACACCCCCATACAACCTTTCATACATCCACTCACACAGCTGCACAACCACTCACATAGCCAGTCACAGACCCATACATGTACTCACACAGCCACTCACTCATCCATAGAGCTACTCACACATCCACATACTCACTCATAGAGCCAATCACATAACCACACACAAATCCATGCTGATATTCACACACCCATTTATTTACCCATACAGCCACTCACTCACACACCCACTCACTTATCCATACAGTTTCTCAACACAGCCACTCTATTACCCATAAAAAACACTTACACACCCACACAATCACTTATATACCCATCCACACTTGCATAGAAGCACTCCCACATCTGCTCACTCACCTATACAGCCATTCACACAGACATTCACTCTCCAATACATCCACTCACATATCAACTCACTTAACCAAACACCCACTCAAACAGCCACTCTCTCACTCATACAGCCCTTTACACACCCAGTCACTCACTCATACAGCCATTTAGACACCCACTCACTGACCCATACACTCACTCACACATCCACTAACCCACCCATACAGACACTCACTCACCCATACAGCCACTGACAAACCCACACAATATAGCCACTCACACAGCCACTCACTCACACACACAGCTACTCACACACCCACTTATTTGGCCATTCAGCCACTCTCACACCCACTCACACGCCCAACTAGTCACTCACACACCCACTCACACATGGATACACACAGTCACACAGACACTCACATAATATATGTTAAACAATGGAATTACTCATTGGTAGTACACAAAGGATACTAATTAAACATTTTTGGGCACCTTAGTATATATGTTTAACACTGAAACTTTTCAAAAACACTCATAATCACTTGATGATGTCATCAGTGATGTCACTGGCCATGCCATGAGTGATGTAACATATGAGGTCATGAGCAGTGCATTGTGGGGGTGCTATATTTAGCTCAGGTAACTATAACTGCTGAATTTCATGGGTTTTCTACAAGTGAAATCTCTGAGCCTAACTGTAATGTCCCCATAACCTTTGTTTTTTTCAGTGAATATATACTATATATAGATAGACAGACAGATAGATACAATTTGATACAACTTGAATCCATAACCCAATGTGACTAGTCTGATCACTACTCAAGCTCCTTCCTGATCCTGGAAAATGTGCTGACTCGAAAAGGGCTGCCACATAAACCCAGACAATGGTCTAGAGACCTAAGAAATATTAATCCTACTGAACTAACTGCTGTAGCAACAGCATCCTACCTCCTCCCACAAGCATGATGAATGCTAATGAGCTCACCGATCACTATAATCAATCCATGACAGACATACTGGACATGATCGCTCTGAAGCAACTTAAAAGAATACCAAGCAGACAATTCAAACCCTTGTTCAATTGCAATTTAAACGAGGAAAGGCACATTCTAAGGCTCACTGAGAGATCATGGAGAATCTCCCCATCTGACTCTCACCTCAATCATTTGAGGGCAGAAAGAAGCGTCTATATTAAACACATCTGAAGGTTAAAAGCACAATATTTCAGGTCACAATTGGATAATGCCAAAAACAGAGCCAAAAACCTTTAGAAATCATCAAACAAAGAACAACCTGCCATTCCAAACAACACTCTATAGACAAGGAGACACTACCCAATGGTGACGAGTTCTCTGCCCACTTCATCGATAAGACAAGAAAGATTGAATCAGATTTCAACGTATGATCAGCCTTGACAATCCCAGTCTTCTCCTGGTGCAGCACGTGGTCAGCTCCTCTTGTACTGGATATACCACAAAAAATAGGGCTACGTGGTCCTCCTTCAAAATCCCTGATGAAATTGGCATACTCACAATAATGACCTCAATAAAACCCTCTAACCATTTTAATGATCCTACCAGCTAAGCTTGTCAAAGAACGTGGTTCTTCCCTACTCCCTTTATGGTCAAAGATCATCAAAGCATCTCTCTCCCAGGGCATTGTCCTTCATAGCCTTAAGATAGGACAGGTCACCCCAATTTTTTTAAAAACCTAATGCTGACCTTGTCAGGCCCCAATAGTTTTCGCCCAGTCTTCAACATCCTGACTCTAGCAAAACTTCTGGAGAAATGTGTACACCTTCCACTCTGCAACACATTGATCAATTCTAGCTTCTAGACCGGTAGCATCTGGTTTCAAAATTGGCCATAGCATGGAAACGGCTCTGACACATATTGTTGATGATGCCCCGAGATTGCTTAATCAGAAGGATTCCTGTCTACTCATACTTCTTGATCTCTCATTGGCGTTTGATATGGTCAAGCATGACAGCATGATTGACCTCCTCGAAAATAGGATGGGGCTATCTGGTCCTGTTTTAAAATGGATTGCTTCTTTTCTTCAAAACAGAACTCAGAGAATCAGAATCAACCAATCCTTATCAGACATTACACCAGTAAAAATTGGGAGTACCTCAAGGCTCCTCATTCTCACCCACTCTATTCAACTTGTTCATGGAACCTCTTACCGACATTTTAAAGAACTCAAACAATCAATACCACATGTATGCTGATGATACACAACTATATATGAAAATCTCTTCACCTGAAGATGTCAAAATGCTCAACTGCACTCTGTTGAAAACCCAAGAATGGCTGACCAGCAATCACCTCATGCTCAACACCCTCAAAACTGAATTCCTTTTGATCACCCCCACAGTCTTTTGTCCCCCATCGAAGATTGTATCAAACAACTCACAGCTCTCAACTGCTCCCCCACATTATTGACTCTACCTGATCTTTAGGCATTATACTGGACAAACATCTTAACTTGCAAGATCATATCAGCGCAACCATCAGATGAGCCAACCAAATGAATATCCTAAAAAAAATCAAACCATTCATGCCCCCTGGGGATTTTCAATTAGCTGTACAATCTGTGGTCATCTCCCGATTAGTTTACGGAGTGCCACTCCTGCTGGCCTTCCCAAAGTAAAGTTAGCCCTGTTAAAGGCTACATTGAAATCAGCGGCTAGACTCATAACAGGTTCCAGGAGTATAGATCACATTACTTCAGACTTAAAACATCTTAATTCGCTCCCCTTTGAAGCTAGAATCCAATTAAAGATTGCTTGCATGACGCACAAGGCCCTCCACCACAATACTCCTGTATACTTGCCAAAAAAGCTAAGTTATCCGGTGGCAGGTGCTCCCTAAGAAACACTGACTCCCTTCTATTGAAACCACAGAAGTTAAAAAAAAAAAGAAAACATACAACCGCTCCTCCTCTGGCCTTGCCCCCAGAATTTGGAACACCGTACCTCTGGATATCAGGACAAACCCCTCAGAAGAAAAAGAAGCAAAAAAGCTCTTGATGCATAGATTCCTTCTCCAGGAGTGATGATCCTTCTTCAGCTTGGCTTTCATTGGGGGGACTCCAGTGGATCTCATAACTGCTATGTTTAACAACATGCTGTAAATATGAACTTCATGATTATTCCTTCTCGGATTATCACTTGTTTTTCTCCTATTTATACAGCGCTCTGATAACCGGAAGGGTCATGTTCCCTCTATATAAAACTCCAAATTAATAAATAAATAAAGATAGATAGATAGATAGATAGCAGATTAATTGAAAAAAACTAATGTTAAAGGGACATTATAGCTAGGTGAAAATGTCAGTTAAAACACACTGTTTAAATTAACAAAAACACTGAAATTCATCAGTTATGCTTATCTCTAGTAGATTATATATTATCTACATAGTCAGAAAAATGATATCTGCTTAATACAAGAAACACATATTGATGATAAACTTTTGACGTACATGAAAAAAGAATGGATGGGTTTAGGTTTAGGGATTTATAAAGCGCATGGCTACCCGCGGGCATCCCAGCGCTGAACTGGGAGGGGCCAACGTCATGTGAGGTTTTTAAGAGAACAGCCAGGTTTTGAGTTTTTTTCTAAAGCACTGTTCGTTCTCGGTTAGCCGTAATTCAAGATCCAGGCTGTTCCAAAGTTTAGAGACCAGGCGTGAGAAGGATCTTCCACCCCATCTTGCTCTCTTGACTTTAGGAGTATTCATCAGGAATCTGCCTCCTGACCTAAGGCATCTGCGGGGGACATAGTGAGAGACCAAGGTTCTTAACATTGTAGGGCCTCTTCCATGCATGGCCTTGTGGGCCAGGCAGAGGGCCTTGAACTTAATCCTGGACTTGATAGGCAACCAGTGTAATTCCCTCATGGATGATCTAACTGACTGGTGCCTGGGGATTTTAAGAAGCAATCTGGCTGCAGCATTCTGCACCACCTGCAACCTGTCTGTGACGTATTTGGGGGCGCCAAGGTAAAGAGAGTTGTCATAATCTAGCCTCGAGACTACCAAGGCTTGAACCACTGTCCTTCTCGATTTTTCTGGTAGTAGGCTTAATATTTTTCGAATCATCCGAATATATCCAAAGCAGGCCCCTGCAAGTTTTTTGGCTTGCGTTTCCATAGTTAGATTTTGGTCCAACCACATCCCCAGGTTTTTTATTGAGGTTTTGGGGAAGGGTGGGGGTCCCCAATTTCCTGGCCAATTGATCTCAGGGCGTGGGCCTGGACCATTGCCTAAGAGCATGAGCTCAGTTTTGTCCCGTTAAGTTTGAGGCTGCAGTTGGCCATCCAGGCTCCTATTTTTCCAGGCAGGGTATTAGTTGCCGGTGGTTGGAGTTGGGAGTTTCAGCCACCGAGACCACCAGTTGGGTATCATCCGCATATGATACGAAGGATAATCCGAACTCCTGCACTATATGTGCTAATGGTCTCATATAAATATTAAAGAGGGTAGGGCTCAGGGATGATCCTTGAGGCACTCCACACGGGGCCGAGAAGGTATCTGAGAGGATACCTGCTTCCATGCATTGAAAGGATCTATTGCTTAGGGACGAAGCCAGCCAATGGTTGGCCGTATCTCTAACCGCTTAACCGCGGCGCGAATTCTGCCGCGGTGCGGCGGTTTGAACGAGTGGGCGGGGCCGTGTCGGCCAACGGACGTGCGCAGCACTACAGAGGTAGTGCTCGCGACGGCCGTTGGCCGACAGATGCAGCGAAGGGGCTAATCCCGATCTCCTTGAGACGGTGGATGAGAATCTCTTGGTCTACTGTATCAAAGGCCGCGCTAAGATCTAAAAGCAGAATAGCAGCGGCTCTTCCTTGATCAAGTATGGATTTTAATTTTTCGGTGACGACGAGTAGGGCTGACTCAGTGCTGTGTTCCGGGAGGAACCCCATTTGGGACTGGTGCAGTATCCCATTGTCTTCCAGGAACTGTGAGATGGAACTGTTCACATGTTTCTCCGCGATCTTTCCCAAGATGGGCAGCAGTGAGATGGGACGGTAATTTCCCATAGAAGTGGAGTCTAGTTGAGGTTTTTTTAGCAGGGGCTTTACAATTGCATGCTTCCATTCTTTGGGGACAAGGCCTTTCTCGAGAGATACAGAGATGAGTTTGGTGAGCTTGGTCCGGATGGAGTCACCCCCTTGAATAAGAATATGAGGGGGGCAGGGTCTCTGGGAGATCCTGATTTGATATTACTTAAAAGTATGCCGGCCCATTCTTTGCTCAGTTTAGGAAAGGTATGCAAAGCCGGGGAGAGAATTAGCATGTTTTGCCCCAAGCCTGAAGGGAGTTCAGGCATGTCTATAGACTCCTTTATTGCTTCCAGGTTCTGGCCTCTACTTAGGTGAAGTGAGTTATAAATGTTTTCCACTTTACTCTTGAAGAAGGTGGCTAGGTTATTGCATCTCTCCTTTGAAGGTTGGGGAAGGTGAGTGCCTGAATCAATTATAGTAAGGGATTTTACTATCTTGAACAGCTCTTTCGAAAAATTGGAGGATCTCTCAATCCTTTCTTTAAAAAAAACTGCTTGAGCGTTCCTAATATCCTTGTGATATTGCTGGATAGCTACTTTATATGCAGATTTGAGGTCAGGTGCATACGTTTTTCTCCAGGTCCTCTCAAGTGTTTTACAGTGTTTCTTTTGGGCTACTAGTTGTGGGATGAACCAAGTAGATCTATTAAGGTTTCTTTGTTTTATTGGTCCGGTTTTTTAAAGTTTTTATCCACCGATCCGATAATCCAATCTGACCAACTTTTATGAGCCTCCTCAAGATCTCCTGTGTCTGGTGGAATGGTAGCCTCCAAATCCTTGGTCCAGGATTCAGGGGCCAGCCTTGGCCATTTGCGTCCTAGGACAGAACTACCCCCTGAGGGCTTGAGTGATGGGGGCTTTTGGTATAGAATGGGAATGAAAAGATGGTCTGACCAAGGAATCCGGAGTGGAGTGAGGGCCTGCAGTCTAGGGTCATTAGAGAAAATAGGGTCCAGTATGTGACCTTTTTCATGTGTCGCCAAGCTCACTAATTGTGTAAGTTGTAAGGCTTCGAAGTCGGCTAGGAGTCTCTTGGCCGATGGATTGTTTAGGTCGTCCATATGGATGTTAAAATCACCTAGTGAAGTGAAGGCGCTTTTTTCTACGATCAGGCTGGCCAGGATGTCAGGAATGGCATCTACAAAAGATGTACATGTCCGTGGTGGCCTGTAAATGAGGCTGCCCGAAAAGGAGGATGTGGGGGTAAGGGACAGTCGGAAGGCAATAGCCTCGCAATTCGCTATATTGAGAGGGTGATGGAACAGCTAAAATGTGATTTGCAAATGATGGCGATGCCGCCACCAGTTTCACCCACCCTATCATGGCGATGTATCTCCAAATCCTTGGGGAGGTGCTTATGATGTCCGGCGAGGAGCTTTCTTGAAGCCACGTTTCCGTGAGAAACAGTGCCTCAAGGTCTTCTTCCTCTATAAGCAATCCAATCTCGATAGAGTGTCTTGGAAGGGATCTACAATTGACTAGACCCATCTTCCAATGTAGGGCAGTCCTCGCCTCTTTCTGATGTTTGACCTGTGGAGAGGTGCTTAATGAGAAGCCGCAGTTATGGCAGCTCAATAGATTATTGGTATCAAGTGAGTGCCGGCAGGAAGGGGGCATAACTGGCTTAAGTGCATCTAATTCCTCCTTAGAGTATCTGACCATGTTGGCAGAGACCAGGCCCAATTGGGCAGGGTTTGTGGCCCCTGGTCCCGGCCAGGCACGGACGGGCGCAGACGGCTTGCCTTTGGTGCGCCCGCTGCGCGCGTCAGCACCATCCCGGTCTTAAATAGCGACCAGGGAGGTGCTGCATGGAGAGACTAGACCATCTCCTACACAAGATGGCGACCGCCCAGTGGCCACCCGGAAGAGGAGAATACACGAGAGAGGTCCTCCCTTCACACAATCAGCTGAGAATGCTGCAGTGGACAGGAGAGGATCGTAGAAACATGTTCATTATAAAAGTAAGATTCCCCTTGTTCTTGAAAGAGATAGCAGTGCGTAAAACAATTCAAAATAAAGTGCGGTGTGCAAGAGCAGCAGTATGAAATTGAGGCAAGCAATATTAAAATCGTCCAATTAAAATTATGAGCAGACTAGGGCTGTGCGCAGAGATAACCTTCCTGTACCTGTTTTAACTGCGCATCGGCGCCATCCCAGTCTTAAATAGCGACCAGGGAGGTGCTGCGGGGAGAGACTAGACCATCTCCTACACAAGATGGCGACTGCCCAGTGGCCACCCGGAAGAGGAGAATACACGAGAGAGGTCCTCCCTCCACACAATCAGCTGAGAATGCTGCGGTGGACCGGAGAGGATCGTAGAAACGTGTTTGTTATAAAAGTAAGATTTCCCTTGTTCTTAAAAGAGATAGCAGTGCGTAAAACAATTCTAAATAAAGTGCGGCGTGTAAGAGCAGGAGTATGAAATTGAGGCACGCAATATTAAAAATCGTCCAATTAAAATTATGAGCAAACTAGGGCTGTGCGCAGAGATAACCTTCCTGTACCTGTTTTAACTGCGCGTCGGCGCCATCCCGGTCTTAAATAGCGACCAGGGAGGTGCTGCGGGGAGAGACTAGACCGTCTCCTACACAAGATGGCGACCGCCCAGTGGCCACCCGGAAGAGGAGAATACACGAGAGAGGTCCTCCCTCCACACAATCAGCTGAGAATGCTGCTGTGGTCCGGAGAGGATCGTAGAAGCGTGTTCATTATAAAAGTAAGATTCCCCTTGATCTTAAAAGAGATAGCAGTGCGTAAAACAATTCTAAATAAAGTGCGGCTTGCAAGAGCAGCAGTATGAAATTGAGGCAAGCAATATTAAAATCGTCGAATTAAAATTATGAGCAGACTAGGGCTGTGCGCATAGATAACCTTCCTGTACCTGTGAGAGATGTACTCTCCTCTCCTTCTAAGGGGAGGAACAATGTGGTTATCTTATTTTTAGAAATAGTTAGGTCTACATATATTGGACAAATGTTCAAATGGGTAGGTCGATTCATTTATGGTAAAGTTAAAATTGGTCACTTTATTCTCCACATAGCTAATATTAATGGTCCCGCAGGAGACAATCCCTTATTTGGAAAAAATGTATTACAGAGATAGTAAGTCTACATAATGTGCCTCTAATTGTCAGAGATTTCAATCTAATATGTGATCCTTTCTTGGACAGACTGCCTAGTGTTAAATAGAAACCTTCAAAATCTGCTCAGATGTTTAAAGCTTTTTTCAAAAACACTAAGGGGCCGATTCCGATCTCGGTCGGAGGCGCACCCAACACCATTCGGTCGGGAAAAAAGCCATGCGAAAGCCTGTTTCCCGACCGATCCGTACAGCACACCGAACGAGTAAGTACGATCGCACAACAGCAAAGAATCTGGCCGAGCCGTACTCACCCAAACCAGGTCCTGTTCCCCGACCGAGGCGAATCCGGAAAGCGCTGAATCGAGTCGCACGGAAGCCAAAATGCAGCTCCGTCCGGCCGAGCGAGTACGATGCGCTTTCCGTACGCACCGAACCCGTCGCTCACGCACGGCACGTCAAAGCATCCGGGAGAGCGCACATAAGCTCCGATTCGCGCCACAACACGATCCACGGCTCCGAGGCGAACACGGCAGCGACGAGGGACGACGCGAGCGGCGAGGACGAGGCGAAGCGGCGAGGACGGCGCGAAACAACGAGAAGGACGAACGACACGAACCAACCACTGAATCCCTTCGTCACGATCATTCCGATATTCTACATTTACTACCGGAACAGGCACGGACGCGTACGGCGCAGAAGGTAAGCCAGACACCAACCACAAAACACATACAACACGTACACAACACATCACACACACACAGAGGGCTGCAGAATATACTTACACCAGCAACAGCAGCACCATAGGGGCGGGATGCCCATCACCAATGCCACATATGCACACAGGGGCCTGGATGCGCACCACCACCCCTACCCAGGGGGGCTGGATGCCTACCACTACTACCACCCTTAGCCAGGGGGGCTGGATGCCTACCACAACTACCACCCTCACCCAGGGGGGCTGGATGCCTACCACTACTACCACCCTCACCCAGGGGGGCTGGATGCCTACCACTACTACCACCCTTAGCCAGGGGGGCAGGATGCCTACCACTACTACCACCCTTAGCCAGGGGGGCAGGATGCCTACCACTACTACCACCCTCACCCAGGGGGCTGGATGCCTACCACTACTACCACCCTTAGCCAGAGGGGGCAGGATGCCTACCACTACTACCACCCTTAGCCAGGGGGGGCTGGATGCCTACCACAACTACCACCCTCACCCAGGGGGGGCTGGATGCCTACAACTACTACCACCCTCACCCAGGGGGGGCTGGATGCCTACCACTACTACCACCCTTAGCCAGGGGGGCTGGATGCCTACCACTACTACCACCCTCACCCAGGGGGCTGGATGCCTACCACTACTACCACCCTTAGCCAGGGGGGCTGGATGCCTACCACTACTAACACCCTCACCCAGGGGGCTGGATGCCTACCACTACTACCACCCTCACCCAGGGGGGCTGGATGCCTACCACTACTACCACCCTTAGCCAGGGGGGCTGGATGCCTACCACCACTACCACCCTGAGCCAGGGGGGGCAGGATGCCTACCACTACTACCACCCTCACCCAGGGGGGGCTGGATGCCTACCACTACTACCACCCTTAGCCAGGGGGGCAGAATGCCTACCACTACTACCACCCTCACCCAGGGGGGGCTGGATGCCTACCACTACTACCACCCTGAGCCAGGGGGGGCAGGATGCCTACCACTACTACCACCCTTAGCCAGGGGGGCTGGATGCCTACCACTACTACCACCCTGAGCCAGGGGGGCAGGATGCCTACCACTACTACCACCCTCACCCAGGGGGCTGGATGCCTACCACTACTACCACCCCCACTCATAGGATGGACAATGCATGACACAACCAGCACACCACAACCTAGGGAATGCAAGAAGAAGACATCCCCCAACACCATGACAAGCGTGTGTAGACTGTGTCAAATGCCCACAACACCGAACATGACTTTGAACATACAATGTGACCCCCTAGCACATGTGCCACACATATATGTGTGTGGCACCCACAATGCAAGCAGGCCATGACCATTGTGGCAATGGGGTCCAAACCCCCATCATCACAGTGACCAAAATGTAAGTGTGGGGTCCATAGCTGAAATACACTTTGAACAATGTGGCAATGGGGTCCAAACCCCCATCATCACAGTGACCAAAATGTAAGTGTGGGGTCCATAGCTGAAGCACATTTTGAACATTGTGGCAATGGGGTCCAAACCCCCATCATCACAGTGACCAAAATGTAAGTGTGGGGTCCATAGCTGAAGCACACTTTGAACATTGTGGCAATGGGGTCCAAACCCCCATCATCACAGTGACCAAAAGGTAAGTGTTGACAAAGAAAGAGGTGCAACTGCCAAACTGCATGGATGATTCCTGGTCACAGAACAACAAACACATCAGTGGCAAAGTAGTGTATGTGTCCCATTGCAACATAAATTGGGGGAGCCAAATCCTGCAGTGCAAATAAGACATAACTTTGGCCATGTGCAGACAAACAACACCCATGGGGGCTGACACCGTCAACAATCATCAATGACACAACGACAGAAGTGACCATCAGAATGCAGACCCACATATTTGCACCAATGGGCACACACATGCAGATACCCTGTGGAGACTGCAGATGTGAGGTGAACAGATACCATACCATGGCAGCAATGGGACACACAAACCATGATCATTGTGCTGACCGATGACCTAGGAGTCCCAGGGACAGCAGGGGAAACCCACCAAACTACATACAGCCAATGGCACACCCAAGATATGCCAATGCAGTGGTGCAGATGCACAAACACAAACAGGCAGACCCACACTGCACATCATACACAACAGGTGAGGGGGGTGCCAGTGTCCCCAGGCAACCACACAACACATGAGGAGACCTGAATACCAATCATACAGATGTGCATACAGTGCCACACAAAGGTAACTCATGGATCCAAATCCCCTATGTGGGCAAGCAGGCATTGTCAGATGAGAGGGAGCACAAATCACACATGTCACACAGGCACGTAGGGACAGCAACTGACACAGCAAGACACAGACACACCACAGCACCACCCCCGGGGCCCCCACAATGTGGTGACCCTGGGCTGCATTACAATCCCACTGTGATGACAAAGCCAAATGTGGTTCACACTGTGAACCACAGTCATGTGTACTGAGCAACTAACTACCATCACACCTACACAAGCACAAATCAAACAGCATGGCCAGTAAGCCAAGGCCAACATGGAGGCAGGGGCCTAGCCGGGCAACAACTCTCATCTGCACACACTCAACACCACACCCCTCGACCTCCAACAATGTGCAGCAGTGAAGCACACATGCACTGGTGACATTGCACATGCACCCATGACTATTCCAGGGTGGTGGGTGGGAACCAAGGTGCAGAAACACATCACACATGGACACTCAACAAGACTCCTGAATGTCTGACACACTGCACACTACGGCGTACATGGACATGACGGCAATACCACACCCACCAATGGGATCACAGCCACAGTCACACACCAATGAAGAAGCCAAGGTCACCCACAAAGAACACACATAGACAACAACCAACATTGCAGCCCGGACCCTGAGAAGTGCCAGCAGTCACACACACAACGTGTCACAATCACTGAAAGATAACACAAACTGGAAATCACATGACAGGGGCAAACAACAAGTGCCAAGGGGAAACCTGACTGTGACCCATCTGCGTCTGCACACAAACTCAGCCCTGACAGCAAGCACACCTATGGGTGACACCCTGATGACCAGTAATGTGCCATGCACCCACATCACAGAGAACCCAGGGAGAAGACTTTGGGGGAACATAGCTCAACTCAGCTAGCATCACAAACAGGTACAACACTAGGGATCACAGCATGCACAGCTAAACGGAAGTGAACACACAGACATGCACATACAACACACACCTTGGGCGCAGGCAATGTCACAGGAGTACACACTGCCATGAGGGGACTCCACTCCTGTGTGAGGAAAGCTGTGCCATATGTTGCCTCAGTAGGGCCCCACCATGTCAGCTGAGCACTTGGTCACACAATCAACAATTAGCACCAAATGAGGGCTCCCGTCACATCAGCCTGGTCATGGAAGTGCCAACGGAATCATCAGCACAGATCCAACACACTTGTATAGCAATGTTGCACTGACAACACAGATGAGTCCTTCCCCATTGATGCCCAAACCTGCATGTCCAGTGGTGATGGCCACACGGTCAGGGAAGTAGATGAATTGAACAATGGCAGGCACAACAGATGTGCAGGGGTGGAAGCCACAGATGTGAAATAGCCAATCTAAGTAGGAAATCCCATTGCCAAATACTGAACACATGACACCCTCAGATGCTGCTATGGATGACATGGATACACCACAGGATAGGACACATTCCCCCTGGACCACATGGGTTCCTGCACAGTAACACTTCATTATCATGAGACCAAATATCACCATCACTGCAGCAAGGGCATGGTTAGCATCATCAACATCATGTACATCAGAAGCAAAAGCACTAGAGAACAGAAAGTTGCTTTATTCAGCATATGTGGCATTAAAAGTAGAAGTCCGGTAGAACATAAACAAAGGCCAATGGCCAGTCCATCAACAAAGTCACAAGTGGGTGACAGTGGCAGATGCCACCCTACACATGCCTGCACAAAACCAGGGACAATCCACTAGGAGGGGCAACCGGGGGGTAGGCCAGGCACACGCAGGGACAGGATCAGGGCTCACCAGGAGGAAGCAGGGAAGGGGTGGTGGGTGCTGGAGAGCCACTGACAACTGCAGTGGAGGTGTCTGACATGGTGTGTGCCGGCACAACTGGGGGGCATGGCTCAGATGTTGTGGGTGCCGGCACGACTGCAGTGGACCCTGCAGATGGAGTGGACAGGTCCGCCACTGCAGTGCCCAAGTCAGACAGGGTGGTAGTGGACTCCACTGCAGTGCCTACCACCAGGGGAGGAGAATGGGGAACAGGCAAGGTGGGCTGGACAGAGGGGAGGACACCCTCACCACATCAGTGGCACAGACAAGCGCAGCGGGGGTGTGGTGCCGGGAGAGCAAGTGGCAGGGGAGAAGGCCGGAGCCTCTTGGGGATGGTATATCTGTGGGTGGGGGAACCTGGGGCAGGGTGTGGTGGGGGCACCTGTGGAGTGGGGGCCTGAGGGATGGAGGAAGGAGACCTGGTGCTTGAGCTGCAGGGCGGCGGCGGGGTCTTGCTCTTAGCACTCCGGGGGACTTGCGGGTGGGGGCCTCAGTCTGTCTGCGCCTGGGGGAGGGTGTCCGGGGGCGAGGGGCACTCTGCTCCGTGTGGGGGGCTTCCTCTTCACCCTGGATGCTGGGGCAGCTGGATCGGAGGGGAAGAGGCCGAGGTCACTGAGGAAGAGGCGCTGGGTCTTTGGGGTTGCAGGTGAGGCAAGGGAGGGTGCTTTGGAGGGAGAGGCAACTGAGGACTGCGCAGTGCCCGTGGATGCGTGTGTGTGTACCAGGGCCCCATCCCCTGTGAGTCTGGTTTCAGTCCCCTGACTGTGCGTGCGTGTGCGTTTTGTTTGTGGCGTGTGTGTCTGTGTGCTGGACGTGTGTGTGCTGGTGTGTGCCTGTGCCGGTGTGTGTGTGCTTGGGACGGGTAAGGTGCTGGGGAGTGTGGATGGAGCAGAGGCAGGAGGGGTGAGGGACTGTCTGAGGAGGGACACTGCTGCCGTCAGGGAGGAGTCCATGGACCTGTTGCCCCTCTGTAGGTCAGACATGCCCGATGAGATGCCCTCCATGAACGACACCAGCTGAGTCAACAGTGCGGTGTGCGCATGGAGGACACTCAGCATGGCTGTCTGCCCTACATGGAGCTGGCGAAGGAGGTACACAGACTCCTCACTCAGGGCAGCAGGGGACACAGGGGCAGGGGGTGCGGTGCCTGGGCCAAAGGAGACACGCTCCCGAACATGGGAGCCTCCACGGACCTGGGGAATGGGAGCCGATGGGAGGGCGGTGGTGGTGCTGGTGGTGGCGGGGACAGCAACACTAGCTGGGGTGTGGTGGCTGCTGACACCCGCCTCCACAAGGGAGTCATCCTCCGAGTTGCTCTGGTCCTCAGCTGAGGTGGATGGTGCTGAGGACTCCTCGGTGTGGCTCCCCTCGCCCTCCGTGCCACTGGGTCCCTCCGACCACTCCTCGGCTGCTGACCCAGTCTGGCTCTCTGGCTCCTCCTGGTCCGTGGAGCTGTCCCCTTCCGTGGCCGTGGATGTATCTGCAAACAATGGGGAAACAGACAGACATCAGTCACCTGCACCAAACGCACACACCACTGTGAGCACAGCACATTACAGAGCAAGCCCTGGCATCATTAGTTGTACATTGCTAAAAGTGCCCTAACTGAACAGGAGAAGCCAATTGTCAGTCTGATGCCAAGCATGGCACTCACATCCCACATGGCCTTGCACCCATCTGTCTGGTGTCTGTTGGATTGCAACACCCCAGTGTGGACACATGCACCAAGTACACAGTAGTTGGACAGTGCAGAGGACACGGTGTGGCATGTGGACATGCACACATCACAGCTCTTGCCACTGAGTCAGTACAGGTTTCCGGATGAAAGGGATGCCCAGAGTCAAATAGGAAATGCATGTGATGCATACCAGCGACAGACACCATGATGCACCCATGTCCTGATAGCCATCGCCACAATGGTGTGCATGTAGCACATGTCACTCCCCTGCAGGACCACCAATAAGTTGACACATGCCATGGCAGAGGCATGACTGCTAAGTCATACATCACTGTCTCAGTGATGTATGACTTGGCAGCCAGACAACAACACTATGCACTGTGTCACAATAGTAGGTCATGGGGAATGCAAGTCCTGGAGCTGCACAAGTGCACATGTACATCCCCCACACAACACATCATCTTAACCCTCATCTGTCCAGGTCATACCTATTGGACATATGGGAGACCTGTGACACTACCCTCTGAACCTGAGCCCCTCACAATTTGCTGTGAATGGGGAACAGCTGCCTGAACTTCAAATTCGCATACCCCAGTCTGCACGCGCAGCTGATCAAACACCTATGTGACACACAAGTAACGTCTCCTATGGTCACATCTCCAGGGGCATGCTGAGCCCCTACCAAGAAACACCCCAGCAGTCCTGGCAACTAATCCACAGCACACTGACACAGAGGCAGACACCTGAGGGTTCAAATCACTGCGCACAATGTGTCAGCTGATACACGGGAGTGGGAGTACAGAGTGCATTGCATGGCCTGGAGTAGGCATGACTGTCCTGCTCCACATGAATGAGGGATGTGCCCTGGACAGTGGATAGCTGGCTATGTATGTGTGACACACGTAATCTGCACACTCCTGGGGCCCAAACATTGTTCCCACCCGCTGCATGGGCGTGTGCCACATACCCCAGGCACATGTGGTGGCTCAGCTCAGCAAGTGGACCGCATATCAAAGCAACACGCAGATCACATGTCCAAACACAGGCGTTGTGTGAACAATGGACCCACCCATGATGCCCACAACAGAGTTAGGGAAACAGATGCTGTCCCCCACCTTTAGTGAAGCAAACTGCAAGGACACAGTCCCAAGTGACACAATTCCCTGAATGTAAGGGCCACACCTGGGTATCAGATGAGCAGTGGGCAGTGCACAATAGAGGGACATGGCTCCTGGACAACATGACTGCTGCACTGTGGCAGTTGAACCAGGCCAGAGGAGGGCACAAAGCATGTAATACAGAGTTCACAGTGCAGTCTTTGACTCACCCCCTCCTTGCTGCTGTCTGGCCTTCAGCTGCCCATCCAGGTCTGGAAACACCACCGCCAGGATCTGGAGCATGTGGAGGGTCAGGGTCCGTGTTCCGCCCCTCCTGCGAGGAGGCGACAGCTTCAGCTGGACCCGTGCAATCCTCCGGGTCCAGCCCCGAAGGTCCTGCCACCTCTTCTGGCAGTTGCGGATCCGGCGCTTGTAGACCCCCACGGCCCGGACGGCCCGGACGATGTCCTTCCAGATCTCCTGCTTCCGATGGGCATTAACCTGTCAGGATGACAAAGTGAAAAGGCCATTACCACACATGCAACATATCCGTGCATGACACAGTTGTATATACATGTCTCAATCACAGGGGCACATGATGTACACAGGCAGTGCAAAGCTGACCATGGACAGTTTGCCAGACGTCACTACATGGTATCATTGCATGGGAAGTAAAACCATGTTCAAATGCACTGTCACTGCACCATACCTGTCCAGTGCAAGTCACTACACACTATGGGGGTGACAACTACTCAGTGAGCCTGCTAGCCAGTGGCGTGCAGACTTCCAGCCTTGCTAGTCAGACAAAATGCACATTCAGAAAGGCAGTGCACAGAACACTCACCTGCTCCCCTGGTGTCCCATACAGCTTGCTGTACTGTGGAAGTAGGCTGTCCAGCAGGGCCTGGTTCTCTTCAAGGCTGAAGGCTGGGGCTCTCTCCACAGTACGTGCCATTGCAGGGTCCAGAGGGGCAGAGACAGCAGCAGTGCAGTGGCAGATGTCGTCCTGGAGCATGTAGTGCAGGCAAGTGAGCTCTCAGGGGAACAGCCAGCAATATATATGTGCTGGAGAGGCAGATACTGTCCCTTGTGTCCAAAGTGATAGGTCCAAGTTGTTTGCATCTTCTGAATCTGGCCAATCCATGGAATAGCAGCACCAAAACACGCCCACAGCATCCTTCAAATCTTCAACTTCATGACATACATGATTTTGCAACATTGTTGTGGGTGACCAACTGATTTTCCAGCAACCGACTCGTTCGAAATTCGAAAACGCGTCCGTTGCCAGGCAAGCCCATTGTCAATGGGTGCGCACCGATCGGTCCATTGCGGTACAACGCGTACAGGGGTACAACGCGTACCCGCACACATTGAATGCAATGGGCCGGCCGGAGGCACCGATCGGTCCATTGCAGTTCAACGCGCACAGGGGTACAACGCGTACCCGCACACATTGAATGCAATGGGCCGGCCGGAGGCACCGATCGGTCCATTGCAGTACAACGCGCACAGGGGTACAACGCGTACCCGCACACATTGAATGCAATGGGCCGGCCGGAGGCACCGATCGGTCCATTGCAGTACAACGCGCACAGGGGTACAACGCGTACCCGCACACATTGAATGCAATGGGCCGGCCGGAGGCACCGATCGGTCCATTGCAGTACAACGCGCACAGGGGTACAACGCGTACCCGCACACATTGAATGCAATGGGCCGGCCGGAGGCACCGATCGGTCCATTGCAGTACAACGCGCACAGGGGTACAACGCGTACCCGCACACATTGAATGCAATGGGCCGGCCGGAGGCACCGATCGGTCCATTGCAGTACAACGCGTACAGGGGTACAACGCGTACCCGCACACATTGAATGCAATGGGCCGGCCGGAGGCACCGATCGGTCCATTGCAGTACAACGCGCACAGGGGTACAACGCGTACCCGCACACATTGAATGCAATGGGCCGGCCGGAGGCACCGATCGGTCCATTGCAGTACAACGCGCACAGGGGTACAACGCGTACCCGCACACATTGAATGCAATGGGCCGGCCGGAGGCACCGATCGGTCCATTGCAGTACAACGCGCACAGGGGTACAACGCGTACCCGCACACATTGAATGCAATGGGCCGGCCGGAGGCACCGATCGGTCCATTGCAGTACAACGCGCACAGGGGTACAACGCGTACCCGCACACTTGAATGCAATGGGCCGGCCGGAGGCACCGATCGGTCCATTGCAGTACAACGCGTACAGGGGTACAACGCGTACAGGTGTACAACGCGTGCCCGCACATTGAATGCAATGGGCCGGCCGGAGGCACCGATCGGTCCATTGCAGTACAACGCGCACAGGGGTACAACGCGTACCCGCACACATTGAATGCAATGGGCCGGCCGGAGGCACCGATCGGTCCATTGCAGTACAACGCGCACAGGGGTACAACGCGTACCCGCACACATTGAATGCAATGGGCCGGCCGGAGGCACCGATCGGTCCATTGCAGTACAACGCATCACTGTACATGTGACTGGCATATGTCAGCATGCCTGTCTCAGATGGACATATGCCAGCCACAGATAGCTCCCAGGCAGTGAGGGGCACACCTACATCACGACAGCCTGTCCAAACTTTATCATAAGGCATGTAAGGCTGCATTTCCTATTGTGTGTATGTTGGTGTACATGTTGTCCTGTGGGTGTCACCTGTGGGCAGCCACCCCCAGGCTGTGCACGTGTTCATGGGGACAGGATCCTGGGTGTTACGTGTGCATGACCACTGTGATGTGCAACTGTTCATATCTGTGCATGTGCCATGGTCACATTTCACGGTGGTGTATGTGTATGTCATGTCACATACCCCGTGAGTCCCATGTGGGACGGTATGTTTGAGCCAGGGTGTCCCAGTGGCACAATAGTGATGGTCCTCCACAGTCTTTGTGCATGTAGTGTTTACAATGTCTCTGATTTCATGTGCACAATGGGAGACAGTCTCCACATCCAGGTTGTGTGTGCATGGACTTTGATGTTGTGCGTGTGTGTGTCACAGACGTCCATGTCTGTCCTGCCGTGGCAAGTGGGGCCACTACCTGTGGGGGTCATGGTTGTTTTGCTGTGGTGTATACATGATACTCCATGTAATGCCAGTGTCCATGTGGCAATACAGGGTCCCTGGGAATGTACCTGTCGTTGAGCTGTGGTGCCTGGGGCACATCTGTCCTCACATGTCACTGTGGGGGTTATTGTGACACGGCAGCAGGTGATGGGAACTGTGACACGGCCTCATGATATCCAATGGGCCAACCTGGGACTAATTGATGCCACCTGTTGGACCGTGTTGACAGATGTTGGCCATGTATGTACCATACATGTCCTTCCGGAACTGCACACTTCATGTAGTTGTGCCTCATAATGATGTATGTTGGGATCTTGAGTGTGTTCAATGCCGCATATGTGGGGTGACTGACAATCTTGCTTACTTCTCCTCTGCACTGCAGGGCTCCTGCTGTCCATCGACCATTCCCAGACCTGGCAACGATGGTGGAACGGGACAGCATCCGACGGTACCGCTTCACCAGGCAGCTGATTGAGGATTTGGCAGTGCAGTTGTCCCCACATTTGCAGCCTGGCCGGCCGTATCCTACAGCGCTGACCCCCAAGGTGAAGGTGATGGCAGCCCTACACTTCTTTGCCACCGGTACCTTCCAACATACTGTGGCGACTGCTGGTGGGATGTCACAGACCATGTTGAGCCGTGTGCTCCGCGATGTTTTGGCGGCAATGCTGCTATTCCTGAACCGGTACATCTATTTCCCTAGACTGCGACGACTCACTGACGTGAAGAGTGACTTTTATGCCCTGGGGAGGATGCCGCATGTCATTGGCTCCATTGATGGGACACATGTGGCATTGGTACCACCACAGGCCCAGGAGCAGGCCTACAGGAACCGCAAGCACTACCACTCGGTCAATGCACTGGTGGTGTGTCTTGCAGACATGACCATCACACACGTGTGTGCCCGTTTCCCTGGTTCAGCACACGATGCCTTTGTGATGAGGAGTAGTCGCATCCCCAGGATGATGGCACAGATGCAGAACCAGCGTGCCTGGCTTGTCGGTGTGTACTGACTTTGTGCCATTGTGTGTGATCTGATCTGTAGTATTCCGCCCACTTTTCCAAGTCAGCTAATGTGCACTTGTCTGTCCGTAGGTGACTCGGGATACCCCAACATGCCGTGGTTGCTGACACCCCTCAGGAACCCTGTGACACCAGCCCAGATGCGCTACAATGAGGCACATGGTCGGACCAGGAGAGTGATTGAGCGGACATTTGGTCTCCTGAAGAGCCGCTTCCGCTGCCTCGACAAGACCGGAGGGTCCCTCCCATATGCCCCTGCGAAAGTGTGCAAGATTATCATCGTCTGCTGCATGCTCCACAACCTGGCAGTGCGGAAGGAGTTGCCTCTCATCCAGGATGACAATGACCAACATCCGCCACCTGTGGAGGATCCTGGCCTGGACCACGATGCCAGTGACGACGATGATGATGATGATGATGGTGATGTCCGCACACAGCTCATCACCAACTTCTTTAGCTGAATGTGAGTATCCTGAGGTGTCATGTCAATGATGTGAGTTGGCATGATGTGTAGGTGGTGCTCTGGTGCTGTTGCAGTGTGTCCATGGGCTACTTGACTGGATGTGTGTTGCGATGTGTGCTAACAGGTGGGCTGTACTCCCCAACAGTGTTGACATGCTAACTTGGTTCTGGGTGGGTATCTTGTAACATGTATTGTGCATGAGTTTTGCTGTTCTGTCCTGTACTCCATTGCTTTTGACTGTGTGTCATTTCTGTCCTTCACAGGGTACTTTCAGATTCGTTTGGTCAACTGTGTCCAACGACGACGTGATTGCACATCCAGGGTGGTAGCTGTTGTGTCCCTACAGGTGATGTGCGCCACACCCATGGACTTCCTTCCGTCTAGAGTTGTTGACTGTGTGCCCGCTGCCAGGTGGGATTACCTTGCATCTGTAGTGGTTACGACATGTTGTAAACGTGTAATAAACCTGTGCTTCACTTTGTGATGTGCATTGTCTGTGGTCACACATTTGAGTGCCATTTGCTTACTGCACCTGTGGGCTACTTGACTACAACTGGGAATGGGTGTGGTGTCTGTGCATTGCACCGTCTTCCCTGGCAACATCAGTGTAGGCAATGAGTCAGATGGCCTAGGTGTGTATGTGTTGTGTAGCCCTGGTGGTGTGTCTCCCTCATATGTGTCACGTTGCCTTTACTCACATGCCTGTGTTGTCCTTGCTGTTGCAGTTCGCATACACAGTGTAATTTTGCAGTTCATCATCCCCATAACAGCACCCACGTTGGAATCACGACAGAGGCAAGTATGGTGTATTAGTGTGTTTATTGTGATACATTTGTGTTAATAGTGCATAGGATGGGTAGTGCTGTACATAAATCTTGCAATCCGAAGTTCCTAGGTGAATTGAAAGTCCTGGTGGACAGGATCCCCAGTATCGGGGCCACAGTTGTCTGACACATTGGTCCAACTTGTACTCCCCATGCAATGTGTGGGAGTAGTGTTGCCGTCAACAGGGTGAACAGTCTGTGCACAAAGGCGAACATCCAGAACAGGTTCAGGCTTCCTGGGAGTTGCGCTTGGCCATCGGCCTCTCACTTTTCCCTCCTCGGACGACCCCTCTTCTTGGGGGGGGCCCTCAAGTACAGGCTGCTGCGGTGCAGGGGACTCTCCGCCAGAGTCCTCCTCCCTCCCTGTGTCAGTTGCAGTTTGTTCGGCACCAGATGTTGTTGGCACACAGGGAGGTGTGGACTCGTTGCTGTTCATCTGGCGGAGGCATTGTAAAATGTCCCTGTGCACCGCCGTCATCTCATGCAGTGCATCCCACTTGGACTCCACGTGGGACATGTGGGAGTCCAAGCGGGCATGATGGGCAGCCTGCTGCTGTTTCATGTCTCTGAGGAGCCCCACTACCTGGCTGAGGTCTCCGGTGCTGGACTGGTACGCATCAGCTATGCGTACCAGTTGTGGGTCATCATGCACACCAGCAACGTCTGCAAGCAGCGACCTCTGTCTCCCACCCCTCCCACCACCCCTGCTGACATGTGCAGTGTGTGCAGTGGCACGCACAGATAACCTTGGTCCACCTTGGGAGTTGGTGGTGGTGGTGGTGTCCATGGCCCCAGGTTGGTCCAGGGTCCCTGTGCTGGAGTTGCTCCTTGTTCTGACCATGTCGGCAGGGATGGTATTTGTGGTGACAGTCGTTGGAGGGGTGGGTGCAGGGGGTGCAGCTGGTGGTCCTGCTGGTGCTGCAGCTGGTGGTCCTGCTGGTGCTGCATGTTGACTTGCACCGGATGTGCCAGGTTGGTCTTCATCGTCCGAGGAGGACAGAGGCTGTACGACGCCAGTGAGCTCCGCATCCTCTTGAGCCTGGGACTGGGACTCCTCAGCGTCTGCTGCTGTGTCCCCATCATCACCTGTTTTTGGGAGACACAAACAATGTATGTTATGTTTCTGCAGGCATCAATGGTTGACACACATGGCAGTTGTGACTGTGCCTCTGGGTGCGGGCCTGTACATTGCATTGTCCCAAGTCGTCACAGTCAGGGGTTGATATTGGTGTGGCACATTGTCCTGCATTATTTGGGCATTTCTATGTATTTTCTGGGGTGTGAACATGGTCTGCATTGGTTGTGTTTGGTTGACAGCCGGCCCTCCTTCACACCCACCCAGCCAGTCAGTTATCCCACCATGGAACGTGCTTGCGTTGCAGGGAGTGTAAGTTGTCTCTCAGGATGTCAGGCAGTGGTGTTGTGCTGTTTGTTGGTGCACAGTTGGCAGCAGGGCCTTGTGCTCCCCACAGCAGTAGCCAGTGTCAGCCATCTTGTGAGTCCTTCTCCACTTCCTGTGATGTGAGCATGGTTCAGGGTGGTGTTGATGGGACAGTTGTGGGGGTGACCAATATCAGTGACTACGACTCCCATCATGCTATTGCCTCCACCCCCTTCCCAGCATGCCCATGCTTCCTTCCTTTTGACTCTGCTTTCCTGTGGGGTGGGCTGGCTGTGCTGACAGGATGGCTGGGAGTGTTGTCCTGGCAGTTGTTTGGCTAGAAGTCCCAAGAGTGTCCCTGTGCTTCACACAACATAACCCAGGGTGGTGGTTCTTTGTGGGATCTTGAGTTGGGATGTGGGGCATTGCATTCTACCAGGTGGGTTCTGTGGAGTTTGTGTTGGGGTGTGTGTGAGGGGAGGTGCTTGTGACTATGGTCAGTGCTGCAAGTCCCCCTTCCCACCCAGCTAGCCAGATATCCCACCATGGAACGTGCTTGCATTGCAGGGAGTGTAAGTTGTCTCTCAGGATGTCAGGCAGTGGTGTTGTGCTGTTTGTTGGTGCACAGTTGCCAGCAGGGCCTTGTGCTCCCCACAGCAGTAGCCAGTGTCAGCCATCTTGTGAGTCCTTCTCCACTTCCTGTGATGTGAGCATGGTTCAGGGTGGTGTTGATGGGACAGTTGTGGGGGTGACCAATATCAGTGACTACGACTCCCATCATGCTATTGCCTCCACCCCCTTCCCAGCATGCCCATGCTTCCTTCCTTTTGACTCTGCTTTCCTGTGGGGTGGGCTGGCTGTGCTGACAGGATGGCTGGGAGTGTTGTCCTGGCAGTTGTTTGGCTAGACAGTCCCAAGAGTGTCCCTGTGCTTCACACAACATAACCCAGGGTGGTGGTTCTTTGTGGGATCTTGTGTTAGGATGGGGGCATTGCATTCTACCAGGTGGGTTCTGTGGAGTTTGTGTTGGGGTGTGTGTGAGGGGAGGTGCTTGTGACTATGGTCAGTGCTGCAAGTCCCCCTTCCCACCCAGCTAGCCAGATATCCCACCATGGAACGTGCTTGCATTGCAGGGAGTGTAAGTTGTCTCTCAGGATGTCAGTCAGTGGTGTCCTGCTGTTTGTTGGTGCACAGTTGGCAGCAGGGCCTTGTGCTCCCCACAGCAGTTGCCAGTGTCAGCCATCTTGTGAGTCCTTCTCCACTCCCTGTGATGTGAGCATGGTTCAGGGTGGTGTTGATGGGACAGTTGTGGGGGGCAATATGTGTGACTGCGACTCCCATGATGCTATTGGCTACACTGACTTGGCCAGCATACACAGAATTCCTTCCTTTGAGTGGTCTTCACTGTGTGTTGGTGTTGTTGTGGTGGCTACATGTGTGGATGTGTTTGTTAGTTCTATTTGTGCCACTGCCTAGCTGTAGTTGTAGTTGTGTTTGTACATGTGTTGGCACAGTTGGATGTGACTTTTTTGATGGCATGTGTTGTGTTTATCTGACTGACATACACATTTTGGGATGATTCTGTTCTGGTTGCTGTGTAATTGCTATGAGTGCATGGTTTGACTCTCCCTTGACAGTGATGTGTGTGTTTTGTGGCAGTATATTGTGTACATTTGTTGTGTACTCACCAGGCTCTGGGATGTCCTCTAGTCCATATACGCTCACTGGCGGAAGGATGGCCCGCACCTTCTCCTCCCAGGGCCTGAGGTATATTGGCTTGGCAGGAGGGCCACTGCCGGTGTATTGGCTGTTGATGTAGTCTTTCTTCAGCATGTCCCGTACCCTCCTGCGCACGTCATACCACCTGTTCTGGATGTCGGTCTTTGTGCGCCGACATGGTGATTGTGCGTTCACCCTGTTGATGATCCTCTCCCACATCTTGGTTTTCTGGGAGATGGGGGTCTGTTGGACCAGTGTGCCAAACAGCTGTGGCTCCACCCTGAGGATCTCGTCTACCATGACTTCCAATTCACTATCTAGGAACTTGGGATTCTTCTTGGGGGCATGGTGATGGGTGGTGATGGTGAGTGATGTGTGTGTTGGTGTGCAGGTGAGGGTGTGTGAGTGTGTGTTTTGCTGGGTGTATGTGAGGTAGGTATTTGTTGGTGTGCTGATGGTGTGTGGCTTGTGTGAGGGATGAGCTGTGGGTGTGTGGTTGCTTTCTCTTGGGTGCTGGCAGTGGAATGGCATTTGCAAAGGCTCATGGTTGTGATTTGTGTCCTTTATATAGGTGGAGTTGTGGGTGTGTCTTTGTTCTCTGTCCCCACCCCCCAGTATTTATTGGCTTGGTAATTGCTTGTTTGGCCTTTTTTGGGGTGATTTTTTCCTTTGTGCTGTTTGTGTATGTTGGAAACGTTCTTGTGACCGAGTCGGACCCTGCATTTGTCTCGTACGGTGTTCTCCGTTTCGTTCGCGCTGTGTTTGTGCAGTTTTCTATGCTGCGTACGCGTCGGTCGCGGTGTTTTGTGTTGCTTCGGCTCGGTTTTGTATGCGTGTCGGTCGTACGGCTTGTCCTCCGTCCGACTCGCTCGTGGTTCGCGCCTTGCATCGTACTTTGCGGTTTGGAGTTCGCGTGTACGTTTCGGTCGGATTTGTTCCGGGTGCGTGTCGGTCGGTTGGATTTGCGTGTTTTTCCGGCCGGATTGCTGTTTTCCGTGCGGCTCGGTCGGTCGACTTGGTTTCGGTACGTGTCGGCCGGATTTTTCACGCCTTGCATCGTACTTGGCGTGTCGGGCGCCACGGGTACGTGTCGGTCGGTATTATTTCTGGATCCGAGTCGGTCGGTGCTTTTTCCGGCCCGAATCGGAATCGACCCCTAAGTTTATTGGTACAAGGAGGCTCCACTTTGCTACACATAAAGACTTTACATTCTTTTCCAACTCTCATTATTATTACTCCAGAATTGATTATCTCTATTAGCTAGCAACATTTGCTCTACCATTTCACAACCACATATAGGGCAAATAGATATTTCTGATCATGCTCTGATCTTTATCACCCTTACCATAGACAATTTTACAACCATATGGAGAATGAATGCAGACATAATTTTAAATGACACTATAAAACCAATGTTTTTTCATCATTTATCGAAGATTAATTCATGCATAACAATACAGATGCTATATCTAAACTAACCTGCTGGGA
The DNA here is from genome assembly GCA_963921515.1 of Calotriton arnoldi. Classification (NCBI taxonomy): domain Eukaryota; kingdom Metazoa; phylum Chordata; class Amphibia; order Caudata; family Salamandridae; genus Calotriton; species Calotriton arnoldi. The sequence goes on along the minus strand of CAWUFW010007155.1, from coordinate 290,012 downwards.
TGCATTTAAAGCCTACATTAGAGGTATAACAGTTTCAAGGATGGCATTTGATAACAAACACTGTTTCACTAAACTAAGTCCGTTGGAGAAATAATTTGCCAAAACTGAACGCCTTTTTCTTTATATCTAATAATAAATCATACAAAATTACTTTTCAGAAACTTTGTTATGATTATATCTCACTACTTAGTACTTGTGGGGGCATTCATATTTCCAATGCAAAATAAAACCTTCATTTTAATAAGCCAGGTAGACTACTTGTAAATTATTTACAAATCAAAAACGATAAAACACAGATACATGCCATCAAAGCCAGTACTGGTAACATTACAACAGCAAACTCAAATATAGTTGCTGAATTTAAAATGTCCTATTCCAACCTCTGTAGCAAACCTAAACCATTGATCCGGTAGATATTGATTCCTTTTTGCCAAGCTGTCATTTACCTGTTCTTTCCCATGCTGATAAATTAAGTTTAGAACATTCCATCACTCATGAAGAAACTTAATATGAAAATTAAATGTCTTAGAACTAAAAAAACACCTGATTCTGATGAGATACCTGCAGAATTTTACCAATCCATCTCATCCTAATTGACTCCTTGTTTTTTTCTTCTCTTTACATAATTTAGTGAAAGGGGTCAAGTTTCTGGTTCATTTAAAGAAGCTTTGATAAGTGTCCTGCTATCCTGGATAAAGACCTTACTATAGTATCTAATTAACAACCTCTCTCATTAATAAGCCAAGACTGCAAAATATATGCCAATATATTAGCTAACAGAATTGTTAAAGTCCTCCATACCCTCATTAATATTGATGAGACTGGCTTTATGAAAGGTAGATTTTCAGCTTATAACACCAGACTAATATGTCATCTATTAGAGAACACTGCATCCCCGGCAATTTTGTATCACGCTATGAGAATTTTCTACTTTGGTGATAACTTCAGAAAAATTGTAGCTGCTTTATACACTTAACCATCTGCTCAACTATATGTTAATGAATCTTTTTCATCATAATTTCAGCTACACAGAGGTACTAGACAAGGTTGCACTTTATCACCTTTATTATTTTTGAACCTCTTCTTTGTTTCTTAAGAAACTCAGAGGAGTATAGAGGCATAAATAGCAGGAATGTTACCCTTAAAACCTCTGTATAAGCTGATGACATCTTATTGTTTGTAAAAGAGCCTGATTCTTCCATCCCTACTATATTAAATCTCATACATAACTATGCTACAGTCTCGGGTTGTACTCTAAATATTAATAGAACAGATGTTTTCCACTGAACATCTCCTGTTCATCAGATATCGTTTACCACACCAACATTATTTGGTGTACAGACAAAATTAAATATCTTGGTATTTCTTTCTCTAACACCCTTAGTGACACTATAAAACTAAACTGTCATTACATCCTTAATAAACTCAAAGAAAAGCTTGGCAGGTGGTCTTCACTTTAGATGAACTGTTGGGGAAATATTAAAGCTATTAGGATGATAAGTGTCACACAAATATTATACGTTTTGTCTATGCTTCCTCTCCAATTTCCTATAACCTTCTTTAAATCCATAGTGCATATCCAAATTCATTTGGATTAACAAACCTCCTTATATTAAGTACAATTATCTAAGAGCCTGTAAACCAAATGGACGTATCGGTTTAACAAATTCTCTATTGTATCATAAAGCTTTACTTATTAAACAAGGCACACTGGGATTTCAAGAGCTTTCATTATCAAATATGCCTAAATGGCTTCAAATTGAACAAAATATTATCCAATCATTTCCATTACCTTCTTTGTTATTTATGACTAACTACAATGTACTTCTTAAATCCTTGTCCATCATTAAATCATCTAAACTTTCAATCTTAGACCTGGATTCTGTATTCAAAACCAATATTGTTATTACTAAGAAGTCCTCTTTATGGTATAACCCTTTAATAAAATTCACTAACCAGCCTTAGCTTTTGGCAATCCCCGATTCATGCTGGAATTATCTGCTTACATGATCTTTATTGGGGAGTTATGTTTTTATCCTTCTCTGAATTACGAGATAGATCCTCTATACCTTTATCAGATTATCATAAACATGAACTATTATGCAACAGCATTTTGAATAGTTTTTCAAATGTTTTACCAACTGCCTCAATTTCAGATATTGAAATTTGTTTAAACATTTTCTTTAGCACTGATCACGCTATTTCTAAAATATAGAGACGGTTACAGTATTTTAAGACATCCAATTTGTCTACAATTTGTAATTATTGGAACAATTAACTTTTATTATCTCTATCTAAAGACGACTGGCAGAAGATATGGTTTATTTTACTTCAGGCTAATTACCTGCCATTATATACCAGACTCAGTCAGTCAAAAGTACTTTATATATATATAGGTGCTGCGGAACTGCTAACAAATTATTTAAAGCTAATTGATCTGAATCTTCAACTTGTTGCATTGTCAATCTTCTGAAGGTTCTTCAAAGCATGTGTTGTTTGATTGTTCACATATTTCTAAATTTTGGTCGGATGTTTGGAATATTATTATAGAGATTCTTAATGTTACTGATGGTTTAACATACGACATTAACATACAGCATAGTCATATGTAAATCTTTCATATTGGTTTCTACTCTTTCTCACCATCACAAGAAAGTATTTGATTTTCTAGTTTCTTCAGCTGTTAAGTTAATTACTCCTCATTAGAAGGATGTTGCTCAGCTTTCAGTTCATAAATGTTGGTCTTGGATAAATGTCATAAGACAAATAGCAAAGAAATCTGCTGTTTGTTCCCATAAAAATTCCTTTTAATTTCAAATGTTTTGGATACCTTTTGATAACTATATTGATTCATTGTACAAGTATTTTTAGAATAATGGGCATTCTTTAATAACTGAGTGTTAGATGATTTACTTAATATATTGGTAGCCTTCTTTTCATTTGCTTTGTATTTTACTATTTTATTTTATAGTTCATTTATGTAAACTATTTTCTATATAGGTTATTCATTAATCTATGACATATTTTATCTGTTATATCCTTTGTTGCACATCCTTTTGTTATGCATTGTTTATACATAAATTAAACATTTATTTGAACAAAAATATTTGATCCTTCTAATGAGCACACTCCCTTGCAATGCTATAGAAATTACATGCATTACTATAAATCAGATTACCAAACACATAGTTCCTTAATTACCTAAATTGCCCCAGACACCGGCCTAATTTTGAGATCCCAATCAGCTATACTAAAAGCATTTAGCTCATACTATGCTGAGCTATATAAGGCACCTCCTGCTCCACCCCCTGCCACAATTAGATGTTTCTTAACCCCCCTTCCCCTGCCCACCATCAATGCTTTGCTAAGAGAGGAGCTGGACAAACTCATCACTGTGACTGAGGTTCAGAAAGCAATACATGACCTTGCGCGTAATAAGTTCCCAGAATTAGACAGGCTTTCAACTGAATATTATGATCGGTTTCCGATCAGCCTGGCTCCACGTCTAGTTGAAGTGTACAATGAAGCCCTCACCACTGGCGTGCTCCTAGCTTCTCTCCAGGAGCCTCTTCTAGTATCTCTGCTGAAGCCTGATATGAAGTCCACTAGCCTCTCCTCCTATCGCCTGGTAGCCATATTGGGTGCCGATTATAAAATACTCAGTAAAGTCCTTGCGGATCAGTACTTGAGAGTACAACCTATCCTCATCCACCCCAATCCAAAAGGATTTGTACTAGGACGCACCACATCTAATATTAGACGACTCTTCCAAGTGATGGATCAGGCCTCACTGCTATACCCACAGGCAGCATGTCTCATATTGAACTGCAAGAAGGCCTTTAATTCTTTGTCTTGGGAGTACCTCTTCGAGACCCTATGGGCAGCAGGCCTGGGCCATTGTCTGCTGACCTATACGAAGCTGTTGTATACAAATCCGACATTTAGAGTGTGCATTGGTCGCTTGATTTCATCCTCCTTTCCAATAGGCCGAGACACATGTCAGGGCTGCCCTCTCTCCCCCATCCTATTCACAATTGTCAAAATTCCCTAGCTCATCTCATTCGTTCAGAGGGTCAGCAGTGGGGGATTCCCCTAGACAGACCCACACACCCGGTGTCATTCTATGCGGATGACCTGTTATTATTTATTTGAAAGGCTTCAGCGGACATGTCTTCAATATCAACTATTTTTCGGGACTTTGAGGAAGTTGCTGGCCTCCAGGTGAACAGGGGATAATCATGTGCCTTTCCATTTTGCAGTGATGCACCCCCACAGGTAATCCAAATTGGAGATACTCCGCTAGCCTGGAGGACAACTGCGGTCCTTTATTTAGGGGTTCATCTATATCACTTCTAAAAGACCTGTTTGAAGGCAACCTAAAACGAGCCTACTTAACTCTTAGATCTCAAACCCTTTTCTGGCAGAGGCCCCCCCTTGCACTCACAGGCAGGATAGCACTTTCTAAATTGATCATCCTCCCCTGCCTCCTTTCTTATTTTGTAAATGTTCCAGTGTTCCCACATTATCACTTTTTACACAATTTTGATCAATTGTTGGGGGACCTATTGTGGCACGAAGGGAGGCGTCATGTGGCTCTTCAAAAATGTTAATTGCTGATGGGTCAGGGAGCAGTGGCGGCCCATGCAGGTTAGCGCAGTCGGGTGGTGGTGGGGTGGTAGGGATGCGGTGAGCGCAACGTAAATGGATTTATTTATTTTTTTATTTTACATTCCCTATCCCGTCGTTAGTCACTTTCACCCCCCCGCCCGTCCCACCGCCGCCTCACCGCGCTTACCTGCACGGGCCGCCACTGTCAAGGAGGGCTTGGGGCACCATCCTTTGAAACTTATTACCTAGAGGCACATCTCCAATGGGTTTCCTGATGGCTGGCAGGAACTAACCTCTATGAGACAAGCACAGGAGACGGTCCTCTTCCTCCCTACATAATATGCCAGCTCCTAACTCCCCACCATTAAGATACATCGCTCCTGGTCCCTACATGGGTGGATTGCACTAAAATGTCTAAATAGGGTTTTCCAGGTCTCGAGTAAAATCACCCCATATTCCTCCAAAATCCCTCTCCAGGGCCTACCGTGCCATTTAGGTCCGCTTATGGCAGACCAGCTATCGGAATGGCATGCACACTCCTTAGAAATGGTGGGAGGCCTCTTCCAAGACACACAGATCCATTCATTTGAGCAAATTTGCCAGGATTATAATATCCTCCCAGGACAGTTACCAACATACGGACATTTACAGGTGGCACTCCGTTAGAGCACTGAAGAAAGAACTGCCTACCCACCCGGTGATACATTCTCTATACCTTATGGGGGAGGTTGACACCTCATCACATGGCTATGCAAAGCTATTAAGGAACACACAGGCATTCCGCTGGTTCACTTTCAACGCCTTTGGGAGGAGTACTTAACAAGACCTCTTCATGACCTGAATGGTCTAGAGCCCTCTAAGACTGTTTCGAGGAACGCTCATTTTAAAAACATCCAGTCTGTGATCCTTCATAGGGCATATCTTACACCCTCTCAATTAAATCGTATGTCCCCCGCAGCAAATTTCACTTGCCCCAGATGTCTCAGCCAGATTGCTGACCTTCAGCATATGCTCTGGTCTTGCCCTAACACAGCAAGCTTTTGGCATGCAGTACATACCAGGGAGAGGTGTGGCGCAGTCGCCAGAGCGACTGACTCCGGAGCGTGGGGCTCACAGTTCGATCGCCAGCGGCAGCTCAGCTCAGCACCATGTGACTTTGGGCTCACTTAATCTGCCCGACGGCCCCCAACGCCTTGAAACTTTAAGGGGTGAAACGTTTGCGCTTTACAAATATGGATTATTATTATTTTATTATATTACATACTTAATTAATCATGGTCACTGAACTCACCACATTAAATTCAAGGGGCTGCCACTTTATGCATTTTCCTCAGACAAAAATCGCAGGGTGCGGGTACGCTTTGCCAACCTTGCCCTCCTGTTGGCCAAGGTGTTACTCAGATGGGGTGAGGCAGAAAGTACTGCACTGCATTGGGAGGAGGCCCATCGTATACACCAACACCCTATAGCTGCAGCCTGGGATACCATGTTTATGCAGTACAAGGAACTGGCTGAAGACGACCCTTCCCTCACCATCCCTAATTTAAAGACCTTTGGTCCCCAACTACCCTCCCCCATCACAATATGTCAGAGTTCATACCTGCTCTACATACCCCATAATTTCAGTTTCACATCATTATACTGTTGTCGCTCGTGCTCCCCTGGTTTCTTCTTCCAAGTTCTGTAACCCATCCCCCATTATTCATTTGGTTCCCCTTATCCTTCTAGGACACATAGAGATACACTACAGCACATAGCTGAAGGATTCCGATATTTTTATTATCATGAGCCAGTGCATTTTATTCCTAGTCTGCATAGTGTTGCGCAAACTGAAATTCACATTGTATTGTTACTTGCTATTTGTTTTTCATGCTGTTTGCGCTGATACTGAAAAAAAACCTGGTTTCATTCATGTATCAAAATTGAAATGTACCTGAGGAATACTACCTGTTTTTCTTCTTATCCTGCAGTAACTGCTGTCTATAGTTGATAAAAACCCAATAAAAATGGTTTAAGAGTCACAACAATCTGAATTTTTAAAAGAAATTATATATGATTTAATTTTCGAAGACGGAGGCTGGCCCACATGTTAAATGACGGGAATTCTTCAAGTTGAGTATAATTTAGTGCCCGATATCACAAATGACAAATACACTCAAGGATATGAATATCAAGTTTGTTTATATAAAATATTAATAAATCACTTTCTAGACACATTAATTCATGTGACCCTGAAGCTCCACAGTGAGTGGAAAGTTGGTGTAGATAGGGGTGCTCGTGGCTAGATCAGAAAAGAATTAGGATTACAAGTGAAATTATTACAGTGTAACCAATGGTCTCAGATTAAGTCCTGCTGACAATCTTTTTGTCTAATCAGATTATCCACAAGCATTAGATACACTTACTGAATGCTGTGTTTATCTAAATGTGGAGACGTTTTCAGTCACGGTCAAAAGGGTTCAAATATCGATGTTTCGACCCCGGAGAGAGCGAGGGCCAATGGAACCTAGCAGTGGGCTCTTCTTCAGGACAGGAAAGGAGCAATCTGAAAAAGGGCAGGGACACCAATCAATAACTAAAACCCTTGTGGAAGACAGTGATAACAGGTATAGTAAAATGTGGTGCATTGGCTCACCTTAAACCCACTGTCAGGTTACATGTGGGGCAATTGTAGGAATGGGCTCTGTAGCTCCAATGGGAAAGAAGGACCTCATTAGGGTCCAGATCAGAGAATTCCCGTTGGGACCAACTGTTTTGCTGTACCAATTATTACTCAGGTCCTATGGCTTACTGGGTTGCCCCATTGTTTTGTAATGCTGAACACGTTTTTTTTTTTTTTACAGAGTTTTATATAGCGCGAACTTGACCCGAATCGGGTATCAGAGCGCTTTACATAGCACCAGTTGCATTACATGAGGACACATTCCTTTTTGTTAGGCACGGGGAGATTAAGTGATTTGCCCAGAATCACAGGATGTTCAGCATCATTGCCGAGACTCGAACCCAGTTCCCCAGATTCAAGGTCAACCGCCCTAGCCGATAGGCCAACTCCTCTCCCCATGTTAAATGACAGCGGCTCATGGTGTTCACCTCCACATACTGTGATGTGGCTTGATAGTTATGCAGGTGTACTATCTTCATAAACCAGTCTATGTTTACAGTATGACTTGGTGTACTCATGTGGTTGCCTTTCACCTCAGAACCACAAGAACTGACTTTGAACCTTAAACTAGTATATCATTTTTGCAAGTAGGAAAGCGTGAGTTCACGATCTTTCACACTTATGTCAATGGCATATGCAACATTTGTTGAAGCAAAGTCAAGCCGCACACCTCTAGGCACACTGCCTGGTTCTTTGCCAAGAAACCCATGGTGCCCTATTGGTGGAGAAGTCACACTATCACCCACGGGGGGACCTGGAGGCATATGTCCTGTGGGGTATTCAGACAGAATATCGAGTTGGAAATGTCGACTTACACAAATATCGAGTTGGAAATATCGTGACACAGAAATATCGACAGCAAGAATATCGTGGTCAAGAATATTGAATTTGAGGTAAGAAATATTGGGCCCGATTCACAGAACTAATCTGAGACAAAATCCTAAACTTACTACTTTTGTTATTCACAGAAGGCATTTAGTAGTAGTAAAGTTAGGATTTTGTCTTAAGTTTGACTTAAGACAGACTTAAGACAGACTTAAGACAAACTTAAGTCAGACTTAAGACAGACTTAAGACAGACTTAAGACAAACTTAAGACAGACAAGACAAACTTAAGACAAACTTAAGACAAAATCCTAACTTTACTACTACTAAATGCCTTCTGTGAATACCAAAAGTAGTAAGTTTAGGATTTTGTCTCAGATTAGTTCTGTGAATCGGGCCCATTGTTTTTAAAAATATAGAAGCCATTAATATTGTTTGCAAAAATATAGTTGTTTAAAATATCGATTTTTAATTAGTGTTATGTATTTTAGTTTATATTTTAAATGTATGTGATGTATGTTTTTGTATAAGTATTGTTTATGTTTTTTATTATATGTGCTACATTTTTAGTAGTTAGCAATTTTATTGTAATTAAATTTTGCGTTTTTTAGTTCCGTAGCGGGTTGTGGGTTTATAGGGGAATAGGGTGGGAAGTAATTTAATTATAATACATTAATGATTATATTGTATTTATTAATATTTATTTAATTGAGATATTATAGTGTTAATTGTGGGAAGTAATTTATTTGTAATTAATTATTAATTGGTTGTTAATTAATATTAATTAAATAATTGATAATTAATTATGGTAATTGTGTAATTCTTTTTAGGTGCGGGTTGTGGGATTTATAGGGGTAAAGGGTGGGAAGTAATTTATTTTTGATTAATTAATAATTAATTGTTAATTTATATTAATTAATTGATTGAAAATGAATTATGAAATTGTGTAATTAATTTTAGGTGCAGGGTTTGGGGTTTAAAGGGGTAAAGGGTGGGAAGTAATTTATGTTTAATTAATTAATAATTAGTTGTTAATTTATATTAATTAATTGATTGTAAATTATTTATGGAAATTGTGTAAATAATTTTATGTGTAGGTTGTGAGGTTTAAAGGGGTAAAGGGTGGAAGTAATTTATGTTTAATTAATTAATAATTAGTTGTTAATTAATATTAATTAATTAATTAAAAATTAAATATGGAAATTGTCTAATTAATTTTAGGTGTGGGTTGTGGGGTTTATCGGGGTAAAGGGTGGGAAGTAATTTATGTTTAATTAATTAATAATTAGTTGATCATTAATATTAATTAATTAATTGATATTTAATTAGGGTAATTGTTTATATTTTTTGTGTGTGGGTTTTACTTTTATAGGGGTAAAGGGTGGGAGTGTATTAATTTTTATGAGTTTTATTTAGTTTTTTTATTAATAGTATTTCTTTAATTGGTAATTAATTATGTTAATTATGGAAGTACATTTTTTTAAATGCACATTTTTTCTCTGTCTTTACTTTTGAAGCAATTGTGGCACCAGCGGTTTATCTTAAGATGTTAAAAGCTAAAGCGCGGGTACTGCCCTTTTAACAAAAGCAAATAATCCGAAAAAAAGGCGTGCGGCCGCGGGCTGCGCCGCAAATAACTAAAGAAATGCGCAGCTGCCATTATGTTAGCCGAGGAGTGCAGCGCTGGGTATATTTTAAAAAAGTGTTGCAGGAGAGCTTGTCCTGCCTGCAACAGCAGGCAGGAGAAAGCCATGTAAGAAAATAGTGCTTGGAGGCTGTAATTAAAACGTACTGAGTAACAACACATGTAACAAGGGGGTTTCCTCATTGGAGGTTTCAAGAAGAGAAAAGGCGGTAGTAAGGAAGGACTACTAAGCCTATTGACCAATGATAAGCTACCATTCACAAAGGACAGTGACAGGAGGCAATTAAAAAGATGGGCGGAAAGTGGGCGAAACGTCATGCCCATATCCTGAATACAGCATGTCTTGAAGAGACAGCGCAAGCGCTGCTTAGGCGAGACCTAAAAAGCTGCAGAGCTGTATGAAGATGAAAGATGAAAAACTGTGGGCAACTAACAACAGTAACAAAATCTCTTGCGATCCCATAGTCAGTGACAAAGCGAAATACAGATATTATATCAGGAGCCAACCTCATCAGGATGAAAATAAAACAGGACAAGAGGAGGGAGAAAGAAAAGGGATCAAAGTTCCACAAAGAACTTCACTCACTCGCAACTACGGAACCCTCCTGCACCACCTGCCCAGGCTTGTCAAAGGTGCAAAGAATTTCATCCCACAATTGGGCTACTGGCCATCTGTGAGGGTTCTATCTCACCTCTGCATGTAGTACTAGACTTACATTTGACAATTGACTTACATCTTGCCGCCACCCAACGATTAGAGTGGACAATGCATTCTTCTTGTTCTTATCTCTACATCACTTGGCTTGGACCAGCGCCTCATCTATGGATCTATTCCCAGCTTTTTTGAGCTTTGGTTTTGAGTACAAGCCCAGGAGAAAGGCCTCTGAGGAGTGCAGGTCTTCCCTACATAGAACTGATTCCAAGTGACCTGTCAACGCCCCCTCCAGAAGGCCTGAGCTCCATGCTGCTCCTAGACCATATGGTGGAAATCAGCGGTGCGATGATCTCTTCTGGGACAAATGAAGATCCTCACTCCTTCGAATAAGGTAAGGACATCTAGAGGACATGTAAGTCATGTGCAAGAAGTTAAACTGCAAATAATTAATTTAAACTTCATATTCTTGTAGACTGTCTGTGTGTGTGTCAGAACCTTCACCCATTCCTTATCTCCAAGCACCCTTCCCAGCTTGTTCTCCCCAGGGCAACTCAGGTTTAGTTATTTCCAGTAGGGATCTGTAAATCCAAGAAACAAGCCTTCTGTCATTTCCTGCCATAAAAAAAACAGTTGCAGGACTTTGTGTGTGACTTGTTCAACAACATTCATACCCCATCAAACCTTGAGGTTATGAGTTAGAGCCCCATAATTCTGGAATTGGGAGGCCAGGAGACAACACTCCTCTGTCAGCTTAGCTAGTAGGATGAGTTGTTGCTCGTAGTTTAGCCCCCCCATTAATATTCCAGCTTCAGTCCAGTGGGACAATGCAGATGCTGTATACTATTTTTTTCTAACTGGACACCCTACCTATGGGATAGTGGGTGCATACAAAGGACGAGGTGCTGTTTTACACATACATCTTTCCCAGCATCTCAAGGCAACCGCCACCAGCACATTAGACACTAGCATTTCCCACTAAGGATTCAGGTGGCACACCAACAAATCAACCCTAAAATGCCATAATAATGGAGAAACCTTGGTACAGCTACCATTTTGAACAGGTCGACCTTGCACATCACTGATAACTTCAGAGATAGGCAAAACACCATACTGTCCTTCGGTGACTGCAAATCCCACCCCGGTTTCAAACAAAAAGATCATTGGCACTGTGGTAAATTCTCACCCCTTCGTAGCAAAACATGGCTTGTTTCCAGGTAATATACCCTGGGGGCTACAACTTACAGGTCCAACCACATGAAGTGATTAATAGAAAATGCACATTTTAGACCAGTTGGTTCGGAGTCCTCATAGTCTACCAAACTCCCGGAGGAACTCAGTAATGGGCTGAAGCCCCGGAACAGTAACCTTTAAAAACTATGACATATCATCCGCACAAAGCAAGATGACATGTGCACCCTCTGCAAGTGGGATTCCTATCACTATTTCTTGCTCACAGGTACACTGTGGAAGAGTTCTATCACAAAGCGAAAAGTATAGGGAATAGTGGGCAACCCTGTCTAGTCCCATGATGAATTGAATAACTCACCAAAATAGTCCTGCTAGTTTTGTCATGGGTAAGAGGCTAGTATATAATAATTTAATCTGCCAAATCCATGCTTACCTCATGTTCATATGTCTGAGCATCTCAATTAGGAAGCTTCAGCTCAACGCTTTTCCCAAATCCACCGTTAACACCACAGCAGAGTGGTGCATGGCTGCTGGCGTTTCATACATTATCCTAATGAGGCGTCTGACATTTGAAGCAGTGTTTCTAGTAGGGAAAAACTTATTTTTGTCATGATGAACCAATGCTGTCATGTGGGGATGGAGTCTTGCGGCCAATACCTTACTGAGAATCTTGTAATCCAGATTCATCCTTCAAAGAGATTTATAAGAGGCTCTGGACGCCAGATCCCTGCAGTGCTTAGGTATAGGGACCAACCAATGCAATGCTTTCTCAGTGGTATCAAGGAGGCAAACACACACCTCCATACACAGTGTATTCAACTCGATAATCACACTACAATAACAATAACCCACTCCTTCTCCATGCACTGCTTATACCCTTTCATATTATATCATTTATACTATTAAAAGTATAGCATTTACAACAACACTTATGACATCGGAAATCTCATCATTTGTGAGAACAGAGTGCATAGTAGCATGGCAAGTTTTAGTTAATGTATTGTGGCTACCTAGTTGAATACACTGTGTATCGAGGTGCACAAGTTATAAATTATAAATTAAAAGTATAAGTATAACTTTAGAATTTTTGCATTTTATGTATGTTTAAGTTTGCCTTATATGGAAAGAATGAACAAAGTTTTCCTAACTATAACAAAGGTTCAAGCTTTGGTTTTTTTCAGCCAATTTTTATGTTTTTTAAAAATAAAAATGTGTTTTCAAGTCGTCTAGTGGAGGGTCATTAAGTGGAGTGCCGAACAGTAGAGTGTATGAGAGTGTTGTATAGTGTAGTGTCTTAGAGTTGAGTGTTGTAGAGTGGAGTAGAGTGAAGAGGAGTTGAGTGGAGTGGCGTAGCGTACAGTGGTCTAAAGTATCATAGAGTGCAGTGGCATGTTGTATGGTACAGTGGTGTGGAGTGCAGTAGATTGGCTAAGCATAGTGTAGTGTCACGTAAACAGTATAAATTGGAGTAACGTCTTGTACAGTACAGTGAAGTGGTGGGTTGTAGTGTTGGAAAGTGTCGTAGAGTGAAATAGAGTGTTGTACCGAGGATTGTAGGGGTATAGAGTGGAGTAGAGGATTAAACAGTGTAGAATAGGGCAATGAGTGGATTATAGTGGGGTATGGTGACACAGAGTGTAGTAGAGTCTTGAGGATTGGTGTTGCATAGAGTGGAGTAGTGTGGTAGAGTAGAGCCGTAGAGAGTGGAATGTTGTAAAGTACATTGAGTGGGGTAAACTGTTGTGAAGTTGAGTAGAGTGGAATGGAATTCAGTGAAGTGGCAAAGCGTAGAGTGGAGTTGCGTGTCGTAGAGTAAATAGAATGGTGTGGAGTGAAGTAGAGTAGACTGGCGTAGCATACAGTGGAGTAAAGTGCTGTAGAGTTGAGTGGTGGGTGGTGCAGTGGTCTCGACTGGTGTGCTGTAGAGTGTTTGAAAGTAACATAGAGTAGAGTAGAGTGCCAGAGAGTGGATAACAGTGTTGTACAGTGGAGTGGTACAAAGTAGAGAAAAGTGTGGTACAATATGGTAGAGTGGACTGACATACACTGTCGTAGAGTTGAATGGCACAGAGTAGCATACAGTGGAGTGGCTTAGAGTGCTGTAGTGGAGTACAGTTGAATAGAGTGGAGTGGAGTAGTATCTCATAGAGTAGTGTATAGTAAACTGGGGTGGAGAGGCATAGACGGAGTTGCTTAGAGTGGAGTAAAGTGTTGTGCAGTGGTATAGAGAAAAGTAGAGTGCTGTAGACTGGCATTGACATTGTTGTACAGTGGAGGGCTATACAGTGGAGTAAAGTGTGGTAGAGTGGAGGGGCATAGACTATTATTGAGTGGAGTGCAGGGTTGAGGGGAGAACAGTGGAGTGGCATGGGGTGGGGTTGGTTAGAGTGGAGTGGAGTACACTAGAATCGCATAGAGTGTAGTGGCATCGAGTAGAGTAGTGTAGAGTGGAGTGGTGTACAGTGGAGTGGTGTGCAGTGGAATACCTTACAGTGGAGTGGTGCACAGTGGAGTTGCATATAGTGGAATAGCATACAGTTGAGTGGGGAAGAGTGGAGTTATGTACAGTGGAATAGCATAGAGCAGAGTAGCGTCAAGTCGAGTGGTATACTATTTCTTGGCATTGACTAGAGTGGCGTAGAATGGAGTCGCATACAGTGGAATAGTGTACAGTGGACTGGTGTAGAGTGCAGTGGCATAGAGAGAAGTGGGGTAGAGTAGAAGAGCACACAGTGAAGTGGCATACAGGGGAGCGGCTTAGAGGGGAGTGGCATACAGTGGAATTGCGTTGAGTAAAGTAGCATATACTGAAATAAAGTAGAGTGGAGTAGCATGGAGTGGCGTGCAGTAGAGTGGCCTAGACTGGAGTGGTGTAGAGTGGCGTGGCGTAGACTTGAGTAGCCTACAGTGGAGTGGGGTAGAGTTGAGGGGTTTACAGTGGAGTGGCGTAGAGTTGAATAGCATACAGTGGACTGTTGTAGAGAGGAGAGGTGTAAAGTGGAATGCCATACAGTGGAAAAGTGTACGATGGAATGGTGAACAGTGGAGTGGCATAGAGTGGAGTGGCGTAGAGTGTAATAACATTCAGTAGAGTAGCATAGAGTGGAGAGGCATAGAGTGGAGCAGTGTACAGTGGAGTGAGGTAGAGTGCAGTGGCATACAGTGGAATAGCATAGCAGGGAGTGGTGTAGAGTGGAGTAAAATAGCGAAAAGTGAAGTGTCATAGAGTGGAGTGCCATAAAGTGAAATAGCATAGAGTGGAGTGGCATAGAGTAAAGTTGCGTACAGTGGAATAGCGTAGAATGGAGTAGTGTAGTGTGGAGTGGAGTAGCGTACAGTGGAGTGGCATAGACTGGAGTGACATAAAGTGGAGTGGGGTAGAGTGGAATAGTGTAGTATGAAGTGGTTTACAGTGGAATAGCTTATAGTAGAATATCATAGAGTGGAATGGCATACAGTGGAATAGCATACAGTGAAATGGTGTAGAGTGTAGTGGTGGAGAGTAAAGTATGTGGTACAGTGGAGTGGCATAC
This sequence comes from Calotriton arnoldi, assembly GCA_963921515.1. Lineage (NCBI taxonomy): Eukaryota > Metazoa > Chordata > Amphibia > Caudata > Salamandridae > Calotriton > Calotriton arnoldi. Next base: position 274,897 of record CAWUFW010007155.1, on the reverse strand, counting down.
AGTGGAGTGGTGTGGAGTGGAGTGGCATAGAGTGGAGTGCCACAGAGTAGAATAGTGTACAGTGGAGTGGCTTAGTGTTGAATGGTGTAGAGTGGATTGGTGTACACTGGAGTGGTGTAGAGTAGAGTGACGTAGACTGAAGTGGTATGGAGTGGCGTAGAGTGGAATACGATAGAGTGGAGTAGCAGAGAGTGCCATAGCATAGAGTGGAGTTGTGCAGAGTGGAGTGAAGTATAGTGTAGTTTTGTACAGTGGAATAGCATAGAGTGGAGCGGTGTACAGTGGAGTGGTGAGGAGTGGAAAAGCATACAGTGGAGTGGTGTAGAGCGGAGTGGTGTAGAGTGGAATACCATACAGTGGAGTGTTGTTGAGTGGAATGGGGTACAGTGTGATGGGTAGACTGTAGTGGCATACAATGTATCAGCGTACAGTGAAGTGGTGTAGAGTGGAGTGGCATAGAGTTGAGTGGCGTAGAGTGGACTAGCGTAGACTGTAATGGCATAGAGTGGAGTGCTGTAGAGTGGAGTGGCATACACTTGAGTAGTATGCATTGAAGTGGTGTAGAGTAAAATAACATTGACTGTAGTGGCGTACAGTGTAGTGACATAGAGTGGAGCGCCATATAGTGTAATAGCGTAGAGTGGAGTGACATACTTGGAATAGCATACAGTGTAGTAGTGTAGAGCGGAATGGTGTACATTGGAGTGGTGTACAATGGATCAGTGTAGAGTGGAGCTGAGTTTAGCATAATAGCATACAGTGTAGTAGTGTAGGTGTGGAATGGCGTATATTGGAGTGGTGTGGAGTGGTGTAGAGTGGAGTTGCTTACAGTACAATAGCATACAGTGGTTTTGAGTGGAGTGGCGTACAGTGAAATCACGTACAGTGGAGTGGTGTACACTGGAGTGGCGAAGAGTGGAATACTGTAGAGTGTAGTGTCATAGAGTGGAGTTGTGTACAGTGAAGTAGCATAGAGTGGAGTAGCATAGAGTGGAGGAGCGTACAGTGGAGTGGCGTAGACTGGACTGTCGTAGAATAGAGTGGCGTAGAGTGTAATAGCGTACAGAGGAGTGGTGTAGAGTGGAGTGGGGTAAAGTGCAGTTGAGTACAGTGGATTAGTGTAGAGTAGAGTGGCTTATAGTGGAGTGACATAGAGCCAGATGCACAAAGCCATTTAGCATTACTTAACAGGCCGAATCGCTATTTCGGGCCATTAAGAAATGGTAAATGGGCTTTTCATGTATACAAAACCCTTTAAGCAGTTGCAAATTATGAATTTTACCCAGTAGAAATCAAAACTTGCGATCTCTTAATAGGAAATCACAAATAGGATTACCTATTTGAGATTCCTATACATGTGCAAAGCATTTCCTAAATGCTAATTGGGCATTTAAGAACTGCAATTACCATCGACTACAAGTTGATGGTAACCATGTACAATTTAAAAAAGCACCCAAAGATGCTTTTGAGTGCACACATGCCCCTTGGGCATACGTGTGCTCTACATGTACACCACTATTTTTGGGGTGCATCACGGCAGCCTTATGCCCATTGTCACCCTTTGTTTAGCATTTCGTAAATAGCGATTTCCTAATCTGTAGGAATCGCTATTAGGAAATTTGATACTTCATACATATAATTTTGCATTTCCTAAATATGGGTCTGTGAGTGGGTGTGTGAGTTCCTGTGTGGGTCTGTTACTGAGTGTGTGAGTGTCTGAGAGGGTCTGTGAGCAGCTGTGTGAGTGTCTGAGTGGGTCTGTGAGTGGGTGTCTGAGTGTTCGTTTGGGTGTGTGAATGGGTGTGTAAGTGTCTGCATGGGTCTGTGATTGGGTGTGTGAATGTCTGAGTGGGTCTATGAGTGGGTATCTGAGTGCCTGTGTGCTTCTGTGATTGGGTGTGTGAGTGCCTACATGGGTATGTGAGTGGGTGTGTGAGTATGTGAGTGGATCTGTGAGTGGGTAGGAGAGTGTCTGAGTAGGTATGTGACTGAGTGTGTCTGTGAGTGGGTGTGTGAGTGTCTGTGAGGGTCTATGAATGGGTCTGTGAGTGCCTGTGTGGGTCTGTGAGTGGATGTATGAGTGCCTACATGGGGATGTGAGTGGGTGTCTGATTGGATCTGTGAGTGGGTGTGAGAGTGCTTGAGTTGGTCTCTGAGTTTTTGAGTGGGTCTGTGAGTGAGTGCAAAAGTGTCTGGGTCTGTGAGTAGGTGCGCAAGTGTCTGAGTGGATCTGTGAAGGGGTACAAGTGTGTCTGGGTCTGTGAGTGGGTATGTGAGTGCCTGAGTGGGTCAGTGAGTAGATCTGTAAGTATCTGTATAGATCTGTGAGTGAGTGTGTGAGTGTCTGTGAGTCTGTGAGTGGGTCAGTGAGTGTATGAGTGGGTCTGTGAGTGGGTATTTGAGTTCCTGTGTGGGTCCGTCATTGGGTATGTGAGCGTCTGAGTATGTCTGTGAGTGGGTGTCTGAATGTCTGAGTGGGTCTGTGAGTGGGTATCTGAGTGTTTGTATGGATCTATGAGAGGGTGTTAGAAGTGTCTGTGTGGGTCTGTGATTGGATGTGTGAATGCCTGTGTGGGTCTGTGAGTGGGTGTGTGAGTACTTACATGAGTATGTGAGTGGGTGTGTGAGTGTCTGAGTGGATCTGTGAGTGAGTGTGTGACTGTCTGAGTAGATCTTTGAGTAGGTGTGAGAGTGTCTGAGTGGGTCTGGGAGTGGGTGTGTAAGTGTCTGTGTGGGTCTATGAGTACGTGTGTGAATGCCTGTGTGGGTCTGTGAGTGGGTATGTGAGTGCTTATATGAGTATGTGAGTTGGTGAATGAGTGTCTAAATGGATCTGTGAGTAGGTGTGTAACTGTCTGAGTGGATCTGTGAGTGGATGTGAGAGTGTCTGAGTGGGTTTGTGAGTGGGTGTGTGAGTGTCTGAGTAGGTCTGTTAGTGGGTATGTGAGTGTCTGTGGGTATGTGAGTGTCTGTGTATGAGTGTGTGAGTGTCTGTGGGTCTGTGAGTGTGTGTGTGACAATGCCTTTGTGAGTATGTGAGTGGTTGTATGGGTACCTGTGTAGGTGTGTGAGTGTCTGTATGAATCTGTGAGTGGGTCTGTGAGTATATGAGTAGCTCTGTGAGTGAGTGTGTGTGAGATCCGCAGAGGATCTGTGTCCCTAGATAGCTATATTGCTTTTTTATTTAATAACTCCACAACTGCTGAACAGATTTATACCAAATCATAAAAAGGCCTCTTTCCGGACCAACAGCTACCTCTGCCAAATTTGGTGTAATTCCGTCCAGCAGTACGGGCTGTAGCTGTGTTCAAACTCCCTATGGAAAATTACAATGGAAACACACTTTTTTACCCCCCTTTTTCTCAGCCTCCACTTGACGGATCACCCCCAAACTTTCCATACACAACTAGACACAGACGGGGACTTTGTAAAATTTCTTGAAGATTCGTCAAATGGCGCCAAAGTTATAAGCAAACCAAAAAAATGCTTTTCCTATGGAAACTAGGTCCTAACTATAACTATTTACTGGTGACTGCCAGAAGGTAAGACATATATATATAATTCACTGAAAAAAACAAAGGTTACAGTGACATTATAGTTAGGCTCAGATTTCTCTTGTATACAACCATGGATATTCAGCAGATATAGTTACCTGAGCTAACTATAACTTATGCGCCCGCAGTGCACTGCTTATGACCTCACATATTACATAACTCATGACATGGTCAGTGCCATCACTGATTACATCACTGATGGCATCTCAAATGACATCACTGATGACATCATCCACAGAACCAGTCACACACCCACTCACATTCCCATAGAACCTCTCATATACCCACTCCCATACAACCCTTCACATACCCATTCACAGACCTGTACCAGTACTCACACAACCAATCCCTCATCCATAGAGCCACTCATACATCCACTCACTTATGCAGCCTCTCACATTCTCACTAACTCACCCATACATCCACTCATGTACCCATTTACTCATCAATACAGCTACTCACATATCCAATCATACAGACATGAAGACACTTACACACCCACTCATATCCCCTTACTGCCACTCACACACCCATTCAATCACCCATACTGAAACTCACACAGCCACTCACTCACCCATACAGGTACTCACATATCTACACATGCACCCATAGAGACACTCACACTGCCACTCACTCACTAATACAGCTACTCACACACATACTCACTTAAACATACAGCTACTGACACAGCCACTCACTCAGCCATACAAACACTCACGCACTCACAGAACCACTTCCATACCCAGTCACATATCCATACAACCACTCATACACCCACTCACTCACCCTTACAGCCACTCACACAGACATTCACTCTCTAATACAGCCACTCACACCCACTCACTTACCCATAGGCACACTCAAACAGCTGCTCATTCACCCATACAGCTACTCACACACTTACTCCTTCACCCATGCTGCCACTCATACAGCCCCACAGTCACCCATATAGCTACTCACACACCCACTCATACACCTATGCAGCCACTCACATGGCCACTAACTCACCCATGAAGCCACTCACACACTCACTCACTCTCCAATACAGCCAACCCACTCACCCATACACCTACTCACATACCCACTAACACATCCATACAGCCACTCACACACCCATACAGCCACTCAGACATCTACTCACACACTGATACAGTCAGTCACACACCCACTTAGTATAACTAATTACTAGTACAGAAGAATAGTAATTTAACTTATGCTGCAGCTTACTATATATCTTTAAGTCTCAGAAATGGTTACGAAACACTTACAGTCACGGGATGATGTCATCAGTGATATACTTTGAGATGCAATCAGTGATGTCACTGACTATGTCATGAGTGATGTAATATGTGAGGTCATAAGCAGTACATTGTGGGGGCGTAAATTTTAGTTAGCTCAGGTAACCATACCTGCTGAATTTTACTGATTTTGTATGAGTGAAATCTGAGCCTAACTATAACATTCCTGTAACCTTTGTTTTTTTCAGTAATTTCTCAATTTAAAAAAAATGATTTCCTAACTATAACATCCCTGTAACCTTTGGTTTTTTAAGTGAATTTCTAAGGATTTTTAATTTATTTCTTAAGTGTAACCTATAACCTTTGAGATTGAGTGTGTGAGTGAGTGCATGAGTGCTTCAATGGATGCGAGAGTGAGTGTCTGAGATTCTCAATGGGTGTGTGAGTGTCTGAGTGTCTGATTGGGCCTGGTAGTGGCCGCATACGTGTCTCATTGGGTATGTGAGTGAGTGCATTAGTGTCTGAGTGGGTTTCTGAGTGGGTGTGTGAGTGTCTGAGTGGGTGCATAAGTATCTGAGTAAGTGTCTGAGTAGGTCTGTGAGTGGGTGTGAGAGTATCTGAGTGGGTTTGCGAGTGCCTCCATGTGTGTGAGTCAGTCTATAAGTGAATACATGAGTGCCTGATTTGGTCTGTGAGTGGGTGTGTGAGTCTCTGAGTAGGTGTCTGAGTGGATGCATGAGTGTCTGAATTAGTGCCTGAGTGGATATGTGAGTAGGTGTGAGAGTGTCTGAGTAGGTTTGTAGTGCCTCCATGAGTGTGAGTCAGTCTGTGAAAGAGTGCATGAGTGTCTGAGTGGGTCTGTGAGTGGGTATGCGAGACTCTGAGCTGGTTTGTGAGTGGGTGCATGAGTGTCTGACTGGCTGCCTGAATGGGTGTGTGAGTGTCTCAGTGGGTGTCTTAGTGGGTGCATGAGTGTCTGAGTGGGTCTGTGAGTGGGTGTCAGAGTGTCGGAGTGGGTTTGAGACTTCTTCCATAAGTGTATTAGTCAGTCTGTGAGTGAGTGCATGAGTGTCTGAGTGAGTCTGTGGGTGTGTGTTTGTGAGTGGGTCTGTGTATGAGTACATGAGTCTCTTAGTGGGTCTGTGAGTGAGTGCATGAGTATCTGTGTGGGTCTATGAGGGGGTGTGTGAGTCTCTGAGTGGGTCTATGAGTGGGTGCGTGAGTGTCTGAGTGGGTCTGTAAGTGGATGCATGAGTGTCTAAGTGGGTCTGTGAGTGGGCATGTGAGTGTCTCAATAGGTCTGTGAGTAGGTACATGGGTCTCTGAGTGCGGCTGTGAGTGAGTGCATGAGCTTCTCAGTGGGTCTGTGAGTGCATGAGTCTCTGAGCAGGTCTGCAAGTGGGTGCATGAGTCTGAGTGGGTCTGAGTGGGCATGTGAGTGTCTGAGTGGGTGCATGAGTCTCTAAGTGGGTCTATGAGTAGGTACATGAGTGTCTGAGTGGGTCTGTGAATGGGTGCATGAGTCTCTGAGTGGGTTTGTGAGTTGGTATATGAATGTCTTATTGGGTCTATCAGTGGGAGCATGAGTCTCTGAGTGGGTGTGTGAGTGTCTGAGTGCTCTGTTTTGCCCTCTTCTGCTCTGTTTTGCCTTTTCTACTTGCTTTTCTGCCCTCTGTTTTGCCTTTCCTGCTCATTTTTATCCCTTCTGTTTTCCCTCTTCTGCTCTGTTTTGCCTTTACTGCTCATTTTACTCCCCTCTGTTTTGCCTTTTCTGCTTGTTTTTCTGTCCTCTTTTTGTCTTTCCTGCTCATTTTCTGCCCTCTGTTTTCCCACTTAAAAGCCCCGGGGACCACCATCTCCCCGTGGCTTTATTGATATTAAGAAGGGGGGCCACGGGGACCCCCTCCATTTAGCTCCAAAAGCCCTGGGGCCCGCCACCTCCCCAGGGCTTTATTTTTGCCAAAGGAGGGGGAGCCGCACGGACCCGCCTCCTGGGGCTTTCATTTGCTCCGGGGACCATCACATCTCTGTGGCTAACTTAAAAATGATGTGGGGAGAGTGCACAGACCCCCAGGGCCCAGGAAACGACCACCTCCCCGGGTCAAATACTTCCTTTAAAGTGGGAGTGGGGCCGCATGTCCACCCAGGGCCAATTTGAACCACACGACCCCCCTCCGTAGGCTGATTTCTGCCCTGGGGATCCCAGGGCCTGCCACAAAGAAATGGGGAGGGAGCCACACGGTCCCCCTCCCTGGGCCGATTTCAGCCCCTAGTACCCCATCCCCCAGGGCCCAGACTCTTCATTGTGGGTTCCCTGGAGCCCACCCAGGGCACCCAGTCACCACCATTGGGGACCACAGGGGGAGCTGGCATTGCTCTCACAGACAGGGAGCTTCTAAACATGCAGCCTCCTGTCTGTGAGAGCAATCCTTTCATCTGTTTCACTGCCCGCATTACAGCGGGCAGGGAAGCAGATGAAAACTCTGCTCTCAGCAAGCATGAGCAGTTTCACAGATCTTGCTTGCTGAGAGCAGAGTTTGTGTTTGCTCTGACTCAGCAGGAGCTGGCAAAGCTCCCTCCAAGTCAGAGCAAACAGCTATGTACCAGGGGTGGGCAACTCGGGACATAGCAGGAGCCAGCCCTGGGGTGGTTGTTCCCTGAGCCATATATGGCTCTTGGAGGTGGGTCACGTGGCCTCCTCCTTTGTTGTTCAGGGGCCGGCACCAGGGCCATATATTACTTGGGAGGGGGGCTGCACAGCCCCCCTCCAAGTTTTGGATGAAGGAGGTGGTGGTCCCCGGGGCCCGTGGGGGTCCACGAGGCTCCCCATTACTAACAATTTGGCCCCGGTGAGGTGGTGGTCCTCAGGGTAGGGGGGTCCGGAGGCCCCCAATTTCTTTATAGTTAGCCCCCGGAAGGTGGTGGTCCCCTGGGCCCAGGAGGTCCACGCGGCCCGATTACAATTTTTTTAATCAAAAACCCAGGGAGGTGGTGGTCCCTGGGGGGTCCACGCACCACCTGTAATACAAACATAAGCCCCAGGGAGGTGGTGGTCCCCAGGGCATAGAAATGCCCATGGAGGGGGGCCCTGTGCACTCCCTCCTTTAAGTTTAAAATATGTGGACATAGCCCCAGGACCTGGCCCACCCGGGGGCTTTTTCCTAAACAAGCACAGGAGCTGGCGCTTGTGTTTTTTTTTTTCACCAGAGTAGCTGATCCACCACGATTTTTGGTGAAAATTTTAATAAAATCCTTTTTTGCCCTGGCGAGGTCCCTGTGGGAACCCACAACCAGAGCTACGGAGTCAGGGCAATCCTAACCTGCCCCCTTTTTAAAAAAAATGTTTATCTGTGATCCAAGATGGCTGCCAGCACTCTTCCAAGTGGAAGTGTAGGCAGCCAATCAGATCTCATCACAAGATCAGAAGGATTTGCAGAGCCTTCACGTCCCTATATATACAAAAAAAAAATCTTTAATATCTCAAAAACTCATGAACGGATTTACACCAAATAACAAAAATGGTTCTTTCTGGACAAAGAGAACATTTGAGATGTCATCAGTGATGTCATCAGTGATGTCACTGACCATGGCATGAGTATTGTAATATGTGAGGTCATAAGCAGTGCATTGCGGGGGCGCGAGTTATAGTTAACTCAGCTAACTATAACAGCTGAATTTCTCTGGTTTTGTATGAGTAAAATCTGACCCTAACTATAACGTCCTTGTAACCTTTGGTTTTTTAGTGAATTTCAAGGTTCTTTAAAACTCTATTTGCTAACTATAACGTCCCTGCAACCTTTGTTTTTTCAGTGAATATAAATATATATATATATATATATATATATATATATATATATATATAATTCACTGAAAAACACAAAAACAAAAGTTGCAGGGATGTTATGAGTTAGGCTCAGATTTCACACGCACAAAACCAGAGAAATTTAGCAGTTATAGTATAACGCATGCCTTCGCAATGCACTGGTTATGACCTCACATATTACATCACTAATGACATGGTCAGTGACATCACTGATGACCTTTGGATTTTTCAGTGAATTTCTAAGGTTTTTTAATTCTATTATGAACTATAACGTCCATGTAACCTTTGTTGTTTTCAGTGAATTTCTAAGGCATTTTAAATGCTAATTCATAACTATAATGTCCCTGTAACATCATCATGATTGTGCACTGTGGTGGCAAGGCACATTGACTAGGGTAGGGCTGAAAATCCTAATGAAAGAAACCTTTGCTCAACTGCTTTTTCCTCACACTGTCTTGGTGTACTCTAATATATGCCAAAGACAGAAATGTAAGAGGTCAAATCAATTCTGTCCACAGATTGACAAAGCCAGGAAACATGTTAATAAAACTGTTTCTGCATTCCTCAGAGACCATCGCATGGGCTGTATCTATTACAACAATCTGCCTTTTGACATGCATGGACTATGTAGAAATGATGGAGCGCATTTTACAGGTGAAGGCAACAGGGTGTTTCAAATTAACCTGAAACTCTGCATACGGTCTTATGTGTAGCAGCCATATACACACAAACAACGCAACTGCTCTTGTCAGAGCCACCCTAGTACCCGAAATATTGTGAAGTTTTTTTCTAAAGCTTTTTTGTATTTTTGTTTTTGGGGATCTTCGTGACGATGTCACAATCCCCACGGACACGTTGTGAGAATGGAAAACAAAAGCAGACATTCAATGACCACCAACACATCCAAAAATAATATGTAAAAATCCATTCTGAACATTGCGCTACACATATTACTATATACATTCTTCTTTCAAAGCATGTTTAAACTCATATTTTTCTACTAAGTTTCTTTAAAAACCATCTTCCAGACCTATTTTCTGTTTTCAAGGTTATTCGGGATGTCGCAATGACGTCATTAACCGCGACGATCGCGCCTTTTTCATAAAGTCTAAAATACATATATACACACATATTACAGTATTTTACACGCTAGGGGTTTCTTACAGTATTCTCTAAAGTAATGTTTTTCTATAGAGTTTCCATAATAACCATCTCTAAAACCTATTTTATATTTTCACAGTGAGGCCGGAGATTGCGATGATGTTGGTAATCGCAATCCCCGCGGACACATCGCGAAAACGGAAAACAAAAGCAGGAATTCAATAGCCACCACCACATTCAAAAATTAAAACTATATAATCAATTTTAACCATCACAGTTTCTCAACAACTACTGAACAGATTTACACCAAATAAGCAAAAGGCACTTCCTTGAACTGACATCTACCTCCCTGCCAGATTTGGTGTAAGTCTGTTCCGTGGATCGGGCTGTAGGTGTGGCTAAAGGTTCCTATGGGAATTAACATTACAAATGCAACCTTATTTCGTGCCCCAAGTTCTCGGTCCCCACTGCACGGATCACCCCCAAACTTTCCATGACAACGAGAACCTACCTTGGAACTTGTTTTAGAAAATTTCATGAAGATTGGTCAAACGACGCCAAAGTTATAGGCAGTCAAAAAATGCTTTTCCTATGGAAACATGGTTCTACTATAACTACCTACTGGCGACCGCCATTAGGTAATATATATATATATTCGCCAAGCGGGGGCAGAGAAAAAGGACCGCTGGATGGAATTACACCAAATTTGGCAGAAAGGTAGATTTTGGTTTGCAGATCACGTTTTCAGTTTTTTGGCGTAAATCCATTCAGTAGTTTTTGAGACATGAAAGGAAATCCAAATTTGTAATCTGTGGTTACGGAGCCTACGCGAATAATAACGAGCTCATGCAAAGATCTGCAGACCTCTGATTGGCTGCCAACACTTAAACCAGGAAGTGTTGGCAGCCATGTTGGGACTCGGCTTCAGCCGAGTCACAAACAAAATGCAAAACAAAGAAAAGGGGGCAGGGTATGAATACTTTAACAATCTAGCCTTGGTCTAGGGGTCCCCCTGGGACACCGCCAGGGCAAAAAAGCATTTTGTTTTAAAATGTTTGCCATGAAATTGTGAAAATTTGCAGCAAACATAAAAAGAAAAGCAAGCGTGGGCTACCGTGCTTGTTTTGAAAAGCGTACTTGGGTGGGCCAGTTCCTGGCTGCATTTTTTAAAAAAAGGAGAGGGGGCACATGGCTTCTCTCCTAAGGCTCTTTGAGCCCCGGGGACCACCACCTCCCAGGGCTTTATTTTAGATAATGGAGGGGGCCACACGGACCCCCCTCCTGTGCTTACTAGAAGCCCCGGGGACCACTACCTCCCCGGGGCAATAAATTAAGTAAATTGTTGGGGGGGCGCACGGACCACCCGGGCCTGGGGGACTACCACCTCCCCGGAGCAAAAATAAGACTTTAATGTGGGCCCCCACCCGGGCCTTATACGGCCCAGGAAACCACCCATTACCAGGGCCAGCCCATCAACACAGAAGGAGGGGGGCACACTGCCCCCTCCTGGAGCCATATATGGCCCTGGGGACTGCCACCCCCAGGGCCACCTGCTTCTATGCCCCGGGTGCCCACCCTCAGGATATAGCAGTACTTTTGCTTGGCGGGAGCTGACAGCTCCCACCAAGCAAAAGCAAACACTCAGCTTTCAGCAAGCAGGAGCTGTCAAACTGCTCCCGCTTGCTGGAAGCAGAGGTTTCATCTCTTTCCCATCGGGAAAGAGATTAAACAATTGCTCTCACATACAGGGAGCTGCATGTTTAGCAGGTCCCTGTGTGTGAGAGCAATGCTGGCTCCCATAGGAGGCGGGTAGTTGGCTGGGTGGCAGAGGCCTTGAGGCTACCCCGCGGTCCCATAGCACACATGGGTGCCCTGGGTGGGACCAGAGCACCCAGTGACACATGGCCCGGCCCCGGGGATGAGGTTCCTGAGGCCAAAATTGGCCTGGGGAGGGGGGCCACGCGCCCCCCTCCCCCATTTGTCTGTGGCCTGGCCCCGGCATATGGGGTCCCTGGGTCGCAATCAACCCGGGGAAGGGGGCCGCGCAGCCCCTCCTCCCCATTGTGTTTTTGCAAAGCTGTTTTGGCCCTAAAGCTCAATTCACAGAAATTAAACCTTAATGTGAGGCACTAACAAATATAAGCAGGGCAGGTGCCCCCGTTGAAGCTCCACTTCTGTAAAACACAACTGATCCTAAATCCTGGGTTTTGGAAAGGCAAAGCAAGTGTGTTTTCTTGGCAATTCCATATTGAACAAAGCCAATAGGTCTCGGCAAGGTCATAATAACAGCACTAGACAGTTACCGCCAGTGGTGAAGACCAGGGCTGTAGTCATCAACAGCAACAAACCTTCTACTCCATGCTTGAGTTCTGGGATATAATAACAACCCTCTATGTGCCTTGCTTGCTATACTGGCCTGCATCACCCACCGACACTCGAGCACAGGCTGTGACAACCCACTATCCCTCCTGCTCTAAGTACTTGGCAGTAACAATCCCTTGTGTCATCCCACTTCCTTGTACCTCGATGTTGCAACTCTAAAGAACAGGACTGTAACAACCACATCTATGCCATTTGCTGAAGTGAAAATGTGATGCGCACCTTCAACAGTGTCAAGCATTGCTCCATATGGGCTTTTACTACTAATGTTTTTTTTCCTATGGGGATTAAATTGTGTCATGGCTGAGTAGCAAGTATTTCAAGCTGGACGGTGGGGTACTCGTGGCAGACATTCAAGATGGGAGAAGGGCAGGGTGGAAATGTTTAACTGGAGGTCAAAGGGGGATGGGAGTCACAGAAAGCCAGTGCTAGTGCAGAATGACTATGTGTGTACCAGAAAGCATTCTTTTGCAAGAGTAACTTCCAGCTGACTGGATGCATTACACTGTTGGAGAGTTATTACAGCCAGCCCCGCATTTCATACCCAGGGGCTGTTACTATGCCCAGGACATGAGCGGGGATGGCGGGCTACTGACCTGGCAACTGTTCAGCAAACCACCGCTTACAGGCCAAGCACAGGTGGGAGGGGTGGGACAGATGGGTCTGTGGTGGAATCCGTGAGAAGGAATGCCCACCTCACGCTCCATTTTGTGTTTGTCTCTGCCTTCGACGTGGTTCTGCAGCACCCACAGGTTGTCAGCATTAAAGCCCTGGCGGATGTTGGTCCCTGTATGTGTAAACGTAGATATTAGTGGAAAGCGGAGGGCAGTAAGCCACTTCCTGCCATGGAGGGCTCTGATCATCATAAGCAGAGACCTGTCCTTCTATAAGTTATGCTTTCCATACCAAGAATGTTGGCATTGCCCTTCAAAATACGTTCTTGATTGTGAAATGTAGGGCCAACTCGCCGAGGACAGGTACTTTGGCACAGTTAAGAGAGCTAAACTGGCAGAGGAACTAAAAAAATGACAAAGTAGTCCCAAACCTACCATACAATTGCTGCTACATATAGTGAAGGGAATGCTGTGTATGGTTAAAAGAAGTTAGGTGGTGCTCTCAGGGAGGACTAAACAGAGGAAGAGGCATGACGTATGCATGCCCTTAACAAATGGGGAGAACAACAAATGGAGCAACAATGGTGCCAGCATATGGGAAGTCTGTGGGTGGGCTGAAGCCCACAACAGTAGCTACAGCATGTCTCTAAAGCAGAGACCTAAAAATGATCTGCAATCCTTTGTGGAGGTGACTGCATTGTTGATCTATTGGAGCGCAATCTGTATGTGACTGTGATGAGTGGGTTCTTTGTTGTCCTGTCCTGGTGAGAGCAGAGTCCATGGTTCTCCCTTTAAAATACTACAAGTATGCAAATGTGCAAATCACTCGGAAGCTTCATCCATTTGTCCCTGCCCAACTTAGTAGTATGCAAAGGTCTTCCGGCCTTTTGCCAGGAGGATACACAGCTTGACAAGTGCCCCCCCAGGGCATTTCCCACCGATGTTGGCAAGGAGTTCTTGATGCTGAAGAATATGAGGACATCTCCACCAAACAAAGAAGCACTTACTTCCTATAATAAAGAGAAAAGACCCTTGTTTGGTGGAGATTTACCTCTTTGTAATCTTGCTGTCTTCTCTATAGGAGGATTCATTTTATCACATATTTCTGGATAAAGACACACCAAAAACAATCACATTGCCAAAACACACACAAGGTCACTGGTGACATTTCCTCATGCTCCATTATGCAGCTGTAGTGTACAACACGTACTGGATATTTACCCAAGGAGGTAGCACTTAGTTATTAACCAGTAAACAGCACTCCACTTGGGTAGTCATTTTGTGTGAAATAGTGGACACTTGTTGGATAAAATGGCAGGTGTGGTTTCTTTGTGGCTGAGTCACTCGCACAGCTACTGACACACCCACACAGACACTTAGATACCCACTCACATACTCAGGCATACACACACGCACTGACAGACCTAATCAGACACTTACACACCCACTCACAAACCCACTCAGACACTCACACACCTACTCACGGACCCACTCAGACACTGACACATCCACTCACAGACCCACTTAGACACTGACACACCCACTCACAGACACATTCAGACCCTCAGCACCTACTCACAGACTCACTCACACATGCACATCCACTCACAGACCCACTCAGACACTCATGCATTCACTCACAGACCCATACAGCCACTCACAGACTCAATCTTAGACTCACACACCCACATACAGACCCACTCAGAGACTAACGCACCCACTCACAGAACCACTCAGACACTCATGCACTCACTCACAGACCCACTCAGACACTCATGCACTCACTCACAGACTGGCTCACACACTCAAGGAGGCACTCACAAACCCACTCAGACACTCTCAAACAAACCTTAGAAATTTGCTTAAAAATACCAAAGGTTACAGGGACATTTTAATTAGGAAACAACAATAAAAAAACCTTAGAAATTCACTGGAAAAAAAAACAAAGTTACAGAGACCTTATAGTTATAAAATAGAATTTAAAAAACTTACTAATTCACTGAAAAAAACCAAAGGTTACAGGGACATTATCGTTAGGCTCAAATTTCATTCATGCAAAACCAGTAAAATTGAGCAGTTATAGTTAGCTGAGCTTTAACTTATGCCCCCGCAGTGCACTGCTATGACCTCACATATTACATCACTCATGACATGGTCAGTGACATCACTCATGACATTACTGATGACATCTCAAACAACATCACTCATGACATCACTGATGACATCTTCCACAGAAGCACTCACACACCCACTCATACCCCTAAACTTCTCATACACCCATTCACACACCCACACAACCACTCACATACCCATTCACAGACCCATACAAGTACTTATACAGCCACTCACTCATCCATAGAGTCTATCACAGACCCACTCACTCCCTCACTCATACAGCCACTCACACAACCACTCACTTACCCATACAGCTACTCACACAGGCACACAGTCACCATACAGCTACTCACACATCCACTTATTCACCTATACGGCCACACAGATACCCACCCACACACTCATACAGACACTCAGACACCCACTCACACACAGATACACACAGACACTCACATAATATATGTTAGAAATAGATTCACTCAGTAGTACACAAAGTATACTAATTTAACTTTTTTAATACGTTAGAATATATGTTTAACACTCATAAACTTTTAGAAAATACTCACAATCACTGAATGATGTCATCAGTGATGCCGTTTGAGATATCATCAGTGAAGTCACTGATTAAGTTATGATTGATGTAATATGAGAGGTCAGAAGCAGTGCATTACGGGGACATAAGTTATAGTTAGCTCAGGAAACTATAACTGCTGAATTTCTATAGTTTTGCGTGTATAATCTGAGCCTACCTGTAACGTCCCTGTAACCTTTGCTTTTTTCAGTGAATTTCCAAGACTTTTTAAATCCTATTTCCTAACTATAACGTCCCTGTAACCTTTGTTTTTTTCAGTGTATATGTATATATATATATTCACTGAAAAACCAGATGTTTCAGAGACGTTATAGTTAGGCTGACATTTCCCTCATACAAAACCAGAGAAATTTGGCCGTTATAGTTAGCTAAGCTAACTATAACTCGTGCCCCCGCAATGCACTGCTGATGACGTCACATTTTACATCACTCATGACATGGTCAGTGACATCACTGATGACATCACTGATGACACCTCAAATGACATCACTGATGACATCATCCAGTGACTGAGTGTTTCTAAAAAGTTTAAGAATGTTTTATATATATATATATAGGCTCGCGAATTTGGACTGTCTTGTATCCTGGGCAGGATCGGCGCATGTGGCTGAATGGCAGGAGCCTTGGAGTAAATACAATTGAGGAGAGTACTTACTTGTGGAACTTTCCCTGTCCTCTTTTTGTGTTTGTATCAGCGATCCAATGGGACTCCTTTTCCAAGTATTTAAACAAGCCCCGAGAAATAATTCAGTATTAAACTCACAAGCACATGAATGTCATTGAAGAAGGCATCCGCTGAAACGCGTCTGCCAGGTGCTGGTGTTGAGAAAACGCGTTATTTTTATGTGCTAAGTGGTGGCATTAAAACCTTTCTCGACTCAAGCTGTGTCTGACCCGTTCTTACGTAGGAAACGGGATTGGTGTTTCATATATATATATATATATATATATATATATATATATATATATATATATATATATATATATATATATTATCTACTGGCGGTCGCCAGTAGATAGTTATAGTTAGACCTATTTTCCATAGGAAATCCACAACATTCTATTTGAAATAACGTTGGCGCCGGTTGACGAATCTTCGCAAAGTTTCCAACTTGTTGGGGCGCTCCGGTCCGCTCCTATCCTGAAAGTCTCGGGGTGATTCGTCAGCGGGGGCCGAGAAAAAGGGGGTCCCAAAACGTGTTTTCCCATTCATTTTTCCATAGGAACCTTTAGTCGCAGCTACAGCCCGAACTGCTGAAACGGAATTACACCAAATTTGGCAAAGAGGTAGCCCTTGGTTCAGTGTCATGCCTTTTGCTTAAATGGTGTAAATCTGCTCAGTAGTTCCTGAGAAAATCAAAAGTAAAATCACATATATATCTGGGCGGAGCCTAACCACACATGTCATCGTGAGATCTGATTGGCTGTCAGCACTTTATCCTGGAATTGCTGGCAGCCATCTTGGGACCAATATAAATGATAGTACCCCATTGAAATGCATTGTAGTGAATCAAAGATTTTGAGGGTTACCAAAAGGAGAACTATAAAGGGTGATAACAGACTTTAGTTACATTAGAATTCATTTGTTGATGGTACCATACTAATTTCAGGAATTGTGGTGTGTTCTAAGGTGATTTTACCCTGTGAAAAACCTTCTGCTGGGATATCATGAATCATGTTTGAGAGAAAACTATTTTCACATGCTTGTCCCATAGAGTTTTGGAAGGTGCTCCAGAAGCTAAAATGAGAGCATATTTTCTGTAAATTCACATTATCTTTCTCCACCACAACCCCCTACACTGCCCAAACACCACTGCACTTCCCTAAACCCTGAAACACCACCCCCTGCATGACCCCCTACACTGCCGGAACACCACTGCACTGCCCTAAACCCTGAAACACCACCCCCAGCACGACCCCCTACACTGCCCGAACACTACTGCACTAAACCCTGAAACACCACCCCCAGCAAGACCACCTACACTGGCCGAACACCACTGCACTGCCCTAAACCCTGAAACACCACCCCTGCTTGACCCCCTACACTGCCCAAACACCACTGCACTGCCCTAAACCCTGAAACACCACCCCTGCACGACCCCCTACACTGCCCGAACACCACTGCACTGCCCTAAACCCTGAAACACCACCCTCAGCACAACACCCTACACTGCCCGAACACCACTGCACTGCCCTAAACCCTGAAACACCACCCCCAGCACGACCCCCTACACTGCCCAAACACCACTGCACTGCCCTAAACCCTGAACCACCACCCCTGCACGACCCCCTACACTGCCGGAACACCACTGCACTGCCCTAAACCCTGAAACACCACCCCCAGCACGACCCCCTACACTGCCCAAACACCACTGCACTGCCCTAAACCCCGAAACATCACCCCCAGCAAGACCCCCTACACTGCCTGAACACCACTGCCCTAAACCCTGAAACACCACCCCCAGCAAGACCCCTACACTGCCCGAACACCACTGCACTGCCCTAAACCCTGAAACACCACCTCCAGCACAACCCCCTACACTGCCTGAACACCATTGCTCTGCCCTAAACCATGAAACACTAGCCCCAGCACGACCCCCTACACTGCCCGAACACCACTGCACTGCTCCTAAACCCTGAAACACCACCCCCAGCACGACCCCTCACACTGCCCGAACACCACTGCACTGCCCTAAACCCTGAAACACCAGCCCCAGCAAGACCCCCTACACTGCCCGAACACCACTGCACTGCCCTAGACTCTGAAACACCAGCCCCAGCAAGACCCCCTACACTGCCCAAACACCACTGCACTGCCCTAAACCCTGAAACACCAGCCCCAGCATGACCCCCTACACTGCCCGAACACCACTGCACGTGCCCTAAACCCTGAAACACCAGCCCCAGCACCACCACCTACACTGCCCGAACACCACTGCACTGCCCTAAACCCTGAAACACCAGGCCCAGCACAACCCCCTACACTGCCCGAACACCACTGCACTGCCCTAAACGCTGAAACACCAGCCCCAGCATGACCCACTACACTGCCCGAACACCACTGTACTGCCCTAAACCCTGAAACACCAGCCCCAGCATGACCCCCTACACTGCCCGAACACCACTGCACTGCCCAAACCCTGAAACACCACCCCCAGCACGAACCCCTACACTGCCCGAACACCACTGCACTGCCCTAAACCCTGAAACACCAGCCCCAGCACAACCCCCTACACTGCCCGAACACCACTGCACTGCCCTAAACCCTGAAACACCAGCCCCAGCACGACCGCCTACACTGCCCGAACACCACTGCACTGCCCTAAACCCTGAAACACCAGCCCCAGCACGACCCCTACACTGCCCGAACACCACTGCACTGCCCTAAACCCTCAAACACCAGCCCCAGCACGACCCCCTACACTGCCCGAACACCACTGCACTGCCTAACCCCTGAAACACCACCCCCAGCAAGACCACCTACACTGGCCGAACACCACTGCACTGCCCTAAACCCTGAAACACCACCCCTGCACGACCCCTACACTGCCCGAACACCACTGCACTGCCCTAAACCCTGAAACACCACCCCCAGCACGACCCCCTACACTGCCCAAACACCACTGCACTGCCCTAAACCCTGAAACACCACCCCTGCACGACCCCCTACACTGCCGGAACACCACTGCACTGCCCTAAACCCTGAAACACCACCCACAGCACGACCCCCTACACTGCCCGAACACCACTGCACTGCCCTAAACCCTGAAACACCACCCCCAGCAAGACCACCTACACTGCCCGAACATCACTGCACTGCCCTAAACCCTGAAACACCACCCCTGCACGACCCCCTACACTGCCCGAACACCACTGCACTGCCCTAAACCCTGAAACACCACCCCCAGCACGACCCCTACACTGCCCAAACACCACTGCACTGCCCTAAACCCTGAAACACCACCCTCAGCACGACACCCTACACTGCCCGAACACCACTGCACTGCCCTAAACCCTGAAACACCACCCCCAGCATGACCCCCTACACTGCCCAAATACCACTGCACTGCCCTAAACCCTGAACCACCACCCCTGCACGACCCCCTACACTGCCGGAACACCACTGCACTGCCCTAAACCCTGAAACACCACTCCCAGCACGACCCCCTACACTGCCCAAACACCACTGCACTGCCCTAAACCCTGAAACATCACCCCCAGCAAGACCCCTACACTGCCTGAACACCACTGCCTCTAAACCCTGAAACACCACCCCCAGCAAGACCCCCTACACTGCCCGAACACCACTGCACTGCCTAAACCCTGAAACACCACCCCAGCACAACCCCTACACTGCCTGAACACCACTGCATCTGCCCTAAACCCTGAAACACTAGCCCCAGCATGACCCCTACACTGCCCGAACACCACTGCACTGCCCTAAACCACTGAAACACCACCCTCAGCATGACCCCCTACACTGCCCGAACACCACTGCACTGCCCTAAACCCTGAAACACCAGCCCCAGCAAGACCCCCTACACTGCCCGAACACCACTGCACTGCCCTAGACTCTGAAACACCAGCCCCAGCAAGACCCCCTACACTGCCTGAACACCACTGCACTGCCCTAAACCCTGAAACACCAGCCCCAGCATGACCCCCTACACTGCCCGAACACCACTGCACTGCCCTAAACCCTGAAACACCAGCCCCAGCACCACCACCTACACTGCCCGAACACCACTGCACTGCCCTAAACCCTGAAACACCAGACCCAGCACAACCCCCTACACTGCCCGAACACCACTGCACTGCCCTAAACCCTGAAACACCAGCCCAGCATGACCCACTACACTGCCCGAACACCACTGTACTGCCCTAAACCCTGAAACACCAGCCCCAGCATGACCCCCTACACTGCCCGAACACCACTGCACTGCCCTAAACCCTGAAACACCACCCCCTGCATGACCCCCTACACTGCCCAAACACCACTGCACTGCCCTAAACCCTGAAACACCACCCCTGCACCACCCCCTATACTGCCCGAACACCACTGCACTGCCCTAAACCCTGAAACACCACCCCCAGCACGACCCCTTTACTGCTCGAACACCACTGCACTGCCTCAAACCCTGAAACACCACCCCCAGCACGACCCCCTACACTGCCCGAACACCACTGCCCTAAACCCTGAAACACCACCCCTACACGACCCCTACACTGC
This sequence comes from Calotriton arnoldi, assembly GCA_963921515.1. NCBI lineage: Eukaryota > Metazoa > Chordata > Amphibia > Caudata > Salamandridae > Calotriton > Calotriton arnoldi. The sequence goes on along the minus strand of CAWUFW010007155.1, from coordinate 254,251 downwards.
CCGAACACCACTGCACTGCCCTAAACCCTGAAACACCACCCCTGCACGACCCCTACACTGCCCGAACACCACTGCACTGCCCTAAACCCTGAAACACCACCCCCAGCACGACCCCCTACACTGCCCGAACACCACTGCACTGCCCTAAACCCTAAAACACCACCCCCAGCACGACCCCTACACTGCCCGAACACCACTGCACTGCCCTAAACCCTAGAACACTACCCCCAGCACAACCCCTACACTACCCGAACACCACTGCACTACCCTAACCCTAAAATCCTCCCCCAGCACGACCCCCTACACTACCCGAACACGACTGCACTGCCCTAAACCCTCAAACACTCCCCCAGCATGACCCCTTATACTACCCAAACACCACTACACTGCCCTAAACCCTAAAACACTCCCCCAGCACAACTCCCTACACTACCCGAACACCACTGCACTGCCCTAAACCCTAAAACACTCCCCCAGCACGACCCCCTACACTACCCAAACACCACTGCACTGCCCTAAACCCTAAAACACTACCCCCCGCATGACCCCTACACTACCCAAACACCAATGCACTACCCTAATCCCTAAAACACTACCCCCGCACGACCCCCACACTACCCAAAGACCACTGCACTACCCTAAACCCTAAAACACTACCCCCTCACGACTCCCTACACTACCCAAAGACCACTGCACTACCCTAAACCCTAAAACACGACCTCCTACACTACACAAACACCACTGCACTACCCTAAACCCTAAAACACTACCCCCTACACTGCACAAACACCACTGCACTACCCTAAACCCTAAAAAACTACCCCCAGCATGAACCCCTACACTACCCAAACACCACTGCACTTCCCTAAACCCTTTAACACTACCCCCAGCAGTACCCCCTACACTACCCAAACACCACTGCACTACCCTAAACCCTAAAACACTACCCCCAGCAGTACCCCCATCACTACCCAAACACCATTGCACTACCCTAAACCCTAAAACACTACCCCCAGCAGTACCCCCTACACTACCCAAACACCACTGCACTACCCTAAATCACTACCCCCAGCATGACCCCCTACACTACCCAAACACCACTGCACTACCCTAAACCCTAAAACACTACCCCCAGCATGACCCCCTAACTACCCAAACACCACTGCACTACCCTAAACCCTAAAACACTCCCCCAGCACGACTCCCTACACTACCCAAATACCACTGCACTACCCTAAACCCTAAATCTACACCCAGCATGACCCCCTACACTACACAAACACCACTGCACTACCCTAAACCCTAAAACACTACCCCCAGCACGACCCTCTTCACTACCTAAACACAACTGCACAATTTGTTACAGGCGTTGCAACGCAGGCCTGTGGTGCTTACTGGAAGTATTTGGGCTAGGTGGGCCCCAGGGACCCTCAGGATTCAAGGTGACCTAATCCCCCAACTTAAAACGCTCCATGGGGCGCATTTGCACAGTGGTGAAGGGAGGGGCGTGGCCTCAGGTGACATGTGCGCAAACACACCCTTTGGTGCGTTTTAGTTGGGGAATTAATTCCCTTTGAATCCTGAGGGACCCTGAGGCCAACTAGCCCACCAGGTACCTTCAGTAAGCACAACAGAGTTGCGTTGCAGAGAGGTGAAAAAGGTGCGTGGCCTCGGAACGCCTCTCTGCAACTCAGCTCTGTGGTCCTAACTGTAGGTACCTGGGGGGCTAGTTGGGCCCCAGGGACCCTCAGGATTCAAGGGGACTTAATCCCGCAAATTAAAACGTACCACGGGGCGCGTTTGCACACATGTCACCTCAGGCCCCCCCTCCCTTCACCACTGTGCAAACGCGCCCTGTAGCGCGTTTTAAGAGGTAGTTTTAATCCCCCTGCCCTATTATGTACTAGGGACTTGCAGAGGAGGTCATGCTAATCACAGGGGTACCCCAACGCATATTGTTCCCTAGTGTATGTAGGTGTTTTCACTGTATTCTAAGTGTCTTTTAGCATAGCACTGGCACTGGTTAATCAGAGTCAGTTACCACCAGTACCCGTCTGAAAAAGTTGTGGGCACAGGATGATTTTGCAACAAGGCCTCTTTCTGCTCCTCTGTTGGTTCTTTCTGCACATGTCTTGCTTCTTCCTGCACTTTTCTTCTTCTTTGTGGACTTCTGTTGCTTCTTTCTGCATTTCTTTTGCTTCTTTCTGTGCGTTTTTTCTTCTTTCTTCACATGTCCTACCTCTGTAGGCATAGTTAGAAACTAGCATTTAAAAACCTTTGAAATTCACTTAAAAATCATAGGTTTCAGGCACGTTATAGTTAGAAATTAGCATTTAAAAAACCTTTGAAATTCACTGAAAAAACCATAGGTTTCAGACACGTTATAGTTAGAAATTAGCATTTAAAAACCTTTGAAATTCACTGAAAAAACCATAGGTTTTAGGGACAGTTCTAGTTAGTTGGACATTTCACTTGTACAAAACCATAGAAATTCCCCTGTTATAGTTAGTTCAGCTAACTATAACTCGCGCCTCGCAATGCACTGCTGATGATGTCACATATTACATCACTCATGACATGGTCAGTGACATCACTGATGACATCACTGATGACATCTCAAATGACATCACTGATGACATCATCCATGTGATAATTTCATGGATCTTCTCACACCCTAATATAACTTTTTGATACACCCATTCTAAATTACAGACTGCCATTCTCAAAACCATAGACACTCCAACACCAAAACTACATACCCACTCACTGATTCTTAGGTCTACACACACATCCACTCACTCACCCGTACAGTCACTCATACTTACAGTCACTCAGTACAGGACTATCATATGCACTCATACACCTATATAAACACTCACACACCGACACTCATCCATAGAGGTACTCACACACCTAGTCAGTCATGCAAAAATTAATCACACACCCATTTACTCACCTATACAGTTATACACACACCAGCTCACTTACTCATACAAATACTAGCACATTCTTACGCTCTTATACAATAACTGATACAAGCACAAACGCATCCATACAGCCACTCTCACTATCACACACTCTCACTTATAGCCATTTAAATACTCTAACACACATATATACTGCCTTTTACATATGTAGTTACTCGCACATGTACCACTGAGATATACATTCACTCACTAACACACCCATACACACACTCACCCACCCAAGCAGTCCATCACAGATGCACTCTTGAAATCATGCACCCAGTGAATCACCCACTCACACATCTATTTACAGAGTCACACACACCCCACCCACACAAACACTCAGGCAGCCATACAGATACTCAGAGAACCAATCAATAACCCATATAGACACTCATGTAGCTATTCGCAAATCCATGCATCCATTTACACACCAACAAACAGACGGATACAGACATTCACACAGTTTAGTCACTAACCCATGCATTCAGTAAGATACGTTTAATCACTCACTTGTAGAGTCAGTCACTCATGTACTAAATCATCCATTCAGACACTTATACACCCACTCATTCTTCAATACGCCTTTCCCTATATATATTAAACATATTTAAACTTTACAGAAACACACAGTCACTGGATGATGTCATCAGTGATGTCATTTGAGATGTCATCAGTGATGTCATCAGTGATGTCACTGACCATGTCATGAGTGATGTAATATGTGACGTCATCAGCAGTGCATTGCGGGCGCGAGTTATAGTTAGCTGAACTAACTATAACGGGGGAATTTCTATGGTTTTGTACGAGTGAAATGTCCAACTAACTAGAACTGTCCCTAAAACCTATGGTTTTTTCAGTGAATATATATATATATATATATATATATATATATATATATATATATATATATATAATAGCTCCATTTGTCACCCTACTGCCGAACTCTGGACGGGTGCTAATGCCGTCAAGCGTGAAGGGTGAAATCACGTTAATAATAAAAAGGCTCCAACACTGCAGCACTCACGGGGCACTGTTGGTTTTATTTAGCATAACGAGCAAATGCATTTCGGTGCATCGCCTTCCTCAGTGCTCTGCTAGGCTGCACCTCCAATGAAAATTTGATTTTAAACTACTCCTTCAGTAAATAGAGCATAGCCATCAACATAGGACTGTGTTCAATCGTGGTCTTTATTCCCACAATTTGTAGCTGCCATCTTGACATGTGTATATTGATGTAAATCCCACGATAGCAAATCGTTACTCAGTTCTTAAATAGTTCATTAGTTCACAGATGAACGTGGGATTTACATCAATAAAGACATGTCAAGATGGCAGCTAGAAATTGTGGAGGTGCAGCCTAGCAAAGCACTGAGGAAGGCGATGCACCGAAATGCATTTGCTCATTATGCTAAATAAAACCAACAGTGTCCCGTAAGTGCTGCCGTGTTGGAGCCTATATATATATATATATATATATATATATATATATATATTACCTACTGGCGGTCGCCAGTAGGTAGTCATAGTTAGGACCTAGTTTCCATAGGAAAAGCGTTTTTCGATTTGCCAATATCTTTGGCGCCGTTTGAAGAAATCTTCGTGAAATTTTCCCAAAAATAGGGTTGGACCGCTCAGTTTGTGTGTTGAAAGTTTCGGGGTGATTCGTCAAGCGGGGGCCGAGAAAAAAGGGGGGTCCCAAAGCGCGTTTTCTACATGATATTTTCCATAGGAACTTTATTACAGGCTACAGCCCGACCTGCTGAATGGAATTACACCAAATTTTGCAAAAAGGTAGGTCTTGGTTTAGAGTGCACCCTTTTTTATATGGTGTAAATCCGTTCAGTAGTTCCTGAGAAATTTAAAAAAGAAAAATATCGATATCTGAGCACCGAGGAGGAATCGCGAACCCTCCCGAGCACGATCTCAATTTTGATTGGCTGCCAACACTCCAAACCAGGAAGTGTTGGCAGCCATCTTGTGACTCGGTAACCGAGTCACAAGAAAAAGGGTGAAACAAAGATAAAAAACATGAAAAGGGGCAGGGTACAAACACCCTGACCCCTAGGCCTGCTCAGGGGGTCGCACAAGGACCCCCAGGGCCAATAAAAGCATTTTTTTTTTAAATCGGCCGAATTCGTGCTGGGGTTGTGAATTCGGCCAAGAAAATTTAAAAAAAACGAAGCGCGGACTCCCGCGCTTTGCTTTTGAAAGCCCCCGGGTGGGCCAGGTCCCGGGGCCACTCACCAATTAATTTGCGGGGGCCCGCAGGGGCCTCTGCAGCCCCGGGGACCATCACCTCCCCGGGGCTTATTAAATTGAATGCGGGGGCACGCGCCCCCCCGCAGCACCGGGGACTGCCACCTCCCCGGGGCTTCTTTAATAAATGCGTGGGGGGGTCCCAACCCCCCCACACTGCCTGGGACCACCACCTCCCCGGGGCATTCATGTAAATGGGCGGGGGGCCTTGCCGGCCCCCCGAGCCCCGGGGACCGCCACCTCCCCGGGGCTATAAATATTTAATTAGTGTGGGGGGGCTCAAGCCCCCCCACACTGCCCCTGGGACCACCACCTCCCCAGGGCACTTAATATTCAAATTCAGGGGTCTGTTACGGACCCCCGGGCCCCGGGGACCACCACCTCCCCGGGGCAAAGAAAACGAAGGGAGGGGGGCCGCTCGGCCCCCCTCCAGGAGCCCTTGATGGCCCTGGGGACCGCCACCCCCCAGGGCCGGCTCTTGCAATGTCCCGGGGTGCTCACCCCCGGGACATTGCTGTTTGCTATGTCAGGGCGGGAGCCATGCGGCTCCCGCCCTGCCATAGCAAACTCTGCTTCGGTTTTTGGAAGCGAGAGCAGGAAATCTGCTCTCGCTTCCAAAAACCGGAGCAGAATTGCTTTTGCACAAGGGGAGCTGCATTTCAGCAGCTCCCCTTGTGCAAAAGCAATGCCGGCTCCCGCAGGAGGCAGGGAGCTGGCGGGATCGTGGGGGCATTGGGGCTCCCCCCACGGTCCCCAACACAAAGGGCCAGCCCCGGGAGATGGGGTCCCCTGGGCCAGAAGTGGCCCAGGAGGGGGGCCACGCGGCCCCCCTCCCCTTTATTTAAAAAAGTCCGAGGCCATGCCCCTTTTTATACCTCTCTGCAACACAGCTCTGTGGCGCTTACTGGAGGTACCTGGTGGGCTAGTTAGCCCCCAGGGACCCTCAGTATTCAAGGGGACTTAATCCCCCAACTTAGAATGCACCAGGGGGTGCGTGTGCAGAGTGGTGGAGAAAGGGGGCGTGGCCTTTGTCCACCGCTCAGCAATCCCACTGTGTGGGGCTTACTGGAGGTAAGAGGTAGGCTAGTTGGGCCCTAAAGGACCCCCAGCAGCAAAGGGGACTTCAATCCCCATCCAAGAGCGTGCCAGGGAGCGCGTTTGTAGAGTGGTGGGAAAAGGGGTCATGGCCTGCTCTTCGAACTTAGCAATGCTGCTGTGTGGGACTTACTGGAGGTAATAGGAGGGGTAGTTGGCCCCCAAGGTTATCGTTGGGGCCAACTACCCCTCTTGTTACCTGCAGTAAGTCCCACACAGTGGGATTGCTAAGACGTCTAAGGAGGACATGCCCCCCTTTCTCCAACACTCTGCAAACACACCTCCTGGCAGACTACGGGATGGGGGATGAAGTCCAATTTACTCCGGAGGGACTTTGGGGGCCAAGAAGCCCTCTTGGTACCTCGTCTAATTCCTATGCAGCAGAATTCCTGAGCGCTGGTCGGAGGCCCAGCACCCTTTCTCCACCACTCTGCAAATGTGACTACTACTTAAAGAAGCGTCTTTCTGCACCTCTGACTTAGAGGTAGTTTTAATCCCCCTGCCCTATTATGTACTAGGGCCTTACAGAGGAGGTCATGCCAATCACAGGGGTACCCCAACGTATAGTGTTCCCTAGTGTATGTAGGTGTTTTCACTGTATTCTAAGTGTCTTTTAACATAGCACTGGCTCTAGGCCTGGTTAGTCAGAGTCAGTTACCACCAGTACCCGTCAGCAAGAAGTTGGGGGCACAGGATGACTTTGCAACAAGGCCTCTTTCTGCTCCACAGTCGGTTCTTTGTACATATCTCTTGCTTCTTTCTGCACCTTTCTTTGTCTTTCTGGACTTCTGTTGCCTCTTTCTGCATTTCTGTTGCTTCTTTCTGCGCCTTTCTTCCTCTTTCTGCACATGTCCTACCTCTGTAGGCATAGTTAGAAATTAGCATTTAAAAAACCTTTGAAATTCACTGAAATAACACAGGTTTCAGGGATGTTATATTTAGAAATTAGCATTTAAAAACCCTTTGAAATTCACTGAAAAACCATAGGTTTCAGGGACGTTATAGTTAGAAATTAGCATTTAAAAAACCTTAGAAATTCACAGAAAAAACCACAGGTTTCAGGGACGTTTTGTATAGTGGTTTATCAATCCTTTATTTTCAATATCAAAATGTGTAAATTCCAGCCAACGCGTTTCGTTCATACATAAAATGAACTTCTTCAGGGCAAATGGTGATGTGAAGAAGACGCAGGAACACAGAGGCAATGAAGAGCCCTTGATCTGAAATATTTCAAATTCCTGCTGTCGACGCACAAGTATTTAAATTTTAAAGGCTACCATGATAAGTGCCTGATGGTTGTATCTCTGGGGACACAGTCCTGTTATTATCGTCCGGTCGGCCAGAACTGACCCCAGGCCACCTTCAGACGTTGCTGGCATAAACTTAAACTAGAGGACCTACTTGCCCGCCTGGCATCCTGTCCCCCTATTCTAGACACTGACCCAGAGCAATCTTATAAAGCACTCTGCGACTGGATACTACAGGCACTAGACACTCTTATCCCTGCTAAATGGTCCAAAGGTCGCTATTCGAGTTCCAATCCCTGGTACAATGACTCTCTAGCCGTTTTGCGTAGCACATGCAAAAAGCTAGAACGGGCCTGGAGAAAGGAATACGACTCTGCGGCTAAAAAGTTGTACCAGGATGAGATTAAACGATACCACAAGGCCATACATCTGGCTCGAGCGGCCTACCTTACTAACGAGATCAAGTCCAGCAAAAACCCTGTGAAAAGCATTTTTAAAATACTCAATGACTTTAAAAACAGGAAAGATCCCCCCACCTCGACGATCACGTCTGGGCAGCATTGCGAGGATCTGGCCACCTTCTTTGTTCAGAAGGTAGAAGCCATCTATAAATCCTTCCCCATATGTCCCATGGACCTCGTGGCTCCACTAGCTTCTCCTTCTACTGCTACTTTGGCAGTAATACCCTCTATCTCTCAGGATGAGCTTCTTACATTGAGCACTAAGGTCAAATCAGGTTCCCCTCTGGATCCTATGAGACCCGCCCAATTTAGAGACTGCTTACCGATACTTCTCACGCCCTTGTGTCAAATGATCAACCTTTCTTTCACCACAGCGGTGGTGCCTTCGCCATGGAAGCAAGCAAGGGTGATCCCCTTGCTGAAAAAACCCTCATTGGACCCCACTAAGCCGGAAAATTTTCGACCTATCTCTCTCCTGCCTTGGGTTGCTAAAATTGCTGAGGCCCACACTAATAAAGTCCTTTCGGGGTTTTTGAACAACAGCGGTACCTTAGACCGCTCCCAGAATGGTTTCCGCCCCGGTCACAGTACCGAGACAGTGCTTTTAGCAGTGAGTGAACACCTGCGGACCATTCTGGATGAGGGACAAACTGCGGCTCTGATACTGCTCGATCTCAGCGCCGCGTTTGACCACGGTCTCCCATCAGATCCTCCCTGCGTCGCCTAGAGGAGGCGGGGGTAGTGGGTCTGGCACTGGATGGGTTCCGGTCCTTTCTGTCTGACAGAGCTTTTCAGGTCTCTGCCCCTCCCTTCCTCTCTCACGCCCATTCCATTAAGCAGGGGGTTCCTCAGGGCTCGGCGCATAGCCCTGTTTTGTTTAACCTCTACGTCCAACCCCTGGCGGGAGTGGCGCGGGACCATGGCTTGACCATGGTTTCCTATGCTGATGACACGCAGCTGGTGGTGGCCCTCTCGATGACCATTCTCGGGGCACCATGCAGTTCCGGAACGGGCTAGAAGCAGTCGCACGCTGGATGACCACCAACTGCCTTCAACTTAACGCCAACAAGTCAGAAGTGCTGTTGGTGGGGAACGACAAGGAGCTCTGGAGTACGCAGTGGTGGCCGGCGTCCTTGGGCAGAGCCCCCACTCCTAAGCCGATGGTAAAGAACTTAGGGATCTGGTTCGACTCTACTCTTGGGTTTCAGGAGCACACCAAAAAGATTGCTGGTACCTGCTTTGGACTCTTACGGGGTCTGAGGCCTATATTGGGTTTCTTTGACCCAGCCACACGCCAGCTGATAGTACAGGTGACTATTTTGTCCAGATTGGACTATGCCAACTCATTGATGTTAGGCGCCAATAAGGCGGAATTGAATCGCCTTCAACGAGTCCAGAATGCAGCCGCTCGAGTCCTGCTCAGGCTCCCAAGATCCTGCTCTACGTCGGGTGCTTTGCGGCGCCTTCACTGGCTACCCGTTCCCAAGAGGATCGAATTCAAGGCACTTTGTCTGGACTTCAAAATACTAAAACTTTCATCCCCTGAGATTCTATCTAATTTGTTGGTCCCCTATGTTCCCGCACGCCAGCTGCGCTCCGCTGGACAATTTCTGGTCATGGTCCCCGGGTGAAGCGCATCAGAGCGGGGGCCGGTCCTTTCGCTGTCTTGCCGCTAAATTGTGGAACTCTCTTCCTGTTCAGATTCGCCGCTTAGACTGCCTGTTACCCTTCCGCAGTGCCATCAAAACTTACTTGTTTCCTACAGTCTAGCCCCTGCTCTCTACCGACTCTGCTATCAGCGCCGGGACGCCCCTTTGCTGGGGCAGCTGTGCGCTTTACAAGCTTACCTAACATAACATAACATAACTGTTGTAAGTCTGACCAAGTTTGTGAAGGTATGCATGCGTGTCTCTGCTTTTACCAAGTGACATGTTACATAAAAATAAACATACAAATACTTGAATACCTGTGTTTCAAACAGCATACTCTGTAAATATGTGTACAAAAAGGTGTATGTATTTCTTTCTGCTCATAATACAGGGCACATGGGTATTCAATAGTATATTTGAGGGCTCTATAACACCTATATACATAAGACATGTCTACCTGTGCAACTGAATGACAGAGCAGAACTGAGAACATTTAAACACCTATAGGAGAAGCTACCCACTTTTTTAGCTACCATCTTCAGATGCACAACACATGTGAGAATACATATACAAGTAGATATTTACCTCAGTCACAACAGCACGCAGAACTTTAAACTTGACAGCTTGCACTTCCCATTTGAGTACAGAAAGAGGCGAGAGAAGTACAGAAAGAAGCAAGAGATGTACATAAAGAAACAAAAGAAGTACAGAAAGACGGAACAGAGATGCAGAAAGAGGCAACAGGGGTGCAGAAAGAGGGAAGAGGGGTGGAGAAACAGGCAAGGGGGTGCAGAAAGAAGCAAGAGAGCTGCAGAAAGAAACAAAAGAAGTGTAGAAAGAAGGAACAGAGGTGCAGAAAGAGGCAAGGGGGGGTGCAGAAAGAGGCAAAAGGGGTGCAGAAAGATGCAAGAGAGGTGCAGAAAAAAGCAAAAGAAGTGCAGAAAGAAGGAACAGAGGTGCAGAAAGAGGCAAGAGGGGTGCAGAAAGAGGGAAGAGGGTGTGAAAGAGGCATGAGGGGTGCAGAAAGAAGCAAGAGAGTTGTAGAAAGAAGCAACAGAGGTGCAGAAAGAGGGTACAGTGGTGAAGAAAGAGACAAGAGAAGTGCAGAAACAAGCAACAGAGATGCAGAAAGTGGTAAGAGGGGTGGAGAAAGAGGCAAGAGAAGTGCAGAAAGAAGGAAGAGGGGTGCAGAAGCAGGCAAGGGGTGCAGAAAGAAGCAAGAGAGGTACAGAAAGAAACAAAAGAAGTGCAGAAAGAAGGAACAGAGGTACAGAAAGAGGCAAGAGGGGTGCAGAGAGAGGAAGAGGGGTGTGAAAGAGGCATGAGGGGTACAGAAAGAAGTAAGAGAGGTGCAGAAAGAAGCAACAGAGGTGCAGAAAGAGGGAACAAGGGTGGAGAAAGAGACAAGAGAAGTGCAGAAACAAGCAACAGAGATGCAGAAAGGGGTAAGAGGGGTAGAGAAAGAGGCAAGAGGGGTGCAGAAAGAAGCAAGAGAGGTGCAGAAAGCAACAAAAGAAGTGCAGAAAGAAGGAACAGTGGTGCAGAGAGAGGCAAGAGGTGTGCAGAAAGAGGGATAAGGGGTGCAGAAAGAGGCATGAGGGGTGCAGAAAGAAGCAAGAGAAGAGCAGAAAGAAGCAACAGAGGTGCAGAAAGAGGGAAGAGGGGTGCAGAAAGAGGCAAGATTAGTGCAGAGAGAAGCAACAGAGATACAGAAAGTGGGAAGAGGGGTGGAGAAAGAGGCAAGAGGGAAGAGGGAAGCAGAAAGAAGCAAGAGAGGTGCAGAAAGAAACAAAAGAAGTGCAGAAAGAAGGAACAGAGGTGCAGAAAGAGGCAAGAGGAGTAGAGAAAGAGAGAAGAGGGGTGCAGAAAGAGGCACAAGAGGTGCCGAAAGAGGCACAAGGGGTGCAGAAGGAAGCACGAGTGGTGCAGAAAGAAGCAATAGAGGTGCAGAAAGAAGCAAGAGGAGTGAAGAAAGAAGCAACAGAGGTGCAGAAAGAGGCAAGAGGGGTGCAAAAAGGGGGAAGAGGGGTGCAGAAAGAGGCACAAGGGGTGCAGAAAGAAGCAAGAGATGTGCAGAAAGAAACAAAAGAAGTGCAGAAAGAAGGAACAGAGGTACAGAAAGAAGCAACAGGGGTGCAGAAAGAGGGAAGAGGGGTGCAGAAAGAGGCAAGGGCGTGCAGAAGGAAGCAAGAGAGCTGCAGAAAGAAACAAAAGAAGTGCAGAAAGAAGGAACAGAGGTGGAGAAAGAGGCAAGAGGGGTGCAGAAAGAGGCAAGAGGGGTGCAAAAGAGGGAAGAGGGGTGCAGAAGCAGGCAAGGGGGTGCTGAAAGAAGCAAGAGAGTTGCAGAAAGAAACAAAAGAAATGCAGAAATAAGGAACAGAGGTAAAGAAAGAGGCAAGAGGGGTACAGAAAGAGGGAAGAGGGGTGCAGAAAGAGGAAGGAGGGGTGCAGAAAGAAGCAAGAGAGGTGCAGAAAGAAACAAAAGAAGTGCAGAAAGAAGGAACAGAGGTGCAGAAAGAGGCAAGAGGGGTGCAGAAAGAGGGAAGAGGGGTGTGAAAAAGGCACGAGGAGTGCAGAAAGAAGCAAGAGAGGAGCAGAAAGAAGCAATAGAAGTGCAGAAAGAGGAAACGGGGTGGAGAAAGAGACAAGAGAAGTGCAGAAACACGCAACAGAGATGCAGAAAGGGGTAAGAGGGGTGGAGAAAGAGGCAAGAGGGGTGCAGAAAGAAGCAAGAGAGGTGCAGAAAGAAACAAAAGAAGTACAGAAAGAAGGAACAGAGGTGCAGAAAGAGGCAAGAGGGATGCAGAAAGAGGGAAGAGGGGTGCAGAAAGAGGCACAAGGGTTGCAGAAAGAAGGAACTGTGGTGCAAAAAGAAGCAAGAGAGGTGCAGAAAGAAACAAAAGAAGTGCAGAAAGAAGGAACAGATGTGCAGAAAGAGGCCAGAGGAGTGCAGAAAGAGAGAAGAGGGATGCAGTAAGAGGCACAAGGGGTACAGAAAGAGGCACGAAGGGTGCAGAAAGAAGCAAGAGAAGTGCAGAAAGAAGCAACAGAGGTGCAGAAAGAGGGAAGAGAGGTGCAGAAAGAGGCAAGAGAAGGGCAGAAAGTAGCAACAGAGATGCAGAAAGGGGGAAGAGGGGTGGAGAAAGAGGCAATAGAGAAGCAGAAAGAAGCAAGAGAGGTGCAAAAAGAAACAAAAGAAGTGCAGAAAGAAGGAACAGAGGTGCAGAAAGAGGCAAGATGGGTACAGAAAGAGGGAAGAGGGTTGCAGAAAGAAGCACAAGTGGTGCAGAAAGAAGCAAGAGAGGTGCAGAAAGAAGCAAGAGGAGTGTAGAAAGAAGCAACAGAGGGGCACAAAGAGGCAAGAGGGGTACAAAAAGAGGGAAGAGGGGTGCAGAAAGAGGCACGAGGGGTGCAGAAAGAAGCAAGAGATGTGCATAAAGAAACAAAAGAAGTGCATAAAGAAGGAACAGAGATGCAGGATGAGGCAACAGGGGTGCAGAAAGAGGGAAGAGGGGTGGAGAAAGAGGCAAGGGGTACAGAAAGAAGCAAGAGAGCTGCAGAAAGAAACAAAAGAAGTGAAGAAAGAAGGAACAGAGGTGGAGAAAGAGGCAAGAGGGGTTCAGGAAGAGGGGTGCAGAAAGAAACAAAAGAAGTACAGAAAGAAGGAACAGAGGTGCAGAAAGAGGCAAGAGGGGTGCAGAAAGAGGGAAGAGGGGTGTGATAAAGGCACGAGGAAGGCAGAAAGAAGCAAGAGAGGAGCAGAAAGAAGCAATAGAAGTGCAGAAAGAGGAAACGGGGTGGAGAAAGAGACAAGAGAAGTGCAGAAACACGCAACAGAGATGCAGAAAGAGGTAAGAGGGGTGGAGAAAGAGGCAAGAGGGGTGCAGAAAGAAGCAAGAGAGGTGCGGAAAGAAACAAAAGAAGTACAGAAAGAAGGAACAGAGGTGAAGAAAGAGGCAGGAGGGGTGCAGAAAGAGGGAAGAGGGGTGCAGAAAGAGGCACAAGGGGTGCAGAAAGAAGCAAGAGATGTGCAGAAAGAAACAAAAGAAGTGCAGAAAGAAGGAACAGAGGTACAGAAAGAAGCAACAGGGGTGCAGAAAGAGGGAAGAGTGGTGGAGAAAGAGGCAAGGACGTGCAGAAGGAAGCAAGAGAGCTGCAGAAAGAAACAAAAGAAGTGCAGAAAGAAGGAACATAGGTGGAGAAAGAGGCAAGAGGGGTACAGAAAGAGGGAAGATGGGTGCAGAAAGAGGAAAGAGGGGTGCAGAAAGAAGCAAGAGAGGTGCAGAAAGAAACAAAAGAAGTGCAGAAAGAAGGAACATAGGTGCAGAAAGAGGAAAGAGGGGTGCAGAAAGAGGGAAGAGGGGTGTGAAAAAGGCACGAGGAAGGCAGAAAGAAGCAAGAGAGGAGCAGAAAGAAGCAATAGAAGTGCAGAAAGAGGAAACGGGGGGAAGAAAGAGACAAGAGAAGTGCAGAAACACGCACCAGAGATGCAGAAAGGGGTAAGAAGGGTGGAGAAAGAGGCAAGAGGGGTGCAGAAAGAAGCAAGAGAGTGCGGAAAGAAACAAAAGAAGTACAGAAAGAAGGAACAGAGGTGAAGAAAGAGGCAAGAGGGGTGCAGAAAGAGGGAAGAGGGGTGCAGAAAGAGGCACAAGGGTTGCAGAAAGAAGGGACTGTGGCAAAAAGAAGCAAGAGAGGTGCAGAAAGAAACAAAAGAAGTGCAGAAAGAAGGAACAGATGTGCAGAAAGAGGCAAGAGGAGTGCAGAAAGAGAGAAGAGGGATGCAGCAAGAGGCACAAGGGGTACAGAAAGAGGCACAAAGAGGTGCAGAAAGAAGCAAGAGAAGTGCAGAAAGAAGCAACAGAGGTGCAGAAAGAGGGAAGAGGAGTGCAGAAAGAGGCAAGAGAAGGGCAGAAAGAAGCAACAGAGATGCAGAAAGGGGGAAGAGGGGTCGAGAAAAATGGCAATAGAGAAGCAGAAAGAAGCAAGAGAGGTGCAAAAAGAAACAAAAGAAGTGCAGAAAGAAGGAACAGAGGTGCAGAAAGAGGCAAGAGGGGTGCAGAAAGAGGGAAGAGGGGTGCAGAAAGAGGCACAAGGGGTGCAGAAAGAAGCAAGAGATGTGCAGAAAGAAACAAAAGAAGTGCAGAAAGAAGGAACAGAGGTACAGAAAGAAGCAACAGGGGTGCAGAAAGAGGGAAGAGTGGTGGAGAAAGAGGCAAGGGCGTGCAGAAGGAAGCAAGAGAGCTGCAGAAAGAAACAAAAGAAGTGCAGAAAGAAGGAACAGAGGTGAAGAAAGAGGCAAGAGGGGTACAGGAAGAGGGGTGCAGAAAGAAACAAAAGAAGTACAGAAAGAAGGAACAGAGGTGCAGAAAGAGGCAAGAGGGGTGCAGAAAGAGGGAAGAGGGGTGTGATAAAGGCACGAGGAAGGCAGAAAGAAGCAAGAGAGGAGCAGAAAGAAGCAATAGAAGTGCAGAAAGAGGAAACGGGGTGGAGAAAGAGACAAGAGAAGTGCAGAAACACGCAACAGAGATGCAGAAAGGGGTAAGAGGGGTGGAGAAAGAGGCAAGAGGGGTGCAGAAAGAAGCAAGAGAGGTGCAGAAAGAAGCAACAGAGGTACAGAAAGAAGGATGAGGGGTGGAGCAACAGGCAAGAGGGGTGCGGAAAGAGGGAAGAGGGGTGCAGAAAGAGGCACAAGGGGTGCAGAAAGAAGCAAGAGATGTGCAGAAAGAAACAAAAGAAGTGCAGAAAGAAGGAACAGAGGTACAGAAAGAAGCAACAGGGGTGCAGAAAGAGGGAAGAGGGAAGAGTGGTGGAGAAAGAGGCAAGGACGTGCAGAAGGAAGCAAGAGAGCTGCAGAAAGAAACAAAAGAAGTGCAGAAAGAAGGAACATAGGTGGAGAAAGAGGTAAGAGGGGTACAGAAAGAGGGAAGAGGGGTGCAGAAAGAGGAAAGAGGGGTGCAGAAAGAAGCAAGAGAGGTGCAGAAAGAAACAAAAGAAGTGCAGAAAGAAGGAAGAGAGGTGCAGAAAGAGGCAAGAGGGGTGCAGAAAGAGGGAGAAGAGGGTGTGAAAAAGGCACGAGGAAGGCAGAAAGAAGCAAGAGAGGAGCAGAAAGAAGCAATAGAAGTGCAGAAAGAAGAAACGGGGTGGAGAGAAGAGACAAGAGAAGTGCAGAAACACGCAACAGAGATGCAGAAACGGGTAGGAAGGGTGGAGAAAGAGGCAAGAGGGGTGCAGAAAGAAGCAAGAGAGGTGCGGAAAGAAACAAAAGAAGTACAGAAAGAAGGAACAGAGGTGAAGAAAGAGGCAAGAGGAGTGCAGAAAGAGGGAAGAGGGGTGCAGAAAGAGGCACAAGGGTTGCAGAAAGAAGGGACTGTGGTGCAAAAAGAAGCAAGAGAGGTGCAGAAAGAAACAAAAGAAGTGCAGAAAGAAGGAACAGATGTGCAGAAAGAGGCAAGAGGAGTGCAGAAAGAGAGAAGAGGGATGCAGTAAGAGGCACAAGGGGTACAGAAAGAGGCACAAAGGGTGCAGAAAGAAGCAAGAGAAGTGCAGAAAGAAGCAACAGAGGTGCAGAAAGAGGGAAGAGAGGTGTAGAAAGAGGCAAGAGAAGGGCAGAAAGAAGCAACAGAGATGCAGAAAGGGGGAAGAGGGGTCGAGAAAAATGGCAATAGAGAAGCAGAAAGAAGCAAGAGAGGTGCAAAAAGAAACAAAAGAAGTGCAGAAAGAAGGAACAGAGGTGCAGAAAGAGGCAAGAGGGGTGGAGAAAGAGGGAAGAGGGGTGCAGAAAGAGGCACAAGGGTTGCAGAAAGAAGGGACTGTGGTGCAAAAAGAAGCAAGAGAGGTGCAGAAAGAAACAAAAGAAGTGCAGAAAGAAGGAACAGATGTGCAGAAAGAGGCAACAGGAGTGCAGAAAGAGAGAAGAGGGGTGCAGAAAGAGGCACAAGGGGTGCAGAAAGTGGCACGAGGGGTGCCGAAAGAAGCAAGAGAAGTGCAGAAAGAAGCAACATAGGTGCAGAAAGAGGCAAGAGGTGTACAGAAAGAGGGAAGTGGGGTGCAGAAAAAAACATGAGTGGTGCAGAATGAAGCAAGAGAGGTGCAGAAAGAAGCAAGAGGAGTGAAGAAAGAAGCAACAGAGGTGCAGCTAGAGGCAAGAGGGGTACAAAAAGGGGAAGAGGGGTACAGAAAGAGGCATGAGGGGTGCAGAAAGAAGCAAGAGATGTGCAGAAAGAAACAAAAGAAGTGCAGAAAGAAGGAACAGAGGTGCAGAAAGAGGCAACAGGGGTGCAGAAAGAGAGAAGAGGGGTGCAGAAAGAGGCACAAGGGGTGCAGAAAGAGGCATGAGGGGTGCAGAAAGAAGCAAGAGAAGTGCAGAAAGAAGGAACAGAGGTGCAGAAAGAGGCAAGATGGGTACAGAAAGAGGGAAGAGGGTTGCAGAAAGAAGCACAAGTGGTGCAGAAAGAAGCAAGAGAGGTGCAGAAAGAAGCAAGAGGAATGTAGAAAGAAGCAACAGAGGTGCACAAAGAGGCAAGAGGGGTACAAAAAGAGGGAAGAGGGGTGCAGAAGGAGGCACAAGGGGTGCAGAAAGAAGCAAGAGATGTGCATAAAGAAACAAAAGAAGCGCAGAAAGAAGGAACAGAGATGCAGAAAGAGGCAACAGGGGTGCAGAAAGAGGGAAGAGGGGTGGAAAAAGAGGCAAGGGCGTGCAGAAAGAGAGAAGAGGGGTGCAGAAAGAGGCACAAGGGGTGCAGAAAGAGGCACGAGGGGTGCAGAAAGAAGCAAGAGAAGTGCAGAAAGAAGCAACATAGGTGCAGAAAGAGGCAAGAGGTGTACAGAAAGAGGGAAGCGGGGTGCAAACAAAAAACACGAGTGGTGCAGAATGAAGCATGAGAGGTGCAGAAAGAAGCAAGAGGAGTGAAGAAAGAAGCAACAGAGGTGCAGATAGAGGCAAGAGGGGTACAAAAGGGGGAGGAGGGGTGCAGAAAGAGGCATGAGGGGTGCAGAAAGAAGCAAGAGATGTGCAGAAAGAAACAAAAGAAGTGCAGAAAGAAGGAACAGAGGTGCAGAAAGAGGCAACAGGGGTTCAGAAAGAGGGAAGAGGGGTGGAAAAAGAGGCAAGGGCGTGCAGAAACAGAGAAGAGGGGTGCAGAAAGAGGCACAAGGGGTGCAGAAAGAGGCACGAGGGGTGCAGAAAGAGGCACGAGGGGTGCAGAAAGAAGCAAGAGAAGTGCAGAAAGAAGGAACAGAGGTGCAGAAAGAGGCAAGATGGGTACAGAAAGAGGGAAGAGGGTTGCAGAAAGAAGCACAAGTGGTGCAGAAAGAAGCAAGAGAGGTAGAGAAAGAAGCAAGAGGAGTGTAGAAAGAAGCAACTGAGGTGCACAAAGAGGCAAGAGGGGTACAAAAAGAGGGAAGAGGGGTGCAGAAAGAGGCACGAGGGGTGCAGAAAGAAGCAAGAGATGTGCATAAAGAAACAAAAGAAGTGCAGAAAGAAGGAACAGAGATGCAGAAAGAGGCAACAGGGGTGCAGAAAGAGGGAAGAGGGGTGGAGAAAGAGGCAAGGGGTACAGAAAGAAGGCAAGAGAGCTGCATAAAGAAAAGAAGTGCAGAAGAAGGAACAGAGGTGCTGAAAGAGGCAAGAGGGGTGCAGAAAGAGGCAAAAGGGGTGCAGAAAGAAGCAAGTGGTGCAGAAAAAAACAAAGGTAGTGCAGAAAGAAGGAACAGAGGTGCAGAAAGAGGCAAGAGGGGTGCGAAAGAGGCAAGAGGGGTGCAGAAGCAGGCAAGGGGGTGCAGAAAGAAGCAAGAGAGGTGCAGAAAGAAACAAAAGAAGTATAGAAAGAAGGAACAGAGGTGCAGAAAGAGGCAGAGGGGTGCAGAAAGAGGGAAGAGGGGTGCAGAAAGAGGGAAGAGGGGTACAGAAAGAAGCAAGAGAGGTGCAGAAAGAAACAAAAGAAGTGCAGAAAGAAGGAACAGAGGTGCAGAAAGAGGCAAGAGGGATGCAGAAAGAGGGAAGAGGGTGTGAAAGAGGCATGAGGGGTGCAGAAAGCAGCAAGAGAGGTGCAGAAAGAAGCAACAGAGGTGCAGAAAGAGGGTACAGTGGTGAAGAAAGAGACAAGAGAAGTGGAGAAACAAGCAACAGAGATGCAGAAAGTGGTAAGAGGGGTGGAGAAAGAAGCAAGAGGAGTGAAGAAAGAAGCAACAGAGGTACAGAAAGAGGCAAGAGGGGTACAAAAAGGGGAAGAGGGGTGCAGAAAGAGGCATGAGGGGTGCAGGAAGAAGCAAGAGATGTGCAGAAAGAAACAAAAGAAGTGCAGAAACAAGGAACAAAGGTGCAGAAAGAGGCAAGAGGGGTGCAGAAAGAGGGAAGAGGGGTGGAAAAAGAGGCAAGGGCATGCAGAAAGAGAGATGAGGGGTGCAGAAAGAGGCACAAGGGGTGCAGAAAGAGAGAACAGGTGTGCAGACAGAGGCAACAGAGGTGCAGAAAGAGGGGTACAGAAAGAGGCAAGAGGGAGGCAGAAATTTGCAACAGAGGTGCAGAAAGAAGCAAGAGCAGTGCAGAAAGAACCAACAGAGGTGCAGAAAGAGGCAAGAGGGGTACAGAAAGAGGCAAGAAAAGTGCAGAAAGTAGCAAAAGAGGTGCAGAAAGAGGCAAGAGAACTGCAGAAAAAGGCAAGAGAGGTGCAGAAAGAGGCAGGAGAGGTGCACAAAGAGGCAAAAAGGGTACAGAAAGAGGCAAAATGTGTACAGAAAGAGGGAAGAGGGTTGCAGAAAGAAGCAACAGAGGTGCACAAAGAGGGAAGAGGGGTACAAAAAGAGGGAAGAGGGGTGCAGAAAGAGGCACGAGGGGTGCAGAAAGAAGCAAGAGATGTGCAGAAAGAAACAAAAGAAGTGCAGAAAGAAGGAACAGAGATGCAGAAAGAGGCAACGGGGTGCAGAAAGAGGGAAGAGGGGTGGAGAAAGAGGCAAGGGGTGCAGAAAGAAGCAAGAGAGCTGCAGAAAGAAAAGAAGTGCAGAAAGAAGGAACAGAGGTGCTGAAAGAGGCAAGAGGGGTGCAGAAAGAGGCAAAAGGGGTGCAGAAAGAAGCAAGAGGTGCAGAAAAAAACAAAGGTAGTGCAGAAAAAAGGAACAGAGGTGCAGAAAGAGGCAAGAGGGGGGCAGAAAGAGGCAAGAGGGGTGCAGAAAGAGGGAAGAGGGTTGCAGAAGCAGGCAAGGGGTGCAGAAAGAAGCAAGAGAGATGCAGAAAGAAACAAAAGAAGTATAGAAAGAAGGAACAGAGGTGCAGAAAGATGCAGAGGGGGTGCAGAAAGAGAGCAAGAGGGGTGCAGAGGAAGCAAAGGGGTGCAGAAAGAAGCAAGAGAGGTGCAGAAAGAAACAAGAAAAGTGCAGAAAGAAGGAACAGAGGTGCAGAAAGAAACAAGAGGGGTGCAGAAAGAGGGAAGAGGGGTGTGAAAGAGGCATGAGGGGTGCAGAAAGAAGCAAGAGAGCTGCAGAAAGAAGCAGCAGAGGTGGAGAAAGAGGGCACAGTGGTGAAGAAAGGGACAAGAGAAGTGCAGAAACAAGCAACAGAGTTGCAGAAAGTGGTAAGAGGGGTGGAGAAAGAGGCAAGATGGGTGCAGAAAGAAGCAAGAGAGGTGCAGAAAGAAACAAAAGAAGTGCAGAAAGAAGGAACAGAGGTGCAGAGAGAGGCAAGAGGGGTGGAGAAAGAAGGAAAAGGGGTGCAGAAAGAGGCACAAGGGGTGCAGAAAGAAGCAAGAGAAGTGCAGAAAGAAGCAACAGAGGTGCAGAAAGAGGGAAGAGGGGTGCAGAAAGAGGCAAGATAAGTACAGAAAGAAGCAACAGAGATGCAGAAAGGTGGGAAGAGGGGTGGAGAAAGAGGCAAGAGGGAAGCAGAAAGAAGCAAGTGAGGTGCAGAAAGAAACAAAAGAAGTGCAGAAAGAAGGAACAGAGGTGCAGAAAGAGGCAAGAGGAGTGCAGAAAGAGAGTAGAGGGGTGCAGTAAGAGGCACAAGGGGTGCAGAAAGACGCACGGGGGTGCAGAAAGAAGCAAGAGAAGTGCAGAAAGAAGCAACAGAGGTGCAGATAGAGGGAAGAGGGGTGCAGAAAGAGGTAAGAGAAGTGCAGAAAGAAGCAACAGAGATGCAGAAAGGGGGAAGAGGGGTGGAGAAAGAGGCAAGAGGGAAGCAGAAAGAAGCAAGAGAGGTGCAGAAAGAAACAGTAGAGGTGCAGAATATAGGAACAGAGGTGCAGAAAGAGGCAAGGGGGGTGCAGAAAGAGAGAAGAGGGGTGCAGAAAGAGGCACAAGGGGTACAGAAAGAAGCCAGAGAGGTGCAGAAAGCAGCAAGATAAGTGCAGAAAGAAGCAACAGAGGTGCAGAAAGAGGGAAGAGGGGTGGAGAAAGAGGCAAGAGAAGTGCAGAAAGAAGCAACAGACAGGTGCAGAAAGGGGGAAGAGTGGTGGAGAAAGAGGCAAGAGGGGTGCAGAAAGAAGTAAGAGACGTGCAGAAAGAAACATAAGAAGTGCAGAAAGAAGCAACAGAAATGCAGAAAGAGGCAAGAGAGGTGCAGAAAGAAGCAAGAGTGGCTTGCACACCATTAGTACCAATTTAACACCCACATTTAGTAATAAGTAACAGGTGACCATTCTAGGTTTGCAAAGGGCCTTCCACCACGCTGTAACACTTGTCGCTGCATTTTTGGTAATGTTTGAGCCATTTGAGCTAGAAACAAGGCTTTTTTTGTTCAAATGTGCAGATTAGGCACAGTCGCATAATTCCAGTGGCCCTGCTCATACCTCTGACTAGGTCCACAAGTGCTCCTCAGTGATTCCTTCTTTTTTTTGTCTCACTGAGTTCAAAGTTTAGCTTCTATGGAAACCAGGAAGACTAAACCTGAGGTTACCACTCCACAACACAGACTACCATACCACATAATTACTCTCCATAACACATAATCGCACTCTACATAATTCGTATACACTAAATACCACATATTTTCTATCCACATAATTTCACTGCACAACATACCACATGATTCCACTACACACAATGTACATCCATTCCACTCCACTCCAAAAAACATTAGTAAAAATACTTTTACATTTACAACGCCAATAGCTCTAACTGTCGCAAATGCGAAACCTATTACATTGCAAATGCTTCTTTAACTAGTAGTCACATTTGCAGAGAGGTGGAGAAAGGGGGCTGGGCCTCCGACCAGCGCTCTGGAATTCCGCTGTGTAGGACTTACAGGAGGTACCAGGAGGGCTTCTTGGCCCCCAAAGTCCCTCAGGAGTAAAGTGGACTTCAACCCCCATCCCGTAGTCTGCCAGGAGGCACATTTGTAGAGTGGTGGAGAAAGGTGAGCATGGCCTCTGAAGACCTCTTAGCAATCCCACTGTGTGGGACTTAGTGGAGGTAACAGGAGGGGTAGTTGGCCCCCAAGGACAACCTTGGGGGCCAACTACCCCTCCTATTACCTCTAGTAAGTCCCACACAGCAGGATTGCTAAGTTCTCATAGCAGGCCATGCCCCCTTTCCCCACCACTCTGCAAACACGCTCCCTGGCTCG
Organism: Calotriton arnoldi; assembly: GCA_963921515.1. Classification (NCBI taxonomy): domain Eukaryota; kingdom Metazoa; phylum Chordata; class Amphibia; order Caudata; family Salamandridae; genus Calotriton; species Calotriton arnoldi. The sequence goes on along the minus strand of CAWUFW010007155.1, from coordinate 232,021 downwards.
CTCTTGGATGGGGATTAAAGTCCACTTCGCTGCTGGGGGTCCTTAGGGGCCAACTAGCCTACCTGATACCTCCAGTATGCCCCAGATAGTGGGATTGCTGACAGGTGGACACAGGCCTCGCCCCCTTTCTCCATCACTCTGCAAACGCACCTCCTGGCTCACTCTTGGTTGGGGGATGAAGTCCCCTTGCCTCCTGAGGGTCCCTGGGGCCAACTAGCCCACCAGGTACCTCCAGTAAGCCCCACACAGCTGGTTTGATGAGAGTGGTCCGAGGCCATGCCCCCTTTTTACACCACTCTGCAAACGCACCTCATGGCGCACTGCTGCTCGGAGGATGAAGTCCACTTCAGTCCTGAGGTCCTCAGGACACAAGAGGACCTCATTGCCCCACCAGCAGTGCGCCAAGATGTGCGTTTGCAGAGTGGTGTAAAAAGGAGCGTGGCCTGGGACCACCTCTCAGCAATCCCACTGTGTGGGGCTAACTGGATGTACCTGGTGGGCTAGTTGGCCCCTAAGGACCCTTAGGATTCAAGGGGACTTAATCCCCCAACCAAGAACGCGCGTGAGGAGGTGCGTTTGCAGAGTGGTGCAAGGAGGGGGTCGGGCCTACGGCGAGATGCCAGCTTCTCTTTTATTTATTTTTTTAGAAGGGGGGCTGTGTGGCCCCCCTTCTCTTCGTAATTTTTGGACCCTGGGGACCCCATCCCCCAGGGCTGAGCCTTTTTTTTAATAAAAAAAAAAAAAACGGGAAAGGGGCAGCGCGGCCCCCCTTGCAAGGCCGATTTTGGCCCCGGGAACCCCATCCCCTGGGGCATGGCCTTGTTTTTTGTTTTTTTTATTATTTATATGGGAGGGGGGCCACGTGGCCCCCCTTCCCTGGGCCACTTTTGGCCCCGGGGACCCCATCCCCCGGGGCCTGGCCTCGTTTTTTAAACTTTTTTTTAATTTTCACATAATTAATAGAGCCCCGGGGAGGTGGCGGTCCCCTAGGCTGTGGGGGCCCGCACGGCTCCCGCATATATTTTGCACATTGCCCCCGGGACCTGGCCCACCCGGAGGCTTATTAAAACAGAGCGAGGGAGCCCGTGCTTTGTTTTTTTAAATTTGTTTGGCCGGATTCGCGCACCCAGCGCGAATCCCGCAAAATTTCTTTAAAAAAAATGCTTTTTTGGGCCCTGGGGGTCCCTGTGGGACCCCCTGAGCACGCCTAGGGGTCAGAGTTGTTTCTACCCTGCCCCTTTTCTTTTTTAACCTTTTTTCTTTTGACTCGGTTCTGCCAAGTCACAAGATGGCTACCAACACTTTTTGGTTTGGAGTGTTGGCAGCCAATCAAAATGAAGCTCGTAATCGGGAAGGTTCGCGAATCGACCGCGGTCACCAGATATCAATATTTTTTATTTTTAAATTTCTCAGGAACTACTGAATGGATTTACACCATTTAAAGCAAAGAGTGCACTCTGGAACAACAGCTACCTCTATGCCAAATTTGGTGTAATTCCGTTCCGTTTTTTCACGGCCCCCGCTTGAGGAATCACCCCAAATCTTTCAAGACAGGAGTAGACCGGAGCGCCCCATTAGTTTTGAAATTTTCGCAAAGATTCATCAAACGGCGCCAAAGATATTGGCAAATCAAAAAACGCTTTTCCTATGGAAACTAGGTCCTAACTATAACTACCTAATGGTGACCGCCAGTAGGTAAAATATATATATACATATATATATCATGCTCCTGGGGTGTCCAAAGATTGAGCCGCACTCGACGTGCGTGTGCCTTCCCCAAAGCATTTAATCTGGTATGGGGAGTTCCGTTGATTCGATCCTTTAAAAGCATCTGATTGGCCTGACGCGTTTCGCAATTAGCTTCCTCAGTGGCCGTCAGAAAGAGTGCATGATAGTGACTCATTGACCCCATTAGAGCGATATCGTGCGCCCTAGATGGGCAGGTCATATGACTTGACACGTTGCATTTTGGGAAACTGAGTCCTTTATTCAGTCCTGTATGTATGCACCCAAAATTTCTGCTCAATAAAAGCTTTCACATGAGCCTCGAATGCGGCAACTCCCCTCAATCCATCACGCATGTTCCACATCCAGGACCCCACTTCTCTCAGAGTCCCGTGGCCCCCCATTTTCTTTTCCGGGGTGGTGCGGGCCAAGCGGCAGGACGGCCGCTTGTTACATCATGCTCCTGGGGTGTCCAAAGATTGAGCCGCACTCAACGTGCGTGTGCCTTCCCCAAAGCATTTCATCTGGTATGGGGAGTTCCGTTGATTCGATCCTTTAAAAGCATCTAATTGGCCTGACGCGTTACGCAATTAGCTTCCTCAGGGGCTGTCAGAAAGAGTGCTTGATAGTGACTCATTGACCCCATTAAAGCGATATCGTGCGCCCGAGATGGGCAGGTCATATGACTTGACACGTTGCATTTTGGGAAACTGAGTCCTTTATTCAGTCCTGTATGTATGCACCCAAAATTTCTGCTCAATAAAAGCTCTCACATGAGCCTCGAATGCGGCAACTCCCCTCAATACATCACATACATTCCACATCCAGGACCCCACTTCTCTCAGAGTCCCGTGGCCCCCATTTTCTTTTCCAGGGTGGTGTGGCCCAAGCGGCAGGACGGCTGCTTGTTACATCATGCTCCTGGGGTGTCCAAAGATTGAGCCGCACTCGACGTGCGTGTCCCTTCTCCAAAGCATTTCATCTGGTATGGGGAGTTCCATTGATTCGATCCTTTAAAAGCATCTGATTGGCCTGACGCGTTTCGCAATTAGCTTCCTCAGCGGCCATCAGAAAGAGTGCCTGATAGTGACTCATTGACCCCATTAAAGCAATATCGTGCGCCCCAGATGGGCAGGTCATATGACTTGACACGTTGCATTTTGGGAAACTGAGTCCTTTATTCAGTCCTGTATGTATGCACCCAAAATTTCTGCTCAATAAAAGCTCTCACATGAGCCTCGAATGCGGCAACTCCCCTCAATCCATCACGTACGTTCCACATCCAGGACCCCACTTCTCTCAGAGTCCCGTGGCCCCCCATTTTCTTTTCCGGGGTGGTGCGGCCCAAGCGGCAGGACGGCCGCTTGTTACATCATGCTCCTGAGGTGTCCAAAGATTGAGCCGCACTCGACGTGCATGTGCCTTCCCCAAAGCATTTCATCTGGTCTGGGGAGTTCCGTTGATTCGATCCTTTAAAAGCATCTGAATGGCCTGACGCGTTTCGCAATTAGCTTCCTCAGCGGCAGTCAGAAAGAGTGCATGATAGTGACTCATTGACCCCATTAAAGCGATATCGTGCGCCCTAGATGGGCAGGTCATATATATATATATATATATATATATAGTCACTGAACAACAAAAAACAATGGTTAAAGGGATGTTGTAGGTAGATGAAAATTTATGTTAAATCATACAGTATTAAACAAACAAAACCACACAATTCATTAGTTATAGCTATATCAAGTACCTATCTGTAACTCATGCCCTAAAGTAACAAAAATTTGCACCCCTGCCATGGCACGGTGTTATCATTAATGATGTAATTTCAGATGTTAGTCATGGTATCAATGATCTCCACAGAACATAGCACGAGTTATATAATATGGGAGGTAATTTGAAGTGCATGGCGAGGGTGCGAGTTATAGTTACTTTAGGGCACATCTAACTCGTTTGCTGGGGGGATGCTGCACTACCTCCAGCCCCTCCAATATTAAATAAAATGCTTGGTGGTGACCCCGCCTCTTCTAGGGGCACCAAGAGCAAAAACAATTACTATAAAGGAAGCATTATGGGGCACCTCTTGGCCGATCAGTGAATAATAAATGAGTGACTCTGGCCGCTCATTTATTATTCACTTTTTGTTTTATAAATGTTTTTGTGGGTGTCCCAGTGCCCACCCTAGACACCCACATCTTTAATTTTGGTTGGTTCCCTGGTGGGAGCCTGCCATTTTTTAATTTGTAGGTGGGTGCCCCAGTGCCCAGCCGGGACGCCCACAATGCAGGCCAGTTGAGGGCCATGGGGGAAGCCCCAAGTGCACAGCTTCCCAGCCAGCACCATACTGGCAGGAGCCAACACCATTCCTTTGTTTCCACGAGTGGGAGCAGTCTTTTTTACTCCTTACACCAGGATCACACATCATATACCTGCAGCCATCTGGGTAGGGAACCACAGTGTTCTGGGGTGGGCTCCCCTGTACACTGCATAGTATCAGGCCCCAAGGAATGGGGTCACCAGGTTCAAAGTTTGCTCGGAGAGGGGGAAAGCTGTGCATTCCCTCCACTTTTTAATTGATTTAGCCCATGGGACGGGGTCCCCGGGCATGAAGAAGGTTTGGGGTGGGGGTTCACATGCCCCTCCCCTTTTAAAATCAATGTGCTGGCCCTGGTCCACCCCATGGGGGTTATTTTTTTAATGCACGGATCTACAGTGAATTGAGGCAAAATAAAAAAAAAATGTTTTGTGGCCCCAGGTGAACTTCCCTCTGGGACCCCTTCACCACGCCTAGGAGGGGGAGGATATGCCTACCCAAACCCTCTTTCATCTATTTTTTAACCATTTTTCTAGGATTTTGGACTGAGTCCTGAGTCCCAAGAGGGCTGCCCCCACATCATTGTTGATGTGGTGGAAGCCAATCAGATCTCATCTTGAGATCTGTCGGCACTGCAGATCTTCCATAGTGTGATACATGCAATGTTTTTGATTGTTAACGTCTCTAAAACGTCTGCATGCATTTACACCAAATCACAAAAAGCACGCTTTCTGGAGCAAGATCTAGCTTTCTGCCAAGTTTTGTGTAAATCCGTTTAGCTGTTTGGGCTCTAGCTGTGTCAAATTTTCCTATGCAAAAATGAATGGGTAAAGCTCCTTTTTTGGAACCCCCTTCCCCTTTTTCTCAGTCCCCGCTGGATGGTTCACCCAGAACCTTTCCAGGAAGGAGCTGAGGTGGAAGAACAATTATTTTGGAAAGTTTCATGATGATCAGTCAAACTGCGCCAAACGTATTAGGAAAGCAGTAAATGTGTTTCTATGGAAACACCATCCTAACTATAACTACCCAGTGGTGACCACCCCTGGGTGGTTCATATATGTGTGTAGAGAGGTGCATGATGCATAGCAAATTGAAGGAGGTGCGTTAATTATAATTGTAAGTTCTATCTAGTGGTGCGTAAATTAGAACTTTGTTATAACTATAACTTTATGATTTCTCTAGTTTGTATAGTTTAAGTTGGGTTTGTATATATAGAATAAATCAAGTTTTCCTAACTATAACTTTGCTTTAATCTTTGTTTTTTAATTAAATTGAAATGGTTTTCATTTTTTAATAAACATTTGTTTGAAATCATAGTGTCAGCTGTCATTTATTTGAGGGTTAATAATAAGTGCAGTGTTATAGAAAATAGCAGAGGATGGTGTCCTACAGTGTAGTGTCTTAGAGTCTAGTGTTGTGGAGTGGAATACAGTGGAGTGGAGTAGAGTGGAGTGGCATTGCGTATAGTGCAGTAAAGTGTTAAAAAATGGAGTGGTGTGGTGTGTCGTATAGTCGAGTGGATTATTGTAGAGTGTAGTGGTGTGCTGTACAGTGAAGTGGCGTGTCATACAGAACAGTTGAGTGTTATACAGAGTAGTATCGTCGAGTGTACTGTTGTGGAGTCAAGTGTCGTGGAGTGGAGTGTTGCCGAATGACATAGCGTTGAGAAGAGTGTCGTAGAATGGCATAGAGTAGAGAAGGAGTGTTGTATAGTGCAGTGTATTGGCACACAGTGCCGGGTGGTTTCATACACTGGCATAGAGTGTCGTAGAGTGCAGTTTTATAGACTAGAGTAGAGTGCAGTGGTGTACATTAGATTCTTGTACAATGGCACACAGTCGGCTAAACTGTCGTACAGTTTAGTCGAGTGGAGTGGCATAGCGTAGAGTTGACTTAAGTGTCATATAGTAGAGTAGCATCTCATATAGTACAGTGCTGTGGAGTGTCGTACACTGTAGTGGTGTAGCAAAGAGTGGAGTAAGGTGTCATAGAGCGGAGTGGCATGTGTGTACAGTAGAGGGGTATGCCATGTTGTAGGGTATGTAAAACTGTCCTAGAGTGGAGTACAGTGTAGTGGCAAAGAGTGGAGTACAGTGTTGTACAGTGGAATGAGGTAGAGTAGACTAGAGTGTGGTTAAGTGTGCTACAGTGGAGTGGCAGATAGTGTTGTAGAGTGTAGTGGCATACAGTGCCACTGAGTGGAGCGGCATACAATGGAGTTTCATACAGTGGAATAGTGTAGAGTTCAGTATCGTAGAGAAGAGTGGCGTTCAATGGGATAGCATACAGTGGAGTGGCGTACAGTGGAGCGATGTAGAGTGGAGTAGCATTCAGTGGAGTAGCGTATGGTGGAGTGTGACTGACTGGATTGGCATACAGTGGAGTGGGGTAGAGTGGAATATTATACATAAGGCTCCCAGTTTTCCAACTTTACTGATTTTTACAAATATGTGTTTCCTGTCTGTATTTAGTAAAAGAGGAAAAATACTGAAAATGGTGCTTTTTGTGGAACACTTAATGAATTCTAGGCAAAAGCTGAGCAAATAGAAAGCATGGGGAGTTACATAACAGGAGTGAGGTACATTATAGTGGCGTACAGTAGAATAGCATAGACTTGAGTGTTGTAGGGTGGAGTGGCGTAGAGTGGAATAGCATAGAGTGGAGTGGCGTAGAGTGGAGGGGCGTAGTGTGGAATAGCATAGAGTGAAGTCGCATCGATTGGATTGGCATACAGTAGAGTGGCATAGAGTGGAGTGACATAGATTGGGATAGCCTAGATTGGAGTGTTATACAGTGGAACTGCATAAGTGGAATAGTGTAGAGTGGATTGGCATACAGTGGAGTGGGGTAGAGTGGAATATTATACATAAGGCTCCCAGTTTTCCAACTTTACTGATTTTTACAAATATGTGTTTCCTGTCTGTATTTTTAAAAGAGGAAAAATACTGAAAATGGTGCTTTTTGTGGAACACTTAATGAATTCTAGGCAAAAGCTGAGCAAATAGAAAGCATGGGGAGTTACATAACAGGATCAGATTTCTTTAAATAGAGGAATATGTTAACATATATTTGTAGTATAACACTAATATGCACCTCTGGGTGTAATGTTTTGTTATATGCAGATGCTTAAATTGCTAAAACGTGACAGGCATCCATGTATGAGTACACGTCTAAGAGTTAAATAGATGTGGAAATGTACCATTATTCGGCTCCATTTATTCCCAAAACACAAAATAAATTTGGATAAATTCCATTAAAATGGCCAAATAATATAAACCAGACGAAAATGTTAAAAATAATAAATACAATAAAACCGGGAGACCTAATTATACAGTAGAGTGGGGTATAGTATTACTAGCATACAGTGAAGTGCCATAAAGTGGAAGAACGTATACTAAGTTGAGTGGCATAGAATGTAGTGGCATACAGTGGAATAGCATAGACTAGAGTGGGTTACAGTGCACTGCCGTAGAGTGGAAAAGCGTGCAGTGGAATAGCGTACAGCGGAGTGGCAAACATTGGAATGGAGTACAGTAGAGTAGAGTAGAGTGAAATAGCATAGAGTGGAGTGCCATGCAGTGGAATAGCGTAGAGTAGAATGGCACATAGGGGAGTAGTGTGCCATATAGTGTCTTAGACTGTTGTGGGTTAAAGTGGATTATCGTAGAGTGGAGTGGCATAGAGTGGAGTGGCCTAGAGGGGAATGGGAGAGAGTGGAGTGGAGTAGAGTGGAATAGCGTAGAGTAGATTGGCGTAGAGTGCAGTGGTGAACAGTGGCATGACATACATTGGAGTGGGGTAGAGTGCAGTACCGTACAGTGGGATAGCATACAGTGGAGTAGCGTACAGTGGAGTAGAGTGGAGTGGCATAGAGTCAAATAATGTAGAGTTGAGTGGCATAGAGTGTAGTTACGTACAGTGGAATAGTGTATACTGGAGTGGCGAAGAGTGGAGTAGGGTACAGTAGAGTGACGTACCGTGGAGTGGCATATATTGGAACAGAATACAGTGGAGTGGCGAAGAGTGGAGTGATGAACGATGGAGTTTGGTAGAGTGCAATAGCTTACAGTGGAGTAGCATAGGATGCAGTGGCCTACAGCGGAGCAGCATACAGTGGAGTGAGGTACATTATAGTGGCGTACAGTAGAATAGCATAGACTTGAGTGTTGTAGGTTGGAGTGGCGTAGAGTGGAATAGCGTAGAGTGGAGTGGCGTAGAGTGGAGGGGCGTAGTGTGGAATAGCATAGAGTGAAGTCGCATCGATTGGATTGGCATACAGTAGAGTGGCATAGAGTGGAGGGACATAGATTGGGATAGCCTAGACTGGAGTGTTATACAGTGGAACTGCATAAGTGGAATAGTGTAGAGTGGATTGGCGTACAGTATAGGAGTGTACAGTTGAGAGGGGTACAGTGAAGCACTGTACAGTGGAATGGCGTACAGTGGAGTAGCGTACGAATGGGGTAGAGTGGAGTGGCACAGAGTCGAATAGCATAGAGTTGAGTGGTGTAGAGTGTAGATGCATACAGTGGAATAGTGTATACTGGTGTGGCGTGGAGTGGCATAGAGTGGAATAGAGTACAGAGCAGTTTTGTAATGTGAAGTGGCATAAAGTAGAATAGCGCACAGCAGATTGGCGAAGAGTGGATTGGTGTAGAATGGAGTGTGGTAGAGTGTAATAGCATAGAGTGGAAGAGCATAGAGTGCAGAGGCGCAGAGTGGAGAGGTGTACAGTGAAGTGAGGAACAGTGCAGTGATATACAGTAGAATAGCATAGAGTGAAGTGGTGTACAGTGTAGTGGAGTACAGTGGAGTGGCATGGAGTCAAATACTGTAGAGTTGAGTGGCATAGAATGTGGTTGTGTACAGTGGAATAGTGTATACTGGAGTCGCGGAAAGTGGAGTAGGGTACAGGGGAGTGGTGTACAGTGAAGTAGCATACAGTGGAGTGGGGTAGAGTGGAGTAGCATACGGTTGAGTTTTGTAGAGTGTAGTGACATAGAGTGTAGTGGTATACAGTAGAATAGCGTATAGTGGAGCAGCGAAGAGTGCAATTGCGTAGACTGGAGTGTGGTAGAGTATAATAGTGTATAGTGCAGTAGGATAGAGTGCAGTGGCGTGGAGTGGCACAGAGTGGAATAGCGTATAATGGAGTGGTGCACAGTCAAGTGGAGTGGAGTGGAGTGGCGTGGAATGGAATAGCGTAGAGTAGAGTGGGTAGAGTGGAGGGGCGTAGTGTGGAATAGCATAGAGTGAAGTGGCATCGATTGGATTAGCTTAGAGTAGAGTGGCATAGAGTGGAGTGACATAGATTGGGATAGCCTAGATTGGAGAGGTATACAGTGGAACTGCATAAGTGGAATAGTGTAGAGTGGATTGGCATACAGTATAGGAGTGTACAGTGGAGAGGGGTATAGTGAAGCACTGTACAGTGGAACGGTGTACAGTGGAGTAGCGTACACAGTAGAGGGGTAGAGTGGAGTGGCACAGAGTTGAATAGCATAGAGTTGAGTGGTGTAGAGTGTAGATGGGTACAGTGGAATAATGTATACTGGTGTGGCGTGGAGTGGCATAGAGTGGCATAGAGTACAGTTGAGTTTTGTAGAGTGGAGTGGCATAAAGTAGAATAGCGCACAGTGGATTGGCAAAGAGTGGATTGGTGTAGAATGGAGTGTGGTAGAGTGTAATAGCATAGAGTGGAAGAGCGTAGAATGCAGAGGCGCAGAGTAGAGAGGTGTACAGTGGAGTGAGGAACAGTGCAGTGATATACAGTAGAATAGTGTAGAGTGAGGTGGTGGACAGTGTAGTGGAGTACAGTGGAATGGCATGGAGTCAAATACTGTAGAGTTGAGTGGCATAGAATGTAGTTGTGTACAGTGGAATAGTGTATACTGGAGTCGCGGAAAGTGGAGTAGGATACAGGGGAGTGGTGTAGAGTGAAGTAGCATACAGTGGAGTGGGGTAGAGTGGAGTAGCATACGGTTGAGTTTTGTAGAGTGTAGTGACATAGAGTGTAGTGGTATACAGTAGAATAGCGTATAGTGGAGCAGCGAAGAGTGCAATTGCGTAGACTGGAGTGTGGTAGAGTATAATAGTGTATAGTGCAGTAGGATAGAGTGCAGTGGCGTGGAGTGGCACAGAGTGGAATAGCGTATAATGGAGTGGCGCACAGTCAAGTGGAGTGGAGTGGCGTGGAATGGAATAGCGTAGAGTAGAGTGGGTAGAGTGGAGGGGCGTAGTGTGGAATAGCATAGAGTGAAGTGGCATCGATTGTATTAGCTTAGAGTAGAGTGGCATAGAGTGGAGTGACATAGATTGGGATAGCCTAGATTGGAGAGGTATACAGTGGAACTGCATAAGTGGAATAGTGTAGAGTGGATTGGCATACAGTATAGGAGTGTACAGTGGAGAGGGGTATAGTGAAGCACTGTACAGTGGAACAGTGTACAGTGGAGTAGCGTACACAGTAGAGGGGTAGAGTGGAGTGGCACAGAGTTGAATAGCATAGAGTTGAGTGGTGTAGAGTGTAGATGCGTACAGTGGAATAATGTATACTGGTGTGGCGTGGAGTGGCATAGAGTGGCATAGAGTACAGTTGAGTTTTGTAGAGTGGAGTGGCATAAAGTAGAATAGCTCACAGTGGATTGGCAAAGAGTGGATTGGTGTAGAATGGAGTGTGGTAGAGTGTAATAGCATAGAGTGGAAGAGCGTAGAATGCAGAGGCGCAGAGTAGAGAGGTGTACAGTGGAGTGAGGAACAGTGCAGTGATATACAGTAGAATAGTGTAGAGTGAGGTGGTGGACAGTGTAGTGGAGTACAGTGGAATGGCATGGAGTCAAATACTGTAGAGTTGAGTGGCATAGAATGTAGTTGTGTACAGTGGAATAGTGTATACTGGAGTCGCGGAAAGTGGAGTAGGATACAGGGGAGTGGTGTACAGTGAAGTAGCATACAGTGGAGTGGGGTAGAGTGGAGTAGCATATGGTTGAGTTTTATAGAGTGTAGTGACATAGAGTGTAGTGGTGTACAGTAGAATAGCGTATGATGGAGCAGCGAAGAGTGCAATTGCGTAGGCTGGAGTGTGGTAGAGTATAATAGTGTATAGTGGAGTAGCATAGAGTGTAGTGGCGTGGAGTGGCATAGAGTGGAATAGCGTATAATCGAGTGGCGCACAGTCAAGTGGAGTGGAGTGGCATGGAATGGAATAGCGTAGAGTAGAGTGGGTAGAGTGGAGGGCATAGTGTGGAATAGCATAGAGTGAAGTGGCATCGATTGGATTAGCTTAGAGTAGAGTGGCATAGAGTGGAGTGACATAGATTGGGATAGCCTAGATTGGAGAGTTATACAGTGGAACTGCATAAGTGGAATAGTGTAGAGTGGATTGGCATACAGTATAGGAGTGTACAGTGGAGAGGGGTATAGTGAAGCACTGTACAGTGGAACGGCATACAGTGGAGTAGCGTACACTGTAGAGGGGTAGAGTGGAGGGGCACAGAGTTGAATAGCATAGAGTTGAGTGGTGTAGAGTGTAGATGCGTACAGTGGAATAGTGTATACTGGTGCGGCGTGGAGTGGCATAGAGTGGAATAGAGTACAGTGGAGTTTTTTAGAGTGGAGTGGCATAAAGTAGAATAGTGCACAGTGGATTGGCAAAGAGTGGATTGGTGTAGAATGGAGTGTGGTAGAGTGTAATACTGTAGAGTGGAAGAGCATAGAGTGCAGAGGCGCAGAGTGGAGAGGTTTACAGTGAAGTGAGGGACAGTGCAGTGATATACAGTAGAATAGCGTATAGTGGAGTGTTGTACAGTGTAGTGGGGTACAGTGGAGTGGCATGGAGTCAAATACTGTAGAGTTGAGTGGCAGAATGTAGTTGTGCACAGTAGAATAGTGTATACTGGAGTCGCGGAGAGTGGAGTAGGGTACAGGGGAGTGGCGTAGAGTGAAGTAGCATACAGTGGAGTGGGGGTAGAGTGGAGTAGCATACGGTTGAGTTTTGTAGAGTGTAGTGACATAGAGTGTAGTGGTGTACAGTAGAATAGTGTATAGTGGAGCAGCAAAGAGTGCAATTGCATAGACTGGAGTGTGGTGGAGTATAATGGTGTACAGTGGAGTAGCATAGAGTGCAGTGGCATAGAGTGGAGCAGCGTACAGTAGAGTGAGGTACGTTTAGTGGCATACAGTAGAATAGCATAGAGTGAAGTGTTTTAGAGTGGGGTGGCATAGAGAGGAATAGAGTATAGTGGAGTGGCGTACACTGGAGTGGCACAGAGTGGCCTGATGTAGAGTGGAGTGCCGTGGAGTGACATGGCATAGAGTGGAGTGGCATAGAGTGGAATAGAGTAGAGTGGAGTGTTGTACAGTGGAGCGGCATAGAGTGGAATAGCATAGAGTGAAGCGATGAGAGTGGAGTTGGGTATAGTGGAATAGTGTAGAGTGAAGTAGGGTGGATTGGAGAAGCATAGAGTGGAGTGGAATAGAGTGGAGTGGTGTAGGGTGGTGTAGAGTGGAGTGGCATAGAGTGGAGTGGCGTAGAGTGCAGTACGGTACAGTAGAGTGATGTACAGCAGAGTGATGTATGAAGGACTAGAGTGGGGAAGAGTGGAGTAGCATAGAATGGGGTAGCCTAGAGTGGAGCGTCATACAGTGGAGTTGCCTACAGTGGAAAAGTATAGAGTGGATTGGTGTACAGTGTAGTGGTGTAGACTGGAGTGTCATACACTGGAGCACAATACAGTTAAATAGCATACAGTAGAGCAGTATACAGTGCAGTGGTAGTATGGACTAGCATACAATGGAATAGCATACAGTGGAGTGGCAAAGAGTGGAGAGGCGTAGAGCCTAGTGGTATAGAGTGAACTGGTGTAGAGTGGAGTGAGGTACAGTGTAGTCGTGTACAGTGGAATAGCGTAGTGTGCAGTGCCATACAGTTGAGTAGTGTATAGTGGAGTGGCGTACAGTGGAACAGTGCACACTGGAGTGGGGTAGAGGGGAGTGATGTATAGTGGAGTGACTTACATTGGAATAGCGTAGAGTGGAGTGGTGTACACTGGAGTAGCATACACTGGAGTGGCGTACAGTGGAGTGACGTAGAGTGAAGTATTGTAGAGTGGAGTGATGTAGATTGTAGTGGGGTAGATTGTAGTGACATACAGTGCAATAGCATATTGTGAAGTGACGTAGAGTGGGGTGTTGTAGAGTGGAGGGGCATACAGTGGAATAGCAAAGAGTGTAGTGGTGTAAAGTGGAGTGGCTTACAGTGGAGTAGCGTACAGTGGAGTGGTGTTGAATGAAACAATGTTGAGTTTACTGGCGTACTGTGTATGACAGAGAGTGGAGTGGCATATCGTGGAATAGCGTAGAGTAGTGTGGCGTAGAGTGCAGTGTAGTACAGTGGAATAGCCTAGAATGAGTAGTGCACAGTGTAATTGCATACAGTGGCTTGGCATAGAGTAGAGTGGCATATAGTGGAGTGGCGTACAGTGGAGTGGTGTACAGTGGAGTGGCGTACACTGGAATAGCATATACAGCAGTGGTGTACACTGAAATGGTGTGCAGACAGAATATCAAGTTGGAAATGTCGAACTACAGAAATATCAAGTCCTAAACATCAAGAGTCAGAAATATCGACAGCAAGAATATCATGGTCAAGAATATCGTTTTTAAGGTAAGAAATTTCATTTTTTTAAATATGGAAGTCATTAATATAGTTTGCAAAAATATAGTTGTTTAAAATATCGATTTTTTTATTAGTGTTATGTATTTTAGTATATATTTTACATGTATGTGATGTATTTTTTTTGTATAGGAATTGTTTATGTTTTTTAATATACGTGTTAAACTTTTAGTAGTTATCAATTTTATTTTAATTAAAATTTGCGTTTTTTAGTTCCGTAGTGGCTTGTGGGTTTATAGGGGAATAGGGTGGGAAGTAATTTAATTATAATAAATTAATGATTATTTTTTATTTATTAATATTTATTCAATTGAGATTTTATAGTGTTAATTGTGGGAAGTAATTTATTATTAATTAATTATTAATTGGTTGTTAACCAATATTAATTAATGTCTAATTAATTATGGTAATTGTGTACTTTTTTAGGTGCGGATTGTGGGGTTTATAGGGGTAAAGGGTGGGAAGTAATTTATTTTTGATTAATTAATAATTAGTTGTTAAGTGATAGTTAATTTATTGAAAATTAATTATGGAATTGTGTAATTAATTTTAGGTGCGGATTGTGGGGTTTATGGGGTAAAGGGTGGGAAGTGATTTATGTTTAATTAATTAATAATTAGTTGATCATTAATATTAATTAATTAATTGATATTTAATTAGGGTAATTGTTTCTATTTTTTTGTGTGTGGGTTTTACTTTTATAGGGGTAATGGGTGGGGAATAAATTAATTTTACTTACTTTATAATTAGTTGTTAAATACTATTAGTTTTCTTTATTGAAAATAAGTTTTGATTGTGTAATCAATTATTTTACAGTTTAATTTTAGCTGTGGTGTGTGGGAAGTTTATTAATTCTTTATGAGTTTTAATTTGTTTTTTAATTATTAATATTTCTTTAATTGGTAATTAATTATGTTAAGTATGTAAGCAAATTTTTTTAAATTTAGATGTGGGTTGTGAATTGTGTGGAGTTATAGGGTAGGATATAAAAAAGTTAATTTATGTAAGAATTAATATTTTTGTTTCTAAATATTTCTAATTAATATTTATTTGTTTGAAAGTTATTTTTATTTTATTTAATATAATATTTGTAGGTATGTGTCATATGCATTTAACATTATAACATGTTTTTTTTAATTTGTAATAAATATATTTGTATTTTAATTTTTAACATATTTATATATTTTTTATTTATTTTGTTTTTTAAATATTTTTGTTGTTGTTAATATTTTGTTTGTTTTTAATTTTGAACTGACTTGAGTGATAATATTAATTGTTACCCCTCTGCAATCCAACACTTTCCCTACTGTTGCACTGATTGGAGTGGGAATAGTAAATTTTACCCCGCCACTATCCAACACTTTCCCTTCTGTTGCACTCACTGGAGTTGGAATAGTAATTTTTACCCCTCCGCTATCCAACACTTTCCCTATTGTTGCACTCACTGGAGTGGAAATAGTAATTTGTACCCCTCCGCTATTTAACACTTTCCCTACTGTTGCACTGACTGAAGTGGGAATAGTAAGTTTTACCCCTCCACTATCCAACACCTTCCCTATTGTTGCACTCACTGGAGTGGGAATAGTAATTTTTACCCCTCCGCTATCTAACACTTTCCCTACTGTTGCACTGAATGGAGTGGGAATAGTAATTTTTACCCCTCCGCTATCTAACACTTTCCCTACTGTGCACTCACTGGAGTGGGAATAGTAAATTTTATTCGTTCGCTATCCAACACTTTCCCTACTGTTGCACTCACTGGAGTGGGAATAGTAAGTTTTACCCCTCCGCTATCCAACACTTTCCCTACTGCTGCAGTAATTGGAGTGGGAATAGTAATTTTTACCCGTCCGCTATCCAACACTTTCACTACTGTTACACTCACTGGAGTGGGAATAGTAATTTTTACCCCTCCGCTAACCAACACTTTCCCTATTGTTGCACAAACTGGAGTGGTAATAGTAATTTTTACCCCTACGCTATCCAACACTTTCCCTACTGTTGCAATGACTGTAGTGGTAAATTTAAGTTTAAAGATTTTTTAATAGTGTAATGTTTTAATTTATTATAGAATTTATTTTTTAATAGATTTTATGTTATTGGTATCTATATATATATATATTCACTGAAAAAACCATAGGTTTCAGACACGTTATAGTTAGAAATTAGCATTTAAAAAACCTTACAAATTCACTGAAAAAACCATAGGTTTTGGGGACAGTTATAGTTAGTTGAACATTGCACTCGTACAAAACCCGTGAAATTCCCCCGTTATAGTTAGTTCAGCTAACTATAACTCGTGCCCCCGCAATGCACTGCTGATGACGTCACATATTACATCACTCATGACATGGTCAGTGACATCACTGATGACATCTCAAATGACATCACTGATGACATCATCCAGTGACTGTGTGTTTCTGTAAAGTTTAAATATTTTTAATATATATAGGGAAAGGCGTATTGAAGAATGAGTGGGTGTATAAGTGTCTGTATGGATGATTTAGTAGGTGCGTGACTAACTCTATAAGTGAGTGATTAAACGTATCTTACTGAATGCATGGGTTAGTGACTAAACTGGGTGAATGTCTGTATCCGTCTGTCTGTTGCTGTGTAAGTGGTGCATGGGTTTGTGAATAGCTACATGAGTGTCTATATGAGTTATTGATTGGTTGTCTGAGTATCTGTATGGGTGCCAGAGTGTTTGTGTGGGTGGGGTGTGTGCGACTCTGTGCATAGATGTGTGAGTGGGTGATTCACTGGGTGGATGGTTTCAAGAGTGCATCTGTGATAGACTGCATGGGTGGGTAAGTGTGTGTAAGAGTGTGTTAGTGAGTGAATGTATGTCCCAGTGGTACATGTGTGAGTAACTACATATGTGAAAGGCAGTATATATGTGTGTTGGAGTATATAAATAGCTATAAGCGAGAGTGTGTGATTGTGAGAGTGACTGTATGGATGAGTGTGTGCTTGTATCAGTGATTGTATAAGAGCGTAAGAATGTGCTAGTATTTGTATGAGTAAGTGAGCTGGTGTGTGTATAACTGTATAGGTGAGTAAATGGCAGTGTGTTTAATTATTTGCATGACTGACTAGGTGTGTGAGTACCTCTATGGATGAGTGGCGGTGTTTGAGTGTCTATATAGGAGTATGAGTGCATATGATAGTCCTGTACTGAGTGACCGTAAGTATGAGTGACTGTACGGGTGTGTGAGTGGATGTGTGTGTGTAGACCTAAGAATCAGTGAGTGGGTATGTAGTTATTGGTGTTGGAGTGTCTATGGTTTTGCGAATGGCAGTCTGTAATTTAGAGTGGGTGTATCAAAGGTTATATTAGGGTGTGAGGAGGTGCATCAGATTATCACGTGGATGATGTCATCAGTGATGTCATCAGTGATGTCATTTGAGATGTCATCAGTGATGTCATCAGTGATGTCACTGACCATGTCATGAGTGATGTAATATGTGACGTCATCAGCAGTGCATTGCGGGGCGCGAGTTATAGTTAGCTGAACTAACTATAACGGGGAATTTCACGGGTTTTGTACGAGTGCAATGTCCAACTAACTATAACTGTCCCTAAAACCTATGGTTTTTTCAGTGAATTTGTAAGGTTTTTAAATGCTAATTTCTAACTATAACGTGCCTGAAACCTATGGTTTTTTCAGTGAATTTCAAAGGTTTTAAAATGCTAATTCCTAACTATAACATGTCTGAAACCTATGGTTTTTTCCAGTGAATTTCAAAGGTTTTGTAAATGACAATTTTTAAATGTATTAATTGTTATATTTATTTTTTGATACGGATTTACTACATTTTTTTAAACTATTTATTTTTAGATATTTTATTTTTTAAATTACATTGTAATTACATTATACATTACATTACAAAATATACTTTCTCAGAATGAATTACTTTAGTTTAAATACTTTGCAAATAGGCAATAGACTTTTAAGTACAGTAGTTACAGTTGTTGCAATGGGCAACACAATTTCAAACACAATGCAACATTGAGTTCAATGTGAATTTCTAGTTAAATGCAATTAGTTACTTTATGGATTACTTTTCTAACCACAGGACTGGATCCTAGATTCAGTCCTGCGACATCTCCTGTAAACAGTTGAGTAAAAGCGTTTTGGTTACAGTAGTGATTTTTAAGGAATATTATTGTATTTTAAAAGTGGGCACTTAGAAACTTTTTCACATAGAATCACCTATGTTATCCTATGGGAGGAACTTCACTTAGCAGGTAAGTAGTGTTATCGTTACTTTTTCTTACTCAGTGGTGGAGCCTGGATCCAGCACTGGTGCATCTCCTGTAAACAGTTGAAAGAATGCGTTTAAGTCATACAGGCGATTTGTTAGGAATATTTGTAGTTTGTGAAAATCGACACTTTGAAACTTTTCTGCTGAAAACCAGACAATGGATTCCTACGGAAGGAAATACAAGTTACTGATAAGTACGGTTAGAATTACTTTTCAGGGTCAGTGCTGGGCTAAAAGATGCAGCACTGGGTTCTCTCCTGAAAACAGGTGAGTAAATCGGAATTCGTAGTTCGGCTGATTTTAGAGGAATATTTTAAAGTTCCAAAACTCCACACTTAGAAGAATTTCCAAGTGAAACCAGTCAATGTTAGCCTATGGAAGGAAATTCAAGTTACTGGTAAGTACGGTTAGAATTACTTTTCAGGATCAGTACTGGGCTCAAAGATGCAGCACTGAGGTCTCTCCTGATAACAGGTGAGTAAATCGGAATTCGTAGTTCTGCTGATTTTAGAGGAATATTTATATGTTTCAAAAATCGTCTGAAACTTTTTCAGCAAAAAGCAGGCAATGATATCCTATGGAAGGAAATTCAAGTTACTGGTAAGTACGGTTAAAATTACTTTTCAGGATTAGTACTGGGCTCAAAGATGCAGCACTGTGGTCTCTCCTGATAACAGGTGAGTAAATCGGAATTCGTAGTTCGGCTAATTTTAGAGGAATATTATAAAGTTCCAAAACTCCACACTTAGAAGAATTTCCAAGTGAAACCAGTCAATGTTAGCCTATGGAAGGAAATTCAAGTTACTGGTAAGTATGGTTAAAATTACTTTTCAGGATCAGTACTGGGCTCAAAGATGCAGCACTGAGGTCTCTCCTGATAACAGGTGAGTAAATCGGAATTCGTAGTTCGTTGATTTTAGAGGAATATTTGCACAATGGTGAAGGAAGGGGGTGGGGCCTGAGGTGACATGTCTGCAAACACGCCCTGTGGCACGTTTTAAGTTGGAGAATTAATTCCTCCTCAATCCCGAGGGTCCCTAGGGGCCAACTAGCCCACCAGGTACCTCCAGTATGCGCCAGAGAGCTGCGTTGCAGAGGTGTTCAGAGGCTACGCCCCTTTTACAACACTCTGCAACGCAGCTCCGTGGCGCTTACTGGAGGTACCTGGTGGGCTAGTTGGCCCCAGGGACCCTCAGGATTGAAGGGGATTTAAATCCCCATCTTAAAACGCGCCACGGGGCCTGTTTGCACACATGTCACCTGAAGCCCCGCCCCTCCCTTCACCACTGTGCAAACGCGCCCCGTGGCGCATTTTAAGTTGGGGGATTAAGTCCCCTTGAATCCTGAGGGTCCCTGGGGACCAACTAGCCCACCAAGTACCTCCAGTAAGCGCCACAGAGCTGCGTTGCAGAGAGGTGTAAAGGGGCGTGGCCTGGACCACCTCTCTACAACCCAGTCCTGTGGCGCTTACTGGAGGTACCTGGTGGGCTAGTTGGCCCCAGGGACCCCCAGTATTGAATGGGAATTATTTCCCCAATTTAAACCCGCCACAGCGCGCGTTTGCAGAGTGGTTAAGGGAGGGGCGGGGCCTGACGCTCGATCGCTTCTTTTTCTTTCTTTTAGTTTTTTGAAGGGGGCTGTGTGGCCCCTCTTCTTTACTTTTGGGGCCCTGGGGACCCCATCCCCCAGGGCCTGATGCCTTTTTCCTTTTTAAAAATAAAAAAATACTGTAGGGGAAGGGGGCCGCGTGGCCCCCTCCCGTGGCCTATTCCGGCCCCGGGGACCCCATCCCCGGGGCATGGCCACTTTTAAAAATAATTTTGGAGGAGGGGGCTGCGTGGCCCCCTCCTAAGGCCTCTATTGGCCCCGGGACCCCATCCCCGGGGCCGGCCTTTTTTTTTTAATTATTTTTGCGGAGGGGGCCGCGTGGCCCCCTCCCGGGCCACTACTTGCCCCGGGGACCCCATCCCCCGGGGCTGGCCCTATCCTTTGGGGTCTGTGGGGGACCCCAACTCCCCCACGGACCATGCCGGCTCCCTGCGTCCTGCGGGAACCGGCATTGCTTTTCCACATGGGGAGCTGCTAACATGCAGCTCCCGTGTGGAAAGCAATGTGCTTTGGATATTGGAAGAGAGAGCAGGTTTCCTGCTCTCTTCCAATATCCAAGCAGTTTGCTATGACAGGACGGAGCCGCGAGGCTCCGTCCTGTCATAGCAAACTACAGTGTCCCGGGGTAGGCACCCCGGGACACTGCAGGAGCTGGCCCTGGGGGTGGTGGTCCCCAGGGCCATCAAGGGCTCCAGGAGGGGCCGCGCGGCCCCCTCCCAACTTATTCAAAGCCCCGGGAGGTGGTGGTCCCCGGGGCTCTGGGGGTCTGTAACGGACCCCCATATTTAAATCTTTAGTGCCCCGGGAGGTGGCAGTCCTCGGGGCATGTGGGGGGGCTAGAGCCCCCCCACGCAGGCAATTTTAATTTAAAAAAAGAAGCCCCAGGGGGTGGGGGACCCCGGGGCTGCGGGTGGGCCGAGAGCCCTCCCACACCATTTGTTTTTAAAGCCCCGGGGGTGGCGGTCCCCGGGGCTTGGGGGGGCCTTAGAGGCCCCCCACATATTATAAATAAACCCCACATGCCCCCGGGACTTGGCCCACCCGGGGGCCAATTAACAACGAAGCGCGGGAGACCGCGCTTCGTTTTTTTTTTTTATCGGCAGGATCCGCGCACCCAGCGCGTTTTTTGCCGATTTTTGCTGAGCAGGCCTAGGGGTCAGGGTGTTTCTACCCTGCCCCCTTTTTGCGTTTTGCGCACTTGTTTTACTGCTTTCTTGTTCCTCGGTTCTACCGAGGAACAAGATGGCTGCCAACACTTCCTGGTTTGGAGTGTTGACAGCCAATTAGCATGCAGCTCGTGATCGGGAGGGTGCGCGGATCCACCGCGGCCATATATATTGAAACTTTTATTTTGGATTTTCTCAGCAACTACTGAACGGATTTACACCATTTTTAAAAAGGGTGCTTTCTGAACCAAGCACAACGTTTTTGCCAAATTTGGTGTAATTCCTTTCAGCAGTTTTGACTGTAGCCTTGCATAAAGTTTCCTATGGGAAATTGATTTTTTCACTCTTATTTTTTGAATTTCTCCAGCAACTACTGAACGGATTTACACCATTTAAAAAGGTCGCTTTCTGAACCAAGCGCTACCTTTTGCAAAATTTGGTGTAATTCCGTTCAGCAGTTCAGGCTGTAACCGTTGCTAAAATTTCCTATGGGAATTAACATGGAGAAAACACGTTTTGGGACCCCCTTTTTTCTTGGCCCCGCTTGATGAATCACCCGAAACTTTCAAGACAGGAGCGGACCGGAGCGCCCCACTAGTTTTGAAAATTTCGCGATGATTCATCAAACGACGCACAAAGTTATTGGGAATAGAATGTTACGGATTTCCTATGGATAATAGGTCCTAACTATAACTATCTACTGGCGACCGCCAGTAGATATATATATATATATATATATATATATATATATATATATATATATATATATATATATATATATATCCGAACAGAAACAGGAGCTCCTTCCGGAATCCCCGGCCCGTTGACACGTGGTACGTGATGCCGGCGGAGCTAGCCGGCGATAAATGCCACAAAGAGTCCCAATAATACGCACACTCAGGAGATGCCGATGATTTCAGGTTTAATGCTCAAAGGTAACGTGTTTCGACAGCAACGCTTTCTTGATCACACAGTGATTGAGCAGTGAAGGTGCAATACATAGCCACGTGTAGACATAAACAAAGGACTCCATAGGGGGAATGGGAGGAATCCAGAGCAAATGCGAGGGCCATTTTGAAACATTTGCCACACAGCACAAAGCAAAGAGAAAAATATACGGTAAATGATAGTGTACATCCCCAAGTATGAACATATGTGCTCACAATGTAAGACACAGATAAATAATCACAGATAGAAAATTGCTGTATTGGTGAGTAGCGCTCAGAAATACTTCCCCGAAATTACAACGGAAATGCAGAAAAGAAAAGAACGTAAAGGAAATCCTACATATGACTTCATTCGCCCAGTGGCTGCCTATACGTTATTTCATTGCTGAAACCCAGTACTAATTCAGTGGCCATAATGTAACATTCAGTGCAAAGTAAACACACTGCAGATAAATATATACAATAATTATTAACATCGTGAATCACATATGGAATATACTGTACTATGGTCATATGTTAAGAAAAGGAATTTCGTCAATTCATAAGGAAGCATAAATATGTTTGCGTAACTGCAGAGCAGTAAAGCAATGAGAAGATACTGAATATAAATTCATACGCCCAGTGGAGTTCTGTAAATCTCGGCATTATTAAGATCAGTGTGAAATAAAAAATAAAGGTACATTTAACGCCAAGTGGCAAAGTGAAGCTGTAATTACTATTGGGCCCCGAATAAAACGGGAACACATGGAAATTGACTGTACCAATGGGGAACAAAGTGAGGAATGTGAAAACCAAAGTATTAAAATACGGACTGTTACTGTTGAGGTTGACAACATAAAAGGGCCGAAAGTTCTTATCTTAGTGGTGTGTATGCCCAAAACCGGGGAAGAAAAGGGTAGGGAACCCGTGCAGGAAGTGTCCGTCCAATGGCGGTGGATCCCTTCCTTTCCTCCTGTGAAAAAGCAGAAATAAGGAAAAGTCATACTGATTAAAAACAAGAAAAGTTCCAAATTTGAATCACAGAATGGCATACATGGTACATAAATGACAAAAAATCACATTATCATTATGAGTAGAAACAGAGCGTAGTGCAGAATATTCTGCAAGCTGGGCAATATGGCAGAGAAGATTAGCCGTCATGTAGATGTGTGCTAAGTTCCTCATCCAAGTCATTAGCCGAGGACACTAACATTGTCATCCGGCCAGCCGACAAGGGTGGCAACATTGTCCTCATGAGTAGAGAAATGTACATCACCGAAGCCCTAAGGCAGCTGAATGACCCTAGATTCTATCTCAAGATCAATACAGAAATATACAATGACAGTATCCTGACAACTTGGAACAAACTTACTGAATGGGAACGGAAAGGTATCATTACATAGGAAGAATATTGCTTCCTGAAAAGAGACTATCCTAAGTTACCTAATATGTATCTCCTGCCCAAAATACACAAAGACCCTGTAACTCCACCAGGCAGACCCATTGTATCTTCCATAGGCAGTGTATTAGAAAATGTGTCCAAGTATGTCGACCACTTCCTTAGAGAACTTACTACCACTCTTCCCTCACACGTCAGGGACACCAAAGACTTTCTTTCCAAACTTGATGGCACCATCTGGGAAAACAGCTTCCTTCTTGTCACTCTTGACGTCAATTCCTTGTACACAATAATTGACCATAAACAAGGAATCAAAGCCTGTTTCAACTTCCTTAAAAACAAACACATAGGATATCTAGATCATACTAATATGCTGTTAGACATGATGAGTCAGTGCCTCCATAACAACATCTTCATGTTTAATGGCACCTTGTACAAACAGGTGCTCGGTACGGCTATGTGAACATGCTTTGCTCCCAGTTTCGCCAATCTGTTCCTAGGTTTATGGGAAGAAGAGATCCGTGTGGACACAAACATGAGTTCAGACTTCTCCAAGGTGATACTGTTGTTACGTTACATTGACGATCTGTTAGTGATTTGGAATGGTACTGAGGACGAAGCCACAGAGTTCATCAACAAACTCAATGCCAACAACTATAACATAACACTCACACTTAACATGAGTAGGGAGTGCATTAAGTTTCTTGATGTTAAGGTTTCAGTATGTCAGGGAACCTTACAAACTAGCCTCTTCCGTAAAACAACTGCGGGCAACAGTATTCTTCATGCCCTCAGCAGCCACCCCGACAATCTCAAGTGGAGTATTCCATACGGGGAGCTGCTGAGAGCAAGAAGAAACTGCAGTACCGATGAAGCAAACACTGCTGAACATGACAAAATGATCGCCAGATTTAGAACCAGAGGTTATCCCAATTGGGTGCTTGAACATGCCCTTCTCAAAGCCAGCAAGGCCGGTAGATCACAAACCCTTAACGTACAGATTAAAGAAACTGACACCAAAGATACCACGGAAACCTCAGACACTAGGGTGATCCTGACATACTACAGCAATTCTCAGCAGATACACAGGATCTTGTCACACAACTGGGACATCCTTACCAGTGACCTGATTATAGGACATACCCTCCACAGCAGACCGAGGGTCACGTACAAGAAAGACCGTAGCTTGAGAGATATCCTTGTACACAGTGACATAACCCAAACACACCATCAAGGGGATCATAACTTTAAAGGTTTTTTCCCATGACAAGACTGCAAGGCCTACCACAATAGCTACATGACAAAGGAGCTTTCCATACCCAGTAAAAACAAGACAAAAGCTATAACACAATTCCTGACATGCAGCACAACCTTTGTCATATATGTCCTCGAATGCCCCTGCAAATTGGGATATGTGGGGAGCATAACATTGATGGTCAAAAAGAGGGTTTTAGAACATATGCGTGCAATCAACAACAGGGACTTCCATTACCCAATAGCTAGGCATTTCCAGGAATGCCATCTCTCCAACAGTTCTCTCCTTAGCTTTTTTGCCATTGAACAAGTACACACAGGCCCAAGGGGTGGCAACCGGGTACGTAAGCTCCGCAAACATGAATCTAAATGCATATTAGAGCTCGAAACTAAATACCCTGGGGGACACAAATTGGATGAGGAACTTAGCACACATCTACATGACGGCTAATCTTCTCTTCCATATTGCCCAGCTTGCAGAATATTCTGCACTACGCTCTGTTTCTACTCATAATGTGATTTTTTGTCATTTATGTACCATGTATGTCATTCTGTGATTCTAATTTGGAACTTTTCTTGTTTTTAATCAGTATGACTTTTCAGCTTTTTTCTGCTTTTTCACAGGAGGAAAGGAAGGGATCCACTGCCGTTGGACGGACACTTCCTGCACGGGTTCCCGACCCTTTTCTTCCCCGGTTTCGGGCATACACACAACTAAGATAAGAACTTTCGGTCTTTTTATTGATGTCATCCTCAACAGTAACAGTCCGTATTTTAATACTTTGGTTTTCACATTCCTCACTTTGT
This sequence comes from Calotriton arnoldi, assembly GCA_963921515.1. Lineage (NCBI taxonomy): Eukaryota > Metazoa > Chordata > Amphibia > Caudata > Salamandridae > Calotriton > Calotriton arnoldi. Next base: position 206,886 of record CAWUFW010007155.1, on the reverse strand, counting down.
TCCCCATTGGTGCAGTCAATTTCCATGTGATCCCGTTCTATTCGGGGCCCAATAGTAAATGCAGCTTCACTTTGCCACCTGGCGTTAAATGTACCTTATTGTTTTATTGCACACTGATCTTAGTAATGATGAGATTTACAGACCTCCACTGGGCGTATGAATTTATATTCAGTATCTTCTCATTGCTTTACTGCTCTGCAGTTACGCAAACATGTTTGTGCTTCCTTATGAATTGACGAAATTCATTTTCTTAACATATGACCATAGTACAGTATACTCCATATGTGATTCACTATGTTAATACTTATTGTATATATTTATCTGCAGTGTGTTTACTTTGCACTGAATGTTACATTATGGCCATTGCATTAGTACTGGTTTTTAGCAATGAAATAACGTATAGGCAGCCACTGGGCGAATGAAGTCATATGTAGGATTTCCTTTACGCTCTTTTCTTTTCTGCATTTCCTTTGAAATTTCGGGGAAGTATTTCTGAGCGCTACTCGCCAATACAGCAATTTTCTATCTGTGATTTTTTATCTGTGGTTTACATTGTGAGCACATATGTTCATACTTGGGGATGTACAGTATCATTTACCGTATATTTTTCTCTTTGCTTTGTGCTGTGTGGCAAATGTTTCAAAATGGCCCTCACATTTGCTCTGGATTCCTCCCATTCCCCCTATGGAGTCCTTTGTTTATATCTACACGTGGCTATGTATTGCACCTTCACTGCTCAATCACTGTGTGATCAAGAAAGCGTTGCTGTCGAAACACGTTACCTTTGACCATGAAACCTGAAATCATCTGCATCTCCTGAGTGCGCGTATTATTGGGATTCTTTGTGGCATATATATATATATATATATATATATATATATATATATATATATATATATATATATATATATTATCTACTGGCGGTCGCCAGTAGATAGTTATAGATAGGACCTATTTTCCATAGGAAATCCGCAACATTCTATTTGAAATAACTCTTGCGTCGGTTGACGAATCTTCGCGAAATTTTCAGACTTTATGGCCCGCTCCGGTCCGCTCCTACCCTGAAAGGTTTGGGGTGATTCGTGAAGCGGGGGCCGAGAAAAGGGGGTCCCAAAGCGTGTTTTCCCCATTCATTTTCCCATAGGAAACTTTAGCCACGGCTACAGCCCGAACTGCTGAACGGAATTACACCAAATTTGGCAAAGAGGTAGTTCTTGGTTCAGAAAGAACCCTTTTGTTAAATGGTGTAAATCCGTTCAGTAGTTCCTGAGAAAATCAAAAAGTAAAATCACATATATATCTATGGCCGCGTAGGGTCCGCGTACCCTCCCGATCACGAGCTGCATGCTAATTGGCTGTCAACACTCCAAATCAGGAAGTGTTGGCAGCCATTTTGTCCCTCAGTAGAACCGAGGCAGAGAAACAAGTGCGCAAAACGCACAAAGGGGGCAGGGTAGAAACACCCTGACCCCTAGAGTCTGCTCAGGGGGTCCCACAAGGACCCCTGGGCGAAAAAAGCATTCTTTTTAAAAAATCGGCGGGATGCGCTTAGGGTGCGCGGATCCCGCCGATAAAAAAAATCGCAAGTGCGCAAACGCACAAAGGGGCAGGGTAGAAACACCCTGACCCCTAGGTCTGCTCAGGGGTCCCACAGGACCCCTGGGCAGAAAAGCATTTTTTTTTGTTTTTAAATCGGCGGGATGCGTTTAGGGTGCACGAATCCCGCCGTAAAAGAAAATCGAAGCGCGGTCTCCCGCGCTTCGATGCTATTTGCCCCGGGTGGGCCAAGTCCCGGGGGCATGCGGGGGGTGGGTTTATAGTTAATGGGAGGGCCTCTAAGCCCCCCCACACGCCCCGGGGACCGCCACCTCCCCGGGGCACTAAAGATTTAAATAAGGGGTCCGTTACGGACCCCAGAGCCCGGGGACCACCACCTCCCGGGGCTTTGAATAAGTTGGGAGGGGGCCGTGCGGCCCTCCTCCTGGAGCCCTTGATGGCCCTGGGGACCACCACCCCCAGGGCCGGCTCCTGCAGTGTCCCGGGAAACCTGCTCTCTCTTCCAATATCCAAAGCACATTGCTTTTCCACACGGGGAGCTGCATGTTAGCAGCTCCCCATGTGGAAAACAATGCCGGCTCCCGCAGGACGCGGGGTGCCGGCAGGGTCCGTGGGGGAGTTGGGGTTTCCTGATGGGGTCACATCGCAGGTTTGAGTAGCGGATGGCATGACTTGATGAAAGTTTGACTAAAGTCAGCATTCATCCCCACGGTAACCATGAGGCAAGACGTAATTTCGTCATTATAATTTTTTTGTTTCCTTTCGTGAAGACTGAAAGGGTTTCCATCCTGTAAGTACACAGTATGGTATTTTAATTGTGACCGAGGGTAGGGTACACCTTAGCGTGTGTACACCGCCCGGGTCAGAGGTCCTGATGAAAACCTAGTAATACACACTGTAGGTTGAAACATGTGAGACCCACTTATCACTTTTCACTTTGTCACCACCAACAGTCTTTACCCGTGGACAAGTAGGTCCACTACGGTAATACTCTTGTGTACTCATTTTTAACCTTGTCTTACTTGCTCCATAATAAAAGTAAAGGAGTACAATAAAGACAATTTTATGATCACCACTTCACTGATTCACTCAAAATACCCGCTCCACTGTAATCAGGTGTCGTAGCACACCCGAGTGGCATTCGGCTGCTCGGGTGGGACCCCAATGATGAAACATGTCACCAACTAGGTTGGTGAGTGAGGGGTCTTTTTAAACCAAAGAAATTTTCTCTGGTATTTTTCTTCATTGGCGCTTTCCGTAATAGCCTTTGGCTCTCTGGGGCATACTCCTTCAATTTGTTTTTTCAGCCCCCCACGGACCCCAAAGGATAGGGCCAGCCCCGGGGGATGGGGTCCCCGGGGCAAGTAGTGGCCCTGGAGGGGGGCCACACAGCCCCAACCCGCAAAAATAATTTAAAAAAAATAAAATTAATTTTTTTTAAAAAAGGCCGGCCCCGGGGGATGGGGTCCCCGGGGCCAATAGAGGCCTTAGGAGGGGGGGCCACGGGCCCCCTTCCCCTACAGTATTTTTTTTTTTTTTTTAAAAGGGAAAAGGCATCAGGCCCTGGGGGATGGGGTCCCCAGGGCCCAAAAACTAAAAGATGGGGGCCACACAGCCCCCTTCAAAAAAACAAAAACAAAAGAAAAGACGCGATCGAGCGTCAGGCCCCGCCCTCTCCCTTAACCACTCTGCAAGCGGCGCTGTGGCGCGTTTTAAATTGGAAATAATTCCCATTCAATACTGGGGGTCCCTGGGGGCCAACTAGCCCACCAGGTACCTCCAGTAAGCGCCACTGAGGCTGGGTTGCAGAGAGGTGGTCCAGGCCACGCCCCTTTTACACCTCTCTGCAACGCAGCTCTGTGGCGCTTACTGGAGGTACTTGGTGGGCTAGTTGGTCCCCAGGGACCATCAGGATTCATGGGGACCTAATCCCCCAACTTAAAATGCGCCACGGGGCGCGTTTGCACAGTGGTGAAGGAGGGCGGGGCTTCAGGTGACATGTGTGCAAACAGACCCGTGGCGCGTTTTAAGATGGGATTTAAATCCCCTTCTATCCTGAGGGTCCATGGGGGCCAACTAGCCCACCAGGTACCTCCAGTAAGTGCCACGGAGCTGCGTTGCAGAGTGTTGTAAAAAGAGGGGCCTCTGAACACCTCTCTGCAACGCAGCTCTCTAGCACATACTGGAGGTACCTGGTGAGCTAGTTGGCCCCTAGGGACCCTCGGGATGAGGAGGAATTAATTCTCCAACTTAAAATGCGCCACAGGGCGTGTTTGCAGACATGTCACCTCAGGCCCCACCCCTTCCTTCACCATTGTGCAAATATTCCTCTAAAATCAGCCGAACTACGAATTCCGATTTACTCACCTGTTATCAGGAGAGACCTCAGTGCTGCATCTTTGAGCCCAGTACTGATCCTGAAAAGTAATTCTAACCGTACTTACCAGTAACTTGAATTTCCTTCCATAGGCTAACATTAACTGGTTTCACTAGGAAATTCTTCTAAGTGTGGAGTTTTGGAACTTTATAATATTCCTCTAAAATCAGCTGAACTACGAATTCCAATTTACTCACCTGTTATCAGGAGAGACCTCAGTGCTGCATCTTTGAGCCCAGTACAGATCCTGAAAAGTAATTCTAACCGTGCTTACCAGTAAGTTGAATTTCCTTCCATAGGCTAACATTGACTGGTTTCACTTGGAAATTCTTCTAAGTGTGGAGTTTTGGAACTTTATAATATTCCTCTAAAATCAGCTGAACTACGAATTCCAATTTACTCACCTGTTATCAGGAGAGACCTCAGTGCTGCATCTTTGAGCCCAGTACAGATCCTGAAAAGTAATTCTAACCGTACTTACCAGTAAGTTGAATTTCCTTCCATAGGCTAACATTGACTGGTTTCACTTGGAAATTCTTCTAAGTGTGGAGTTTTGGAACTTTATAATATTCCTCTAAAATCAGCCGAACTACGAATTCCAATTTGCTCACCTGTTATCAGGAGAGACCTCAGTGCTGCATCTTTGAGCCCAGTAGAGATCCTGAAAAGTAATTCTAACCGTACTTACCAGTAACTTGAATTTCCTTCCATAGGAATCCATTGTCTGGTTTTTCAGCAGAAAAGTTTCAAAGTGTCGATTTTCACAAACTACAAATATTCCTTAAAAATCGCCTGTATGACTTAAACGCATTCTTTCAACTGTTTACAGGAGATGCACCAGTGCTGGATCCAGGATCCACCACTGAGTAAGAAAAAGTAACGATAACACTACTTACCTGCTAAGTGAATTTCATCCCCAGGATAACATTGGTGATTCTATTTGAAAAAGTTTCTAAGTGTCAACTTTTAAAATACAATAATATTCCTTAAAAATCACTACTGTAACCAAACGCTTTTACTCAACTGTTTACAGGAGATGTCCCAGAACTGAATCTAGGATCCAGTCCTGTGGTTAGAAAAGTAATCCATAAAGTAACTAATTGCATTTAACTAGAAATTCACATTGAGCTCAATGTTGCATTGTGTTTGAAAATTGTGTTGCCCATTACAACAACTGTAACTACTAGTACTTAAAAGTCTATTGCCTATTTGCAAAGTATTTAAACTAAAGTAATTCATTCTGAGAAAGTATATTTTGTAATGTAATGTATAATGTAATTATAATGTAATTTAAAAAATAAAATATCTAAAAATAAATAGTTTAAAAATGTAGTAAATCAGTATCAAAAAATAAATATAACAATTAATACATTTAAATATTGTCATTTACAAAACCTTTGAAATTCATTGAAAAAAACCATAGGTTTGAGGCACGTTACAGTTAGGAATTAGCATTTAAAAAACCTTTGAAATTCACTGAAAAAACCATAGGTTTCAGGCATGTTATAGTTAGAAATTAGCATTTAAAAACCATTGAAATTCACTGAAAAAACCATGGGTTTCAGGCACTTTATAGTTAGAAATTAGCATTTAAAAAACCTTAGAAATTCACTTAAAAAACCATAGGTTTTAGGGAGAGTTATAGTTAGTTGGACATTGCACTCGTACAAAACCCGTGAAATTCCCCTGTTATAGTTAGTTCAGCTAACTATAACTCGCGCACCCGCAATGCACTGCTGATGACGTCACATATTACATCACTCATGACATGGTCAGTGACATCACTGATGACATCACTGATGACATCTCAAATGACATCACTGATGACATCACTGATGACATCATCCATGTGATATTTTCATGCATCTTCTCACACCCTAATATAACTTTTGATAGACCCACTCTAAATTACAGACTGCCTTTCTCAAAACCATAGACACTCCAACACCAATAACTACATACCCACTCACTGATTCTTAGGTCTACACACACATCCACTCACTCACCTGTACAGTCACTCATACTTACGGTCACTCAGTACAGGACTATCATATGCACTCATACACCTACATAGACACTCATCCATAGAGGTACTCACACACCTAGTCAGTCATGCAAATAATTAATCACACTGCCATTTACTCACCTATACAGTTATACACACACCAGCTCACTTACTCATACAAATACTAGCACATTCTTACGCTCTTATACAATCACTGATACAAGCACACACTCATCCATACAGTCACTCTCACAATCACACACTCTCGCTTCATAGCTATTTATATACTCCAACACACATATATACTGCCTTTCACATATGTAGTTACTCACACATGTACCACTGGGACATACATTCACTCACTAACACACTCTTACACACACTTATCCACCCATACAGTCTATCACAGATGCACTCTTGAAACCATCCACCCAGTGAATCACCCACTCACACATCTATGCACAGAGTCGCACACACCCCACCCACACAAACACTCAGGCACCCATACAGATACTCAGACAACCAATCAATAACTCATATAGACACTCATGTAGCTATTCACAAACCCATGCAGCCACTTACACAGCAACAGACAGACGGATACAGACATTCACCCAGTTTAGTCACTAACCCATGCATTCAGTAAGATACGTCTAATCACTCACTTATAGAGTTAGTCACGCACCTACTAAATCATCCAGACAGACACTTATACACCCACTCATTCTTCAATACGCCTTTCCCTATATATATTAAAAATATTTAAACTTTACAGAAACACACAGTCACTGGATGATGTCATCAGTGATGTCACCAGTGATGTCACTGACCATGTCATGAGTGATGTAATATGTGACGTCATCAGCAGTGCATTGCGGGGGCGCGAGTTATAGTTAGCTGAACTAACTATAACGGGGGAATTTCACGGGTTTTGTCCAACTAACTATAACTGTCCCTAAAACCTATGGTTTTTTCAGTGAATTTCTAAGGTTTTTTAAATTTAAATGCTAATTTCTAACTATAACGTGCCTGAAACCTATGGTTTTTTCCGTGAATTTATATATAAATTAAACTTTTATATTATTTTAAAATTATAAAATACATTAAAATTAATAGTTTAATAATTGTTTTACAGTAAATATATATATTTACATATATATATATATTTATTATGTGTGTGTTTAACTTTTTAAATTTAGTTTATTTGTTATATTTGTTAAAATGTATATTAAATCTACTTTATTTTTTTAAATTAATTTTATTATTTAATATATTTAATACTTATTTTTTATTTTATATATATATATATATATATATATAAAAATCGATATTTTGTACAACTATATCTTTAACATCGATATTTTTTTCCGATATTTTTGTACTTACCTGTTTAAGTATAGGGAGTCGATATTTTTTGCATTCTATATTTTTTCTGTTGAATTCAAAGTCCTCAATGGACCCCGCAGACGGGTCCATCCTAGATGCACGCATCCTTTCCGTTAAAGCCTCTGAGGAGAAGTTGAGGAACTTCGAAACGCGTCAGGCAGTCCTATACGGAACGGCTGTTTAAAGTATCTGCAGGCGGAATACCGTTCATACCTATCAAAGGCTGTTGTCTTGCTGCTGTTGTCTGAGTGCTGCTCATCTGGTGGACAACTTTGGAGCTGAATCTATACAGCGGCCGTCCTGCCGCGGAGCGAGCACCACCCCGCGAATCAAGGGGCCACGCGACTTGGTATTGACTGAATCGTAAATGTGGGGCAGCAGCAGAGGATCTTGGACGGACCCATCTGCGGGGTCCATTGAGGACTTTGAATTCAACAGAACATTATGTGTGCATCCATCTGTGGATTACTAAGTGCCGAGACTACAGCTCCCATCATGCACAGTCTCATAGGAGCGGCCCATTTGGGGGCGTGCAATATTTAAATGTGAACTGGGACTGGTACATGCACGCATCCTTTCCGTTAAAGCCTCTGAGGAGAAGTTGAGGAACTTCGAAACGCGTCAGGCAGTCCTATACGGAACGGCTGTTTAAAGTATCCGAAAGGCGGAATACCGTTCATACCTATCAAAGGCTGCTGTCTTGCTGCTGTTGTCTGAGTGCTGCTCATCTGGTGGACAACTTTGGACCTGAATATATAGGCTGAAACGCGTCATGGCAGGCATGCTGAGCTTTTAAAAATAAATACTCACTTGCACTTACAGCTGGGTCTATTTTCATCTGTTCCGGTTTTCATGAGTTTTGTGATTCCTGGGATCTTGGAGGTGAATCTTTCGATATATATATACATATATATGTGTAAATATATATATACATATATATGTGTGTAAATATATGTATATATATATATATGTATATATAAAAAAAAATTATATATATATATATATGTCTCTAAACGAACGTTGCTCCTTCCGTCTCCCCTCGCCCACGGCAGAGCATCGCTGTCGCTGGCGGAGCGCGCCGGACAGAGTATTAAGTTAAAAGTTCCAATAAAGCGATCACTCAGAGTGTGTATTCTTACCAGTAGCTGGTTTATTCCAGTAACGCATTTCGCTTGCCAAGCAAGCTTGTTCACACCTGTGAACAAGCTTGCTTGGCAAGCTAAACGCGTTACTGGAATAAACCAGCTACTGGAACGAATACACACTCTGAGTGATCGCTTTATTGGAATTTTTAACTTGATATATATATATGTATCCACGACACTCCACGCCACCAGAAACCTCTCCAAGGACGAGAAAGCAGACCCAGATTTAGTGCAAAAACGGGTTTATTTCAGGAATGCCCGCACCTCCGCCATTACGCGTTTCAGCCTCCTCCGAGGCCTTGATCACATATTCATTCCCATCACACCACCTCCAACACCGAAGAACCTCGAGCAGACAGGAAAGCAGCACAGTCAGTTGTAGATTTCTTCTTCTGGGTTATACTCAATACGGAGTAACTCTTTTTTGTTTAAATATTTTTTATTGATTTTTCATTTGCAAAAGTTCAAAAAAATTAATTGATACATGTCATGACATTTCTTCATATATAATACATTATGCATTAGGTAGATAAGGAAAAGAGAGGTAAAATAAGGATCTATTAAGTTTTTTTAGCCCTTCAATTCATTCAATATATACAAGGAATAGCAGCTCAAATCGCCTCGTGGGTTATTACTTACAGAGGAAAAGTGCAAGTGCAATAAATAGGATAATCAAATGTAAAATTCACTGATAACCATAATCAACAGACAAACACCGCAGGTTAAAAGACAGAGTTACATAGTCCCTACCTGCCTCCTTGCCTGATTGCTCAAGACTGCCGACCCCCAAACCGATTGGAGACTAAGAAAATTTGTTTCGGCTGACCATTATTAGTCTACCAGTCTTGCAATTGGAGCCCAAATTCTTTGCCCTAGCTCCTTCTTTCTTCGTCCTCCTAACTTATATACTGAAGATTCTATATTGTAGATAACCAGCATTCTAGACCACCAGTTGGAGAAAGTGGGAGGGTCAGTGCTTATCCATTGAGAGGTAATACATAAGCGGGCAATGGCCATTGCAATGAACAAAAACCCTAGCCCTGCCCTAGCTCCTTCTTTCTTCGTCCTCCTAACTTATATACTGAAGATTCTATATTGTAGATAACCAGCATTCTAGACTACCAGTTGGAGAAAGTGGGAGGGTCAGTGCTTATCCATTGAGAGGTAATACATAAGCGGGCAATGGCCATTGCAATGAACAAAAACCCTATCTTTTGACCTCACCCTTTTGTTTGTCTCCGTGCTATCTAATAAGCCCAAGATTAAAAGAGCAGGGGTAATTGACACAGAGAACCCTAAAACCATAGTTAAAAAAGCCTCAAGCTCTTGCAAAAAGACATCCATTTTGGGGCAAGAGTAGAACATGTGTAGGGTGTCAGCAGCCTGTAAACCACATCTGTTACATTTCCCTCCCCTCCTTCCACCCCATTTAGCTATCTTTGCTGGGGTGTAATAGAGATCGAAAACAGACATAAAATGTTGACTCCTGAGACTCCCAGTTAGCAACACCTGGTTAAGCCAATTCCAATGAGTCCTCAATATAAATTAGCTTCTCTTCCAAGCCTACTCTCCCATTTTGCATTCTGAGCATCAATGTCATCCGGGGAAGCTGAATCAAAATTTGGGAAATTTTCCCAATCCTAGACTTACTCCTCACTGTCTCCACCAAGGGTATCTTTTCTGATATCAAAGCTATCCTATTCCAATTTCTCCCAAAAACTCCGTATCTGCAGATATTTAAAAAATCTCTTTTATCCCACCCCGAACTCTTCCTGTAGGATCATAAATGAAAAGAGCTGGCCTTCCCTACACAGGTCGCCCAAAGATCTAATCCCATTTCTCCCCATCTAAAGGCGACTTGGTCCTGAAAAATTGGTGGGAGAATACCCGGAGCGGAGAGTGGAGTATATACATTCAAGTTTGGAATCTTCAGTTTCTGGCGTACCTGTCTCCATACTCTATAAGCAGCTTTCAATATTTTAAATTTAGGGGCTTATTTACAAGCCCCTTGCGCCACCCTACGTCACTTTTCCCATGTTAAAAATGACGCAAAAGTGGCGCAAGAGGCTTGTAAATAAGCCCCCTAGTCTTTTTGTAATAGCTGGGTTCAAGTATCCTGATCAAGCAACCCTTGGCTCCGCTCCCCAACCCTAGTCCATATATGGTCGGTCTAACCTCCACTGAAATTTCAGCCTTATCCCCGACTAATAGAATACCCAGGGGTTGTAAAATAGATGCCCAATGGTAAAAAAAGAAAACTGGGGATAGCCCAACCCCCGCTGTCTTGGTAGGGTCATCCATTTGGCCGCCCTCCTTGGTCTACGATACCCCATAAGGAATATGGAGTAGCTCATGCAATAATCTTCAGGTTCCAAAGTTCCTTTGTCCCTTTTGAACATCAAAAAATCTTCAATACGTCTCTTACAATGTCTCTACCCGGCAATAGCCACCTTCAATATGGACACCCGTAAACCTGAAGATTATTGCTTGAGTTACTCCATATTGACTATAGCCCTGAAGAAGCGTAACCTTCGCGAAACACGTGTTGGCTGTTTTTGTCAAAACTAACGATGAAGAACTGGCTGTTTTTGTCAAAACTACTGATGAAGAACTATTTCATGTTAAACTGAGGAAAGTACATACAAAAGAAGAAATTCAAAATAAAAGATTATATATGGACTTTGGAGTATGATATGTGTTTTTCCCAAACTCATGTACTAATGTACTAAGTCCCTGTGAGGGTAACAGGGAATTGAGATTCAGCGCCGGGCAAGGTGTCTATTTTCCCTGTTGTGAAACTTATATATATATATAAGATTCGTCACCAGCGCGTCAAGTGATCAAGATCGCGGAGGCGATCGAAACGCGTCTGGGGCGGACACATGTCTGTCACACTTGGTGGTCAATAAAGGAAACCATGCACTTTTGAACCTGTGTCATTGGATTTTTGACTGGAGTAAATTGGAGGTCCGTACCTGTGCTGTGACCACTTTACATAGGGTTGGGATGTTAATTTGGATATATATATATATATATATATATATATATATATATTCACTGCAAAAACCATAGGTTTCAGGCACGTTATAGTTAGAAATTAGCATTTAAAAACCTTACAAATTCACTGAAAAAACCATAGGTTTTAGGGACAGTTATAGTTAGTTGGACATTGCACTCGTTACAAAACCCATGAAATTCCCCTGTTATAGTTAGTTCAGCTAACTATAACTCGTGCCTCCATAATGCACTGCTGATGATGTCACATATTACATCACTCATGACATGGTCAGTGACATCACTGATGACATCACTGATGACATCTCAAATGACATCACTGATGACATCATCCAGTGACTGTTTGTTTCTGTAAAGTTTAAATATTTTTAATATATATAGGGAAAAGCGTATTGAAGAATGAGTGGGTGTATAAGTGTCTGTATGGATGATTTAGTAGGTGCGTGACTAACTCTATAAGTGAGTGATTAAACGTATCTTACTGAATGCATGGGTTAGTGACTAAACTGGGTGAATGTCTGTATCCGTCTGTCTGTTGCTGTGTAAGTGGCTGCATGGGTTTGTGAATAGCTACATGAGTGTCTATATGAGTTATTGGTGGGTTGTCTGAGTATCTGTATGGGTGCCTGAATGTTTGTGTGGGTGGGGTGTGTGCGACTCTGTGCATAGATGTGTGAGTGGGTGATTCACTGGGTGGATGGTTTCAAGAGTGCATCTGTGATAGACTGTATGGGTGGGTAAGTGTGTGTAGAGTGTGTTAGTGAGTGAATGTATGTCCCAGTGGTACATGTGTGAGTAACTACATATGTGAAAGGCAGTATATATGTGTGTTGGAGTATATAAATAGCTATAGCGAGAGTGTGTGATTGTGAGAGTGACTGTATGGATGAGTGTGTGCTTGTATCAGTGATTGTATAAGAGCGTAAGAATGTGCTAGTGTTTGTATGAGTAAGTGAGCTGGTGTGTGTATAACTGTATAGGTGAGTAAATGGCAGTGTGTTTAATTATTTGCATGACTGACTAGGTGTGTGAGTACCTCTATGGATGAGTGGCGGTGTTTGAGTGTCTATATAGGAGTATGAGTGCATATGATAGTCCTGTACTGAGTGACCGTAAGTATGATTGACTGTATGGGTGAGTGAGTGGATGTGTGTGTAGACCTAAGAATCAGTGAGTCAGTCCTTGTAGGACCCCCTGAGCAGGCCTAGGGGGTCAGGGTGTTTCTACCCTGCCCCCTTTTTGCGTTTTGCGCACTTGTTTTACTGCTTTCTTGTTCCTCGGTTCTACCGAGGAACAAGATGGCTGCCAACACTTCCTGATTTGGAGTGTTGACAGCCAATTAGCATTACAGCTCGTGATCGGGAGGGTGCGCGGACCCTCACGGTGCTCATAGATATATATGTGATTTTATTTTTGATTTTCTCAGGAACTACTCAACGGATTTACACCATTTAAGCAAATAGCACGAGTCTGAACCAAGGGCTACCTCTTTGCCAAATTTGGTGTAATTCCATTCAGCAGTTCGGGCTGTAGCCGCGATGAATGGTTCCTATGGAAAAATGAATGGGGAAAACACATTTTGGGACCCCCCTTTTTTCTCGGCCCCCGCTTGACGGATCACCCGAGACTTTCAGGATAGGAGCTGACCGGAGCGCCTCAACAAGTTGGAAAATTTCGCGAAGATTCGTCAACCGGCGCCAACGTTATTTCAAATAGAATGTTGCGGATTGCCTATGGAAACATAGGTCCTAACTATAACTATCTACTGGCGACCGCCAGTAGATAATATATTATCTACTGGCGGTCGCCAGTAGATAGTTATAGTTAGGACCTATTTTCCATAGGAAATTCACAACATTCTATTTGAAATAACTTTAGCGCCGGTTGATGAATCTTCGCGAAATTTTCAAAACTCGTGGGGCGCTCCGGTCCGCTCCTATCCTGAAAGTCTCGGGGTGATTCATCAAGTGGGGGCCGAGAAAAAGGGGGTCCCAAAACGTGTTTTCCCCATGCAATTTTCCATAGGAACCTTTCAGTCGCAGCTACAGCCCGAACTGCTGAATGGAATTACACCAAATTTGGCAAAGAGGTAGCCCTTGGTTCAGAGTCGTGCCTTTTGGTTAAATGGTGTAAATCCGTTCAGTAGTTCCTGAGAAATTTGAAAAAGAAAACACATATATATCTGGGCGGAGCCTAACCACACATGTCATCGTGAGATCTGATTGGCTGTCAGCACTTCATCCTGGAATTGCTGGCAGCCATCTTGGGACCAATATAAATGATAGTACCCCATTGAAATGCATTGTAGTGAATCGAAGATTTTGAGGGTTACCAAAAGGAGAACTATAAAGGGTGATAACAGACTTTAGTTACATTAGAATTCATTTGTTGATGGTACCATACTAATTTCAGGAATTGTGGTGTGTTCTAAGGTGATTTTACCCTGTGAAAAACCTTCTGCTGGGATATCATGAATCATGTTTGAGAGAAAACTATTTTCACATGCTTGTCCCATACAGTTTTGGAAGGTGCTCCAGAAGCTAAAATGAGAGCATATTTTCTGTAAATTCACATTATCTTTCTCAGTCATGTGAGAATGAAGTCTGACATTCTCAGTAAAACATGTACATCCAACAAGGGCAGAGACTGTCAGTTGATTCCTTTGTGTTCTACTGCAGCTTCCCAGAGTGTTCTAAAGAACAACTGGAGTGCTAACAGCCTTACTTGTGACAAAAGTATGGCACACCTGAAGCCATCTTGATTGGAATAAACTGGTAACACTTAAAACATTTAATTTAAAAAGGAACAAAATGATGGGGTTCATTTTGTCATAGAAATTATGGTTAGTGCTGTAGAAAGAAAAATTAGGACATGTTTCAAGTGTGATCTCAAATATCTTCCTGTTATATTTCAACAGGAGCAGCCTGTCAGTTGATGCCTTTGTGTTCTACTGCAGCTTCCCAGAGTGTTCTAAAGAACAACTAGAGCGCTAACAGTCTTACTTATGACAAAATTATGGCACACCTGAAGCCATCTTGATTGGAATAAACTGGTAACTCTTAAAACATTTAATTTAAAAAGGAACAAAATGAGGGGGTTCATTTTGTCATAGAAATTATGGTTAGTGCTGTAGAAAGAAAAATTAGGACATGTTTTAAGTGAGATCTCAAATATCTTCCTGTTATATTTCAACAGGAGCAGCCTGTCAGTTGATGCCTTTGTGTTCTACTGCAGCTTCCCAGAGTGTTCTAAAGAACAACTAGAGAGCTAACAGTCTTACTTATGACAAAAGTATGGCACACCTGAAGCCATCTTGATTGGAATAAACTGGTAACACTTAAAACATTTAATTTAAAAAGGAACAAAATGAGGGGGTTCATTTTGCCATAGAAATTATGGTTAGTGCTGTAGAAAGAAAAATTAGGACATGTTTTAAGTGAGATCTCAAATATCTTCCTGTTATATTTCAACAGGAGCAGCCTGTCAGTTGATGCCTTTGTGTTCTACTGCAGCTTCCCAGAGTGTTCTAAAGAACAACTAGAGTGCTAACAGCCTTACTTATGACAAAAGTATGGCACACCTGAAGCCAACTTGATTGGAATAAACTGGTAACACTTAAAACATTTAATTTAAAAAGGAACAAAATGATGGGGTTCATTTTGTCATAGAAATTATGGTTAGTGCTGTAGAAAGAAAAATTAGGACATGTTTCAAGTGTGATCTCAAATATCTTCCTGTTATATTTCAACAGGAGCAGCCTGTCAGTTGATGCCTTTGTGTTCTACTGCAGCTTCCCAGAGTGTTCTAAAGAACAACTAGAGCGCTAACAGTCTTACTTATGACAAAATTATGGCACACCTGAAGCCATCTTGATTGGAATAAACTGGTAACTCTTAAAACATTTAATTTAAAAGGAACAAAATGAGGGGGTTCATTTTGTCATAGAAATTATGGTTAGTGCTGTAGAAAGAAAAATTAGGACATGTTTTAAGTGAGATCTCAAATATCTTCCTGTTATATTTCAACAGGAGCAGCCTGTCAGTTGATGCCTTTGTGTTCTACTGCAGCTTCCCAGAGTGTTCTAAAGAACAACTAGAGCGCTAACAGTCTTACTTATGACAAAAGTATGGCACACCTGAAGCCATCTTGATTGGAATAAACTGGTAACACTTAAAACATTTAATTTAAAAAGGAACACAATGAGGGGGTTCATTGTGCCATAGAAATTATGGTTAGTGCTGCAGAAAGAAAATTAAGGGCATGTTTTAAGTGAGATCTCAAATCCTCTTCTATTTCATTAGAAAATTCTGACATGCAGACTGAAACAATCACTTTCAATACCAGCAGTAGACTTCCAGTTAACTCCCTGGTGAGCAGTAGCTTTACTACAGTGATCTAATGAACAACTAGAGTGCTAACATTCTGAATTTATGGCAAATGTATGACACATCTGAATGCCTTCTTGATGGAATCAAAGTAAAAAACTGAAAGCATTTCCTACTGAGGAGACTGCAGTAAATGACGAAATTAGGAAACTTCATAACAAATAAGTCTCCCAAGATGGCCACCAGAGAAAAAAGAGCCCAAATGTAGCACAAATATCACCCAGATGTAGCCCACATATAGCCCAATGACAGAAGTGTGCAAAACACTTTTTATTGTTAGTTTTTCTGCAGTTTTATATAGTGCAAACTGGTCAGGTATTGGAGCGTTACATCTTACTTGGACCCCTTATTGCGTATTTTGCACGAAGTACATGAGATTGATCTTGCGAAACATTGAACTTTACGATTCTGTTAACCTGAAGTTGCTCTGAACCGGGCTTTGTAACACCCGTTTTTACCTACTGGTTTTAATTAATTCTCACTGTATTGTATTAGGAAAGAGGATTTACTGTTTTTATGTACACTTTTATGATCTATGTTTCTAAATCAGATCAAATAAAGTTTAATGAATTCTATGGCAAGACGGAGGCGAGGATTATGCATATCTTTCCTCACTTTATTTGCATAGCAGTTCAAAGAAAACGTAACACAACAATCATTAAACAAAAGACTACACAACCCATGAACCATTAGGGGGGTAGTCTCCAAGGCAACTATAGTCCAATCATATCACAGTCCATCGTATATAATATTGTGACGTCCCTTCCGCTTCCTCTTTCTTCACTGCTCGTCAGTTAAGTGCATTCCTTACATTCTTGGCTTAATCTGACGTTGTTGCTGTTTGTATAGCGGTTTCTTGTGCACGTTATTAGCATTATTGCCTTGGTATTGTTTCATATTCCCTGCGCAGCAGGCTCTTGCCCGAGCGCATTCTCCCCCTCGCAGTTTCTCCCGCTGTGTGCTCTGCGCGCGATGAGATCCTGTCAGGCGCGTCTGGTCCGAGCGAGGCAGCTCCGTCGAGCACTCCCGCTGGTCTTTACGCGCGTTTGGGAATCCGGTCACTCCTTTAGTGTCCGCTTGATTCCCGACCAACCCTCGCCTAATTTTGACACCGCTACGCGGTGATTTCCCCACACGGCCACGTTAGTGACCAGCACCACCTGGTGGTGGTAATTGGTATTGCGCCTCAGTCTATTCTTATAACAGCTTCGGGGAAAGCCCAGCTGTTGGAGCACCGGCGAGGGGGCTGTCTTAAGGATTTTAAGGGCATTTGTTCTGTGCTCACACCCTCTGCTATCATGTCTTCTCCAGAAGACCATTTTTACTCCTCCTACCAGGAAGTGGAGGAGGAATGGCCCCCAACTTCTCCCTCCAGCAGTGGACCAAGCCCTCTCTCTGGCTATTTCTAGGGCGCTGGCTCATCTTAGGGATCAGGTTGATAAGCTGTCGAAAAGCATCCCTGGGGTTTTCAGTGACCCAGATCTGGTGGTGGCGGGTCCAAATAGCTCCCAGATGGGGAATAAAAGGGCCGTTAAGCATAACGCGGGGCACTTGGAAGGATTTGATAAACTTACGGAGACCTTCCTCAAGAGTGCGCGAACGCTAAAACATGCACCCTGCCGGGAGGAGGAGGGGCCCGGAGAAAATTGCGACACTGTCACCACTATTGTAGACCCCGACGGCGGGTTTCCCTTAGAGGGAGAGGGTGTATCGGAGGACGATTTCTCCTCCGATGAGGATAAGGACTCGGGGCGTCCCTGGCGTCCAGAGTCCCACTCCTCTCAGTCCCCGGTTGGGGACGGGGTCCACTCGGACATGTTCGAGCCTACCCAAATTTACCATCCTAGGTTGACAGAGTGGACACCTTACGCCAAAGTGGCAGAGTATGTGGTGGGGAAAATCCATCAACCCCTTGAAAGGGAGGTCAGGAATAGGATGAGGGGAGAATGCCCCAGGCCCTCACTGAAGGGGAAGGTGGCACACACGCCTGAAATTGATGAGAAACTATGTACCTTTTTCTCCAAGTATATGAGGGATCCCAAGAAAGGAATTGCTAGGTCTTGGACGTGGTAGGGCCCTTGACCCAAATTATTCAATTGACGGAGCGTTCCAAAGAGTCAGGATCCCCTTTGTCCACGGATATTGTGGCTGGTTGGGCGCACTACCCTAAACCCTAAAACACTACCCCTCCACTACCCAAACACCACTGCACTACCCTAAACCCTAAAACACTACCCCCAGCATGACACCCTACACTACCCAAACATAACTGCACTACCCTAAACCCTAAAACACTATCCCCAGCACGACTCCCTACACTACCCAAACACCACTGCACTACACTAAACCCTAAATATACCCCCAGCATGACCTCCCACACTACACAAACAACACTGCACTACCCTAAACCCTAAAACACTACCCCCAGCACAACCCCTACACTACCCAAACACCACTGCACTACCCTAAACCCTAAAACACTAACCCCAGCATGACCCCCTACACTACCCAAACACCACTGCACTACCCTATACCCTAAAACACGACCCCCTATACTACACAAACACGACTGCACTACCCTAAACCCTAAAACACTACCCACAGCACGACCCCCTTCACTACCACAAATACCGCTGCACTGCCCTAAACCCTAAAACACTAACCCCAGCACTGACCCCCTACACTACCCAAACACCACTGCACTATCCTAAACCATAAAACACTACCCCCAGCATGACCCCCTACACTACACAAACACCACTGCACTACCCTAAACCCTAAAACACTACCACCAGCATGACTCCCTACACTACTCAAACACCACTGCACTACCCTAAACCCTAAAACACTACCCCAGCACGACTCCCTACACTACCCATACACCACTGCACTACCCTAAACCCTAAAACACTACCCCAGCACGACCTCCCTACACTACACTGCACTACCCTAAACCCTAAAACACTACCCCCAGCATGACCCCTACACCACCCAAACACCACTGCACTACCCTAAACCCTAGAAAAGAAACCCCACCCCATGCCCAATCCCCTTACCTCTCACTCCTCATGGTTCCTCTCTCCTCGTGGTTCCAGCTTCACGTCATCTCTGAGGGGCGGTGCACGTCGTTGTGAGGAAACGGAACAGCCTCTGTTTCCTTACAACGACATGGATCGTCTACATGTTTTTTAGAACGCATGGTCATTTACCATGCATACCTTTACAACAAAATTCGTTGTAAAGGCATGCGTGGTAAATGACCATGCATTCTAAAAAAATGCATAGTAATGACTTCGTGATGTACAACGCATGCGTGGTAATGCATGCGTTGTAATGGTATCGCAAAGTAAAAAAGTCGTTGTAACGGCTGTTTACCGATCGAAGCTGGCCCCTGTTCTTGAATGTGACGTTTATTTGAATAATTAGGAGGAAGGAATGTGGTTTTTTTACCGAAAAGTGCATTTTCGGCTGTTGTATTGTGAAAGTGTCCGCGTGGCCTGGTTTCACTTCCGTTGAGAGAGTGGAAGAATCTGTTTGGATCTAAAGGAGTTCTGTTGTTGGATGGGGCCGGCGCGACATGTCATCAGAAAACATAGCTAATGGAAAGTGTCCTCCTTGAAGTGTGGAGCAGTGCCATGAGAGGTCAACGAGTGTGCGTCCCACCGCAGTATGACCGTACCGCATGACCCATGTGCCGCCTCCAGGGTACGGGAGGCAGAAGCGGCATCGCAGGTCCTCTTGAAGACCGTTGTAGCACTAATTCTACATTTTGGTACTAGGGCATTTTAACTTCGTTGTTCCTGCCAGATACAAAGAGAAGATCCTGTGTTATTCAGTGCCCTCGTTACCTTTTTTGTGGGTTGTGGTGCTTGTCACTTTGCTGCCCCGCCGGTGCACACGACTGGGCACCCCACCTCGTGTGCCATCTGCAGGGCCTCTGCCCTCGGATCACTGGTTTTGGTTTCTGGAGTGGCAACATAAACAGTTGCTCCCAAAGGACTAGCCTGAACACTTAGGTGAATATCCCCTGCACCAGCATTCCACGGAAATTCTTTCCTAGCTCTCCCACATCAACGAGCACGGCTCCGCTCGCGACACCGTATGACGTCATCGGAGCCATAAGAGGACCTCGCCGGCGTGCTGACGTCAGTTCCACCCATTTTTTCCGTGCCACCGAGGCAAACAGGGAACCGAGACATTTTCACATGTATACATAGTATAATAAATATATATATATTCACTGAAAAAACCATAGGTTTCAGGCACGTTATAGTTAGAAATTAGCATTTTAAAAACCTTAGAAATTCACTGAAAAAACCATAGGTTTCAGGCACGTTATAGTTAGAAATTAGCATTTAAAAAAACCTTAGAAATTCACTGAAAAAACCATAGGTTTCAGGGGCGTTATAGTAAGTTGGACATTTCACTCGTACAAAACCATAGAAATTCCCCCGTTATAGTTAGTTCAGCTAACTATAACTCGCGCGCTCGCAATGCACTGCTGATGACGTCACATATTACATCACTCATGACATGGTCAGTGACATCACTCATGACATCACTGATGACATCTCAAATGACATCACTGATGACATCATCCAGTGAATGTGTGTTTTTCTGAAAATTAAATATGTTTTATATATGTATATCTCAAGGTCATCGGAAGAATAAATGGGTATATAAGTGTCTAAATGGATGATTTGTTTAGTAAAATTGATTGTATAACTGACTAAGTGTATCTTAGTGAATACATGGGTTAGTGAGTAATGTTTAAATATGAAAATATCTGTATCAGTCTCTCACTTTGTGTATAAGTGGCTGCATGGGTTGGTGAGTAGCTACATGAGTCTATATGGGTTATTAGTTGTTTTTTTGAGTATCAGTATGAGTGTCTGAGTGTATGGTTCGGTGGGGGGTATTACTTAGTGCATAGATGCATGAATGAGTGACTCACTGTTTGTATGTGTTGAAGACAGCATGTGTGCAGGACTGTATAGGTGGATGAGTATGTGTATGGGTGTGTTAGTGAGTGAATGACTGTCTCAATAGTATCTTTATGAGTAACTACATATGTTTTAAACTAGTATATGTGAGTATTGGTGTATATAAGTGAGTATATGTGAGAGTGAGAGATTGGAAGAGTTCCTGTACAAATAAGTAGGTGTTTCTATAAGTGATTGTTTAAGAGAGTAAGTATGTGTAAGTTTCTGTAGAAGTTAGTGTGGTAGTGTGTGTATAACTGTATATGCAAGTAAATGGATGTTTGATACTTTGTTTGCATGTGTGACTATGTGTGTGAGTAACTCTATGGATGAGTGGCGGTGTGTAACAGGATGTATAGGTGTATGAGTACATATGATGAGTGAGTACATGTATGAGTGACTGTATAGGGACTGTTGGTGAATGAGTGGATGTGTGTGTAGATCTTGGAATTACTGAATAGGTGTGTTGTAACTGGTATTGGTATGTCCATTGTTTTGAAAATGTTAGTTTGTATTTTTGAGTGTGTGTATCAAAGGTTATATTAGGGTGAGAGGAGGTCTGCCACTCTATCACAAGGATGATGTCATCAGTGATGTCATCAGTGATGTCATTTGAGATGTCATCAGTGATGTCATGAGTGATGTCACTGACCATGTCATGAGTGATGTAATATGTGACGTCATCAGCAGTGCATTGCGGACGCGCGAGTTATAGTTAGCTGAACTAACTATAACGGGGGAATTTCTATGGTTTTGTACGAGTGAAATGTCCAACTTACTATAACGCCCCTGAAACCTATGGTTTTTTCAGTGAATTTCTAAGGTTTTTTTAAATGCTAATTTCTAACTATAACGTGCATGAAACCTATGGTTTTTTCAGTGAATATATATATATATATACATATATATATATATATATATATATATATATATATATATATATCCAAATGAAAGACACACCCACAGTTGGAGGCCCACACGCATCCGTGTTCAATTCGTTTATTCCTCTGGCAGCACAGCTAAGACCTTAATAAACTCGGGCAAAATTCGCCATAAAAGTTCCAACGCGTTTCGGGCATCACCGTGCCCTTCATCTTGGGAAATGGCATGTTGGGAGGGGCAGCGTAATGAGTAAATATATAATGTTCATAAATCCCGCCTACTGGCGTCCCTGCTGTGCAGTCTGGTACTTGCAGTTTTTCTGTGAATAATCCTATAGTAGGTCTTGCTGCTCTTTTCTCCTGATTGGAATATGAAATCCACAGTGGGTTGCTCGTGTTATTACAGGTGATTGCTGTGCTGTTCTTAATCAGAGAAACCGTCACGTTGCTCCATAGGTGCCATTAAGGTAATGACACCGGACCCGCTCTTCCGCGGCGGGGGCTCTCCGCGACCCGGTGCGGGCCGCAAAACATCCAAATGAAAGACACACCCACAGTTGGAGGCCCACACGCATCCGTGTTCAATTCGTTTATTCCTCTGGCAGCACAGCTAAGACCTTAATAAACTCGGGCAAAATTCGCCATAAAAGTTCCAACGCGTTTCGGGCATCACCGTGCCCTTCATCTTGGGAAATGGCATGTTGGGAGGGGCAGCGTAATGAGTAAATATATAATGTTCATAAATCCCGCCTGCTGGCGTCCCTGCTGTGCAGTCTGGTACTTGCAGTTTTTTCTGTGAATAACCCTATAGTAGGTCTTGCTGCTCTTTTCTCCTGATTGGAATATGAAATCCACAGTGGGTTGCTCGTGTTATTACAGGTGATTGCTGTGCTGGATGTTTTGCGGCCCGCACCGGGTCGCGGAGAGCCCCCGCCGCGGAAGAGCGGGTCCGGTGTCATTACCTTGAATGGCACCTATGGAGCAACGTGACGGTTTCTCTGATTAAGAACAGCACAGCAATCACCTGTAATAACACGAGCAACCCACAGTGGATTTCATATTCCAATCAGGAGAAAAGAGCAGCAAGACCTACTATAGGATTATTCACAGAAAAAACTGCAAGTACCAGACTGCACAGCAGGGACGCCAGTAGGCGGGATTTATGAACATTATATATTTACTCATTACGCTGCCCCTCCCAACATGCCATTTCCCAAGATGAAGGGCACGGTGATGCCCGAAACGTGTTGGAACTTTTATGGCGAATTTTGCCCGAGTTTATTAAGGTCTTAGCTGTGCTGCCAGAGGAATAAACGAATTGAACACGGATGCGTGTGGGCCTCCAACTGTGGGTGTGTCTTTCATTTGGATGTTTTGCGGCCCGCACCGGGTCGCGGACAGCCCCCGCCACGGAAGAGCGGGTCCGGTGTCATTACCTTGAATGGCACCTATGGAGCAACGTGACGGTTTCTCTGATTAAGAACAGCACAGCAATCACCTGTAATAACACGAGCAACCCACTGTGGATTTCATATTCCAATCAGGAGAAAAGAGCAGCAAGACCTACTATAGGATTATTCACAGAAAAAACTGCAAGTACCAGACTGCACAGCAGGGACGCCAGTAGGCGGGATTTATGAACATATTGGGCCCGATTCACAGAACTAACTTACGACAAAATCCTAAACTTACTACCATTTTGGTATTCACAGAATGAACTTACTCATTTTGGTATTCACAGAATAAACTTACTCATTTTGGTATTCACAGAAGACACTTACACATTTTGTTTAACTTACACATTTTGTGTAACTTACACATTTTGTGTAACTTACTCATGTTGTGTAACTTACACATTTTGTGTAACTTACACATTTTAGTATTCACAGAAGGCACTTACTCATTGATGAGTAAGTGCCTTCTGTGAATACCAAAATGAGTAAGTTCATTCTGTGAATACCAAAATTGTTGTAAGTTCATTCTGTGAATACCCAAATGTGTAAGTTCATTCTGTGAATACCAAAATTGTTGTAAGTTCATTCTGTGAATACCCAAATGTGTAAGTTCATTCTGTGAATACCCAAATGTGTAAGTTCATTCTGTGAATACCCAAATGTGTAAGTTCATTCTGTGAATACCAAAATTGTTGTAAGTTTAGGATTTTGACGTAAGTTAGTTCTGTGAATCAGGCCCAATTATATTTACTCATTACGCTGCCCCTCCCAACATGCCATTTCCCAAGATGAAGGGCACGGTGATGCCCGAAACGCGTTGGAACTTTTATGGCGAAATTTGCCCGAGTTTATTAAGGTCTTAGCTGTGCTGCCAGAGGAATAAACGAATTGAACACGGATGCGTGTGGGCCTCCAACTGTGGGTGTGTCTTTCATTTGGATGTTTTGCGGCCCGCACCGGGTCGCGGAGAGCCCCCGCCGCGGAAGAGCGGGTCCGGTGTCATTACCTTGAATGGCACCTATGGAGCAACGTGACGGTTTCTCTGATTAAGAACAGCACAGCAATCACCTGTAATAACACGGGCAACCCACTGTGGATTTCATATTCCAATCAGGAGAAAAGAGCAGCAAGACCTACTATAGGATTATTCACAGAAAAAACTGCAAGTACCAGACTGCACAGCAGGGACGCCAGTAGGCGGGATTTATGAACATTATATAGTTACTCATTACGCTGCCCCTCCCAACATGCCATTTCCCAAGATGAAGGGCACGGTGATGCCCAAAACGCGTTGGAACTTTTATGGTGAGTTTGCCCGAGTTTTTTAAGGTCTTAGCTGTGCTGCCAGAGGAATAAACGAATTGAACACGGATGCGTGTGGGCCTCCAACTGTGGGTGTGTCTTTCATTTGGATATATATATATATATATATATATATATATATATATATATATCCGATCCCTCGTTAATAACTTCTGTTTTCCAACTTGAAAACCGAGCGAGGACCCAAATTGGTGCTAAGTATATTTTATTGCCACCCAGCTAGTCCGCCATGACGCGTTTCGGCCGGTTCACGGCCTTGATCACATGATATATATATTACCTACTGGCGGTCGCCATTAGGTAGTTATATTTAGGACCTTGTCTCTATTCAAAAAGCGTTTTTTCTTTTGCCAATATCTTTGGCGCCGTTTGATGAATCTTCGCGAAATTTTAAAAACTAATGGCCCGCTCAGGTCAGCTCCTGTCTTGAAAGGTTCGGGGTGATTTGTCAAGCGGGGGCTGAGAATAAAGGGGGGTCCCAAAACGCGTTTTCCCCATGTTAATTTCCATAGGAAACTTTAGACAAGGCTACAGCCCGAACCTCAGAACGGAATTACACCAAATTTAGCAAAAAGGTAGCTCTTGGTTCAAAAAGCGCCCTTTTTTTTAAATGGTGTAAATCCATTCAGTAGCTTTTTAAATATTAAAGGAAAAAGAAATTTATATATCTGGGCGGAGCCTAACCACACATCTCATCGTGAGATCTGATTGGCTGTCAGCACTTCATCCAAGAAGTGTTGGCAGCCATCTTGGGACCAATATACATGATAGCACCCCATTTAAATGCATTGTAGTGAATGGAAGGTTTTGAGGGTCACCAAAAGGAGATAAGACTTTAGTTACATTATAAATCATTTGTTGATGGTACCATACTGATTTTAGGAATTGTGGTGTGTTCTAAGGTGATTTTACCCTGTGAAAAAGCCTTCTGCTGGGATATCATAAATCATGTTTGAGAGAAAACTATTTTCTCATACTTTTCCCATAGAGGTTTGGAAGGTGATCTAGAAGCTAAAATGGAGCATATTTTCTGTAAATTCACATTATCTTTCTCAGTCATGTGAGAATGAAGTCTAACATTCTCAGTAAAACATGTACAGCCAACAAGGACAGAGACTGTCAGTTGATTCCTTTGTGTTCTACTGCAGCTTCCCAGAGTGTTCTAAAGAACAACTAGAGCGCGAACAGTCTTACATATGACACAAGTATGGCACACCTGAAGCCATCTTGATTGGAATAAAGTGGTAACACTTAAAACATTTAATTTAAAAAGGAACAAAATGAAGGGGTTCATTTTGCCATATAAATTATGATTAGTGCTGCAGAAAGAAAAATTAGGGCACATTTTGAGTGACTTCTCAAATCCTCTACTATTTCATTAAAAAATTCTGACATGCAGACTGAAACATGCACTTTCAATACCAGCAGCAGACTTCCCTGGTGAGCAGTAGCTTTACTACAGTGATCTAATGAGCAACTAGAGTGCTAACATTCTTAATTTATGGCAAATGTGTTGCACATCTGAATGCCTTCTTGATGGAATCAAAGTAAAAAAACTGAAAGTATTTCCTACTGAGGAGACTGCAGTAAATGAGGAAATTAGGAAACTTCATAACAAATAAGTCTCCCAAGATGGCCACCAGAGACAAAAGAGCCCAAAAGTAGCACAAATATCACCCAGATGTAGCCCGCGTATAGCTTAATGACAGAATGTCCCAGAGTGTTCTAAAGAACAACTAGAGCACTAACAGTCTTACTTATGACAAAAGTATGGCAAACCTGAAGCCATCTTGATTGGAATAAACTGGTAACACTTAAAACATTTAATTTAAAAAGGAACAAAATGAGGGGGTTCATTTTGCCATAGAAATTATGATTAGTGATGAAGAAAGAAAAATTAGGACACATTTTGAGTGACTTCTCAAATCCTCTTCTATTTCATTAAAAGATTCTGACATGCAGACTGAAACATGCACTTTCAATACCAGCAGCAGACTTCCCTGGTGAGCATTAGCTTTACTACAGTGATCTAATGAGCAACTAGAGTGCTAACATTCAGAATTTATGGCAAATGTGTGACACATCTGATGCCTTCTTGATGGAATCAAAGTAAAAACTGAAAGCATTTCCTACTGAGGAGACTGCAGTAAATGAGGAAATTAGGAAACTTCATAACAAATAAATCTCCCAAGATGGCCACCAGAGACAAAAGAGCCCAAATGTAGCACAAATATCACCCAGATGTAGCCCACGTATAGCCCAATGACAGAAGCGTGCAAAACACTTTTTATTGTTTGTTTTTCTTGCAGTTTTATATAGTGCAGACTGGTCAGGTATTGGAGGGCTTTACATGAGCATTGGTTACATCACACAAGGACAAATTCATTTTGGTTGTAGACATGGGGAGATTAAGTGATTTGACCAGAATCACAGAATGTCGAGCTGAAGCAGAAACTCCAACCTGGTTCCCCAGTTGCAAAGTCTGCAGCTCTGGAAGTAACACCACATCCTCTCCCCTAAGTGCAACATTTAATCAAGTGGTCAACTGGATAAAAAAACATAAAGATAACAAATAATTTAAAAGTGCTTCGTCGCTATTTGAAAACTCAGAAAATATGTCCTCATTTTTGTTTTTTAGAGCACCAACCATAATTTCGATGCAAATAAGACCCTCTCATTTCTGTAATTTCCAAAGGAAATGCTCTAGGTATTACAGTTTTGATTACATCAAGATGACGTCAGGCGTGCCACACTTTTGTAATAAATATAGAATGTTAGCAATCTAGTTGTTCATTAGGATACTGTTGAGAGGCAGAGGCCAGGGGCACGGACTCAGAAAATTGAAGGGAGGTAGGAGGATGCAGAGGCAACAATTTGACCACACTGGGCAGGCAGGAAGGGCAGTGGCAGCACAACAGACTATGGAGGGCAGTGGAAAGGGGGGCAGAGGCAACAAACCAACAATGCAGGACAGGCAAGAGAGGCTGTGGCAATTTATTAGACCATTGTGGGCAGAAGGAAGAGGCAGTGGTAGTACAACCATGCATGCCAACAGACCCGATTCAGCCAGGAAACATCCAATGTTTTTAAGCCCAAATGGGCTTTATTTGATCAGTCTTCAGTCTACAATCTCCTCTTTTTCAATGTAAGTCAGTGGGGAAAATCAATACCCTAGTCTTTTTTTCAAAATCTCCCTCTTACCAAGTTCAAAATGTTAGCAAGTATGGTACATTGGATCATGGAAGGCAGGAGGAATTGGGGTAGGGACATGGACTCGGATAACAGAGGACACGAGGGATATGGACAGGTGCACCAAACTGACCTTACAGGGCAGGCATCAGGCTTTGCAGCAGCACAATACACCACACAGGGCATGCGGGACGGGAGTGCAGCACAACAATCCATTGAAAGCAATAGGGAGGGGGCAGGACCATGCACATGGACAACAGAGAACAGAGGGGAAAGAGGCAATGGCAGCTAGCTGACCATAATGGACAGACAGGAGAGAAAGCTGTATCATAACGGACCATAAAGGGCAGGAGGTAGGGATCATAGGGCATTACAATGGAACCGATAAGCCAGGAGGGAGAGAATAGGGGTTGGCACATGGAAAACAGAGGGCAGGGGGAAAGGGGGCAGGGCAGGAGCAGCAAGCTGACAATGGAGGTCAGGCAGGATGGGTACTAGAAGCAAGACACACCATGAAGAGCAACAGTGAGACTATAATGGCATACACACAGACCATGGAGGGAAGGTGGGAGGGGGTCAGGGGCAGCTAGCTGACCACACACGGAAGGTGGGAGGGGCCGTGGCAGCACAGAAGACCATGCATGGCAAGCGGGAGGGTTAGTGGCAGCACAATGGCCATGATGGGCAAGAAGGAGGGGGCAGGGGCATGCACAAAGGACCATGGAGGATAGAAGGGAGGGGTAGGAGCTGGGCACAGACAAGAGAGTTCAGTGGAAGGGGCCTCACAAAAGACCACGCGGGGCAGGCAGGAGGAGCAGTTGCAGCACAACAGACCAGGGAGGGCAGAAGGGTGTGGCAGTAAAATGGACCATCGAGGACAGGAGGAAGGGGATAGCGGCATGGAACTTGGACAGGCAGGGTGGAGGTGGCAGGGACAGGTTACAGTCATCTGACAATGCTAGGCAGGTGGGAGGGGAGTGGCAGCTCAACAGAACACTCAGAGTAGATAGGAGGGGCAGGTCCATGGAACAAGGTGGGCAAAAAGGATGGAGCAGGGGCATGCACAAAGACATCGGAGGGCAGGGGGAAGGAGAGTAGGGGCAGCAAGCTAAGCACAGAGGCTTAGCAGGAGGTCAATGATGGGGCATAGAATTGGGCAATGGAGGGCAGGAGGAGTGGACTGGGACATCATGCTAAATGGAGGGCAGTGGCAGCACATCAGACCATGCATGGCAGGAGGGAGGAGGCTAGTGCATGGATTCAGACAACAGAGGATAGGGAGGAGGTGGATGGGGCAGCAAGCTAACTGTTCAGAGAAGGCAGGAAGGCCAGTAGCAGAACAACGGCCACACAGGGCTGTAATGAGGGAGCAGGGGCATGGACTTGGACAATGGATGGCAAGGAGGAGGGGAGGCAAGAGCAGCAAGCTTGGGTGGGGCAGCACAATGCCAGGCCAGGCCCTGCTTCCAACCCCCACCATCCATTGTGATAGGCATCTTACTTAACGTTAAAAAAAACCTAGAAATTAGCTGAAAAAAACAAAGATTACAGGGACGTTATAGTTAGACTCAGATTTCACTCGTACAAAACCAGTGAAATTCAGCAGTTATAGTTACCTGAACTAACTATAACTTATGCCCCCGCAATGCACTGCTTTTGACCTCAGACATTACATCATTCATGACATGGTCAGTGACATCACTCATGACATCACTCATGACATCTCAAATGAGCTGTGAATGGAATGGAACTATAATCGCTAGAACTTTATTTTGGGATAGTGTGTGTATATTAACACCCCTTTTTTTCTTTTGTGTAAGAACCATTATAATACGAAACGTGCCCAGATCAATACGGCCGATAGCCTTTCACTTTAAAGTAATGTGTAGTCCATTGTTTATGTTGATGTTTGCAATCCTAAGTATGTTTATTATGAACAAGTCATGTTGACGAACATACAGGTACGGCGGTCACGGGGCAAGATATGCTGAAATGACATTGTGTGCATATTAACATTTGTTTTCTTTTCTTTATTGTATCAATTCCAGAATTTTCACATCGTGACCAGGCCAATATGGCCGCCAGCTTTTTGGATTAAAGTAATATGTAGTCCTTTGTTAATGTTGGCAACTGGAGGCATTTGTAGGCTTGGGCGTAGTTTGCGGAGTTTTGCTACACGGAACTCCACGAAGTTACAAAAAAACTCTGCGAAGTTCCGTGAGTGGCGGAGTGCAGTGCGAACTGCAGTTGGTACTGGTATTCCTGCAGCTCGGGTAGAAATTCTACCCGAGCGAGATCGGAGCGGGGGTAAAACTCCGCTGCACATCGCGAAGCGGAGTTTTCTGCACTCCGCGAGCTCCGCGGAGTACGGAGTGCAGAAAACTCCCAAACTCCGCGAACGGAGCGAAGTTCACCGCCCAGGCCTAGGCATTTGTACATTTAAATAAGGAAGCTACAATGACGGCTTGTATCGTTATCAAGGTTCGGACAAGCCGAAACGCATGGATCGCGTCCTTTGCAGATTAAATACTTCCAAACTACAACCTGAGTGCTGATTCCTTCCTTGTAAGAGTGAGAGGAGATTGAATACATATATATAAAATTCACTGAAAAAACCACAGGTTTCAGGGACGTTATAGTTAGAAATTTGCTTTTAAAAAACCTTAGATATTCACTGAAAAAACCACAGGTTTCAGGGACATTATAGTTAGTCTGACATTTCACTCGTACAAAACCAGAGAAATTCAGCCGTTATAGTTAGCTGAGCTAACTATAACTCACGCCCCCGCAATGCACTGCTGATGACATCACATATTACATCACTCATGACATGGTCAGTGACATCACTGATGACATCTCAAATGACATCATTGATGATATCACTGATGACATCATCCAGTGACTGTGAGTGTTTCTAAAATGTTTAAGAATGTGATACATATATGATGATTCAGTCAGTGTGTGACTGACTGTTTAAGTGAGTGATTATATGTGTCTGGGTGAATGTATGGGTGAGTGACTAATCTGTGTGAATGTCTGTATCAGTCTGTCAGTTGGTGTAAGTGGCTGCATGGGTTGGTGAATAGGTACATGAGTGTCTATATGGGTTATTGATTGGTTGTCTGAGTACCTGTATTGGTGCCTGAGTGTCTGTGTGTTGTGTGACTACCTGCATGGATGTGTGAGTTGGTGATTCAATGGATGTATGGGTTCATGAGTGCGTCTGCGAGGGGCTGTATGGGTGAGTGAGTGTGCATATGGCTGTGATGGTGAGTGAATGGATGTCTCAGTGGTATATGTGTGAGTAACTGCATATGTGAATGGCAGTATATGTGAGTGTTGGAGTATATAAGTGACTGTATGTGAAAGTGAGTGATTGTGAGAGTGGATGTATGGATGAGTGTGTGCTTGTGTCAGTGATTGTATAAGAGAGTAAGTATGTGTTAGTATCTGTGAATAAGTGAGGTGGTGTGTGTATAACTGTCTAGGTGAGTAAATGGCATTGTGATTGACTCTTTGGGTGACTGACTAGGTGTGTGAGTAACTCTATGGGTGAGTGGCGATGTGTGAGTGTCTGTATGGGTGTATGAGTGCATATAATAGTGGCTGTATTGATGAGTGATTGCATGTATGAGTGACTGTATGGGTGAGTGAGTGGATGTGTGTGTAGACCTATGAATCAGTGAGTGGGTATGTACTAACTGGTACTGGTGTGTCTATGGTTTTGAGAATGGTAGTCTGTATTTTAGAGTGGGTGTATGAAAGGTTATATTAGGGTGTGAGTAGGTGCATCAGAGATTAAGTGGATGATGCCATCAGTGATGTCATCAGTGATGTCATTTGAGATGTCATCAGTGATGTCATCAGTGAAGTCACTGACCATGTCATGAGTGATGTAATATGTGACGTCATCAGCAGTGCATTGCGGGGACGTGAGTTATATATATATATATATATATACATACTGCTCTTCATCTGAAACTTGGGAACTAGCCCGGGTTGCCTCCTCTTTTTTTTTATTTTAAATAATTTATGTCGCACACTAAGCCTTAAAGGGCATTTATTATATATAGAATGCCCCTTTTATGGCTCAATACATTAAAAATTTCAATATTAAATGAAGACAGCCCATGGTTTAGCTAAATGTTATATGCGACGATGAAGTCAACTCTACCCCATGTTTTGTGCAATAATTTATTGACATGTTAGGCACAAACTCCCTCTTTAACTTACGGAGCGGCTATCAAATTTTTATTTCCCCCTGTATTTCCGACCCCTTGTACTACTCTGTGGATACTGCTTTCACTATTCTGTGGATGTTGTTCTTCATTTAAAGTGTTTACTTTTTTTAACTTTATTTTCCCCATACCTCGCTGCAGTTTCGACCGCACCTAAACTCACTGATTTTCGGCGAGCTGCCCCCTTCATTGCCATGCACCGTGTGATACGTGTCACATGGTAATACACCTGCATTATTGGCGCATCGCCTCACACCGCACACTAGCAGCTGCTCGGAGGGACATTACATCTACTAGTATGCCATACAGTTCCATGGAACCCTTCGTATGCTAAGATTGTTAATCATTTCAAAGAAACCATGGCCTACATATATGTGTAACTATATAGAAGTTACGCACATTAAGAACTGCTGCATTCTTTTTGTGGCTGAAGCAAAAAAATATCCCGCGATCAGCATGTGTAGGGGAACAGAAGGCACACCACGCCTGCATCAAAGAAGCAGAAGGTGAAAAAAACACGCACACTTTTTGCCGTAGAACATTATTTTCAACAGGGGCTTTTAATTATTTTCGATAAAGTTTTGTATTCTAAATTTCTGCCTCCATGGTGAATTGGGAGTAGGGTGTGCATTTGGTGTTTTGCACACAACTCGTTCATTCTTTGCAAAATGTACTTGTGTTTCTTCTAGCTTTCGGTTGTTTGTCTTTCTGCCTGTCTTTTTCTTTATTTCTAAGAGTGTTTTTTGTTATTCGCTTCCCACCGGTCTTTCTGTTATCATCTCACTCTGGTTTCACTCCATTTCCCTTTTATGCTATTATCTGTCCTTCTGCCATCCACGGCTGCAAACGTTTTTTCAATCTATGTATTTTTCTATTTGCCCTCCCCTCTATCTAGAAGCCTTTCTTCTGCTTTTTAAGTCTTTCAACCGACCTATCTTTCCCCCTTTTATCATCCGCTGCACATCAGTAGCGCTTGTCTTTTCGACATTTTCTATCTGCTTTTCTTGTTTTCTCTCTGTCTGCCAGACTCTCCTATGTTCAAGCTGTGCATGGCTGCCCGAATGTGTGGTTGCCATTTTCTGTCTGAGTTCCCATCCGCTTGTCATTCCATTTGTCTTTTGCCAAATTTCTTTTTTACCCTTTTGTGTCTGTGTGTCGTTTGCCCATTCTCTGTCCTACTGCTTAATGGTTGTTTTACTTTTCAGTCTGTCTTTCGTCATTTTTTTATTCGTCTGTCTGCCTGGTTAAACCTATTTTTTGGCTTTTTATAACTGCCTGTTTTTTTTATATTATTGTATCTGTCCCTTATCCTGCCTTTCTTCATTTTCCCCTCTTGGTTTACTTGTGTGTATCCCTTCTTTAACTGTCTGCCTCCTTGTTGTCATTCTCTGTTTGCTTTTACTTTTTCCATAGCTAGCTTTTCTCCATCTTTTATCTGCCTTTCTGTGACTCTTTGCTGCGTGGCACATGTCCGTCTGAATATTCGTTCATCCTTTTGCCTTTTTTTCTATCTGCCTGCCTCTGCTTTAGCCATAGCTCACTGTCTCTGTCTCTTTGTTGTGATTTTAATTTTTTTATCGGCGTGTTTCCCTTGTTACCTTTGTTTCTGTCTGTCTTTTCTCATTTTCTATCTATCTTAATCTTTTCTGCCTGCCTTTTGTGACAGTTGACCACTCTGTCTCTTTTCCCCTCCTGCCCCTCTGCCCATCTTTTCCCAATTTCTATGTGTGCATCTTCTCTGTTTTCTACTTTACTTACCTTTTTTCGAACACTCCAACTGTCAGCCTCCTCACGCCCCCTTGCCTTTTCTATATGTTCCTGTTGTATTCTCATTATATATATATATTTTTTCTAATTCTCCCGCTTGTTTTGTACCTAACTCTAAACATTTGTGAAGTCATACCATCTTGTCCCTGAGCTCTTTGGTACAATGCATGTAGATGCTTAGCAAGTGACAGTACCGCAGGACAGGCTTCTGCAATGGTTTACAAGGCTCACGTCATGGGTCAGAGGGACCTGAAGACAGACCGGCATTTTACAGTGCATATGTGCCCACATAGTGTACCTCTCCACTCCCTGCAGCAAGCACGCCAGTGGTGGACCCTAAGATTCTAGAGAAGCAAATGGTACTGCGTGGATCAATATGTCATAAGCCTCTTTATGCACCTCTGTTGGTTCTTTCTGCACTGCACCTCTTTTGCAAATTTCTGCATCCCTCTTGCCTATTTCTGCACCCCTCTTCCCTTTTTGTCCACCTCTCTTGCTTCTTTCTGTACTTCTCTTGCTTCTTTCTGCACTGCTCTTGCTTCTTTCTGCACCTCTCTTGCTTCTTTCTGTATCCCTCTTGCCTCTTTCTGCACCCCTGCACCCCTGTTCCCTCTTTCTGCACCTTTCTTGCCTGCTTCTGCACTTGTCTTGACTCTTTCTGCACCTCTGTTGCTTCTTTCTGCACTTCTCTTGCCTCTTTCTGCACCCCTCTTGCCTCTTTCAGCACCTCTGTTGCTTCTTTCTGCACTTCTCTTGCTTCTTTCTGCACCCCTCTTACCTCTTTCTGTACCCCTCTTGCCTCTTTGTGCACCTCTTTTACTTCGTTCTGCACTTCACTTGCCTCTTTATGTACCCCTCTTGCCTCTTTCTGCACATCTGTTGGTTCTTTCTGCACTGCTCTTGCTTCTTTCTGCACCTCTGTCCCAAATTTCTGCATCCCTCTTGCCTCTTTCTGCACCCCTCTTCCCTCTTTCAGCACCTCTCTTGCCTCAGTCTGCCCACCTGTTCCCTCTTTCTGCACCCCTTTTGCCTATTTCTGCAACTCTCTTGCCTCTTCCTGCAGATCTCTTGCCTCCTTCTGCACCTCACTTGCCTCTTTCTGCACCTCTATTGGTTCTTTTGCACTGCTCTTGCTTCTTTCTGCACCTCTCTTGCAAATTTCTGCACCCGTCTTGCCTCTTTATGCACCCCTCTTACCTCTTTCTGCACCTCTCTTGCCTCTATCTGCACCCCTGTTCCCTCTTTCTGTACCTCTTTTGCCTGTTTCTGCAAGTTTCTTGCCTCTTTCTGCAGTTCTCTTGCCTCCTTCTGCACCTCTGTTGCTTCTTTCTGCATTTCTCTTGCCTCATTCTGCACCCCATTGCTTCATTCTGCACTTCTCATGCTTCTTTCTGCACCTGTCTTGCTTCTTTCTGCACCCCTGTTGTCTCTTCCTGCACTCGTCCTCCCTCTTTCTGCACCTCTCTTGCCTCTTTCTGCACCTCACTTGCCTCTTTCTGCACTTCTCTTGCTTCTTTCTACACCTCTGTTGCTTCTTTCAGCAATTCTCTTGCCTCTTTCTGCACTTCTCTTGCCTGTTTTTGCACCTCTCTTGCCTCTTTCTGTACCTCTCCTACCTCTTTCTGCACCTCACTTGCTTCTTTCTGCACCCCTCTTGCCATTTTCTGCACCCCTCTTCCCTCTTTGTGCAACTCTCTTGCCTCTTTCTACACCTCTCTTCCCTCTTTCTGCACCACTCTTGCCTCTTTTTGTACCTCTGTTGCTTCTTTCTGCACTTCTCTTGCCTCTTTCTGCACCCTTCGTGCCTCTTTCAGCACCTCTGTTGCTTCTTTCTTCACTTCTCTTCCTTCATTATGCACCCCTCCTGCTCTTTCTGTACCCCTCTTGCCTCTTTGTGTACCTCTCCTACCCCTTTCTGTACCCCTCTTGCCTCTTTTTGCACCTCTGTTGGTTCTTTCTGCACTGCTATTGCTTCTTTCTGCACCTCTGTTCCAAATTTCTGGATCCCTCTTGCCTCTTTCTGCACCCCTCTTTGCTCTTTCTGCAGCTCTCTTGCCTCAGTCTGCCCACCTGTTCCCTGTTTCTGTACCCCTTTTGCCTGTTTCTGCAACTCTCTTCCCTCTTTCTGCAGCTCTCTTGTCTCCTTCCGCACCTCTGTTACTTCTTTCTGCACCTCTCTTGCAAATTTTGGCACCCCTCTTGCCTCTTTCTGCACCCCTCTTGCTTCCTTCTGCACCTCTGTTGGTTCTTTATGCACTGCTCTTGCTTCTTTCTGCACCTCTTTTGCTTGTTTCTGTACTTCTCTTGCCTCCTTCTGTACTCAAATGGGAAGTGCAAGCTGTCAAGTTTAAAGGTCTGCGTGCTCTCGTGACTGAGGTATATGTCTACTTGTATGTGTATTCTTACATGTGTTATGCATCTGAAGATGGTAGCTTAAAAAGCGGGTAACTTCTCCAATAGGTGGTCAAATCTTCTCAGTTCTGCTCTGTCATTCGGTTGCACAGGTAGACATGTCTTATGTATATATGTGTTATAGCGCCCCTCAAATATACTATTGAATACCCATGTGCCCTGTATTGTGAGCAGAAAGTAATGCATATTTATTTATTTATTTATTTATTTATATAGCGCCTGAATCGACCCCCGAAGGGGTATCTCTGTGCTGCGGACAGGCAACAGAAAAGCTGAGGGACTGGAACAAGATCAGAGACAAAAAAGAAAGGTCTTAAGGTGCTTTCTGAACTGGAGGTGGTCAGGGCATTGTCTCAAGTACAAGGGGAGCTGGTTCCAGTAAAGAGGACCAAGGTGGGAAAATGCCTTTCCACCCAATCTGGCCTTCCTAACTCGGGGGACCACATACACCTTCTTTTACACAAATTTACAGAGTATGCTGTTTGAAACACAGGTATTCAAGTGTTTGTATGTTTATTTTAATTTAACATGTCACTAAGTAAAAGCATAGACACGCATGCATACCTTCACAAACTTGGTCAGACTTACAACAGTGATATGGTTAGGATTGCTGTTTTATATTTGGTATGCCTAACATTCTGAACAGTCGATTAATAGTGAACCTTCAAGAGAAAAGTGAGGTTTAAGACATCTTCGGAGAAGGATTAGTGATTAGCGTACTTTGGGGCCGATTCCGATTCGGGCCGGAAATCTCTCCGACCGAGCCGGACCCGGAGAGATTTCCGACCGAATCGGACCCGTGCAGTCCGACCGAACGAGTACGATGTGCACGTATGCCATCGGACTCGAGTCGGTCGGACTCCCATTGAAGTCAATGGGAGCCTGTCGTACAACGCGTACGCGGGCTCCCATTGACTCAATGGGTGCGATGCGGACAAGTGTGCCCCCTACAGCGTGTACGCGGCGAAGCGATTTGCGCCGTACACGCACAGGTAGGGGGGACCCATGGGTCCCCCCTGTGTGCGACTCGCGCGGCTATGCGTACAGGGGGGTCCGACACGGACCCCCAAAGTACGGCTCCGACAGCTCTTTGAAGCCGGAGTGCGCGGCTTGGTCGGACTGCTCGCGGCGCGCATCGTACTTACCCGGCCGGGGAACGTCTCCATTGCGCGGTGCAAGTCGTGTCCGTGCGAGTCGGTCGGTGCGGTTCGACCCGGGATCGAGTCGGTCGGAGCGGTCGGGACGCCTGGACGAGTCGGTCGGCGAATACGCATCGTACTCGCTCGCCCGGACGCGCGTACGAATCGGTCGGGAAATAGGGCTCCGAATCGGATCCGGTTAAGCCGAATCCGATTCGGAGCCCTACCGACCGAGATCGGAATCGGCCCCTTTGTATGAGTCTGTTGTAAGGTACAGTCAAAGTAGGCCTCTTTCTGCACCTCTGTTGGTTCTTTCTGCACATCTCTTGGTTCTTTCTGCGCCTTTCTGCACATGCCCTACCTAAGTAGGCATATTTAGAAATTAGCATTTAAAAAACCTTACAAATTCACTGAAAAAACCAGAGGTTTCATGGACGTTATAGTTAGGAATTAGCAGTTAAAAAAACCTTTGAAATTCATTGAAAAAAACCAGAGGTTTCAGGGACGTTATAGTTAGAAATTATATTTAAACAACCTCAGAAATTCACTGAAAAAAACACAGGTTTCAGGGACGTTATAGTTAGTTGGACATTTCACTCGTACAAAACCAGGGAAATTCGGCCGTTATAGTTAGTTGAGCTAACTATAACTCGCGCCCCCGCAATGCACTGCTGATGACGTCACATATTACATCACTCATGACATGGTCAGTGACATCACTGATGACATCACTGATGACATCTCAAATGACATCTCAAATGACATCACTGATGACATCATCCACGTGATCATCTGATGCACCTCCTCACACCCTAATATAACCTTTGATACACCCCCTCTAAAATACAGACTACCTTTCTCAAAACCATAGACACACCAATACCAGTTAGTACATACCCACTCACTGATTCATAGGTCTACACACACATCCACTCACCCATACAGTCACTCATACACGCAGTCACTCATCAATATAGCCACTGAAATATGCACTCATACACCTATACAGATACTCACACAATGCCACTCACCCATAGAGTTACTCACACACCTAGTCAGTCATGCAAAGAATCAATCACACTCCTATTTACTCACCTATACAGTTATACACACACCACCTCACTTATTCATACAGATACTAACACATACTTACTCTCTTATACAATCACTGACACAAGCACATACTCATCCATACAGCCACTCTCACAATCACTCACTCTCACATAGTCATTTATATAGTCCAACACTCACATATACTGCCTTTTACATATGTAGTTACTCACGCATGTACCACTGAGACATTCATTCACTCACCAACACACCCATACACACACTCACCCACCCATACACCCTACACAGATGCACTCTTGAACCTGTACACCCAGTGAATCACCCACCCACACATCTATGCACAGTCACACACCCCCCCACCCACCCACACAGACACTCCAGCATCCATACAGATACTCAGACAACCAATCAATAACCCATATAGACACTCATGTAGCTACTCACCAACCCATGCAGCCGCTTACACACCAACTGACAGACTGATACAGACATTCACACAGTTTAGTCACTAACCCATGCATTCAGTAAGACACGTTTAATTACTCACTTATACAGTCAGTCACGCACCTGCTAAATCATCCATTCAGACACTCATACACCCACTCATTCTTCAATACACCTTGGCATATATATATATATATATATATATATATATATATAAACATATTTAAACTTTACAGAAACACACAGTCACTGGATGATGTAATCAGTGATGTCATTTGAGATGTCATCAGTGATGTCATCAGTGATGTCACTGACAATGTCATGAGTGATGTAATATGTGACGTCATCAGCAGTGCATTGCGGGGCGCGAGTTATAGTTAGCTCAACTAACTATAACGGCCGAATTTCCCTGGTTTTGTATGAGTGAAATGTCCAACTAACTATAATGTCCCTGAAACCTGTGGTTTTTTCAGTGAATTTCTGAGGTTTTTTAAATGCTAATTTCTAACTATAACGTCCCTGAAACCTCTGGTTTTTTCAGTGAATTTCAAAGGTTTTTTTAACTGCTAATTCCTAACTATAACGTCCATGAAACCTCTGTTTTTTTCAGTGAATATATATATATATATTACCTACTGGCGGTCGCCAGTAGGTAGTTATAGTTAGGACTTAGTGTCCATAGGAATAGCATTTTTTCTTTTGCCAATATCTTTGGCGCCGTTTGCCAAATCTTCGCGAAATTTTCAAAACTAATGGGGCGCTCCGGTCAGCTCCTGTCTTGAACGTTTTGGGGTGATTCGTCAAACTGCTGAACGGAATTACCCCAAATTTGGCAGAAAGGTAGCTCTTGGTCCCGAGTGCACTCTTTGCTTTAAATGGTGTAAATCCATTCAGTAGTTTTTTAAATATTAAAGGAAAAAGAAATGTATATATCTGGGCGGAGCCTAACCACACATCTTATCGTGAGATCTGATTGCCTGTGAGCACTTCATCCAAGAAGTGTTGGCAGCCATCTTGGGACCAATATACATGATAGCACCCCATTTTATGGCAAGGCCTGGAGGCCAATATTATGCACAGTCCTTTATTGCTATCAAACACAGCAGCAACATCAAAAACAAGAACTAGAACACAATAGAACTCTAGAACACTGAACATGCATATAACACCAGAACAGTCAGCCATCTTCCTCTTTTGTTGCTGCTCAAGCACAGATAAGTACATTTATATCTAATTAACTTTGTAGTTTGAATGAGGTATGGTTTGGTGTGAGTATTGACTATCATTTGGGTGATAATTGACATTGGGATATGTGTGAAACGATTTTGTAAAGTTTTTAAAATATTCCAGGTATTAATGACTGATTTTTTAAATTAAAATCGGAAATGAGTAGTTTTAAAGTAGGATAGGTGTTTGATATTTAAACATGACGTGTTTTTTGGTAAAGTACGTTTTGATTGTCAGTGTGTATTTAGGTTAAAAGGATTTTAGAGATAATGAATAATATTACCGTTGCGGTTGATATTTGAAAATCCAGCGTGGACTTGAGCGCGTGGAGTTGTGGCCGTGCGCGAGGTTAACGCAGTGCTTTGGATGCGCTCGAGCGGTCATCAGCATTCTGTTGCTGAGGACCGGCAGGCGCTCGAGCATGGCTGCATCGCCTCACGTCTCCGTAATTGTGGAGCGCGAGGAATGCGTTGCAGAGATTTAATTTGGACAACCTGAGGCCGCCGTACACACGCAAGTATGGCGGCCATTTTGGACAAATGGGATATAAGTTTAAAAGAGAATAGCAACGAAGTCGGCCATATTTTGGGAAGAAAATACGATCGGAAACTGACTGAACGCTTGTCAGTTTCAGTCAGGTTTTGACAGGAGTTCATGTGGAGGTTGAGTTGAGCGCTGGCTGAATATCATTGGAATTTGACTTTGGAAGCTGTTTAAACATATTTAAAGAGGTTTATATTTCTAAAGAGAGTTAGTTGGTGTGTTAAGCTTTGGCTGGATTAATAGTTATAAGATGGAGAATTGTGAGGGATCAGGATTTGAGGAAAGGATGAAGCAGTATATGGATAAAATGTTTGGGGAAATGTCTGCTTCTATTGATAGGAAGATAGAGAGTAGTGTAGAAAAAGGTTTGCAGGCTAAAGACTCTAGAAAGAGGTCTGGTGAGGATGAAAGTTTTTGGACAACAGTGGAAGTGGAGGTTGTAGCTGGTGGTTCAGGTCAAGGAGTCAAAAGGTCACATAAAAGAAAGAATGAAGAGAGAAAGAAGATGGATAAGGTAGCTGAACGTAAGGTTCAAGCGTTTGATGTTGCTATAAAGGCAAAGAGTGGCGCTATAAAGGCGCAAAAGAGAAGCCATAGTGTTGTGGCATGCGACACATCTTCTGCCAGTGGGGATGTAGAGTTCACATGCTCTACAACTTTTGATGACTCTGATGAAGAAGAGGTTCCCCTTAAAAGGAGTAAAGTGGGAAGTACGTTTCTTCATGAATTGTAGTCCCTACCTTTCACTTATAGATGTCATCGGGAGGATAAGGAGGTTTTCCTAACAGGGGAGGACTGCGATTCCACAGTGGGACACTCCCTAGTTTGCAAACACGTTAAGTTGCACAGCGCTTGTAATGTTTCCGCACCTAATCTTGCTTGTTTTTTGTAAGGGAGTCCCGTCCCAGCAATAATTCACGCTTTTACATTGCTTACTAACGGCAGTTATCTTATTTTGAATAACAACGACTGCTGTGGTTTACGGGCAGGAATCCTGTATATAGTAACAGTTTCAATGTAAAGAATTAAGGCAACCCTTCATAGTATGATGATAAACAATGATATGTAAACAATAAGGAGTGGAAAGAACCAAGGCAACTACAATTATTTATCAAAAGTACAAAATATCGTTTATTTTAATTTTTAACAATTGGACAATCTATAATATACATACACTCACTTTCATGTCCATCAATCATACTTTCTTGCATACTCAAAACAATTTAAAACCATTGTTGGAATAGTAACATTTTCCACAAAATTGATAAATGGATACAATATGATAAGAATAAATTCAATTGAAACACAGTGGCACAAAAACAAATGACTGGTGGTATTCAAAGCGGCCAATTGGGAAATGTTTCATGCAAGATTAAAATTGCTGGGATTTTTCAATTTCGGGAGGACATACATCCCCGATTATGCCCAGCGTATCAAACCACTTTATGCATTGATACAACCAACATATTCTTCTGCCGGCTGGTTTCCGGGACATACCACTATTCTACAATCTTTGCAATCTCATATGCTTGCAACTAACTACTTGTTGACGCGTGATAATACCACGAACCTGGTGATACGTATAGAACCGGGGACGGTGGGTTTCGCATACCTGACGTTCAATGAGGGGGACACATTCTGCCAATACTCCTAGTGCAGCCGAACGCGCCATACATCCATCCCTAGAACAGGCCTCGTCATGGGCCACTAAGGGACCCATTAACTGGTCATAATCCGGGTCCGAACATGACCTATTGGAGAGGCATAAATCCAAAGCCCAGTGGAAGGGGCACCATTGACAATAGAACACAGGTTGCATGCAAGTGAAGTAGGCAAAGCGAAAAGTTAGTCCATAACTTATGC
Source organism: Calotriton arnoldi (assembly GCA_963921515.1). NCBI lineage: Eukaryota > Metazoa > Chordata > Amphibia > Caudata > Salamandridae > Calotriton > Calotriton arnoldi. Next base: position 164,483 of record CAWUFW010007155.1, on the reverse strand, counting down.
TAAGCGTCGCTAATGGAAAGCATCCAAAAAGCTGTTGCATTTGGTCACGGTACAGTTCCAATTGGCCTGGCCTGTGCATTACCACAAGATGAGCAGCCATTGTGCAGCAGGAACAGAAGCAGCAGGATTCCACCAGCTAGCACCAGTATTAATGGGAACCCCCGAAGACACTGGAAAAAATAGAATGAATAAAGACCGGTATTATGTATCAGTGTGGGGTTTTTAGTATTGACAGGAATAATGGCGCTCAAGCTAATTCGCGCTGAGTTTATGTTATACTAGGAGTGTGAACGGTGCAAACCAGGTCAGGGGATATGCCCTAAAACCCCTGTGATGGTATGGATAGAAATCCACACAAATGAAGTAGGTACAGTCCCGGGCACACGTAATGAGGATATAATATCAGGAGAAATGTCTCATACTGCAGAAATGTAGAGGGTCTACACCAGAATGATAATCATAGGTGTTTAATATAGTAACAGAGCATAAGCAACCAGCCAAAACAAAAGCAACCAGCCGACACGTGTTTCGTCACAAAGGGTAGTAACCCGTGACTCTTCAGGGCTGAAAGGCGGTGCCAACAAGGTGGATTCAAGTGACCGTTCAAGAATCCAAAACGGCAATGAAGAGCAGTGCGAACCACGGTAGGTGGACTACTGCCAAATGTAAGGAAAGGAAGACGGATATCGCCGGGCGGCGGATAAGCCAAAGAGGACTATTGACCTTCAGAAAAGTTGAAGCAGTCAGTGGCGACGAAAATGACCAAGTGCTAAGTAGCACAGGGGGGAATATAGAATCAGGCGTGCCAGGTCAGTAGTCCAGGACGACAACGGCGGATGCGCCGGAGTACAGGAAACTGGGAGAAGTGTTGTTCAGGAAGGAAAATGGTTCCGGAATTACTCCAAATATCGTCTGAAAAGAAGTCACAAGGCCGGATCCCACCAGTTTAAAAAAATGAGCAAGGCCTTCGGTATCAGACACATTAAATATTTGATGTATCAGCTCCCTAAAATGCAGTGGGAGATTCGTGTTCAGAAGTGACTGAATCTCGCTAGAAGTTCTAGCCACCTGCAATTCGAAGGTCTCTCGAGCTGAAGTGAGAGCCACTTCTTGTTGAAACAATAGCACTTTGAGCCTGCTTAATTTGTTGAAATCTGTTTTCAAAGTCGGAATGGAAGGCCAAATCGAAATATCTACTTTCTCATGCGGGGGCGGAAAAAGCACATTGAAAACCTCCTTAACCTCCCGATGACATCTATAAGTGAAAGGTAGGGACCACAAATCATGAAGAAACGTACTTCCCAGGGGTTCAAAGCGGCCAATTGGGAAATGTTTCATGCAAGATTGAAATTGAAACAGCGAAAAAGGGAGAGAGTTAACCCCATGAATTAACCATACAGCTGAATCTGTCTCCGCCACAGAGAATGGCAAATGTTCCAATTGTTCAATGTGTAACAGTCTGCATGTAGCGTCTTTCATGGACATAAATCTCTGTTTATCAGTTAGATCAATGGCAAAAACAAAGCGGAAGCATTTAAATAATCCCAAGGTACTTTTCCCATTTTAAGCGTCTGTAACGTCCATACAAACTGCATCACAGATCGTAATTGATTTTGACCATGATATAACACAGATACATCATTCTGAACAATATCAATAACAGATGAAACAATATTATCCAAGGTATAACTGCGTGAAGACAGTGTATTAATGCTATTGTCGACCACTGCAAGGACTTTTTCTAAATTTGCTTTGTCAATTTGGCGCAGACGAAGCGCTGCCTCAATCTGCGAAAGTTTCCATATTTAATTGTAAGCAGCATAGAAAAATCTTTTTGTTCTCGGGATCCTAGGACCTAGAAGAAAATCAGCCAAATTGATGTCACTCGACAAGAGTGACAAGTGTTATTTAACTGACGATAACGTGGAGTGTTCCAACCATTGTAGCACAATTTACCCACAGAGTATGTGGTGTGGTGAAGAAATGCTCTTTGGAGAGGAGTTTGTGAAGGATATGTCTAGGTACGTTGGTACCTTTAATTCTTTGCAAAATGCTCAGAAAGATACTCGAAAGGTTTTTGGTACGGCCGGGAGAATGCGGGGTAGATCCCCGGCCGTGGTCAAGGAATTAGCAGAGGATCATTTGGTAGAGGATTTAGGCCCTATGGATCAGGATACGGATATGGTTTCACAAGATCGGATCAAGGTAGTTTCTACCCACAGAGGCAAAGGTTGAGGTCTCGTGGAATGCGAGTGGAGAGAAGGACAAGAGGTTCATCAGGTAAGATGTTTCATAGACCCTATTTCTATCCATGTGAAATTGGGCGGCAGACTAGCCCAGTTTGTTTCAAGGTGGAAGGAAATAACTCAGGATCCGTGGGTCTTGGAAACAGTGACAGGATATCGTATAGATTTTATGGAGATTCCGGTTCAAGAAAGATGTCCCGCTGTATTGAGATTCACGAAGGAACTGGAGGAACTGGTTACAAAGGAGGTAGAGGCATTGGCAGAAAAGGAGGCAATAGAGGTTGCGAAGGAGGTGCCAGGTTGTTTTGTGAGCAATATATTTTTGGTGGAGAAAAAGGACAAGGGCATGAGACCAGTTATAAATCTAAGAGAGTTGAACGCTTGGGTGTGTTACAATCATTTCAAAATAGAGGGAATCCATATGTTGAGGGACTTGTTGAGGAAAGGGGATTGGATGACCCGTTTGGATTTGAAGGATGCTTATCTGACTGTTCCGGTGTGTGTGGAGCACAGGGATTTCCTTCAATTCAGGTGGAAAGGAGTTCGTTGGAGGTTCAAAAGTCTCCTGTTCGGGTTGACGTCAGTTCCTTGGTGCCTTACAAAAGTAATGAGGCCGGTTGTAGCATGGTTGAGGTCCAGGTTAATTCGACTGATTGTTTATCTGGACGACATTCTTATTATGGCCGAGGAGAAAAGTTTGGCAAGAGAGCAAACGGAGTTTGCGATAAGGATTCTGGAGGGTCTAAGATTTGTTGTAAACAGAGAGAAGTTGTGTGTGGAGCCAGCGCAGGTGATGCAGTTTTTAGGTTTTCAGATTTAGACATTGGAATGTGTGTTGAAATTACTAATGGAGAAGGTGAAAAACATTCGGAAGGAAGGAAAGAGAGTGAAGTGTGCGGAATAGATCACATTGCGTCAATTGGCAAGATTGCTGGGTCTACTTTCGGCATCTATTCAAGCGATTTTTCCAGCTCCCCTTCATTACAGAGCATTGCAGAGGTTGAAGGCTTTTCATTTGAGGCAGGGTGCGAAGTATTCACAGAAAGTAAGAATGAATCAGGAAACTCAGGAGGAGTTGGATTGGTGGTTGATGAACCTGGAAGCGTGGAACAGAAGAGCAATATTTGGAGAGATACCAGAGGTGGAGATAGAGTCGGATGCGAGTCTGTTTGGTTGGGGAGCAAAGTGTGGGACACTGTTGATGGGGGGACAGTGGTCCAAGGAGGAGAGGGAGCTTCACATAAATTGTCTGGAGCTCCTGGCAGGATCGTTTGCGGTCAAGAGTTTCATGAAGGATCAGGTAAAATAGTGTGTTCTACTGAAGCTGGACAACATTTCGGCAGTACGATATGTGAACAAGCTGGGGGGTCCTCGGTCAAGGGGATTAGCGGAATTGGCAAAGGAGTTTTGGAGGTTTTGTTTGGAAAAAGAGATTATGGTGCAGGCTCAGTATATTCCGGGGTTGAGCAACACGGAAGCGGATTGGAATTCAAGGTATCTCAAGGATGTGAGCAGTTGGAGATTGGACAGGGGAGTGTTCCAGAGGTTACAGCAGAGGTGGGGTCCATTGCAGGTGGGTTTATTTGTGGACAGACTGAATACTCAGTTGGTGGATTTTTACAGTTGGAGGCCGGATCCGGAAGCAAAGGGGATAGATGCTTTCCTTCAGGAGTGGAGAGTGGGGAGGCTTTATGCTTTTCCGCCTTTCTCCATGATTCAGAGAGTGTTGAGAAAAGTAAGGAGAGAGAGGGCAGAGTTGGTTCTGATAATGCTGTTTTGGCAGGCCCAAGTGTGGTTCCCAGATGTGATGAGTTTGTTGATGGAGGATCCTGTTTTGTTGCCGATTTTCCCAGAGGTTCTGTTGGATGTACAGGGGAACGTGCACGAGTTGGTATTGATGGGCCAGTTGAGGCTTATAGCTTGGCTGATTTCAGGAAAGTTTGGCAAGTGCGTAGATTATCAAAGGAGGCTTCGGAACTCATCGCGAGTTCGTGGGCTTCAGGAACAACAAGGGTCTTTAGGTCAGCTTTGAGGAAATGGTGTGGTTGGTGTGTTGAGAGGGGTTTGGATCCCGTATCAGCACCTTTAGTAGAGATTGTGAATTATTTGTTGGTTCTGTATAAAGGTGGTTTGGCTTACAATACAGTGAATTTGAGCAGGTCTGCGATTTCAGCTGGGCATGTTTTGGTGGATGGTGTGCCTGTGGGTCAGCATGCTTTAGTTAAAAGGTTGGTTAAGAGTGTGCGGTTGGAGTTGCCTCCTAGGGCAAAGTATGCAGTTCTTTGGGATGTTTCGGTCGCTCTAAAGGAGTTGGAGAGTTGGGGTACAAATTCGACATTGAATCTTAAGTTGTTGTCTTGGAAATTGGCAGTGATTTTGTGTTTGGTCTCTTTTAGGAGTGTTTCAGATATTAGAGCTTTGGAAGTGAATTCTAGGAGTTACCAACCAGAGGGTGTGTGCTTTGAGTTGCGTAAAAGGACGAAGACTATGTCTAGAACAATTTTTTATCCTCTTATGGAGGGGCATAGTAATTTGTGTGTGGTTCGTTGTTTGAGAGAGTATGAGTTGAGAACAGTTGGTTTAAGGAAGTGTGGTTGTTCTCAGTTGTTGATTTCTTTCAGGAAGACTTTTAGGGCAGTTTCGGCACCACCAACCTTGGCTAGGTGGGTAAAGGAGGTGATGAGTAAGGCTGGTGTGGATGTGAGTGTTTTTGGAGCTCATTCTGTTAGGGGTGCTACGGCTAGTAAAGTGTTTATGAGAGGTTCCAGTCTAAGTGGCATTTTAAAGGCGGCTGATTGGTCAAATGATTCAACTTTTAAAAAATTCTATTTTAAACCTGTGGAAAATGTGTTAGAGAGAGTTTTAGAGGAACTTTGAACATGCATAATATTGGCCTCCGGGCCTTGCCATAAAATGCAGATTTTCCACAGTTTTAATGGGAAGAAAATCATGATTTTATTAAAGGCACTGAGGCTAATATATCCCTCCGCTTACCCAACCCTTTTTAAAAATGTTGTTCTTTTTATTTAGGTTAAAGCTGAGAAGATGGATTTCGGAGACGAGCCTATGGAGGACGCAAATGGACTGGATTATTTGATTCTTCGGATGGGACTTTGTTTTGTTCGCAGCTATTAAAAGAGGAAGATGGCTGACTGTTCTGGTGTTATATGCATGTTCAGTGTTCTAGAGTTCTATTGTGTTCTAGTTCTTGTTTTTGATGTTGCTGCTGTGTTTGAGAGCATTGGTTACATCACACAATGACAAATCCATTTTGATTGTAGGCATGGGGAAATTAAGTGATTTGACCAGAATCACAGAATGTCGAGCTGAAGCAGAAACTCCAACCTGGTTCCCCAGTTGCAAAGTCTGCAGCTCTGGAAGTAACACCACATCCTCTCCCCTAAGTGCAACATTTAATCAAGTGGTCAACTGGGTAAAAAAACATAAAGATAACAAATAATTTAAAAGTGCTTTGTCGCTATTTGAGAACTCAGAAAATATGTCCTCATTTTCGTTTTCTAGAGCACTAACCATAATTTCGATGCAAATAAGACCCTCTCATTTCTATAATTTCTAAAGGAAATGCTTTAGGTATTACAGTTTTGATTACATCAAGATGACGTCAGGCGTGCCACACTTTTGTAATAAATATAGAATGTTAGCAATCTAGTTGTTCATTAGGATACTTTTGAGAGGCAGAGGTCAGGGGCGCGGACTTGGAAAATTGAAGGCAGGTAGGAGGGTGCAGAGGCAACAATTTGACCACACTGGGCAGGCAGGAAGGGCAGTGGCAGCACAACAGACTATGGAGGGCAATAGAAAGGGGGGCAGGGGCAACAAACCAACAATGCAGGACAGGCAGAACTTTGTACTGAGAGAAAAACAATGTACTACATCGACCAAGATGCCTAGAGGTAATGACGCTGAGACGTGATGGCAGTGTGCTCCTATCCCCTTTGACCGTTATAAAAGGCTCCCTTGAGTCGCTTGAGCTGATGAGCTTGGGACCGCCTGCTTGCCCTGAGTGGAATTGTCCCTGTGAAAATTAAGTGCCAGCATGTCCAGCAACCTACTAACTTTTTCTCTACTGATGACGGAGGAATCCTGAAACACGTGTCTAGGGATACGCTACTAAAAATATGGCATTAGCCAATTATTATTTCGAACTTTGTACTGAGCGAAAAACAATGTACTACATCGACCAAGATGCCTAGAGGTAATGACGCTGAGACATGATGGCAGTGTGCTCCTATCCACTTTGACCAGTGGAAAGGGGGGCAGAGGCAACAAACCAACAATGCAGGACAGGCAAGAGAGGCTGTGGCAATTTAATAGACCATTGTGGGCAGAAGGAAGAGGCAGTGGTAGTACAACCATACATGCCAACAGACCCGATGCAGCCAGGAAACACCCAATGTTTTTAAGCCCAAATGGGCTTTATTTTCTCTGATTCTGTCTACAATCTCCTCTTTTTCAATGTAGGTCAATGGGGAAAATCAATTCCCCAGTTTATTTTTAAAATCTCCTTCTTACCAAGTTCCACATGTTAGCAAGTATGGTACATTGGATCATGGAAGGCAGGAGGAATTGGGGTAGGGACATGGACTAGGTTAACAGACAACAGGAGGGACATGGACAGGTGCACCAAACTGACCTTACAGGGCAGGCATCAGGGTTTGCAGCAGCACAATACACCACACAGGGCATGCAGGACGGCAATGCAGCAAAACAATCCATGGAAAGCAATAGTGAGGGGACAGGACCATGCACATGGACAACAGAGAACAGAGGGGAAAGAGGCAATGACATCAAGCTGACCATAATGGACAGACAGGAGAGAAAGCTGCAGCATAACGGACCATAAAGGGCAGGAGGGAGGGATCAGGGGCATTACAATGGAACAGACAAGCTAGGAGGGAGGGAATAGGGGTCTGCACATGGAAAACAGAGGGCAGGGGGCAAGGGGGCAGGGCAGGAGCAACAAGCTGACCATGGAGGTCAGGCAGGATGGGCACTAGAAGCACAACACACCATATAGGGCAACAGTGAGACTATAATGGCATACATACAGACCATGGAGAGAAGGTGGGAGGGGGTCAGGGGCAGCTAGCTGACCACACAGGGAAAGGTGGGAGGGGCAGTGGCAGCATAGAAGACAATGCATGGCAAGCGGGAGAGTTAGTTTCAGCACAATGGCCATGATGGGCAAGAAGGAGGGGGCAGGGGCATGCACAAAGGACCATGGAGGATAGACGGGAGGGGTAGGAGCTGGAGAGAGACAAGAGAGTTCAAGGGAAGGGGCCTCACAACAGACCACATGGGGCAGGCAGGAGGAGCAGTTGCAGCACAACAGACCAGGGAGGGCAGAAGGGTGTGCCAGTAAAATGGACCATCGAGGACAGGAGGAAGGGGATAGCGGCATGGAACTTGGACAGGCAGGGTGGAGGTGGCAGGGACAGGTTACAGTCATCTGACAATGCTAGGCAGGTGGGAGGGGAGTGGCAGCTCAACAGAACACTCAGAGTAGATAGGAGGGGCAGGTCCATGGAACATGGTGGGCAAAAAGGATGGAGCAGGGGCATGCACACAGACATCGGAGGGCAGGGAGAAGGAGAGTAGGGGCAGCAAGCTAAACACAGAGGCTAAGCAGGAGGTCAATGATGGGGCATAGAATTGGACAATGGAGGGCAGGAGGAGTGGACTGGGACATCATGCTAAATGGAGGGCAGTGGCAGCACATCAGACCATGCATGGCAGGAGGGAGGAGGCTAGTGCATGGATTCAGACAACAGAGGATAGGGAGGAAGTGGATGGGGCAGCAAGCTAACTGTTCAGAGAAGGCGGGAAGGCAAGTGGCAGAACTACTGCCACACAGGGCTGTAATGAGGGAGCAGGCGCAGGGACTTGGACAATGGATGGCAAGGAGGAGGGGAGGCAGGAGCGGCAAGCTTGGGTAGGGGCAGCACAATGCCAGGCCAGGCCCTGCTTCCAACCCCCCACCATCCATTGTGATAGGCATCTTACTTAACATTGAAAAAAACCTAGAAATTTGCTGAAAAAAACAAAGATTACACAGACGTTATAGTTAGTCTCAGATTTCACTGATACAAAACCAGTGAAATTCAGCAGTTATAGTTACCTGAGCTAACTATAACTTATGCCCCCACAATGCACTGCTTATGGCCTCAGACATTACATCATTCATGACATGGTCAGTGACATCACTCATGACATCACTCATGATATCTCAAATGAGCTGTGAATGGAATGGAACTATAATCGCTAGAACTTTATTTAGGGATAGTGTGTGTATATTAACACCCCTTTGTTTTCTTTTCTTTCGTGTAAGAAACATTATAATACGCAACGTGCCCAGATCAATATGGCCGATAGCCTTTCACTTTAAAGTAATGTGTAGTCCATTGTTTATGTTGATGTTTGCAATCGTAAGTATGTTTATTATGAACAAGTCACATTGACGAACATACAGGTACAGGAGTCACGGGGCAAGATATGCTGAAATGACATTGTGTGCATATTAACACTTGTTTTCTTTTCTTTATTGTATGAATTCCTGAATTTTCGCATCGTGACCAGGCCAATATGGCCGCCAGCTTTTGGATTAATGTAATATGTAGTCCTTTGTTAATGTTGGCAACTGGAGGCATTTGTACATTTAAATAAGGAAGCTACAATGACGTCTTGTATCATTATCAAGGTTCAGACGGGCCAAAAGGCGTGGATCGCGTCCTTTGCAGATTAAATACTTTCAAACTACAACCTGAGTGCTGATTCCTTCCTTGTAAGAGTGAGAGGAGATTGAATACATATATATAAAATTCACTGAAAAAAACACAGGTTTCAGGGACGTTATAATTAGAAATTAGCATTTAAAAAACATATATATTCACTGAAAAAACCACAGGTTTCAGGGATGTTATAGTTATTCTGACATTTCACTCGTACAAAACCAGAGAAATTCGGCATTATAGTTAGTTGAGCTAACTATAACTCGCGCCCCTGCAATGCACTGTTGATGACGTCACATATTACATGACTCATGACATGGTCAGTGACATCACTGATGACATCTCAAATGACATCACTGATAACATCACTGATGACATCATCCACTTAATATCTGATGCACCTACTCACACCCTAATATAACCTTTCATATACTTACTCTAAAATACAGACTACCATTCTCGAAACTATAGACACACCAATAGCAGTTAGCACATACCCACGCACTGATTCATAGGTCTACATACACATCCACTCACCCATATAGTCACTCATACACGCAGTCACTCATCAATACAGCCACTGATATATGCACTCATACACCTATACAAATACTCACACACAGCCACTCACTCATAGAGTTACTCACACACCTAGTCAGTCACTCAAAGTGTCAATCAAAGTGCCATTTACTCACCGATACAGTTATACACAAACCACCTCACTTATTCATACATATGCTAACACATACTTACTCTCTTATACAATCACTGACACAAGCACACACTCATCCATACAGCCACTCTCACAACCACTCACTCTCACATATAGTCACTTATATACTCCAACATTCACATATATTGCCTTTCACATATGTAGTTACTCACACATATACCACTGAGACATCCATTCACTCACCAACACAGTCATACGCACACTCACTCACCCATACAGCCCCTCGCAGATGCATTCATGAACCAATACAACCACTGAATCACCCACTCACACATCCATGCAGGGAGTCACACTCCCCCCCAACCACCCACACAGACACTCAGGCACCCATACAGGTAATCAGACAACCAATCATTAACCCATATAGACACTCATGTAGCTACTCACCAACCCATGCAGCCACTTACACACCAACTGACAGACTGATTCAGACATTCACACAGATTAGTCATTCACCCATGCATTCACTAAGACACATTTAATCACTCACTTAAACAGTCAGTCACGCACCCACTAAATCATCCATTCAGACACTCATACACCCACTCATTCTTCAATACACCTTGGCGTATATGTATATATATATATATAGAACATTCTTAAACTTTAAAAAAAATGCTCAGTCACTGGATGATGTCATCATTGATGTCATGAGTGATGTCATTTGAGATGTCATGAGTGATGTCACTGACCATGTCATGAGTGATGTAATATGTGACGTCATCAGCAGTGCATTGCGGGGGGCGAGTTATAGTTAGCTCAACTAACTATAATGACAAATTTTTCTGGTTTTGTACGGGTGAAATGTCAAACTAACTATAACGTCCCTGAAACCTGTGGTTTTTTCAGTGAATATATATATATATATATATTCACTGAAAAAACCATAGGTTTCAGGCACGTTATAGTTAGAAATTAACATTTAAAAAACCTTACAAATTCACTGAAAAAACCATAGGTTTTAGGGACAGTTATAGTTAGTTGGACATTGCACTGCGTACAAAACCCGTGAAATTCCCCGTTATAGTTAGTTCAGCTAACTATAACTCGCGCCCCGCAATGCACTGCTGATGACGTCACATATTACATCACTCATGACATGGTCAGTGACATCACTGATGACATCATCCAGTGACTGTGTGTTTCTGTAAAGTTTAAATATTTTTAATATATATATGGAAAGGCGAATTGAAGAATGAGTGGGTGTATAAGTGTCTGTATGGATGATTTAGTAGGTGCGTGACTAACTCTATAAGTGAGTGATTAAACGTATCTTACTGAATGCATGGGTTAGTGACTAAACTGGGTGAATGTCTGTATCCGTCTGTCTATTGCTGTGTAAGTGGCTGCATGGGTTTGTGAATAGCTACATGAGTGTCTATATGAGTTATTGATTGGTTGTCTGAGTATCTGTATGGGTGCCTGAGTGTTTGTGTGGGTGGGGTGTGTGCGACTCTGTGCTTAGATGTGTGAGTGGGTGATTCACTGAGTGGATGGTTTCAAGAGTGCATCTGTGATAGACTGTATGGGTGGGTAAGTGTGTGTAAGAATGTGTTAGTGAGTGAATGTATGTCACAGTGGTACATTTGTGAGTAACTACATAGGTGAAAGGCAGTATATATGTGTGTTGGAGTATATAAATAGCTATAAGCGAGAGTGTGTGATTGTGAGAGTGACTGTATGGATGAGTGTGTGCTTGTATCAGTGATTGTATAAGAGCGTAAAAATGTGCTAGTATTTGTATGAGTAAGTGAGCTTGTGTGTGTATAACTGTATAGGTGAGTAAATGGCAGTGTGTTTAATTATTTGCATGACTGACTAGGTGTGTGAGTACCTCTATGGATGAGTGGCGGTGTTTGAGTGTCTATATAGGAGTATGAGTGCATATGATAGTCCTGTACTGAGTGACCGTAAGTATGAGTGACTGTACGGGTGAGTGAGTGGATGTGTGTGTAGACCTAAGTATCAGTGAGTGGGTATGCAGTTATTGGTGTTGGAGTGTCTATGGTTTTGCGAATGGCAGTCTGTAATTTAGAGTGAGTGTATCAAAGGTTATATTAGGGTGTGAGGAGGTGCATCAGATTATCACGTGGATGATGTCATTTGAGATGTCATCAGTGATGTCATCAGTGATGTCACTGACCATGTCATGAGTGATGTAATATGTGACGTCATCAGCAGTGCATTGCGGGGGCGCGAGTTATAGTTAGCTGAACTAACTATAACGGGGGAATTTCACGGGTTTTGTACGAGTGCAATGTCCAACTAACTATAACTGTCCCGAAAACCTATGGTTTTTTCAGTGAATTTGTAAGGTTTTTTAAATGCTAATTTCTAACTATAACGTGCCTGAAACCTATGGTTTTTTCAGTGAATTTCAAAGGTTTTTTAAATGCTAATTCCTAACTATAACATGTCTGAAACCTATGGTTTTTTTCAGTGAATTTCAAAGGTTTTGTAAATGACAATTTTTAAATGTATTAATTGTTATATTTATTTTTTTGATCCTGATTTACTACATTTTTTTAAACTATTTATTTTTACATATTTTATTTTTTAAATTACATTGTAATTACATTATACATTACATTACAAAATATACTTTCTCAGAATGAATTACTTTAGTTTAAATACTTTGCAAATAGGCAATAGACTTTTAAGTACAGTAGTTACAGTTGTTGCAATGGGCAACACAATTTCAAACACAATGCAACATTGAGCTCAATGTGAATTTCTAGTTAAATGCAATTAGTTACTTTATGGATTACTTTTCTAACCACAGGACTGGATCCTAGATTCAGTCCTGGGACATCTCCTGTAAACAGTTGAGTAAAAGCGTTTTGGTTACAGTAGTGATTTTTAAGGAATATTATTGTATTTTAAAAGTTGACACTTAGAAACTTTTTCACATAGAATCACCAATGTTATCCTATGGGAGGAAATTCACTTAGCAGGTAAGTAGTGTTATCGTTACTTTTCTTACTCAGTGGTGGATCCTGGATCCAGCACTGGTGCATCTCCTGTAAACAGTTGAAAGAATGCGTTTAAGTCATACAGGCGATTTTTAAGGAATATTTGCAGTTTGTGAAAATCGACACTTTGAAACTTTTCTGCTGAAAACCAGACAATGGATTGCAATGGAAGGAAATACAAGTTACTGGTAAGTACGGTTAGAATTACTTTTCAGGGTCAGTGCTGGGCTAAAAGATGCAGCACTGGGTTCTCTCCTGATAACAGGTGAGTAAATCGGAATTCGTAGTTCGGCTGATTTTAGAGGAATATTATAAAGTTCCAAAACTCCACACTTAGAAGAATTTCCAAGTGAAACCAGTCAATGTTAGCCTATGGAAGGAAATTCAAGTTACTGGTAATTACGGTTAAAATTACTTTTCAGGATCAGTACTGGCCTCAAAGATGCAGCACTGAGGTCTCTCCTGATAACCGGTGAGTAAATCGGAATTCGTAGTTCGGCTGATTTTAGAGGAATATTTGTATGTTTCAAAAATCGACACTTAGAAACTTTTTCAGCAAAAAGCAGGCAATGATATCCTATGGAAGGAAATTCAAGTTACTGGTAAGTACGGTTAAAATTACTTTTCAGGATCAGTACTGGGCTCAAAGATGCAGCACTGAGGTCTCTCCTGATAACAGGTGAGTAAATCGGAATTCGTAGTTCGGCTGATTTTAGAGGAATATTATAAAGTTCCAAAACTCCACACACAGAAGAATTTCCAAGTGAAACCAGTCAATGTTAGCCTATGGAAGGAAATTCAAGTTACTGGTAAGTACGGTTAAAATTACTTTTCAGGATCAGTGCTGGGCTAAAAGATGCAGCACTGGGTTCTCTCCTGATAACAGGTGAGTAAATCGGAATTCGTAGTTCGGCTGATTTTAGAGGAATATTATAAAGTTCCAAAACTCCACACACAGAAGAATTTCCAAGTGAAACCAGTCAATGTTAGCCTATGGAAGGAAATTCAAGTTACTGGTAAGTACGGTTAAAATTACTTTTCAGGATCAGTACTGGGCTCAAAGATGCAGCACTGAGGTCTCTCCTGATAACAGGTGAGTAAATCGGAATTCGTAGTTCGGCTGATTTTAGAGGAATATTATAAAGTTCCAAAACTCCACATTTAGAAGAATTTCCAAGTGAAACCAGTCAATGTTAGCCTATGGAAGGAAATTCAAGTTACTGGTAAGTACGGTTAAAATTACTTTTCAGGATCAGTACTGGGCTCAAAGATGCAGCACTGAGGTCTCTCCTGATAATCGGTGAGTAAATCGGAATTCATAGTTCGGCTGATTTTAGAGGAATATTTGTATGTTTCAAAAATCGACAGAAACTTTTTCAGCAAAAAGCAGGCAATGATATCCTATGGAAGGAAATTCAAGTTACTGGTAAATACGGTTAAAATTACTTTTCAGGATCAGTACTGGGCTCAAAGATGCAGCACTGAGGTCTCTCCTGATAACCGGTGAGTAAATCAGAATTCGTAGTTCGGATGATTTTAGAGGAATATTTGTATGTTTCAAAAATCGACACTTAGAAACTTTTTCAGCAAAAAGCAGGCAATGATATCCTACGGAAGGAAATTCAAGTTACTGGTAAGTACGGTTAAAATTACTTTTCAGGATCAGTACTGGGCTCAAAGATGCAGCACTGAGGTCTCTCCTGATAACAGGTGAGTAAATCGGAATTCGTAGTTCGGCTGATTTTAGAGGAATATTATAAAGTTCCAAAACTCCACACACAGAAGAATTTCCAAGTGAAACCAGTCAATGTTAGCCTATGGAAGGAAATTCAAGTTACTGGTAAGTACGGTTAAAATTACTTTTCAGGATCAGTACTGGGCTCAAAGATGCAGCACTGAGGTCTCTCCTGATAACAGGTGAGTAAATCGGAATTCGTAGTTCGGCTGATTTTAGAGGAATATTATAAAGTTCCAAAACTCCACACACAGAAGAATTTCCAAGTGAAACCAGTCAATGTTAGCCTATGGAAGGAAATTCAAGTTACTGGTAAGTACGGTTAAAATTACTTTTCAGGATCAGTACTGGGCTCAAAGATGCAGCACTGAGGTCTCTCCTGATAACAGGTGAGTAAATCGGAATTCGTAGTTCGGCTGATTTTAGAGGAATATTATAAAGTTCCAAAACTCCACACTTAGAAGAATTTCCAAGTGAAACCAGTCAATGTTAGCCTATGGAAGGAAATTCAAGTTACTGGTAAGTACGGTTAGAATTACTTTTCAGGGTCAGTGCTGGGCTCAAAGATGCAGCACTGGGTTCTCTCCTGATGACAGGTGAGTAAATCGGAATTCGTAGTTCGGCTGATTTTAGAGGAATATTATAAAGTTCCAAAAATCCACACACAGAAGAATTTCCAAGTGAAACCAGTCAATGTTAGCCTATGGAAGGAAATTCAAGTTACTGGTAAGTACGGTTAAAATTACTTTTCAGGATCAGTACTGGGCTCAAAGATGCAGCATTGAGGTCTCTCCTGATAACAGGTGAGTAAATCGGAATTCGTAGTTTGGATGATTTTAGAGGAATATTATAAAGTTCCAAAACTCCACACTTAGAAGAATTTACAAGTGAAACCAGTCAATGTTAGCCTATGGAAGGAAATTCAAGTTACTGGTAAGTACGGTTAAAATTACTTTTCAGGATCAGTACTGGGCTCAAAGATGCAGCACTGAGGTCTCTCCTGATAACCGGTGAGTAAATCGGAATTCGTAGTTCGGCTGATTTTAGAGGAATATTTGTATGTTTCAAAAATCGACAGAAACTTTTTCAGCAAAAAGCAGGCAATGATATCCTATGGAAGGAAATTCAAGTTACTGGTAAGTACGGTTAAAATTACTTTTCAGGATCAGTACTGGGCTCAAAGATGCAGCACTGAGGTCTCTCCTGATAACCGGTGAGTAAATCAGAATTCGTAGTTCGGCTGATTTTAGAGGAATATTTGTATGTTTCAAAAATCAACAGAAACTTTTTCAGCAAAAAGCAGGCAATGATATCCTATGGAAGGAAATTCAAGTTACTGGTAAGTACGGTTAGAATGACTTTTCAGGGTCAGTGCTGGGCTCAAAGATGCAGCACTGGGTTCTCTCCTGATAACAGGTGAGTAAATCGGAATTCGTAGTTCGGCTGATTTTAGAGGAATATTATAAAGTTCCAAAAATCCACACACAGAAGAATTTCCAAGTGAAACCAGTCAAGTTAGCTTATGGAAGGAAATTCAAGTTACTGGTAAGTACGGTTAAAATTACTTTTCAGGATCAGTACTGGGCTCAAAGATGCAGCACTGAGGTCTCTCCTGATAACCGGTGAGTAAATCGGAATTCGTAGTTCAGCTGATTTTAGAGGAATATTTGTATGTTTCAAAAATCGACACTTAGAAACTTTTTCAGCAAAAAGCAGGCAATGATATCCTATGGAAGGAAATTCAAGTTACTGGTAAGTACGGTTAAAATTACTTTTCAGGATCAGTACTGGGCTCAAAGATGCAGCACTGAGGTCTCTACTGATAACAGGTGAGTAAATCGGAATTCGTAGTTCGGCTGATTTTAGAGGAATATTATAAAGTTCCAAAACTCCACACACAGAAGAATTTCCAAGTGAAACCAGTCAATGTTAGCCTATGGAAGGAAATTCAAGTTACTGGTAAGTACGGTTAAAATTACTTTTCAGGATCAGTACTGTGCTCAAAGATGCAGCACTGAGGTCTCTCCTGATAACAGGTGAGTAAATCGGAATTCGTAGTTCGGCTGATTTTAGAGGAATATTATAAAGTTCCAAAAATCCACACACAGAAGAATTTCCAAGTGAAACCAGTCAATGTTAGCCTATGGAAGGAAATTCAAGTTACTGGTAAGTACGGTTAAAATTACTTTTCAGGATCAGTACTGGGCTAAAAGATGCAGCACTGAGGTCTCTCCTGATAACCGGTGAGTAAATCGGAATTCGTAGTTCGGCTGATTTTAGAGGAATATTTGTATGTTTCAAAAATCGACAGAAACTTTTTCAGCAAAAAGCAGGCAATGATATCCTATGGAAGGAAATTCAAGTTACTGGTAAGTACGGTTAAAATTACTTTTCAGGATCAGTACTGGGCTCAAAGATGCAGCACTGAGGTCTCTCCTGATAACCGGTGAGTAAATCGGAATTCGTAGTTCGGCTGATTTTAGAGGAATATTTGTATGTTTCAAAAATCGACAGAAACTTTTTCAGCAAAAAGCAGGCAATGATATCCTATGGAAGGAAATTCAAGTTGCTGGTAAGTACGGATAAAATTACTTTTCAGGATCAGTACTGGGCTCAAAGATGCAGCACTGAGGTCTCTCCTGATAACAGGTGAGTAAATCGGAATTCGTAGTTCGACTGATTTTAGAGGAATATTATAAAGTTCCAAAACTCCACACACAGAAGAATTTCCAAGTGAAACCAGTCAATGTTAACCTATGGAAGGAAATTCAAGTTACTGGTAAGTACGGTTAAAATTACTTTTCAGGATCAGTACTGGGCTCAAAGATGCAGCACTGAGGTCTCTCCTGATAAAAGGTGAGTAAATCGGAATTCGTAGTTCGGCTGATTTTAGAGGAATATTATAAAGTTCCAAAACTCCACACACAGAAGAATTTCCAAGTGAAACCAGTCAATGTTAGCCTATGGAAGGAAATTCAAGTTACTGGTAAGTACGGTTAAAATTACTTTTCAGGATCAGTACTGGGCTCAAAGATGCAGCACTGAGGTCTCTCCTGATAACAGGTGAGTAAATCGGAATTCGTAGTTCGGCTGATTTTAGAGGAATATTATAAAGTTCCAAAAATCCACACACAGAAGAATTTCCAAGTGAAACCAGTCAATGTTAGCCTATGGAAGGAAATTCAAGTTACTGGTAAGTACGGTTAAAATTACTTTTCAGGATCAGTACTGGGCTAAAAGATGCAGCACTGAGGTCTCTCCTGATAACCGGTGAGTAAATCGGAATTCGTAGTTCGGCTGATTTTAGAGGAATATTTGTATGTTTCAAAAATCGACAAGAAACTTTTTCAGCAAAAAGCAGGCAATGATATCCTATGGAAGGAAATTCAAGTTACTGGTAAGTACGGTTAAAATTACTTTTCAGGATCAGTACTGGGCTCAAAGATGCAGCACTGAGGTCTCTCCTGATAACCGGTGAGTAAATCGGAATTCGTAGTTCGGCTGATTTTAGAGGAATATTTGTATGTTTCAAAAATCGACAGAAACTTTTTCAGCAAAAAGCAGGCAATGATATCCTATGGAAGGAAATTCAAGTTGCTGGTAAGTACGGATAAAATTACTTTTCAGGATCAGTACTGGGCTCAAAGATGCAGCACTGAGGTCTCTCCTGATAACAGGTGAGTAAATCGGAATTCGTAGTTCGACTGATTTTAGAGGAATATTATAAAGTTCCAAAACTCCACACACAGAAGAATTTCCAAGTGAAACCAGTCAATGTTAACCTATGGAAGGAAATTCAAGTTACTGGTAAGTACGGTTAAAATTACTTTTCAGGATCAGTACTGGGCTCAAAGATGCAGCACTGAGGTCTCTCCTGATAAAAGGTGAGTAAATCGGAATTCGTAGTTCGGCTGATTTTAGAGGAATATTATAAAGTTCCAAAACTCCACACACAGAAGAATTTCCAAGTGAAACCAGTCAATGTTAGCCTATGGAAGGAAATTCAAGTTACTGGTAAGTACGGTTAAAATTACTTTTCAGGATCAGTACTGGGCTCAAAGATGCAGCACTGAGGTCTCTCCTGATAACAGGTGAGTAAATCGGAATTCGTAGTTCGGCTGATTTTAGAGGAATATTATAAAGTTCCAAAACTCCACACTTAGAAGAATTTCCAAGTGAAACCAGTCAATGTTAGCCTATGGAAGGAAATTCAAGTTACTGGTAAGTACGGTTAGAATTACTTTTCAGGGTCAGTGCTGGGCTCAAAGATGCAGCACTGGGTTCTCTCCTGATAACAGGTGAGTAAATCGGAATTCGTAGTTCGGCTGATTTTAGAGGAATATTATAAAGTTCCAAAAATCCACACACAGAAGAATTTCCAAGTGAAACCAGTCAATGTTAGCCTATGGAAGGAAATTCAAGTTACTGATAAGTACGGTTAAAATTACTTTTCAGGATCAGTACTGGGCTCAAAGATGCAGCACTGAGGTCTCTCCTGATAACAGGTGAGTAAATCGGAATTCGTAGTTTGGCTGATTTTAGAGGAATATTATAAAGTTCCAAAACTCCACACTTAGAAGAATTTCCAAGTAAAACCAGTCAATGTTAGCCTATGGAAGGAAATTCAAGTTACTGGTAAGTACGGTTAAAATTACTTTTCAGGATCAGTACTGGGCTCAAAGATGCAGCACTGAGGTCTCTCCTGATAACCGGTGAGTAAATCGGAATTCGTAGTTCGGCTGATTTTAGAGGAATATTTGTATGTTTCAAAAATCGACACAGAAACTTTTTCAGCAAAAAGCAGGCAATCATATCCTATGGAAGGAAATTCAAGTTACTGGTAAGTAAGGTTAAAATTACTTTTCAGGATCAGTACTGGGCTCAAAGATGCAGCACTGAGGTCTCTCCTGATAACCGGTGAGTAAATCGGAATTCGTAGTTCGGCTGATTTTAGAGGAATATTTGTATGTTTCAAAAATCGACAGAAACTTTTTCAGCAAAAAGCAGGCAATGATATCCTATGGAAGGAAATTCAAGTTACTGGTAAGTACGGTTAGAATGACTTTTCAGGGTCAGTGCTGGGCTCAAAGATGCAGCACTGGGTTCTCTCCTGATAACAGGTGAGTAAATCGGAATTCGTAGTTCGGCTGATTTTAGAGGAATATTATAAAGTTCCAAAAATCCACACACAGAAGAATTTCCAAGTGAAACCAGTCAATGTTAGCTTATGGAAGGAAATTCAAGTTACTGGTAAGTACGGTTAAAATTACTTTTCAGGATCAGTACTGGGCTCAAAGATGCAGCACTGAGGTCTCTCCTGATAACCGGTGAGTAAATCGGAATTCGTAGTTCGGCTGATTTTAGAGGAATATTTGTATGTTTCAAAAATCGACACTTAGAAACTTTTTCAGCAAAAAGCAGGCAATGATATCCTATGGAAGGAAATTCAAGTTACTGGTAAGTACGGTTAAAATTACTTTTCAGGATCAGTACTGGGCTCAAAGATGCAGCACTGAGGTCTCTCCTGATAACAGGTGAGTAAATCGGAATTCGTAGTTCGGCTGATTTTAGAGGAATATTATAGAGTTCCAAAACTCCACACACAGAAGAATTTCCAAGTGAAACCAGTCAATGTTAGCCTATGGAAGGAAATTCAAGTTACTGGTAAGTACGGTTAAAATTACTTTTCAGGATCAGTACTGGGCTCAAAGATGCAGCACTGAGGTCTCTCCTGATAACAGGTGAGTAAATCGGAATTCGTAGTTCGGCTGATTTTAGAGGAATATTATAAAGTTCCAAAAATCCACACACAGAAGAATTTCCAAGTGAAACCAGTCAATGTTAGCCTATGGAAGGAAATTCAAGTTACTGGTAAGTACGGTTAAAATTACTTTTCAGGATCAGTACTGGGCTCATAGATGCAGCACTGAGGTCTCTCCTGATAACAGGTGAGTAAATCGGAATTCGTAGTTCGGCTGATTTTAGAGGAATATTATAAAGTTCCAAAACTCCACACTTAGAAGAATTTCCAAGTGAAACCAGTCAATGTTAGCCTATGGAAGGAAATTCAAGTTACTGGTAAGTACGGTTAAAATTACTTTTCAGGATCAGTACTGGGCTCAAAGATGCAGCACTGAGGTCTCTCCTGATAACCGGTGAGTAAATCGGAATTCGTAGTTCGGCTGATTTTAGAGGAATATTTGTATGTTTCAAAAATCGACAGAAACTTTTGCAGCAAAAAGCAGGCAATGATATCCTATGGAAGGAAATTCAAGTTACTGGTAAGTACGGTTAAAATTACTTTTCAGGATCAGTACTGGGCTCAAAGATGCAGCACTGAGGTCTCTCCTGATAACCGGTGAGTAAATCGGAATTCGTAGTTCGGCTGATTTTAGAGGAATATTTGTATGTTTCAAAAATCGACACAGAAACTTTTTCAGCAAAAAGCAGGCAATGATATCCTATGGAAGGAAATTCAAGTTACTGGTAAGTACGGTTAAAATTACTTTTCAGGATCAGTACTGGGCTCAAAGATGCAGCACTGAGGTCTCTCCTGATAACAGGTGAGTAAATCGGAATTCGTAGTTCGGCTGATTTTAGAGGAATATTATAAAGTTCCAAAACTCCACACACAGAAGAATTTCCAAGTGAAACCAGTCAATGTTAGCCTATGGAAGGAAATTCAAGTTACTGGTAAGTACGGTTAAAATTACTTTTCAGGATCAGTACTGGGCTCAAAGATGCAGCACTGAGGTCTCTCCTGATAACAGGTGAGTAAATCGGAATTCGTAGTTCGGCTGATTTTAGAGGAATATTATAAAGTTCCAAAACTCCACACACAGAAGAATTTCCAAGTGAAACCAGTCAATGTTAGCCTATGGAAGGAAATTCAAGTTACTGGTAAGTACGGTTAAAATTACTTTTCAGGATCAGTACTGGGCTCAAAGATGCAGCACTGAGGTCTCTCCTGATAACAGGTGAGTAAATCGGAATTCGTAGTTCGGCTGATTTTAGAGGAATATTATAAAGTTCCAAAACTCCACACTTAGAAGAATTTCCAAGTGAAACCAGTAAATGTTAGCCTATGGAAGGAAATTCAAGTTACTGATAAGTACGGTTAGAATTACTTTTCAGGGTCAGTGCTGGGCTCAAAGATGCAGCACTGGGTTCTCTCCTGATAACAGGTGAGTAAATCGGAATTCGTAGTTTGGCTGATTTTAGAGGAATATTATAACGTTCCAAAAATCCACACACAGAAGAATTTCCAAGTGAAACCAGTCAATGTTAGCCTATGGAAGGAAATTCAAGTTACTGGTAAGTACGGTTAAAATTACTTTTCAGGATCAGTACTGGGCTCAAAGGTGCAGCACTGAGATCTCTCCTGATAACAGGTGAGTAAATCGGAATTCGTAGTTCGGCTGATTTTAGAGGAATATTATAAAGTTCCAAAACTCCACACTTAGAAGAATTTCCAAGTGAAACCAGTCAATGTTAGCCTATGGAAGGAAATTCAAGTTACTGGTAAGTACGGTTAAAATTACTTTTCAGGATCAGTACTGGGCTCAAAGATGCAGCACTGAGGTCTCTCCTGATAACCGGTGAGTAAATCGGAATTCGTAGTTTGGCTGATTTTAGAGGAATATTTGTATGTTTCAAAAATCGACAGAACCTTTTTCAGCAAAAAGCAGGCAATCATATCCTATGGAAGGAAATTCAAGTTACTGGTAAGTACGGTTAAAATTACTTTTCAGGATCAGTACTGGGCACAAAGATGCAGCACTGAGGTCTCTCCTGATAACCGGTGAGTAAATCGGAATTCGTAGTTCGGCTGATTTTAGAGGAATATTTGTATGTTTCAAAAATCGACAGAAACTTTTTCAGCAAAAAGCAGGCAATGATATCCTATGGAAGGAAATTCAAGTTACTGGTAAGTACGGTTAAAATTACTTTTCAGGATCAGTACTGGGCTCAAAGATGCAGCACTGAGGTCTCTCCTGATAACAGGTGAGTAAATCGGAATTCGTAGTTCGGCTGATTTTAGAGGAATATTATAAAGTTCCAAAACTCCACACACAGAAGAATTTCCAAGTGAAACCAGTCAATGTTAGCCTATGGAAGGAAATTCAAGTTACTGGTAAGTACGGTTAAAATTACTTTTCAGGATCAGTACTGGGCTCAAAGATGCAGCACTGAGGTCTCTCCTGATAACCGGTGAGTAAATCGGAATTCGTAGTTCGGCTGATTTTAGAGGAATATTTGTATGTTTCAAAAATCGACACAGAAACTTTTTCAGCAAAAAGCAGGCAATGATATCCTATGGAAGGAAATTCAAGTTACTGGTAAGTACGGTTAGAATGACTTTTCAGGGTCAGTGCTGGGCTCAAAGATGCAGCACTGAGGTTCTCTCCTGATAACAGGTGAGTAAATCGGAATTCGTAGTTCGGCTGATTTTAGAGGAATATTATAAAGTTCCAAAAATCCACACACAGAAGAATTTCCAAGTGAAACCAGTCAATGTTAGCTTATGGAAGGAAATTCAAGTTACTGGTAAGTACGGTTAAAATTACTTTTCAGGATCAGTACTGGGCTCAAAGATGCAGCACTGAGGTCTCTCCTGATAACCGGTGAGTAAATCGGAATTCGTAGTTCGGCTGATTTTAGAGGAATATTTGTATGTTTCAAAAATCGACACTTAGAAACTTTTTCAGCAAAAAGCAGGCAATGATATCCTATGGAAGGAAATTCAAGTTACTGGTAAGTACGGTTAAAATTACTTTTCAGGATCAGTACTGGGCTCAAAGATGCAGCACTGAGGTCTCTCCTGATAACAGGTGAGTAAATCGGAATTCGTAGTTCGGCTGATTTTAGAGGAATATTATAGAGTTCCAAAACTCCACACACAGAAGAATTTCCAAGTGAAACCAGTCAATGTTAGCCTATGGAAGGAAATTCAAGTTACTGGTAAGTACGGTTAAAATTACTTTTCAGGATCAGTACTGGGCTCAAAGATGCAGCACTGAGGTCTCTCCTGATAACAGGTGAGTAAATCGGAATTCGTAGTTCGGCTGATTTT
This sequence comes from Calotriton arnoldi, assembly GCA_963921515.1. NCBI lineage: Eukaryota > Metazoa > Chordata > Amphibia > Caudata > Salamandridae > Calotriton > Calotriton arnoldi. Next base: position 140,975 of record CAWUFW010007155.1, on the reverse strand, counting down.
AGAGGAATATTATAAAGTTCCAAAAATCCACACACAGAAGAATTTCCAAGTGAAACCAGTCAATGTTAGCCTATGGAAGGAAATTCAAGTTACTGGTAAGTACGGTTAAAATTACTTTTCAGGATCAGTACTGGGCTAAAAGATGCAGCACTGAGGTCTCTCCTGATAACCGGTGAGTAAATCGGAATTCGTAGTTCGGCTGATTTTAGAGGAATATTTGTATGTTTCAAAAATCGACACAGAAACTTTTTCAGCAAAAAGCAGGCAATGATATCCTATGGAAGGAAATTCAAGTTACTGGTAAGTACGGTTAAAATTACTTTTCAGGATCAGTACTGGGCTCAAAGATGCAGCACTGAGGTCTCTCCTGATAACCGGTGAGTAAATCGGAATTCGTAGTTCGGCTGATTTTAGAGGAATATTTGTATGTTTCAAAAATCGACAGAAACTTTTTCAGCAAAAAGCAGGCAATGATATCCTATGGAAGGAAATTCAAGTTGCTGGTAAGTACGGATAAAATTACTTTTCAGGATCAGTACTGGGCTCAAAGATGCAGCACTGAGGTCTCTCCTGATAACAGGTGAGTAAATCGGAATTCGTAGTTCGACTGATTTTAGAGGAATATTATAAAGTTCCAAAACTCCACACACAGAAGAATTTCCAAGTGAAACCAGTCAATGTTAACCTATGGAAGGAAATTCAAGTTACTGGTAAGTACGGTTAAAATTACTTTTCAGGATCAGTACTGGGCTCAAAGATGCAGCACTGAGGTCTCTCCTGATAAAAGGTGAGTAAATCGGAATTCGTAGTTCGGCTGATTTTAGAGGAATATTATAAAGTTCCAAAACTCCACACACAGAAGAATTTCCAAGTGAAACCAGTCAATGTTAGCCTATGGAAGGAAATTCAAGTTACTGGTAAGTACGGTTAAAATTACTTTTCAGGATCAGTACTGGGCTCAAAGATGCAGCACTGAGGTCTCTCCTGATAACAGGTGAGTAAATCGGAATTCGTAGTTCGGCTGATTTTAGAGGAATATTATAAAGTTCCAAAACTCCACACTTAGAAGAATTTCCAAGTGAAACCAGTCAATGTTAGCCTATGGAAGGAAATTCAAGTTACTGGTAAGTACGGTTAGAATTACTTTTCAGGGTCAGTGCTGGGCTCAAAGATGCAGCACTGGGTTCTCTCCTGATAACAGGTGAGTAAATCGGAATTCGTAGTTCGGCTGATTTTAGAGGAATATTATAAAGTTCCAAAAATCCACACACGGAAGAATTTCCAAGTGAAACCAGTCAATGTTAGCCTATGGAAGGAAATTCAAGTTACTGATAAGTACGGTTAAAATTACTTTTCAGGATCAGTACTGGGCTCAAAGATGCAGCACTGAGGTCTCTCCTGATAACAGGTGAGTAAATCGGAATTCGTAGTTTGGCTGATTTTAGAGGAATATTATAAAGTTCCAAAACTCCACACTTAGAAGAATTTCCAAGTAAAACCAGTCAATGTTAGCCTATGGAAGGAAATTCAAGTTACTGGTAAGTACGGTTAAAATTACTTTTCAGGATCAGTACTGGGCTCAAAGATGCAGCACTGAGGTCTCTCCTGATAACCGGTGAGTAAATCGGAATTCGTAGTTCGGCTGATTTTAGAGGAATATTTGTATGTTTCAAAAATCGACACGAAACTTTTTCAGCAAAAAGCAGGCAATGATATCCTATGGAAGGAAATTCAAGTTACTGGTAAGTACGGTTAGAATGACTTTTCAGGGTCAGTGCTGGGCTCAAAGATGCAGCACTGAGGTTCTCTCCTGATAACAGGTGAGTAAATCGGAATTCGTAGTTCGGCTGATTTTAGAGGAATATTATAAAGTTCCAAAAATCCACACACAGAAGAATTTCCAAGTGAAACCAGTCAATGTTAGCTTATGGAAGGAAATTCAAGTTACTGGTAAGTACGGTTAAAATTACTTTTCAGGATCAGTACTGGGCTCAAAGATGCAGCACTGAGGTCTCTCCTGATAACCGGTGAGTAAATCGGAATTCGTAGTTCGGCTGATTTTAGAGGAATATTTGTATGTTTCAAAAATCGACACTTAGAAACTTTTTCAGCAAAAAGCAGGCAATGATATCCTATGGAAGGAAATTCAAGTTACTGGTAAGTACGGTTAAAATTACTTTTCAGGATCAGTACTGGGCTCAAAGATGCAGCACTGAGGTCTCTCCTGATAACAGGTGAGTAAATCGGAATTCGTAGTTCGGCTGATTTTAGAGGAATATTATAGAGTTCCAAAACTCCACACACAGAAGAATTTCCAAGTGAAACCAGTCAATGTTAGCCTATGGAAGGAAATTCAAGTTACTGGTAAGTACGGTTAAAATTACTTTTCAGGATCAGTACTGGGCTCAAAGATGCAGCACTGAGGTCTCTCCTGATAACAGGTGAGTAAATCGGAATTCGTAGTTCGGCTGATTTTAGAGGAATATTATAAAGTTCCAAAAATCCACACACAGAAGAATTTCCAAGTGAAACCAGTCAATGTTAGCCTATGGAAGGAAATTCAAGTTACTGGTAAGTACGGTTAAAATTACTTTTCAGGATCAGTACTGGGCTCATAGATGCAGCACTGAGGTCTCTCCTGATAACAGGTGAGTAAATCGGAATTCGTAGTTCGGCTGATTTTAGAGGAATATTATAAAGTTCCAAAACTCCACACTTAGAAGAATTTCCAAGTGAAACCAGTCAATGTTAGCCTATGGAAGGAAATTCAAGTTACTGGTAAGTACGGTTAAAATTACTTTTCAGGATCAGTACTGGGCTCAAAGATGCAGCACTGAGGTCTCTCCTGATAACCGGTGAGTAAATCGGAATTCGTAGTTCGGCTGATTTTAGAGGAATATTTGTATGTTTCAAAAATCGACACTAGAAACTTTTGCAGCAAAAAGCAGGCAATGATATCCTATGGAAGGAAATTCAAGTTACTGGTAAGTACGGTTAAAATTACTTTTCAGGATCAGTACTGGGCTCAAAGATGCAGCACTGAGGTCTCTCCTGATAACCGGTGAGTAAATCGGAATTCGTAGTTCGGCTGATTTTAGAGGAATATTTGTATGTTTCAAAAATCGACAGAAACTTTTTCAGCAAAAAGCAGGCAATGATATCCTATGGAAGGAAATTCAAGTTACTGGTAAGTACGGTTAAAATTACTTTTCAGGATCAGTACTGGGCTCAAAGATGCAGCACTGAGGTCTCTCCTGATAACAGGTGAGTAAATCGGAATTCGTAGTTCGGCTGATTTTAGAGGAATATTATAAAGTTCCAAAACTCCACACACAGAAGAATTTCCAAGTGAAACCAGTCAATGTTAGCCTATGGAAGGAAATTCAAGTTACTGGTAAGTACGGTTAAAATTACTTTTCAGGATCAGTACTGGGCTCAAAGATGCAGCACTGAGGTCTCTCCTGATAACAGGTGAGTAAATCGGAATTCGTAGTTCGGCTGATTTTAGAGGAATATTATAAAGTTCCAAAACTCCACACACAGAAGAATTTCCAAGTGAAACCAGTCAATGTTAGCCTATGGAAGGAAATTCAAGTTACTGGTAAGTACGGTTAAAATTACTTTTCAGGATCAGTACTGGGCTCAAAGATGCAGCACTGAGGTCTCTCCTGATAACAGGTGAGTAAATCGGAATTCGTAGTTCGGCTGATTTTAGAGGAATATTATAAAGTTCCAAAACTCCACACTTAGAAGAATTTCCAAGTGAAACCAGTAAATGTTAGCCTATGGAAGGAAATTCAAGTTACTGATAAGTACGGTTAGAATTACTTTTCAGGGTCAGTGCTGGGCTCAAAGATGCAGCACTGAGGTTCTCTCCTGATAACAGGTGAGTAAATCGGAATTCGTAGTTTGGCTGATTTTAGAGGAATATTATAACGTTCCAAAACTCCACACACAGAAGAATTTCCAAGTGAAACCAGTCAATGTTAGCCTATGGAAGGAAATTCAAGTTACTGGTAAGTACGGTTAAAATTACTTTTCAGGATCAGTACTGGGCTCAAAGATGCAGCACTGAGGTCTCTCCTGATAACAGGTGAGTAAATCGGAATTCGTAGTTCGGCTGATTTTAGAGGAATATTATAAAGTTCCAAAACTCCACACTTAGAAGAATTTCCAAGTGAAACCAGTCAATGTTAGCCTATGGAAGGAAATTCAAGTTACTGGTAAGTACGGTTAAAATTACTTTTCAGGATCAGTACTGGGCTCAAAGATGCAGCACTGAGGTCTCTCCTGATAACCGGTGAGTAAATCGGAATTCGTAGTTTGGCTGATTTTAGAGGAATATTTGTATGTTTCAAAAATCGACAGAACCTTTTCCAGCAAAAGCAGGCAATCATATCCTATGGAAGGAAATTCAAGTTACTGGTAAGTACGGTTAAAATTACTTTTCAGGATCAGTACTGGGCACAAAGATGCAGCACTGAGGTCTCTCCTGATAACCGGTGAGTAAATCGGAATTCGTAGTTCGGCTGATTTTAGAGGAATATTTGTATGTTTCAAAAATCGACAGAAACTTTTTCAGCAAAAAGCAGGCAATGATATCCTATGGAAGGAAATTCAAGTTACTGGTAAGTACGGTTAAAATTACTTTTCAGGATCAGTACTGGGCTCAAAGATGCAGCACTGAGGTCTCTCCTGATAACAGGTGAGTAAATCGGAATTCGTAGTTCGGCTGATTTTAGAGGAATATTATAAAGTTCCAAAACTCCACACACAGAAGAATTTCCAAGTGAAACCAGTCAATGTTAGCCTATGGAAGGAAATTCAAGTTACTGGTAAGTACGGTTAAAATTACTTTTCAGGATCAGTACTGGGCTCAAAGATGCAGCACTGAGGTCTCTCCTGATAACCGGTGAGTAAATCGGAATTCGTAGTTCGGCTGATTTTAGAGGAATATTTGTATGTTTCAAAAATCGCACAGAAACTTTTTCAGCAAAAAGCAGGCAATGATATCCTATGGAAGGAAATTCAAGTTACTGGTAAGTACGGTTAGAATGACTTTTCAGGGTCAGTGCTGGGCTCAAAGATGCAGCACTGGGTTCTCTCCTGATAACAGGTGAGTAAATCGGAATTCGTAGTTCGGCTGATTTTAGAGGAATATTATAAAGTTCCAAAAATCCACACACAGAAGAATTTCCAAGTGAAACCAGTCAATGTTAGCTTATGGAAGGAAATTCAAGTTACTGGTAAGTACGGTTAAAATTACTTTTCAGGATCAGTACTGGGCTCAAAGATGCAGCACTGAGGTCTCTCCTGATAACCGGTGAGTAAATCGGAATTCGTAGTTCGGCTGATTTTAGAGGAATATTTGTATGTTTCAAAAATCGACACTTAGAAACTTTTTCAGCAAAAAGCAGGCAATGATATCCTATGGAAGGAAATTCAAGTTACTGGTAAGTACGGTTAAAATTACTTTTCAGGATCAGTACTGGGCTCAAAGATGCAGCACTGAGGTCTCTCCTGATAACAGGTGAGTAAATCGGAATTCGTAGTTCGGCTGATTTTAGAGGAATATTATAGAGTTCCAAAACTCCACACACAGAAGAATTTCCAAGTGAAACCAGTCAATGTTAGCCTATGGAAGGAAATTCAAGTTACTGGTAAGTACGGTTAAAATTACTTTTCAGGATCAGTACTGGGCTCAAAGATGCAGCACTGAGGTCTCTCCTGATAACAGGTGAGTAAATCGGAATTCGTAGTTCGGCTGATTTTAGAGGAATATTATAAAGTTCCAAAAATCCACACACAGAAGAATTTCCAAGTGAAACCAGTCAATGTTAGCCTATGGAAGGAAATTCAAGTTACTGGTAAGTACGGTTAAAATTACTTTTCAGGATCAGTACTGGGCTAAAAGATGCAGCACTGAGGTCTCTCCTGATAACCGGTGAGTAAATCGGAATTCGTAGTTCGGCTGATTTTAGAGGAATATTTGTATGTTTCAAAAATCGACACTTAGAAACTTTTTCAGCAAAAAGCAGGCAATGATATCCTATGGAAGGAAATTCAAGTTACTGGTAAGTACGGTTAAAATTACTTTTCAGGATCAGTACTGGGCTCAAAGATGCAGCACTGAGGTCTCTCCTGATAACAGGTGAGTAAATCGGAATTCGTAGTTCGGCTGATTTTAGAGGAATATTTGTATGTTTCAAAAATCGACACTAGAAACTTTTTCAGCAAAAGCAGGCAATGATATCCTATGGAAGGAAATTCAAGTTGCTGGTAAGTACGGATAAAATTACTTTTCAGGATCAGTACTGGGCTCAAAGATGCAGCACTGAGGTCTCTCCTGATAACAGGTGAGTAAATCGGAATTCGTAGTTCGGCTGATTTTAGAGGAATATTATAAAGTTCCAAAACTCCACACACAGAAGAATTTCCAAGTGAAACCAGTCAATGTTAACCTATGGAAGGAAATTCAAGTTACTGGTAAGTACGGTTAAAATTACTTTTCAGGATCAGTACTGGGCTCAAAGATGCAGCACTGAGGTCTCTCCTGATAACAGGTGAGTAAATCGGAATTCGTAGTTCGGCTGATTTTAGAGGAATATTATAAAGTTCCAAAACTCCACACACAGAAGAATTTCCAAGTGAAACCAGTCAATGTTAGCCTATGGAAGGAAATTCAAGTTACTGGTAAGTACGGTTAAAATTACTTTTCAGGATCAGTACTGGGCTCAAAGATGCAGCACTGAGGTCTCTCCTGATAACAGGTGAGTAAATCGGAATTCGTAGTTCGGCTGATTTTAGAGGAATATTATAAAGTTCCAAAACTCCACACTTAGAAGAATTTCCAAGTGAAACCAGTCAATGTTAGCCTATGGAAGGAAATTCAAGTTACTGGTAAGTACGGTTAGAATTACTTTTCAGGATCAGTGCTGGGCTCAAAGATGCAGCACTGAGGTTCTCTCCTGATAACAGGTGAGTAAATCGGAATTCGTAGTTCGGCTGATTTTAGAGGAATATTATAAAGTTCCAAAAATCCACACACAGAAGAATTTCCAAGTGAAACCAGTCAATGTTAGCCTATGGAAGGAAATTCAAGTTACTGATAAGTACGGTTAAAATTACTTTTCAGGATCAGTACTGGGCTCAAAGATGCAGCACTGAGGTCTCTCCTGATAACAGGTGAGTAAATCGGAATTCGTAGTTCGGCTGATTTTAGAGGAATATTATAAAGTTCCAAAACTCCACACTTAGAAGAATTTCCAAGTAAAACCAGTCAATGTTAGCCTATGGAAGGAAATTCAAGTTACTGGTAAATACGGTTAAAATTACTTTTCAGGATCAGTACTGGGCTCAAAGATGCAGCACTGAGGTCTCTCCTGATAACCGGTGAGTAAATCGGAATTCGTAGTTCGGCTGATTTTAGAGGAATATTTGTATGTTTCAAAAATCGACACTAGAAACTTTTTCAGCAAAAAGCAGGCAATGATATCCTATGGAAGGAAATTCAAGTTACTGGTAAGTACGGTTAGAATGACTTTTCAGGATCAGTGCTGGGCTCAAAGATGCAGCACTGAGGTTCTCTCCTGATAACAGGTGAGTAAATCGGAATTCGTAGTTCGGCTGATTTTAGAGGAATATTATAAAGTTCCAAAAATCCACACACAGAAGAATTTCCAAGTGAAACCAGTCAATGTTAGCCTATGGAAGGAAATTCAAGTTACTGGTAAGTACGGTTAAAATTACTTTTCAGGATCAGTACTGGGCTCAAAGATGCAGCACTGAGGTCTCTCCTGATAACCGGTGAGTAAATCGGAATTCGTAGTTCGGCTGATTTTAGAGGAATATTTGTATGTTTCAAAAATCGACACTTAGAAACTTTTTCAGCAAAAAGCAGGCAATGATATCCTATGGAAGGAAATTCAAGTTACTGGTAAGTACGGTTAAAATTACTTTTCAGGATCAGTACTGGGCTCAAAGATGCAGCACTGAGGTCTCTCCTGATAACAGGTGAGTAAATCGGAATTCGTAGTTCGGCTGATTTTAGAGGAATATTATAGAGTTCCAAAACTCCACACACAGAAGAATTTCCAAGTGAAACCAGTCAATGTTAGCCTATGGAAGGAAATTCAAGTTACTGGTAAGTACGGTTAAAATTACTTTTCAGGATCAGTACTGGGCTCAAAGATGCAGCACTGAGGTCTCTCCTGATAACAGGTGAGTAAATCGGAATTCGTAGTTCGGCTGATTTTAGAGGAATATTATAAAGTTCCAAAAATCCACACACAGAAGAATTTCCAAGTGAAACCAGTCAATGTTAGCCTATGGAAGGAAATTCAAGTTACTGGTAAGTACGGTTAAAATTACTTTTCAGGATCAGTACTGGGCTCATAGATGCAGCACTGAGGTCTCTCCTGATAACAGGTGAGTAAATCGGAATTCGTAGTTCGGCTGATTTTAGAGGAATATTATAAAGTTCCAAAACTCCACACTTAGAAGAATTTCCAAGTGAAACCAGTCAATGTTAGCCTATGGAAGGAAATTCAAGTTACTGGTAAGTACGGTTAAAATTACTTTTCAGGATCAGTACTGGGCTCAAAGATGCAGCACTGAGGTCTCTCCTGATAACCGGTGAGTAAATCGGAATTCGTAGTTCGGCTGATTTTAGAGGAATATTTGTATGTTTCAAAAATCGACACTTAGAAACTTTTGCAGCAAAAAGCAGGCAATGATATCCTATGGAAGGAAATTCAAGTTACTGGTAAGTACGGTTAAAATTACTTTTCAGGATCAGTACTGGGCTCAAAGATGCAGCACTGAGGTCTCTCCTGATAACCGGTGAGTAAATCGGAATTCGTAGTTCGGCTGATTTTAGAGGAATATTTGTATGTTTCAAAAATCGACACTAGAAACTTTTTCAGCAAAAAGCAGGCAATGATATCCTATGGAAGGAAATTCAAGTTACTGGTAAGTACGGTTAAAATTACTTTTCAGGATCAGTACTGGGCTCAAAGATGCAGCACTGAGGTCTCTCCTGATAACAGGTGAGTAAATCGGAATTCGTAGTTCGGCTGATTTTAGAGGAATATTATAAAGTTCCAAAACTCCACACACAGAAGAATTTCCAAGTGAAACCAGTCAATGTTAGCCTATGGAAGGAAATTCAAGTTACTGGTAAGTACGGTTAAAATTACTTTTCAGGATCAGTACTGGGCTCAAAGATGCAGCACTGAGGTCTCTCCTGATAACAGGTGAGTAAATCGGAATTCGTAGTTCGGCTGATTTTAGAGGAATATTATAAAGTTCCAAAACTCCACACACAGAAGAATTTCCAAGTGAAACCAGTCAATGTTAGCCTATGGAAGGAAATTCAAGTTACTGGTAAGTACGGTTAAAATTACTTTTCAGGATCAGTACTGGGCTCAAAGATGCAGCACTGAGGTCTCTCCTGATAACAGGTGAGTAAATCGGAATTCGTAGTTCGGCTGATTTTAGAGGAATATTATAAAGTTCCAAAACTCCACACTTAGAAGAATTTCCAAGTGAAACCAGTCAATGTTAGCCTATGGAAGGAAATTCAAGTTACTGGTAAGTACGGTTAGAATTACTTTTCAGGATCAGTGCTGGGCTCAAAGATGCAGCACTGAGGTTCTCTCCTGATAACAGGTGAGTAAATCGGAATTCGTAGTTTGGCTGATTTTAGAGGAATATTATAACGTTCCAAAACTCCACACACAGAAGAATTTCCAAGTGAAACCAGTCAATGTTAGCCTATGGAAGGAAATTCAAGTTACTGGTAAGTACGGTTAAAATTACTTTTCAGGATCAGTACTGGGCTCAAAGATGCAGCACTGAGGTCTCTCCTGATAACAGGTGAGTAAATCGGAATTCGTAGTTCGGCTGATTTTAGAGGAATATTATAAAGTTCCAAAACTCCACACTTAGAAGAATTTCCAAGTGAAACCAGTCAATGTTAGCCTATGGAAGGAAATTCAAGTTACTGGTAAGTACGGTTAAAATTACTTTTCAGGATCAGTACTGGGCTCAAAGATGCAGCACTGAGGTCTCTCCTGATAACCGGTGAGTAAATCGGAATTCGTAGTTCGGCTGATTTTAGAGGAATATTTGTATGTTTCAAAAATCGACACTTAGAACCTTTTTCAGCAAAAAGCAGGCAATGATATCCTATGGAAGGAAATTCAAGTTACTGGTAAGTACGGTTAAAATTACTTTTCAGGATCAGTACTGGGCACAAAGATGCAGCACTGAGGTCTCTCCTGATAACCGGTGAGTAAATCGGAATTCGTAGTTCGGCTGATTTTAGAGGAATATTTGTATGTTTCAAAAATCGACACTAGAAACTTTTTCAGCAAAAAGCAGGCAATGATATCCTATGGAAGGAAATTCAAGTTACTGGTAAGTACGGTTAAAATTACTTTTCAGGATCAGTACTGGGCTCAAAGATGCAGCACTGAGGTCTCTCCTGATAACAGGTGAGTAAATCGGAATTCGTAGTTCGGCTGATTTTAGAGGAATATTATAAAGTTCCAAAACTCCACACACAGAAGAATTTCCAAGTGAAACCAGTCAATGTTAGCCTATGGAAGGAAATTCAAGTTACTGGTAAGTACGGTTAAAATTACTTTTCAGGATCAGTACTGGGCTCAAAGATGCAGCACTGAGGTCTCTCCTGATAACCGGTGAGTAAATCGGAATTCGTAGTTCGGCTGATTTTAGAGGAATATTTGTATGTTTCAAAAATCGACACTTAGAAACTTTTTCAGCAAAAAGCAGGCAATGATATCCTATGGAAGGAAATTCAAGTTACTGGTAAGTACGGTTAGAATGACTTTTCAGGGTCAGTGCTGGGCTCAAAGATGCAGCACTGAGGTTCTCTCCTGATAACAGGTGAGTAAATCGGAATTCGTAGTTCGGCTGATTTTAGAGGAATATTATAAAGTTCCAAAAATCCACACTCAGAAGAATTTCCAAGTGAAACCAGTCAATGTTAGCCTATGGAAGGAAATTCAAGTTACTGGTAAGTACGGTTAAAATTACTTTTCAGGATCAGTACTGGGCTCAAAGATGCAGCACTGAGGTCTCTCCTGATAACCGGTGAGTAAATCGGAATTCGTAGTTCGGCTGATTTTAGAGGAATATTTGTATGTTTCAAAAATCGACACTTAGAAACTTTTTCAGCAAAAAGCAGGCAATGATATCCTATGGAAGGAAATTCAAGTTACTGGTAAGTACGGTTAAAATTACTTTTCAGGATCAGTACTGGGCTCAAAGATGCAGCACTGAGGTCTCTCCTGATAACAGGTGAGTAAATCGGAATTCGTAGTTCGGCTGATTTTAGAGGAATATTATAGAGTTCCAAAACTCCACACACAGAAGAATTTCCAAGTGAAACCAGTCAATGTTAGCCTATGGAAGGAAATTCAAGTTACTGGTAAGTACGGTTAAAATTACTTTTCAGGATCAGTACTGGGCTCAAAGATGCAGCACTGAGGTCTCTCCTGATAACAGGTGAGTAAATCGGAATTCGTAGTTCGGCTGATTTTAGAGGAATATTATAAAGTTCCAAAAATCCACACTTAGAAGAATTTCCAAGTGAAACCAGTCAATGTTAGCCTATGGAAGGAAATTCAAGTTACTGGTAAGTACGGTTAAAATTACTTTTCAGGATCAGTACTGGGCTCAAAGATGCAGCACTGAGGTCTCTCCTGATAACAGGTGAGTAAATCGGAATTCGTAGTTCGGCTGATTTTAGAGGAATATTATAAAGTTCCAAAACTCCACACTTAGAAGAATTTCCAAGTGAAACCAGTCAATGTTAGCCTATGGAAGGAAATTCAAGTTACTGGTAAGTACGGTTAAAATTACTTTTCAGGATCAGTACTGGGCTCAAAGATGCAGCACTGAGGTCTCTCCTGATAACCGGTGAGTAAATCGGAATTCGTAGTTCGGCTGATTTTAGAGGAATATTTGTATGTTTCAAAAATCGACACTTAGAAACTTTTGCAGCAAAAAGCAGGCAATGATATCCTATGGAAGGAAATTCAAGTTACTGGTAAGTACGGTTAAAATTACTTTTCAGGATCAGTACTGGGCTCAAAGATGCAGCACTGAGGTCTCTCCTGATAACCGGTGAGTAAATCGGAATTCGTAGTTCGGCTGATTTTAGAGGAATATTTGTATGTTTCAAAAATCGACACAGAAACTTTTTCAGCAAAAAGCAGGCAATGATATCCTATGGAAGGAAATTCAAGTTACTGGTAAGTACGGTTAAAATTACTTTTCAGGATCAGTACTGGGCTCAAAGATGCAGCACTGAGGTCTCTCCTGATAACAGGTGAGTAAATCGGAATTCGTAGTTCGGCTGATTTTAGAGGAATATTATAAAGTTCCAAAACTCCACACACAGAAGAATTTCCAAGTGAAACCAGTCAATGTTAGCCTATGGAAGGAAATTCAAGTTACTGGTAAGTACGGTTAAAATTACTTTTCAGGATCAGTACTGGGCTCAAAGATGCAGCACTGAGGTCTCTCCTGATAACAGGTGAGTAAATCGGAATTCGTAGTTCGGCTGATTTTAGAGGAATATTATAAAGTTCCAAAACTCCACACACAGAAGAATTTCCAAGTGAAACCAGTCAATGTTAGCCTATGGAAGGAAATTCAAGTTACTGGTAAGTACGGTTAAAATTACTTTTCAGGATCAGTACTGGGCTCAAAGATGCAGCACTGAGGTCTCTCCTGATAACAGGTGAGTAAATCGGAATTCGTAGTTCGGCTGATTTTAGAGGAATATTATAAAGTTCCAAAACTCCACACTTAGAAGAATTTCCAAGTGAAACCAGTCAATGTTAGCCTATGGAAGGAAATTCAAGTTACTGATAAGTACGGTTAGAATTACTTTTCAGGATCAGTACTGGGCTCAAAGATGCAGCACTGAGGTCTCTCCTGATAACAGGTGAGTAAATCGGAATTCGTAGTTTGGCTGATTTTAGAGGAATATTATAACGTTCCAAAACTCCACACTTAGAAGAATTTCCAAGTGAAACCAGTCAATGTTAGCCTATGGAAGGAAATTCAAGTTACTGGTAAGTACGGTTAAAATTACTTTTCAGGATCAGTACTGGGCTCAAAGATGCAGCACTGAGGTCTCTCCTGATAACAGGTGAGTAAATCGGAATTCGTAGTTCGGCTGATTTTAGAGGAATATTATAAAGTTCCAAAACTCCACACTTAGAAGAATTTCCAAGTGAAACCAGTCAATGTTAGCCTATGGAAGGAAATTCAAGTTACTGGTAAGTACGGTTAAAATTACTTTTCAGGATCAGTACTGGGCTCAAAGATGCAGCACTGAGGTCTCTCCTGATAACCGGTGAGTAAATCGGAATTCGTAGTTCGGCTGATTTTAGAGGAATATTTGTATGTTTCAAAAATCGACACTTAGAACCTTTTTCAGCAAAAAGCAGGCAATGATATCCTACGGAAGGAAATTCAAGTTACTGGTAAGTACGGTTAAAATTACTTTTCAGGATCAGTACTGGGCTCAAAGATGCAGCACTGAGGTCTCTCCTGATAACCGGTGAGTAAATCGGAATTCGTAGTTCGGCTGATTTTAGAGGAATATTTGTATAGTTTCAAAAATCGACACTTAGAAACTTTTTCAGCAAAAAGCAGGCAATGATATCCTATGGAAGGAAATTCAAGTTACTGGTAAGTACGGTTAAAATTACTTTTCAGGATCAGTACTGGGCTCAAAGATGCAGCACTGAGGTCTCTCCTGATAACAGGTGAGTAAATCGGAATTCGTAGTTCGGCTGATTTTAGAGGAATATTATAAAGTTACAAAAATCCACACACAGAAGAATTTCCAAGTGAAACCAGTCAATGTTAGCCTATGGAAGGAAATTCAAGTTACTGGTAAGTACGGTTAAAATTACTTTTCAGGATCAGTACTGGGCTCAAAGATGCAGCACTGAGGTCTCTCCTGATAACAGGTGAGTAAATCGGAATTTGTAGTTCGGCTGATTTTAGAGGAATATTATAAAGTTCCAAAACTCCACACTTAGAAGAATTTCCAAGTGAAACCAGTCAATGTTAGCCTATGGAAGGAAATTCAAGTTACTGGTAAGTACGGTTAAAATTACTTTTCAGGATCAGTACTGGGCTCAAAGATGCAGCACTGAGGTCTCTCCTGATAACCGGTGAGTAAATCGGAATTCGTAGTTCGGCTGATTTTAGAGGAATATTTGTATGTTTCAAAAATCGACACTTAGAAACTTTTTCAGCAAAAAGCAGGCAATGATATCCTATGGAAGGAAATTCAAGTTACTGGTAAGTACGGTTAAAATTACTTTTCAGGATCAGTACTGGGCTCAAAGATGCAGCACTGAGGTCTCTCCTGATAACAGGTGAGTAAATCGGAATTCGTAGTTCGGCTGATTTTAGAGGAATATTATAAAGTTCCAAAACTCCACACATAGAAGAATTTCCAAGTGAAACCAGTCAATGTTAGCCTATGGAAGGAAATTCAAGTTACTGGTAAGTACGGTTAAAATTACTTTTCAGGATCAGTACTGGGCTCAAAGATGCAGCACTGAGGTCTCTCCTGATAACCGGTGAGTAAATCGGAATTCGTAGTTCGGCTGATTTTAGAGGAATATTTGTATGTTTCAAAAATCGACACAGAAACTTTTTCAGCAAAAAGCAGGCAATGATATCCTATGGAAGGAAATTCAAGTTACTGGTAAGTACGGTTAAAATTACTTTTCAGGATCAGTACTGGGCTCAAAGATGCAGCACTGAGGTCTCTCCTGATAACAGGTGAGTAAATCGGAATTCGTAGTTCGGCTGATTTTAGAGGAATATTTGTATGTTTCAAAAATCGACACAGAAACTTTTTCAGCAAAAAGCAGGCAATGATATCCTATGGAAGGAAATTCAAGTTACTGGTAAGTACGGTTAAAATTACTTTTCAGGATCAGTACTGGGCTCAAAGATGCAGCACTGAGGTCTCTCCTGATAACAGGTGAGTAAATCGGAATTCGTAGTTCGGCTGATTTTAGAGGAATATTATAAAGTTCCAAAACTCCACACACAGAAGAATTTCCAAGTGAAACCAGTCAATGTTAGCCTATGGAAGGAAATTCAAGTTACTGGTAAGTACGGTTAAAATTACTTTTCAGGATCAGTACTGGGCTCAAAGATGCAGCACTGAGGTCTCTCCTGATAACAGGTGAGTAAATCGGAATTCGTAGTTCGGCTGATTTTAGAGGAATATTATAAAGTTCCAAAAATCCACACACAGAAGAATTTCCAAGTGAAACCAGTCAATGTTAGCCTATGGAAGGAAATTCAAGTTACTGGTAAGTACGGTTAAAATTACTTTTCAGGATCAGTACTGGGCTCATAGATGCAGCACTGAGGTCTCTCCTGATAACAGGTGAGTAAATCGGAATTCGTAGTTCGGCTGATTTTAGAGGAATATTATAAAGTTCCAAAACTCCACACTTAGAAGAATTTCCAAGTGAAACCAGTCAATGTTAGCCTATGGAAGGAAATTCAAGTTACTGGTAAGTACGGTTAAAATTACTTTTCAGGATCAGTACTGGGCTCAAAGATGCAGCACTGAGGTCTCTCCTGATAACCGGTGAGTAAATCGGAATTCGTAGTTCGGCTGATTTTAGAGGAATATTTGTATGTTTCAAAAATCGACACAGAAACTTTTGCAGCAAAAAGCAGGCAATGATATCCTATGGAAGGAAATTCAAGTTACTGGTAAGTACGGTTAAAATTACTTTTCAGGATCAGTACTGGGCTCAAAGATGCAGCACTGAGGTCTCTCCTGATAACCGGTGAGTAAATCGGAATTCGTAGTTCGGCTGATTTTAGAGGAATATTTGTATGTTTCAAAAATCGACAGAAACTTTTTCAGCAAAAAGCAGGCAATGATATCCTATGGAAGGAAATTCAAGTTACTGGTAAGTACGGTTAAAATTACTTTTCAGGATCAGTACTGGGCTCAAAGATGCAGCACTGAGGTCTCTCCTGATAACAGGTGAGTAAATCGGAATTCGTAGTTCGGCTGATTTTAGAGGAATATTATAAAGTTCCAAAACTCCACACACAGAAGAATTTCCAAGTGAAACCAGTCAATGTTAGCCTATGGAAGGAAATTCAAGTTACTGGTAAGTACGGTTAAAATTACTTTTCAGGATCAGTACTGGGCTCAAAGATGCAGCACTGAGGTCTCTCCTGATAACAGGTGAGTAAATCGGAATTCGTAGTTCGGCTGATTTTAGAGGAATATTATAAAGTTCCAAAACTCCACACACAGAAGAATTTCCAAGTGAAACCAGTCAATGTTAGCCTATGGAAGGAAATTCAAGTTACTGGTAAGTACGGTTAAAATTACTTTTCAGGATCAGTACTGGGCTCAAAGATGCAGCACTGAGGTCTCTCCTGATAACAGGTGAGTAAATCGGAATTCGTAGTTCGGCTGATTTTAGAGGAATATTATAAAGTTCCAAAACTCCACACTTAGAAGAATTTCCAAGTGAAACCAGTAAATGTTAGCCTATGGAAGGAAATTCAAGTTACTGATAAGTACGGTTAGAATTACTTTTCAGGGTCAGTGCTGGGCTCAAAGATGCAGCACTGAGGTTCTCTCCTGATAACAGGTGAGTAAATCGGAATTCGTAGTTTGGCTGATTTTAGAGGAATATTATAACGTTCCAAAAATCCACACACAGAAGAATTTCCAAGTGAAACCAGTCAATGTTAGCCTATGGAAGGAAATTCAAGTTACTGGTAAGTACGGTTAAAATTACTTTTCAGGATCAGTACTGGGCTCAAAGATGCAGCACTGAGGTCTCTCCTGATAACAGGTGAGTAAATCGGAATTCGTAGTTCGGCTGATTTTAGAGGAATATTATAAAGTTCCAAAACTCCACACTTAGAAGAATTTCCAAGTGAAACCAGTCAATGTTAGCCTATGGAAGGAAATTCAAGTTACTGGTAAGTACGGTTAAAATTACTTTTCAGGATCAGTACTGGGCTCAAAGATGCAGCACTGAGGTCTCTCCTGATAACCGGTGAGTAAATCGGAATTCGTAGTTCGGCTGATTTTAGAGGAATATTTGTATGTTTCAAAAATCGACAGAACCTTTTTCAGCAAAAAGCAGGCAATCATATCCTATGGAAGAAAATTCAAGTTACTGGTAAGTACGGTTAAAATTACTTTTCAGGATCAGTACTGGGCACAAAGATGCAGCACTGAGGTCTCTCCTGATAACCGGTGAGTAAATCGGAATTCGTAGTTCGGCTGATTTTAGAGGAATATTTGTATGTTTCAAAAATCGACAGAAACTTTTTCAGCAAAAAGCAGGCAATGATATCCTATGGAAGGAAATTCAAGTTACTGGTAAGTACGGTTAAAATTACTTTTCAGGATCAGTACTGGGCTCAAAGATGCAGCACTGAGGTCTCTCCTGATAACAGCTGAGTAAATCGGAATTCGTAGTTCGGCTGATTTTAGAGGAATATTATAAAGTTCCAAAACTCCACACACAGAAGAATTTCCAAGTGAAACCAGTCAATGTTAGCCTATGGAAGGAAATTCAAGTTACTGGTAAGTACGGTTAAAATTACTTTTCAGGATCAGTACTGGGCTCAAAGATGCAGCACTGAGGTCACCTGATAACCGGTGAGTAAATCGGAATTCGTAGTTCGGCTGATTTTAGAGGAATATTTGTATGTTTCAAAAATCGACAGAAACTTTTCAGCAAAAAGCAGGCAATGATATCCTATGGAAGGAAATTCAAGTTACTGGTAAGTACGGTTAAAATTACTTTTCAGGATCAGTACTGGGCTCAAAGATGCAGCACTGAGGTCTCTCCTGATAACCGGTGAGTAAATCGGAATTCGTAGTTCGGCTGATTTTAGAGGAATATTTGTATGTTTCAAAAATCGACAGAAACTTTTTCAGCAAAAAGCAGGCAATGATATCCTATGGAAGGAAATTCAAGTTACTGGTAAGTACGGTTAAAATTACTTTTCAGGATCAGTACTGGGCTCAAAGATGCAGCACTGAGGTCTCTCCTGATAACAGGTGAGTAAATCGGAATTCGTAGTTCGGCTGATTTTAGAGGAATATTATAAAGTTCCAAAACTCCACACACAGAAGAATTTCCAAGTGAAACCAGTCAATGTTAGCCTATGGAAGGAAATTCAAGTTACTGGTAAGTACGGTTAAAATTACTTTTCAGGATCAGTACTGGGCTCAAAGATGCAGCACTGAGGTCTCTCCTGATAACCGGTGAGTAAATCGGAATTCGTAGTTCGGCTGATTTTAGAGGAATATTTGTATGTTTCAAAAATCGACTAGAAACTTTTTCAGCAAAAAGCAGGCAATGATATCCTATGGAAGGAAATTCAAGTTACTGGTAAGTACGGTTAAAATTACTTTTCAGGATCAGTACTGGGCTCAAAGATGCAGCGCTGAGGTCTCTCCTGATAACCGGTGAGTAAATCGGAATTCGTAGTTCGGCTGATTTTAGAGGAATATTTGTATGTTTCAAAAATCGACAGAAACTTTTTCAGCAAAAAGCAGGCAATGATATCCTATGGAAGGAAATTCAAGTTACTGGTAAGTACGGTTAAAATTACTTTTCAGGATCAGTACTGGGCTCAAAGATGCAGCACTGAGGTCTCTCCTGATAACAGGTGAGTAAATCGGAATTCGTAGTTCGGCTGATTTTAGAGGAATATTATAAAGTTCCAAAACTCCACACACAGAAGAATTTCCAAGTGAAACCAGTCAATGTTAGCCTATGGAAGGAAATTCAAGTTACTGGTAAGTACGGTTAAAATTACTTTTCAGGATCAGTACTGGGCTCAAAGATGCAGCACTGAGGTCTCTCCTGATAACAGGTGAGTAAATCGGAATTCGTAGTTCGGCTGATTTTAGAGGAATATTATAAAGTTCCAAAACTCCACACTTAGAAGAATTTCCAAGTGAAACCAGTCAATGTTAGCCTATGGAAGGAAATTCAAGTCACTGGTAAGTACGGTTAGAATTACTTTTCAGGGTCAGTGCTGGGCTCAAAGATGCAGCACTGGGTTCTCTCCTGATAACAGGTGAGTAAATCGGAATTCGTAGTTCGGCTGATTTTAGAGGAATATTATAAAGTTCCAAAAATCCACACACAGAAGAATTTCCAAGTGAAACCAGTCAATGTTAGCCTATGGAAGGAAATTCAAGTTACTGGTAAGTACGGTTAAAATTACTTTTCAGGATCAGTACTGGGCTCAAAGATGCAGCACTGAGGTCTCTCCTGATAACCGGTGAGTAAATCGGAATTCGTAGTTCGGCTGATTTTAGAGGAATATTTGTATGTTTCCAAATTCCACAGAAACTTTTTCAGCAAAAAGCAGGCAATGATATCCTATGGAAGGAAATTCAAGTTACTGGTAAGTACGGTTAAAATTACTTTTCAGGATCAGTACTGGGCTCAAAGATGCAGCACTGAGGTCTCTCCTGATAACCGGTGAGTAAATCGGAATTCGTAGTTCGGCTAATTTTAGAGGAATATTTGTATGTTTCAAAAATCGACAGAAACTTTTTCAGCAAAAAGCAGGCAATGATATCCTATGGAAGGAAATTCAAGTTACTGGTAAGTACGGTTAAAATTACTTTTCAGGATCAGTACTGGGCTCAAAGATGCAGCACTGAGGTCTCTCCTGATAACAGGTGAGTAAATCGGAATTCGTAGTTCGGCTGATTTTAGAGGAATATTATAAAGTTCCAAAACTCCACACACAGAAGAATTTCCAAGTGAAACCAGTCAATGTTAGCCTATGGAAGGAAATTCAAGTTACTGGTAAGTACGGTTAAAATTACTTTTCAGGATCAGTACTGGGCTCAAAGATGTAGCACTGAGGTCTCTCCTGATAACAGGTGAGTAAATCGGAATTCGTAGTTCGGCTGATTTTAGAGGAATATTATAAAGTTCCAAAACTCCACACTTAGAAGAATTTCCAAGTGAAACCAGTCAATGTTAGCCTATGGAAGGAAATTCAAGTTACTGGTAAGTACGGTTAAAATTACTTTTCAGGATCAGTACTGGGCTCAAAGATGCAGCACTGAGGTCTCTCCTGATAACAGGTGAGTAAATCGGAATTCGTAGTTCGGCTGATTTTAGAGGAATATTTGCACAATGGTGAAGGAAGGGGTGGGGCCTGAAGTGACATGTCTGCAAACACGCCCTGTGGCGCGTTTTAAGTTGGAGAATTAATTCCTCCTCAATCCCGAGGGTCCCTAGGGGCCAACTGGCCCACCAGATACCTCCAGTATGCGCCAGAGAGCTGCGTTGCAGAGAGGTGTTCAGAGGCCACGCCCCTTTTACAACACTCTGCAACGCAGCTCCGTGGCGCTACTGGAGGGACCTGGTGGGCTAGTTGGCCCCCAGGGACCCTCAGGATTGAAGAGGATTTAATTCCCCATCTTAAAGCGCGCCACAGGGCCTGTTTGCACACATGTCACCTGAAGCCACGCCCCTCCCTTCACCACTGTGCAAACGCGGCCCGTGGCGCGTTTTAAGTTGGGGGATTAAGTCCCCTTGAATACTGAGGGTCCCTGGAGTCCAACTAGCCCACCATATACCTCCAAAAGCACCACAGAGCTGCGTTGCAGAGAGGTGTAAAAGGGGCGTGGCCTCTGTACACCTCTCTGCAACGCAGCCCCTGGTGCATACCGGAGGTTCCTGGTGGGCTAGTTGGCCCTCAGGGACCCCCAGTATTCAAGGGGAATTACTTCCCTTCTTAAAACGCGCCAGGGGAGTGCGTTTGCAGACTGCTGCAGGGAGGGGATGGGGCCTCCGGCCTGATGCCGGTCTTTTTTTTTTTTTTGCTTTTTTCTGCCCAGGGGTCCTTGTGGGACCCCTGAGCAGACCTAGGGGGTCAGGGTGTTTCTACCCTGCCCCCTTTGTGCGTTTTGCGCACTTGTTTCTTGTGGTTTTTTTAATTGGTGGGATCCGCGCACCCTAAGCGCATCCCGCTGATTTAAAAAAAAAAGAAAAATGCTTTTTTCTGCCCAGGGGGTCCTTGTGGGGCCCCCTGAGCAGACGTAGGGGGTCAGGGTGTTTCTACCCTGCCCCCTTTTTGCGTTTTGCGCACTTGTTTTACTGCTTTCTTGTTCCTCGGTTCTACCGAGGAACAAAATGGCTGCCAACACTTCCTGGTTTGGAGTGTTGACAGCCAATTAGCATGCAGCTCGTGGTCGGGAGGGTGCGCGGATCCACCGCGGCCATAGATATCAAAACTTTTATTTTGGATTTTCTCAGCAACTACTGAACGGATTTACACCATTTTTAAAAAGGGGGCTTTCTGAACCAAGCACCACCTTTTTGCCAAATTTGGTGTAATTCCGTTCAGCAGTTTTTGCTGTAGCCTTGCATAAAGTTTCCTATGGGAAATTGATTTTTTCACTCTTATTTTTTGAATTTCTCCGCAACTACTGAACGGATTTACACCATTTAAAAAAAGGTCGCTTTCTGAACCAAGCACTACCTTTTTGCCAAATTTGGTGTAATTCCGTTCAGCAGTTCAGGCTGTAGCCGTGGCTAAAATTTCTTATGGGAATTAACATGGAGAAAACACGTTTTGGGACCCCCTTTTTCTCGGCCCCCGCTTGATGAATCACCCCGAAACTTTCAAGACAGGAGCGGACCGGAGCGCCCCACTAGTTTTGAAAATTTCGCGATGATTCGTCAAACGGCGCCAAAGTTATTGGGAATAGAATGTTACGGATTTCCTATGGATAATAGGTCCTAACTATAACTATCTACTGGCGACCGCCAGTAGATAATATATACCTCCAAAGTTCGTCCAAAAACGAAAGCACACTCCAACAACAGATCACTTTCTAGCGCTTTATTAATTGCAGGAGCAAAACTGGGCATTGATGTCAGAATAATTTCTTTGCCTTACGCGTTTCGAGCCTCCTGGCTCTTGTTCACAGGCATCGCAGGCAACGGAAGCACCAACAAAAAACAGCAATATATTTCCCTCCAGTGGGATCTCTCAGGTGAGTCAGTTTTCACGCCGTGCACACTGGATCTTGTAGTGCTATTTGTTATTTTCAACCCTCCAGTGGGCGTGCTCCATTTACCGCTGATAATGATTATTGTAAAAGCCCTCCATTGGGCCCCCAACACCAATGCACAGTCTATTTTTCATCTGTTGTGGCCGCGGTGAGGCAGCGATAAGTTCTATGCCCCTGCAGCTCCACTAAATTTGGCATGGTGGTGCGACTTTCACGGCGGGACAGCCGTTAACATTCCTCCAACGTTCGTCCAAAAACGAAAGCGCACTCCAACAACAGATCACTTTCTAGCGCTTTATTAATTGCAGGAGCAAAACTGGGCATTGATGTCAGAATAATTTCTTCGCCTTACGCGTTTCGAGCCTCCTGGCTCTTGTTCACAGGCATTGCAGGCAACGGAAGCACCAACAAAAAACAGCAATATATTTCCCTCCAGTGGGATCTCTCAGGTGAGTCAGTTTTCACGCCGTGCACACTGGATCTTGTAGTGCTATTTGTTATTTTCAACCCTCCAGTGGGCGTGCTCCATTTACCGCTGATAATGATTATTGTAAAAGCCCTCCAGTGGGCCCCCAACACCAATGCACAGTCTATTTTTCATCTGTTGTGGCCGCGGTGTGGCAGCGATATGTTCTATGCCCCTGCAGCTCCACTAAATTTGGCATGGTGGTGCGACTTTCACGGCGGGACAGCCGTTAACATTCCTCCAAAGTTCGTCCAAAAACGAAAGCACACTCCAACAACAGATCACTTTCTAGCACTTTATTAATTGCAGGAGCAAAACTGGGCATTGATGTCAGAATAATTTCTTCGCCTTACGCGTTTCGAGCCTCCTGGCTCTTGTTCACAGGCAACGGAAGCACCAACAAAAAACGGCAATATATTTCCCTCCAGTGGGATCTCTCAGGTGAGTCAGTTTTCACGCCGTGCACACTGGATCTTGTAGTGCTATTTGTTATTTTCAACCCTGTTGCCGTTTTTTGTTGGTGCTTCCGTTGCCTGCGATGCCTGTGAACAAGAGCCAGGAGGCTCGAAACGCGTAAGGCGAAGAAATTATTCTGACATCAATGCCCAGTTTTGCTCCTGCAATTAATAAAGCGCTAGAAAGTGATCGGTTGTTGGAGTGCTCTTTCGTTTTTGGACGAACTTTGGAGGAATGTTAACGGCTGTCCCGCCGTGAAAGTCGCACCACCATGCCAAATTTAGTGGAGCTGCAAGGGCATAGAACTTATCGCTGCCTCACCGCGGCCACAACAGATGAAAAATAGACTGTGCATTGGTGTTGGGTGCCCACTGGAGGCTTTACAATAATCATTATCAGCGGTAAATGGAGCACGCCCACTGGAGGGTTGAAAATAACAAATAGCACTACAAGATCCAGTGTGCACGGCGTGAAAACTGACTCACCTGAGAGATCCCACTGGAGGGAAATATATTGCCGTTTTTTGTTGGTGCTTCCGTTGCCTGCGATGCCTGTGAACAAGAGCCAGGAGGCTCGAAACGCGTAAGGCGAAGAAATTATTCTGACATCAATGCCCAGTTTTGCTCCTGCAATTAATAAAGCGCTAGCAAGTGATCTGTTGTTGGAGTGCGCTTTCGTTTTTGGACGAACTTTGGAGGATATATATATATATATATATATATATATATATATATATTACCTACTGGCGGTCGCCAGTAGGTAGTTATAGTTAGGACCTCGTTTCTATTCAAATAGCGTTTTTTCTTTTGCCAATATCTTTGGCGCCGTTTGACGAATCTTCGCGCAATTTTCAAAACTAATGGCCCGCTCCGGTCAGCTCCTGTCTTGAAAGTTTCAGGGGGATTCGTCAAGCAGGGGCCGAGAAAAAAGGGGGGTCCCAAAACGCGTTTTCCCCATGTTCATTTCCATAAGAATTTTGAAACAGGTTACAGCCCGAACTGCTGAACGGAATTACATCAAATTTGGCAAAAAGGTAGCCCTTGGTTCAGAAAGAGACCTTTTTTTTAAATGGTGTAAATCCGTTCAGTAGTTTCTGAGAAAAGAAAAATATCGATATCTGAGCACCGAGGAGGGTTTGCGAACCCTCCAGGGCACGAGCTTCACTCTGATTGGCTGCCAACACTCTAAACCAGGAAGTGTTGGCAGCCATCTTGTGACTCGGTAACCGAGTCACAAGAAAAGAGTGGAAAAAAGGTTGAAAAAGAAGAAAAGGGGGCAGGATAGAAACACCCTGACCCCCTAGCCCCCTTTTTACACCACTCTGCAAACGTGCCGCCTGGCGCACTGCTGCTCGGGGGATGAAGTCCACTTGTGTCCTGAGGTCCTCAGGACACAAGAGGACCTCGTCACCCCACCAGCAGTGCGCCAAGAGGCTCGTTTGCACAGTGGTGTAAAAAGGGGCGTGGCCTCGGACCACCTCTCTGCAATCCAGCTGTGTGGCGCTTACTGGAGGTACCTGGTGGGCTAGTTGGCCACCAGGGACCCTCAGGATTCAAGGGGATTTAATCCCCCAAATTAGAACGCGCCAGGGGGCGCATTTGCAGAGTGGTGGAGAAAGGGGGCGGGGCCTGTGTCCACCTCCAGCAATCCCACTGTGTGGGGCTTACTGGACATAAGAGGTAGGCTAGTTGGCCCCTAAAGGACCCCCAGCAGCGAAGGGGACTTCAATCCCCATCCAAGAGTGCGTCAGGGAGCGCTTTTGCAGAGTGGTGGGCAAAGGGGGCATGGCCTGCTATGAGAATTTAGCAATCCTGCTGTGTGGGACTTACTGGAGGTAATAGGAGGGGTAGTTGGCCCCCAAGCATGTCCTTGCGGGCCAACTACCCCTCTTGTTACCTCCAGTAAGTTCCACACAGTGGGATTGCTAAAACGTCTTCGGAGGCCATGACCCCCTTTCTCCACCACTCTGAAAACGCGCCTCCTGGCAGACTACGGGATAGGGGATGAAGTCCAATATACTCCTGAGGGACTTTGGGGGCCAAGAAGCCCTCCTGGTACCTCCTGTAAGTCCTACGCAGCGGAATTCCTGAGCGCTGGTCAGAGGCTCAGCACCCTTTCTCTACCACTCTGCAAATGCAACTACTACTTAAAGTAGCATGTTTCTACACCTCTGACTTAGAGGTAGTTTTATTCCCCTGCCCTATTATATACTAGGGCCTTACAGGGGAGGTCATGCCAATGACAGGGGTACCCGAACCTATAGTGTACCCTAGTGTATGTAGGTGTTTTCACTGTATTCTAAGTGTCTTTAAGCATAGCACTGGCTCCGGGCGGACTTCAATCCCCATAAAAGAGCGCGCCAGGGAGCGTGTTTGCAGAGTGGTGGGCAAAGGGGGCGTTGCCTTTTATGAGAACTTAGCAATCCTGCTGTGTGGTACTTACTGGAGGTAATAGGAGGGGTAGTTGGCTCACAAGGATGTCCTCGCGGGCCAACTACCCCTCTTGTTACCTCCAGTAAGTTCCACACAGTGGGATTGCTAAGACGTCTTCGGAGGCCATGCCCCCTTTCTCCACCACTCTGCAAACACGCCTCCGGGCAGACTACGGGATGGGGGTTGAAGTCTACTTTACTCCTGAGGGACTTTGGGGGCCAAGAAGCCCTCCTGGTACGTCCTGTAAGTCCTACGCAGCGGAATTCTTGAGCGCTGGTCGGAGGCCCAGCACCCTTTCTCTACCACTCTGCAAACGCGACTACTACTTAATTAGCATGTTTCTGCACCTCTGACTTAGAGGTAGTTTTAATCCCCCTGCCCTATTATATACTAGGGCCTTACAGGAGAGGTCATGCCAATGACAGGGGTACCCCAACCTATAGTGTACCCTAGTGTATGTAGGTGTTTTCACTGTATTCTAAGTGTCTTTTAGCATAGCACTGGCTCCGGGCGGACTTCAATCCCCATCCAAGAGCGCGCCAGGGAGCGTGTTTGCAGAGTGGTGGGCAAATGGAGCGTGGCCTTTTATGAGAACTTAGCAATCCTGCTGTGTGGTACTTACTGGAGGTAATAGGAGGGGTAGCTGGCCCCCAAGGATGTCCTTGGGGGCCAAGTACCCCTCTTGTTACCTCCAGTAAGTCCCACACAGTATGATTGCTAAGACGTCTTCGGAGGCCATGCCCCCTTTCTCCACCACTCTGCAAACATGCCTCCGGGCAGACTACAGGATGGGGGTTGAAGTCTACTTTACTCCTGAGGGACTTTGGGGGCCAAGAAGCCCTCCTGGTACGTCCTGTAAGTCCTACGCAACGGAATTCTTGAGCGCTGGTCGGAGGCCCAGCACCCTTTCTCTACCACTCTGCAAACGCGACTACTACTTAAATTAGCATGTTTCTGCACCTCTGACTTAGAGGTAGTTTTAAACCCCCTGCCCTATTATATACTAGGGCCTTACAGGAGAGGTCATGCCAATGACAGGGGTACCCCAACCTATAGTGTACCCTAGTGTATGTAGGTGTTTTCACTGTATTCTAAGTGTCTTTTAGCATAGCACTGCCTCCGGGCGGACTTCAATCCCCATCCAAGAGCGCGCCAGGGAGCGTGTTTGCAGAGTGGTGGGCAAAGAGGGCGTGGCCTTTTATGAGAACTTAGCAATCCTGCTGTGTGGTACTTACTGGAGGTAATAGGAGGGGTAGTTGGCCCCCAAGGATGTCCTTGGGGGCCAAGTACCCCTCTTCTTACCTCCAATAAGTCCCACACAGTAGGATTGCTAAGACGTCTTCGGAGGCCATGCCCCCTTTCTCCACCACTCTGCAAACACGCCTCCGGGCAGACTACGGGATGGGTGTTGAAGTCTACTTTACTCCTGAGGGACTTTGGGGGCCAAGAAGCCCTCCTGGTACCTCCTGTAAGTCCTACGCAGCGGAATTCTTGAGTGCTGGTCGGAGGCCCAGCACCCTTTCTCTATCACTCTGCAAACGCGACTACTACTTAAATTAGCATGTTTCTGCACCTCTGACTTAGAGGTAGTTTTAATCCCCCTGCCCTATTATATACTAGGGCCTTACAGGAGAGGTCATGCCAATGACAGGGGTACCCCAACCTATAGTGTACCCTAGTGTATGTAGGTGTTTTCACTGTATTCTAAGTGTCTTTTAGCATAGCACTGGCTCCGGGTGGACTTCAATCCCCATCCAAGAGCGTGCCAGGGAGCGTGTTTGCAGAGTGGTGGGCAAAGGGGGCGTGGCCTTTTATGAGAACTTAGCAATCCTGCTGTCTGGTACTTACTGGAGGTAATAGGAGGGGTAGCTGGCCCCCAAGGATGTCCTTGGGGGCCAAGTACCCCTTTTGTTACCTCCAGTAAGTCCCACACAGTATGATTGCTAAGACGTCTTCGGAGGCCATGCCCCCTTTCTCCACCACTCTGCAAACATGCCTCCGGGCAGACTACAGGATGGGGGTTGAAGTCTATTTTACTCCTGAGGGACTTTGGGGGCCAAGAAGCCCTCCTTGTACCTCCTGTAAGTCCTACGCAGCGGAATTCTTGAGCGCTGGTCGGAGGCCCAGCACCCTTTCTCTACCACTCTGCAAACACGACTACTACTTAAATTAGCATGTTTCTGCACCTCTGACTTAGAGGTAGTTTTAATCCCCCTGCCCTATTATATACTAGGGCCTTACAGGAGAGGTCATGCCAATGACAGGGGTACCCCAACCTATAGTGTACCCTAGTGTATGTAGGTGTTTTCACTGTATTCTAAGTTTCTTTTAGCATAGCACTGGCTCCAGGCGGACTTCAATCCCCATCCAAGAGCGCGCCAGGGAGCGCGTTTGCAGAGTGGTGGGCAAAGGGGGCGTGGCCTTTTATGAGAACTTAGCAATCCTGCTGTGTGGTACTTACTGGAGGTAATAGGAGGGGTAGCTGGCCCCCAAGGATGTCCTTGGGGGCCAAGTACCCCTCTTGTTACCTCCAGTAAGTCCCACACAGTATGATTTCTAAGACGTCTTCGGAGGCCATGCCCCCTTTCTCCACCACTCTGCAAACATGCCTCCGGGCAGACTACAGGATGGGGGTTGAAGTCTACTCTACTCCTGAGGGACTTTGGGGGCCAAGAAGCCCTCCTGGTACATCCTGTAAGTCCTACGCAGCGGAATTCTTGAGCGCTGGTCGGAGGCCCAGCACCCTTTCTCTACCACTCTGCAAATGCGACTACTACTTAAATTAGCATGTTTCTACACCTCTGACTTAGAGGTAGTTTTAATCCCCCTGCCCAATTATATACAAGGGCCTTACAGGAGAGGTCATGCCAATGACAGGGGTACCCCAACCTATAGTGTACCCTAGTGTATGTAGGTGTTTTCACTGTATTCTAAATGTCTTTTAGCATAGCACTGGCTCCGGGTGGACTTCAATCCTCATCCAAGAGCGCGCCAGGGAGCGCGTTTGCAGAGTGGTGGGCAAAGGGGGCGTGGCCTTTTATGAGAACTTAGCAATCCTGCTGTGTGGTACTTACTGGAGGTAATAGGAGGGGTAGTTGGCCCCCAAGGATGTCCTTGGGGGCCAAGTACCCGTCTTGTTACCTCCAATAAGTCCCACACAGTAGGATTGCTAAGACGTCTTTGGAGGCCATGCCCCCTTTTTCCACCACTCTGGAAACACGCCTCCGGGCAAACTACAGGATGGTGGTTGAAGTCTACTTTACTCCTGAGGGACTTTGGGGGCCAAGAAGCCCTCCTGGTACCTCCTGTAAATCCTACGCAACGTAATTCTTGAGCGCTGGTCAGAGGCCCAGCACCCTTTCTCTACCACTCTGCAAACGCGACTACTACTTAAAGTAGCATGTTTCTGCACCACTGACTTAGAGGTAGTTTTAATCCCCTGCCCTATTATATACTAGGGCCTTACAGGGGAGGTCATGCCAATGACAGGGGTACCCCAACCTATAGTGTACCCTAGTGTATGTAGGTGTTTTCACTGTATTCTAAGTGTCTTTTAGCATAGCACTGGCTCCGGGCCTGGTTAGTCAGAGTCAGTTACCACCAGTACCAGTCAGCAAAAAGTTGGGGGCACAGGATGACTTTGCAACAAGGCCTCTTTCTGCACCTCTGCTGGTTCTTTCTGCATATCTCTTGCTTCTTTGTGCACTTTTCTTCGTCTTTCTGGACTTCTGTTGCCTCTTTCTGCATTTTTCTTGCTTCTTTCTGTGCCTTTCTTCCTCTTTCTGCACATATCCTACCTCTATAGGCATAGTTAGAAATTAGCATTTAAAAAACCTTTGAAATTCACTTTAAAAACCATAGGTTTCAGGGACGTTATAGTTAGAAATTGGCATTTAAAAAACCTTTGAAATTCACTGAAAAAACCACAGGTTTCAGGGACGTTATAGTTAGAAATTAGCATTTAAAAAACCTTTGAAATTTACTGAAAAAACCATAGGTTTTAGGGACGTTATAGTTAGTTGGACATTGCAATCGTACAAAACCAGTGAAATTCGGCCGTTATAGTTAGTTCAGCTAACTATAACTCGCGCCTGACGTCACATATTACATCATTCATGACATGGTCAGTGACATCACTGATGACATCACTGATGACATCTTAAATGACATCACTGATGACATCATCCACATGGTAATCTGATGCACCTCCTCACACCCTAATATAACCTTTGATACACCTACTCTAAAATACAGACTACCATTTTCGAAACCATAGACACACCAATATCAGTTACTACATACCCACTCACTGATTCCTAAGTCTACACACACATCCACTCATTCACCCATACAGTCACTCATACATGCGGTCACTCATCAGTACAGCACTCATACACGTATACAGACACTCACACACCACCACTCATCCATAGCATTACTCACACACCTAGTCAGTCATGCAAAAAATCAATCACACTTCCATTTACTCACCTATACAGTTATACAAACACCACCTCACTTATTCATACAGATACTAACACATACTTACTCTCTCATACAATCAGTGATACAACCAACACACCCATACACACACTCACCCACCCATACAGCCCTTCACAGATGCACTCTTGAACCCATACACCCAGTGAATCACCCACTCACACATCTATGCACAGTCACACACCCCCCATTCACCCACACAGATACTAAAGCACCCATAGAGATGCTCAGACAACCAATCAATAACCCATATAGACACTCATGTAGCTACTCACCAACCCATGCAGCCGCTTACACACCAACTGACAGACTGATACAGACATTCACACAGTTTAGTCACTAACCAATGCATTCAGTAAGACACGTTTAATCACTCACTTATACAGTCAGTCACGCACCTACTAAATCATCCATTCAGACACTTATACACCTACTCATTCTTCAATACACCTTGGCATATATATATATATATAAAACAGGGACGTTATAGTTAGGCTCAGATTTCACTCGTACAAAACCAGTGAAATTCACCAGTTATAGTTACCTGAGCTAACTATAACTCCCGCAATACACTGCTTATGGCCTCACATTTTACATCACTCATTACATGGTCAGTGACAACACTGATGACATCATTCAGTGAATGTAAAAATTTTTAAGAGTTTATGGGTGCTAAACATATATACTAATCTACTACAAAAGTTAAATTAGTACAATAGGTGGACTACTACGGAGTGATACTACTTCTAACATATATTATGTGAGTGGCTGTGTGACTGTATGTATCCTCTTGTGTATGAGTGTGTGAGTGGCTGTATGGGTGTATAAGTGGGTGTGTGAGTAGCTGTGTGGGTGAATGAGATGGTGAGTAGCTCAATGTGTGGCCAAGTGGGTGGGCAATGACTGTATGGGTGAGTGTATGAATGTCTGTATGAGTGAGTGACTTGGTGTGTAAGTGGCTGTATGGTTGAGTGAGTGGTTGTTTGAGTGGTTGTTTGGTTAAGTGAGTTGGTGTGTGAGTGACTGTATTAGAGAGTAAGTGTGTTAATGGCTGTATGGGTGAGTGAGTGTATATGTGAGTACTTGTATAGATGTATGAATGGGTATGTAAGTGGTCGTATGGGTGTATAAGTAAGTGTGTGAGTGCTCGTATGGGTGAGTGAGTGGCTGTGTTGAGAGGCTGTATGAGTGAGTGAATCAGTATGTGAGTGACTGTGTAGGTAAATAAGTGGGTGTGTGAGTAGCTCTATGGGTGAGTTACTGGCTGTTATGGTGAGGGACTGGTTGTATGAGTGGCTGTATGGGTGAGTGAATGGTTGTGTGGGTGGCTGTACGAGTGAGTGGGTGTGTTTGTGGCTCTATGGAGGAGTGAGTGTGTGAGCACTGCTATGGGTCTGTAAATGGGTATGTAAGTGGTTGCGTGGGTGTGTGAGTGGGTGTATGAGAGGTTATATGGGGTGTGAGTGGGTATGTGAGTGGTTCTGTGGATGATGTCATCAGTAATGTCATTTGAGATCTCATCAGTGATGTCACTGACCATGTCATGAGGGATGTAATATGTGAGGTCATAAGCAGTGCATTGCGGGGGCGTTAGTCATAGTTAGCTCAGGTAACTATAACTGCTGAATTTCACTGGTTTTATAAGAGTGAAATCTGGGTCTTTAACTATAACGTCCCTGTAACCTTTGTTTTTTTAGTGAACTTCAAAGGTTTTTTAAATTCTATTTCCTAACTATAACATCCCTGTAACCTTTGGGTTTTTTAAGTGAATTTCTAAGATTTTTCATATTTTATTTTCTAACTATAAAGTCCCTGTAACCTTTTATTTTTTAAGCAAATTTCTATTGTTTTTAACTAATAGTCGCGTTTGCAGAGTGGTGGAGAAAGGGGGCAGGGCCTCTGAAGACCTTTCAGGAATCCTACAGTGTCAAACTTACTGGAGGTAACAGGAGGGGTTCTTGGCCCACAAGGACCCTCAGCAGCGAAGGGGACTTTATCCCCCAACCAGTACTGCACCAGAAGGCACGTTTGCAGAGTGGTGATGAAAGGGGGTGTGGCGCTTGAAGACCTCTCAGCAATCCCACTGTGTGGGACTTACTGGAGGTAACAGGAGGGTTTGTTGGCCCCCAAGGACCCTCAGCAGTCAAGTGGATGTTATCCCCCAACCAGTATTGCAACAGGAGGCGCGTTTCCATAATGGTGGAGAAAGGGTGTGTGACTCTGAAGATCTCTCAGCAATCCCGCTTTGTGGGACTTACTGGAGGTAATAGGAGAGGTTCCTGGCCCCCAAGAACCCTCAGCAGCCAAGGGGACTTCATCCCCCAACCAGTATTGCATCAAGATGCACGTTTGCAGAGTGGTGGATAAAGGGGGCGGGGTCTCCAATGCCCTCTCAGCAATCCCACTGTGTGGGACTTACTGGAGGTAACAGGAGGGGTAGTTGGCCCCCAAGGACCCTCAGGAGTCAAGGGGACTTCATCCCCCAACTAGTAGTGTGCCAGGAATTGTGCCATTTGAGATGCCATCATGTCACTGACCATGTCATGAGTGATGTAATATGTGAGATCAAAAGCAGTGCATTGTTGGGACGTAAGTTATAGTTAGCTCAGGTAACTATAGCTGCTGAACTTCTCTGGGTTTGTTCAAGTGGAATGTCAGCCAAACTATTGGTTTTTTCAGTGAAAAATATATACATATATTCTGTATTTCGCTTTAGAAATCAGTGCATAAATATTAAAGTAAAATGTTTAAATACAAAATAAATGTAAAATATTTAATTTCATTGAGATGTTATTTAATAAACTATCATTAAAATAAAACAACATACTTCTTATATTATTAATGCCTATTATTTGCTAAATTAATAATTATTTTTAGTGAACAATACACTCAACTGCTACTGTAATAAGCTAACTCTAGTCCACAAAACATTATGAAAAGTGCATTAAATAAGAGGGTCACACTTACTATCATAACTAGGCCTGGGCAATAAATTCCGCTCCGCTCGCGGAATTTGCGGAATTTTGGCAATTCCGCGTTCCGCGGAGAACGCGGAATTGCTGAAAATTCTGCGATCCGCGGCGTAGCGGAATTTTTTCCTTGTTTGCGCTTTCAAAATGTGTGTTTGCGCGCACGGGAGCAACTTACCGGGATCCCTGCGTTCGCCGACGAGTTTTCCTATCCGTTCGCCACGAGATTTTGGTAGCCGGCCGCACGAGCCCGCGAGAGTGTGCGATCGCGAACACGTCATTCGGACGCGCCATCGGACATCCGCGTTCACGAACAGGAAACACACATCCCAAGCGGCCGGGACAAGTGAAACAAGATGGCCGCGCCAATTGGCGACCGCATGGGCAAGCTCGCGAGATATTTCCCCCCGAGCACGCAAACAGCGTCCCCGAACAGGAAAAACGCATCGCGAACGGGCAGAACAAGCAATTCCGCGTGCTCGCGGAATTCTGTGTAGCTCGCGGAGATTTTTTACCGTTTCGCGGAACTTTGCATAACGCGACTACGCAAATTCCGCCCGCCCCTATCATAACAAGGGTCTCTCAAACACTGGGAAAAGTGCATAAATTAGAGTGGTAGATTTACTATTCTCACTCCAAACTCACAAACAGTGTGGAAAGTGGACTATTTGAACTCCACCCCCACAAACATGAGAGAAACTGATTCATCTGGGTAATGGCCGATCACATTTAAAATTCTAATTTCAGTCTCACAAACATTGGGCAAAGTGGATACATTGGGATAGGGGTCAGATTTACTATTCTAAATCCAGTTCCATGTATATTCAGGGAAAGTGCATACATTGGGGGCGGGGAGATGAACAATTCTAACTCCAGTTCCACAAACATTGGGTAAGGTACATACATTCTGGTGTCAGATTTAATATTATGACCCCAGTCCCACAAACGTATGGGAAAGAACATAAAAGGGAGGTAGGTGATCTTTTATTCTAACTTCAAACCCATAAACATTGGCGAAAGTGCAAAGATTGTGATTGGGGTAAGATGTATTATTCTAACTGCAGACCCAAAAACATTGGGGAAGTGCATTAATTGGGATGGAGTCAGATTTACTATTCTAACACCAGTTAAAAAAAATTGGATAAGTGCATCAATCCGGAGGGGGAGAAATTTACTGTCCTAACTCCAGTCCCACAAATGTTGGGGAGAAGGAGGGAGAGATTGACTATTCTAAGCACTGTCCAAGAAACACTGGGGAAAGTGCATTAAGCTGAAAGGGGTGCTCAGTTAATATTCTAAAGCCAGTTTAAGTATTTATAGTGTTTATTGTTGAGGGATAACAAAATTCGTAAGCTTAACCCAGCAAAATGTGTTTGTACTCCAATGTTTGTCAGGAATCAGTTCAGGCAGCAGGCATGAAGGAGCTGGAAGTGCTGGAGGAAAAGGCTTGTGGAAAATTAGTGCCTCATTATGATAGAGGCGGTTGGACTGCTGACAGGCCGTTGGTGGCGGTACGACCGCCGACAGCTCTTCAGTCCAACTGCTGCATTACGATGCTGGCAGTCAGAACCACAGCTGTTTGATGCAAGCCTGCCGCCTCCGTCAGGATCAGAGACCATGATGGGGCAGTGGTCAGAGCTGTGTCCTAGAACGGCGGCGGTGCTGAGGCAGGTACTGCTATCGGAATTACAATATCCCTTTCTGACAGCCATTTCATGGTGGGAAACGCTGCTATGAGTAGGTTGTCAGAAAGGGATATGGGGTTCCCCAAACTGGGACCTGGTCCTTCGTGGACACTGAAAAGTGGCCCTGGGGGCACATGTAGTGCTTCCACTTCCCTCCATGCATGACATGGTGCATGGTACGTGGTGCACGGATGTGCAGGAGGTGCATGCACGGTGTCAGGATGTGCGGTGGCCCTCTCCCATGCCATAGCATGCCCCTACTGTGTTTCTGACCGCCAGCCCAGCGGTCAAATCCCAATATCGCTTTCGGACCGCACGCATGCTTGTCGGCGGTCTCCTGACATCCGCAATAGCAGCCGGCAGTCCGACCGACCGGCATCATAATGATGCCCTTAGAAAGGCAGAAACACTCTAACTTTAACTAATGGGGATACACGCTCATTTACTTCCTGGGCTAAGGTCACTTCTAGTTAAGGAGGGTTAGAGTACTATTTAGACGTCCCGAGACCTTAGCTCAGTAAATGGCAACATGTTGCATGGTTGCATTGGCTTTTACAATCCTTGCTGTAGTTCACACACGTTTGGCATCCAGGACTGATTGTTGTTTTCCCCTTTAGGTTACCATGGTTCCTTTGTTAGTGTCCACCTGGTTTGTCATCTTGGTAGTTGTCTGTTATGACCCTTTTCTTACCTGTGTGTGTCCAACAATGTCCTGGGGGCTTCACCGGGTTCCTGGGACCAGTAAAACTGTTTCAGTCATACTTCTATGTTATGCTCTAGTTGATATCTTTACTGACCCTCTGCCTTTTAGCTGGTCAGATCCACACAAGATTCATTAATATCAAGGCAGAGTGGTGCCATCCCATGAAACAGATGCAGTCTCAGAAAGTGAGGTCCAGTCTTGGATTTCTCTCGTACCACGTTCCCTGTTTCTCCCCCAGTTCTCGTGTCTGGTGATAATTAACATTACCCCCCACCACGCTAAATATGCTACATATCTCTAGATAAAAAAACAACACATATGTTTTTTAAATGTTAAACCCAAATACCTGTGAACCCCAATATTTACAAGCAATATAAACATGAAAAATATAAAAGTAAAATATATTTAAATTATGAAAATAATGATTCCATGAACATCAAATTAAAAGAGTAAAAAATCTTAGCCCTAAAATATATGATTCCCAACATTTGCAATCATTAGCCATTGTAAATTATAATGCACAGCAAATATCAATTATAAATTAAAACTCCCAAAAAATTAAAATACAATTTTACGCTTAATAAATCGGATATATATATCTATATATCTATATCTATATATATATATATATATATATATATATATATATATATATATCACGAAGAAATCCCAATGTTACGACAAGCACTCCGGCGCAACACACGGGCACAGACTCCAACAGTTGGTGTGGAAACAGGATGGTAGTTTATTCACACATCAGAAAAGGTCCAACATGACGCGTTTCGGCTGCCAGACATGCAGCCTTGATCACATAGCGCTATGAACAGACATGTGCAATATATATACAGGTGAGTGTGCTTTGAATGTAGTAGTCTGATTACTATGTCCATTGTCATGAGAATGCATTTTACTACAGCTAGTACCAGAAGTCATACATGTCATTTTACTACAAGCAGGAAAACGAGCTACTAGTGACATGACAAGGCATAAAGACAACAGGAATATATATATATATTTATTTATTTATTTATTTACTCGCTGTTTCATATAGCGCGGACATGACCCTAAAAGGGTATCAGAGCGCTTCACATTTACATAGCCTTAAATTTAGGACAGCATGTTTGACATGCACTTAAGTAAAAATAACAAGCGTACAACAATTTGCGAGAGACAATTGTGCTACAAGATCATATGTATATATACATCGATTTGAGAGAGAAACATTTGTGCTTTCACACTCATATATACAATTCCAAACCACTACCAGAGGTCAATTTGTATTAACAGGGTGTGTGACAAGAAAGTAACCTAACAGTGTCTAGTCTACTGTTATTATGGGAGGTATTTGCTCATAAAAAAGGACTTGGCTTCTTTTTTGAAGGCAGAAATGGACGATATTCTTCTAATGTTCGGGGGGAGAGCGTTCCAAATTCTTGGTGCTGCACCAGAGAAAGCTCGGTCATAAGTTATTTTCTTTCGGAAAAGGGCAGCTTTCAGTAATAGATCTCCATGGCTCTGAGAAACTCTGCAGCCTCCTGATAATGTGATTTTCTGGGCTAGGTACATTGGTGTTTTGTAGTGTATCACTTTGTGTGTGATACATGCCATCTTTAGTTGGATTCTTGCTTCGTAAGGTAACCAGTTGAGCGCTTTCAGATGAGGGGTGATGTGGTCGAATTTTCTGGAGCCTGTTATAAGTCTCGTGGCCGCATTGAGACAAGCTTTTAGTGGGGATGTTGAAATCTTGGGTAGTCCTGCTAGAGTTGTGCATCCGTACTCGATCCTCGATATGATTAATGCCTGGACTGCTGTTTTAAGGTCTGAGTTAGCTATGAAAGGTTTCAGTTTTCTGAGGTAGCTTAAATGGAAGCGGGCATTTTTTGCCATTGTGTTAATGTGTGTTAGCATGTTCAGGTTTTTGTCTAGCATAATTCCAAGGGATGTGGTTGAGTCTACTAGACTCGGAGTACAGTTTAGTGCAGTGATCAGCTTGGTCCATTCCATGATACTTGTATTGCTTTTCTTGGGGGAAATTAGAAGGAATTCTGTTTTATGCGGGTTAAGCTTGAGATGATTACTAGTTAGCCAATGAACGGTCCTCTTTAATGCCTGGTTCATGATACCGATCTCTTCCATCGATGTAATCTTGATATAAAGCTGTGTGGCATCTGCATACATGTGGAACGAGATGTTTGCCTGCTGTAAAATTTCTGTTAGTGGTTCTACGTAAAGATTGACTAGAGCAGGGGATAGTGTTGAACCCTGTGGTAGTCCAATAAGATTTGGGGATGATGCAGATAGTGTTTGGTTCACTATGAATCTTTGCGATCTGTTCTCTAAGAAGGATCTAAACCACTCTAGGACTGTACCCTCCAAACCCATCCTTTCTTTCAGGCGTTCTAGTATTTTGGCATAGTTTACAGTGTCGAATGCCAACGAAAGGTCGAGTAGAATTAGGAGACAGGTTTCGTTGCAGTCTAGGGCAAGTAGAGCATCGTCCACTATGTGAAGAATTGCTGTTTCAGTACTGTGATTTGGTCTGAACCCTGATTGGTAGTCATTCAGCAGTTTGAATTCAGAAATGTGTTGGCTCAGTTGTTGTTGAACACAGTTTTCCATAACTTTGGCTAGCATGGGAATGTTTGGTACTGGTCTACAGTTGTTAAGGTCTGAGGGGTTCTTTGTAGGTTTTTTTAAGATTGGAATGACTTGCCCTGTTTTTAGGCAGTCTGGTAAAGAGCCCTGCGATAGCGAAGCATTAATAATCTTTGTCCAAGAGGGAATAAGCAAATGGTTTATTGTAGACCAGCATTTTGCAGGTAGAGGATAATTGAAATGATTGTTTGGTTTTATGGTCGAAATAATTTTGGCAATATCTTTGTCGTCATATGACTTGAATTCTGACCATAAAGCATTATTTCTAGGCATTTCCAGAGCTGGTTGAGACTGAAGCTTAGCAGGAGTGCTCTTTTGCATCAAAGGGATCTCCGCAGCCTTTTTGAGCTCCACCTCCATGGATTTGGCTTTGGCTGTAAAGAAGGAGGAGAATTCTTCGCTGCTGATGTTCGATTTTGGAACTATTGGAGCGGATTTGCCCATTTTGTTGGATTGATCTTTTAGCAGTTCGAAGAGTTTCCTTGGTCTGTTTTTTGCATTATCCAGTTCTTTTCTAAAGAAGTCTTTTTTTGATTTTAGAATACTTTTATTGTAGGCGTTTCTGGCCTGTCTTAGTTGATTTAGATGGGGTGAGGATGGGTGTTGTCTCCATTTCTGTTCTGTGAGTGAGTGATCATCTTTCTTCATTGAGGGATCCGTTAAACAAAAGGTTTTTATCTTTGTCTGGAATCCTTTTGAGTTTTAAATGGGCTATGCCCTCAATTATTTGCGTCATCATAGTGTTGTAGTATTCTGTGAGTTCGCTGACGTCTTCCTGGTTATTAGGTGGTTGCAGTTCTTTCTCACAGCGTGCTACAAGATTCTCCATATTGAGCCGTCTGGTGTCACAAATCCATTTTCTGGGTTTTATTGATTGTGAGGAAGTTTTCCTTTTTATGTAGGGTATTTGGAAGGTAATGATGTGATGATAAGACCAGTCGCAAGGGATGATCTCGATTGTATCAACAACTTTTTCCTTAGAGATGATTCAGTCTAATGTAGAGCCTTTTGAATGGGTTGGTAGCTGGCATTCTTGAACCAAAGATTGATCTTCGAGGAAGGCTTTGAGCAAATTGATCTGAGTATCATTGTGATCTTCTCAATGAAGATTGAAGTCTCCTAAGAAGATATAATTGGATTGAGGAGTAGAGTTTGCTGTGATGATTTCTATCAGCTGGTCTATGAACATGGTGTTTTTGCCTGGGGGGTGGTAAAACGCGTGAAGTTTGAAATATGGTTATCTATGGATCTTAAGGACAAACCGAGGTATTCACATGATTCGAGGGGGTCTGAGTGTACTTTCGTAATGGCAATGTCAGATCTATGTATACAGGCGATGCCTCCACCCTTTTTGTTTAGCCTGTCTCGTCTCACAATGCTGTAGTTCGGGGGACTAATAGATCAAGGCATGGGAAGGATTATTCTGATAGCCATGATTCTGTTAGGATAGTTACGTCAATTTCCTGGTTTAAGATGAGGTCGGCTAAGTCTGCGGCATGTTTCTTTGCTGAACGACAGTTAAGTAGTAGACACAATATAGGTTTCTGTGGTTTGACCCTTATTGAGTCTAGCTTTTCGGGAATTAAAATCACTTTTTTTAGGTTGTTGAGGTTTGGCATTCTGTGGTTAGTCGTTGCAGTTCTATTTGCGTTGATTAGGACTGATTGAATGATATGTTCGCCTACCTTAGGGGGAAGATTGGGGGATGATTCATATGATAGCAATAGGGTTTGTATCTCATTGTCTGTCAGATATGTGAGTTGATTGCGAGGACGGTATAGTCTGTTTGTCGATGACATTGGGATAGTATTTAGTTTGTTATGGGGTTCGTGTACTGATTTCTGAAGGAGCTCCAATTTTGATAGAAATTTTTCTGATAGGAGTAACAAGTTCTTCATATCTCTGATAGCGAGTTGCAGAGCCTTGTAAGTCTTGCTCGATTGAGAGCTGAGATTTTCTAACTCCCTACCGGGATGAGGCGAGACGGGTGGTTGTAGGGGTGAACCTGATGGTATGCTAGGTGAAGCTATCTCTGGGAGATTGAGGCTACTTTTTGTCTTTTCTGTATTTATTTTCATATTTATTAATGTTATCTCGCGGTTCTTATTATCGGCCATATGAGTACATCTCCAATTGTCCTGGGCAATGACTGTTGATTCCATCCTAATGACTTTTTCCAATAAAGAGTATAGACCGGTGTTGGGGCTTGGCCTGGGGCTTGGGGCCCTAGGGTTAGTGGGAGGTAATGCTATTTTAGTGTGATGCGGGCTGTTGATCTTAGCTTCGGGGATTCTGGACTCCTGTTTCGACTGCTGGGGCTCTTTAGCGGTGACAGATTCTACCTTAGCAGATTGATTCATGTGTGGGGAAACGGCTTGCGAGTTGCTGTTTTGCAGGGTTCTTGAAGGAGGGCTGTTGAGGACGTATTCTTTTAAGGTTGTGAAGTATTCGTCAAATAGTTCTAGATCTTTGTTGGCGGCTTGTTTAAGAATCGTGCCGTTTTTGTAACATGTTATGTTCAGTGTAGCTCTTAGTTTTCGAGAGGGTGTTATCAGCATCTTAGTGCCGTAAGGAATGTTTCTCATTTCCTGCACGTTTAGCACTTTAGTTAGGGTGTTGCGCCATTTTGCCATTTTAGTAGTGAAAAATATTAGATCGTTAATAATGGCGCCTTTTATTATGCTAAAGGAGGGGTCTGAGATTAAGGTTTCTGGGTTTTTTCTAAGTAGGTTGTGTTTAAAGGTTTTGGTTGCTTTTTTAGAGAGATTAGGGTGGGTATGAGATGGTATAGGAATTACTTCCTTCAGATTTCAGATTGGTCCCTGTCATACTTGTGAGTAATGAATTCGGTCCCTATTTATTATATGCTCTCCTGCTAAGTCTATCTTGTAGCAGGAGGAAGAATAGGAAGATACCTTATACTATGCGTTTCCTGGGCTGGTTGAATAATCTGTGATGGGGGATATTCATCGTAGATTGATAAAAAAATCACTGATTGAAAGCTACTCCAACATGGCTGCCTCAATGCTAGGAGCTTATAGTGCAGTCCTGTTTCTATGTTTATTAGTTTTCCTAGTTCCCTACAGTGCAGTCCTGTTTCTTTGTTCATCAGTTTTCCTAGCTCCCTGAGGGTAAATGTCCTCTTTCTGTTACTGTTATTATTGAGGTGGGCGTGTCCTTGCACAGTTCATGGGAGCCATTTTGTAGCTCGAGGTTAAAGTGAGGGGAGAAGATGGGACAATAAACCAAGGTGGTTCCCTAGTAACTCCCAAATATCTGTTCCCGACTGTTATCTCTGTTTTTTCTCTAAACTTTTATTCTACTCCATTTTTTTTCTTTCATCATTCCTTTTCCTTGTAGACTGAAGGCTAAAACCCCCGTGCTCTCTATTGGCTACTCGCTGTCTCCGTGCTCCAGGGCCGTTTTAATAAAACACTGTGCTCAAACTGTGCTCCAGTGCCGTTACAATAAAATGCTGTGCTCAAACTGAGCCCGATCGCACAGCCCCCATGCAGAACTGGAGGCAGGGTCGCCGTAGTATCTGGCTCCTCACCGACCGGAACCACTGCCGTGCCAGAGAGGCACCCCTGTGTCCTTCCAATCTGGGCCGAGTGTTTACACCTCTTCCCACAGCAGCGTGAACCCTCTGCTCTCACCTCTGAGCTCTGCCGTTAGGCGGGAGATCTCTCCGGAATCTGGTGAGGACCTTCTCCTTCATTAAAACCAGGGCAGCCCTTCCCCAGCAGCGTGACCTCTCCAGTTCCTCACCGGATCGCCGCCTCTCAGCACTGCCTTGGGGGAGCTCGGTCGTATATAGATAGATAGATAGATAGATAGATAGATAGATGGATAGATGGATGGATAGATAGATAGATAGATAGATATATTACCTACTGGCTATCACCTATAGGTAGTTATAGTTAGGACCATGTTTCCATAGGAAAAGCATTTTTGACTTGCCTATAACTTTGGCGTCGTTTGACCAATCTTCATGAAATTTTCCAAACAAAGTTTCAAGGTAGGTTCTGTGTGTCATGGAAAGTTTGGGGGTGATCCGTGCAGTTAGGACCAAGAAATAGGGGCACACAATAAGGGTGCATTTGTAATGTTAATTCCCATAGGAACGCGTTGTCGAACCTACAGCCTGAACTGCTCGATAACCAGAGAGTGGTTCATATTATCTAACAAAACTGGGCATGGGTAAGGACTGCCCACCAGGGGCTGTATTACAGAAAGTGCCCTGGGGGCACACCAGGCATGTGCGCCTGCTTTCTACTCCCCTGGGGTACTTTTGTATTACCGAAAGGGCCACAGACGCTTGTGCGGCCCCTTCGGTAATACAGATAGTGCTGGCGCACATATAGCAGCAGTGCTATGTCAAGAAAGTGTTCCCTTGGCCCCATGCAAATGAGAGAATCTCTTTACCTCTGTGCCCATGCCATATTATGGACATGGGCGCAAAGGCAAAGAAGCTGTCATGAGGCGCACTGAAAGTGCGCCACAAAAAGGTGGCTCACTGTCAGTGCACCCTCCTGATGGCAAACCTCTGGAGGAGGAAAAGGGGGTCCTATGTAACCCTCAGACATCCCCTTGCAGGCTGGTGTAGTCACTCGCTGCACTAGCCAGCGAAGGGATCTCTAATCCTTCTTTAAAGTGGAGGCGGGTTGCCACCTGCACAGTGAAACACAGAGCGGCTTTGAAGCAGCCGCTCCGTATTTCACTTGAATGCGCTGCCCCCAAGGCAGCACGAGTTCATGACTGCCTTGGGGGCAGTGCATGCACTGTAATAGAGACTACTTTCCCTGTTTGCGCATGGTGCACCTATTTAAAGGTGCGCCGTGGCACAAACATGAAAAGTGCGCCCTATGAGTAATAGGGCCCCAGGAAAGAATACTGAACTGCTACAGGCTCCTACCGTAAATGAGACCATTGAGTCACCTGTGATATCAGAGATACAGGAAGTATACAAAGTACTAAATATAGGAAGCAAAGAAAAGCAGCAGTCTGGCATGCAAGCAATAAAAGTCTATGTAAGGGATCATGTCAAAGAGAGTCAGAAATGGCTGGAACTTCAACCAGAAAACCATTCAGTGGTGGCATTTCAGGGTGGATTTGAATGTGCTCCTGACTGCATTGCCCAGGCTCATTCTCCATTTATGCTCCCGTTGTTTGCAGTGGTGTTTCATCAGTCTGAGTTCCTCCGTGTATAAACAG
Organism: Calotriton arnoldi; assembly: GCA_963921515.1. Taxonomy (NCBI): domain Eukaryota; kingdom Metazoa; phylum Chordata; class Amphibia; order Caudata; family Salamandridae; genus Calotriton; species Calotriton arnoldi. The sequence continues at coordinate 97,775 of CAWUFW010007155.1, read as the reverse complement.
GATTAGAGTCTAGATCTTGTTGTATTGCTGTGTTTGAAGTGGGCAGGGAGATACAACATTGGTAGGTTCAGCATGCTTCCTGAAATCTGAATATATTGTTCAGTGTAACAAAAACAAGACCTGAGTATGGCCAGACCCCCGTCTTGCTCCATACGCTACCATGTAAGAAGAAAGTATAAAAGATTTTTAGGTGGGCCAAGACAGATGAACAGGTGACTAGAGAGATGCTGGGCATTCAGGTCTGACCACAGGGCAGTATGTGGGATGGTACATTACTCATCATAGATATTCTAAAACAAACTACGCTGTAAATCATCTAGTTATAACATGGCAAGGCAATAGACTAATTGGTTAGGAATATGTGATGAAATATGATTGGAGTGAATTCAAATATCACTTTTTTTATTCAAGTCGTTCGCTTAATTACTAATGATTGTCACAATAATTCCTAGTTATATAATTTCCAAAGGAATATAATAAATACTATTCTGTTGTAAAATTCTAATAATTGTGTTTATGTATTGATTTCAGAGTTCAGGCTGGGGCTTCATATTTCACCTACTGATGAAAGATTCTTTGACCATGCTGTCTAATTCCAAACTCCCCTTCTTACACAAGCACAACTTGTTGGGAAGGGTGAGAGGCACTTGCAGTTTCCTTTTGCAGTGTATGAGAGCTACTGAGAGTGAACCTAAAAATGTTAGGGATCACAACAGCATGCAGTGGCAAGGCCAATAGGTCGGGCTTTTATTAGTTAACACTTTGCTTTCACTTATTAGTATATTAACGCCAGACCAATTGTCTTGAAAATACTTGTTTGTTTATATCTCTAGACTTCATTTTGTTATCCAGTGCAAATAGTGATCAAGATTGTTCCATGTTCATAATTCTCCATCGGTATTGACCATATTTTTACTTTTTTCACAGTTGTAAGACGGTACATTTTGTCTGGTGTTTGTAAAACTTAAAATGGATGTACCCTTTACCTTGCTCTTTGATTTGTATTTTGATGTCTGGTTTTATTTTATGCTCCACTTACATCTGAGTATATATACTGAAATTAGAAAATGAACTGGACTATTCCTATTGGAGCAGGACCAGGTAAGATTTACATTTAGCTGGTCTCTGTGTAGAGTACCATAGCCGGCAAAATAATGATGGACTGGAATACAAGCCTAGTAATTACCAGTGACTAAGATTAATTTAAGCATCCTATCTATAATTTTTTTGTTTTTTTGGTGAGATCATGAGCACTGCCTGTGATGAACACAAGTTATGATTTGCACAGCACACGATAACTGGTGAATTTCAGTTCTTTTTAGGTTTGACATGGGACCCATAACATTATCTTAACTGTGTTTTAGTCTGGGAATTTCCGATTTTTTTAAATGTCAAAAGGTTATGATCTTTCTTACAAAACACACAAGAAGATGGACGGAATGCTGCACATTGGCAAACATTCACCCCCAGTCACAGATCTGGGTTTAATCCATCGTTATTTTGCTTCACCACGCCACCCCGAAACCGGTCCTAGGATGCTTCATTCCGGTCCAGGGAAGACATGGCTTGGCAGTTCGGTCTGGACTGTTCCCATGAGGCACAGGGTCAAGACTGATTTGCATATGGCTATGTCTGAACTGGGGTGGCGTGGTGAAGCAAAATAACGATGGATTAAACCCAGATCTGTGACTGGGGGTGAATGTTTGCCAATGTGCAGCATTCCGTCCATCATCTTGTGTGTTTTGCATTTCGCCCTAAGTGGGAAGGGTATGCCCAGACGTGGGTCCCGTGCTCACTACGCCACTGGAGTCAAGCTATCCTGGCTGATGAAGGCTGATAGCCTGAAACCGGTCCTAGGATGCTTGATTCCGGTCCAGGGAAGACATGGCTTGGCAGTTCGGTCTGGACTGTTCCCATGAGGCACAGGGTCAAGACTGATTTGCATATGGCTATGTCTGAACTGGGGTGGCGTGGTGAAGCAAAATAACGATGGATTAAACCCAGTTCTGTGACTGGGGGTGAATGTTTGCCAATGTGCAGCATTCCGTCCATCATCTTGTGTGTTTTGCATTTCGCCCTAAGTGGGAAGGGTATGCCCAGACGTGGGTCCCGTGCTCACTACACCACTGGAGTCAAGCTATCCTGGCTGATGAAGGCTGATAGCCTGAAACCGGTCCTAGGATGCTTGGTCCCGGTCCAGGGAAGACATGGCTTGGCAGTTCGGTCTGGACTGTTCCCATGAGGCACAGGGTCAAGACTGATTTGCATATGGCTATGTCTGAACTGGGTTGGCGTGGTGAAGCAAAATAACGATGGATTAAACCCAGATCTGTGACTGGGGGTGAATGTTTGCCAATGTGCAGCATTCCGTCCATCATCTTGTGTGTTTTGCATTTCGCCCTAAGTGGGAAGGGTATGCCCAGACGTGGGTCCCGTGCTCACTACGCCACTGGAGTCAAGCTATCCTGGCTGATGAAGGCTGATAGCCTGAAACCGGTCCTAGGATGCTTGATTCCGGTCCAGGGAAGACATGGCTTGGCAGTTCGGTCTGGACTGTTCCCATGAGGCACAGGGTCAAGACTGATTTGCATATGGCTATGTCTGAACTGGGGTGGCGTGGTGAAGCAAAATAACGATGGATTAAACCCAGTTCTGTGACTGGGGGTGAATGTTTGCCAATGTGCAGCATTCCGTCCATCATCTTGTGTGTTTTGCATTTCGCCCTAAGTGGGAAGGGTATGCCCAGACGTGGGTCCCGTGCTCACTACGCCACTGGAGTCAAGCTATCCTGGCTGATGAAGGCTGATAGCCTGAAACCGGTCCTAGGATGCTTGATTCCGGTCCAGGGAAGACATGGCTTGGCAGTTCGGTCTGGACTGTTCCCATGAGGCACAGGGTCAAGACTGATTTGCATATGGCTATGTCTGAACTGGGGTGGCGTGGTGAAGAAAAATAACAATGGATTAAACCCAGATCTGTGACTGGGGGTGAATGTTTGCCAATGTGCAGCATTCCGTCCATCATCTTGTGTGTTTTGCATTTCGCCCTAAGTGGGAAGGGTATGCCCAGACGTGGGTCCCGTGCTCACTACACCACTGGAGTCAAGCTATCCTGGCTGATGAAGGCTGATAGCCTGAAACCGGTCCTAGGATGCTTGGTCCCGGTCCAGGGAAGACATGGCTTGGCAGTTCGGTCTGGACTGTTCCCATGAGGCACAGGGTCAAGACTGATTTGCATATGGCTATGTCTGAACTGGGTTGGCGTGGTGAAGCAAAATAACGATGGATTAAACCCAGATCTGTGACTGGGGGTGAATGTTTGCCAATGTGCAGCATTCCGTCCATCATCTTGTGTGTTTTGCATTTTGCCCTAAGTGGGAAGGGTATGCCCAGACGTGAGTCCCGTGCTCACTACGCCACTGGAGTCAAGCTATCCTGGCTGATGAAGGCTGATAGCCTGAAACTGGTCCTAGGATGCTTGATTCCGGTCCAGGGAAGACATGGCTTGGCAGTTCGGTCTGGACTGTTCCCATGAGGCACAGGGTCAAGACGGATTTGCATATGGCTATGTCTGAACTGGGGTGGCGTGGTGAAGCAAAATAACGATGGATTAAGCCAGATCTGTGACTGGGGGTGAATGTTTGCCAATGTGCAGCATTCCGTCCATCATCTTGTGTGTTTTGCATTTCGCCCTAAGTGGGAAGGGTATGTCCAGACGTGGGTCCCATGCTCACTACGCCACTGGAGTCAAGCTATCCTGGCTGATGAAGGCTGATAGCCTGAAACCGGTCCTAGGATGCTTGATTCCGGTCCAGGGAAGACATGGCTTGGCAGTTCGGTCTGGACTGTTCCCATGAGGCACAGGGTCAAGACTGATTTGCATATGGCTTTGTCTGAACTGGGGTGGCATGGTGAAGCAAAATAACGATGGATTAAACCCAGATCTGTGACTGGGGGTGAATGTTTGCCAATGTGCAGCATTCCGTCCATTATCTTGTGTGTTTTGCATTTCGCCCTAAGTGGGAAGGGTGTGCCCAGACGTGGGTCCCGTGCTCACTACGCCACTGAAGTCAAGCTATCCTGGCTGATGAAGGCTGATAGCCTGAAACCGGTCCTAGGATGCTTGATTCCGGTCCAGGGAAGACATGGCTTGGCAGTTCGGTCTGGACTGTTCCCATGAGGCACAGGGTCAAGACTGATTTGCATATGGCTATGTCTGAACTGGGGTGGCGTGGTGAAGCAAAATAACGATGGATTAAACCCAGATCTGTGACTGGGGGTGAATGTTTGCCAATGTGCAGCATTCCGTCCATCATCTTGTGTGTTTTGCATTTCGCCCTAAGTGGGAAGGGTATGCCCAGACGTGGGTCCCGTGCTCACTACGCCACTGGAGTCAAGCTATCCTGGCTGATGAAGGCTGATAGCCTGAAACCGGTTCTAGGATGCTTGATTCCGGTCCAGGGAAGACATGGCTTGGCAGTTCGGTCTGGGCTGTTTCCATGAGGCACAGGGTCAAGACTGATTTGCATATGGTTATGTCTGAACTGGGGTGGCGTGGTGAAGCAAAATAACGATGGATTAAACCCAGATCTGTGACTGGGGGTGAATGTTCGCCAATGTGCAGCATTCCGTCCATCATCTTGTGTGTTTTGCATTTCGCCCTAAGTGGGAAGGGTATGCCCAGACGTGGGTCCCGTGCTCACTACGCCACTGGAGTCAAGCTATCCTGGCTGATGAAGGCTGATAGCCTGAAACCGGTCCTAGGATGCTTGATTCCGGTCCAGGGAAGACATGGCTTTTGCAGTTCGGTCTGGGCTGTTCCCATGAGGCACAGGGTCAAGACTGATTTGCATATGGCTATGTCTGAACTGGGGTGGCGTGGTGAAGCAAAATAACGATGGATTAAACCCAGATCTGTGACTGGGGGTGAATGTTTGCCAGTGTGCAACATTCCGTCCATCATCTTGTGTGTTTTTTATGATCTTTCTTAACCAGAAATTAGCTTTTACTGGTTTTCAGTGACTATACATCAAGGTTCTGAACACATCATAAACCTCAAGGCCAAAGGACGAATGGTTTGTAAATGTCCCTATGTCTCCATGATCAATCAATCAATCAATCAATCACAGGTTAATATAGCGCAACTACTCACCCGAAAGGGTCTCAAGGCGCTGGGGGGGAAGAGGGGCGCGCAGCTCACGAACGATTCATGCCGCTCCGTTGAAGAGCCAGGTCTTGAGGTCCTTCAAGAACTTGGGGAGTAATGGCGTCTGACGGAGGTGGAGAGGGAGGGAGTTCCAAGCCTTGGCCGCGAGGAGGGAGAAGGAGCGTCCTCCTGATCTGGTCTTCATGATCCGAGGTACCGTCGCAAGGGAGAGCTGGGCCAAGTGGAGGGATCGTTGGGGTGTGTGAAAAGTGAGGCGGTGGTTCATATTTGCGGGTCCGGTGTTGTGAAGGGCCTTATGAGCGTGGGTGAGAAGCTTGAAAGTGATTCTCTTCTCGACGGGGAGCCAGTGTAGTGTCCGTAGGTGCTGGCTGATGTGGCAGTGGCACGGTATGTTGCGAACTAGTCTGGCGGCGGAGTTCTGGACATTCTGGAGTTTGCGGGTGAGGTTCTTGTTGAGCCCGGCGTAGAGTGCGTTGACGTAGTCCAGCCTGCTGCTGATGAGGGCGTGAGTGACAGTTTTCCTCTGTTCGGGGGGAATCCAGTTGAACATCTTTCGGAGTAGGCGGAGGGTGTGGTAGCAGGAAGAGGTGACGGCGTTGATCTGGTGATCCATTTTGAGTTAGGAGTCCATGATGATTCCAAGGTTGTGTGCGTGGTCCATGGGGGCGGGAGGGTTCCCGAGGGTGTGGGGCCACCAGGTGTCGTTCCAGTCGTCGGGGTGTGGGCCCATGATGATCACCTCGGTTTTGTCTGTGTTGAATTGTAGGCAGATGTTCTTCATCCACCTGGCGACTGCTTCCATTCCGTCTTGAAAGTTGTGTTTGGTGATGTTGGGTTCGTTGGATTGGGAGAGGATGAGTTGGGTGTCGTCTGCGTACGATACGATGTTGAGTCTGTGTGATCTGACGATGGAAGCGAGCGGGCCATGTAGAGGTTGAACAGGGTCGGGCTGATGGAGGATCCTTGTGGGACTCCGTAGGTGGTCGGTGTGGGTTCCGAGAGGAAAGAAGGGAGTCTGACCCATTGCATTCTGCCAGAGAGCAAAGAGTGGATGCAGTCGAGGGCCTTGTTCCGGATTCCCGCGTCGTGGAGTCTGCAGCCTAGCGTGCGATGAGAGACTGTGTCGAAGGCTGCGGAGAGGTCCAGGAGGATGAGGGCCACAGTCTCTCCTCTGTCGAGGAGGGAGCGGATGTCGTCTGTCGCAGCGAGAAGGGCGTTTTTTGTGCTGTGGTTCTTCCTGAAGCAAGATTGGGAGGAGTCGAGGATGTTGTTTTCTTCTACGATGGCGGAAAGTTGACTTTTGACAGCTTTTTCCATGACTTTTGCCGGGTATGGGAGTAAGGAGATCGGTCTGAAGTTCTTGAGGTCGGTGGGGTCCGCCGAGGGTTTTTTCAGGAGAGGGTTGATCTCGGCGTGCTTCCAGTCGTCGGGGAAGGAGGTGGTTACAAAGGAGCAGTTGATGATTCATTGACGCTCGGGGGTGATGCTGTCTGCGGCTCTGTGATAGATGTGGTGGGTAGCAGCACGAAACAGCCACCCTGGGTCAGAACAAGAGAAGAGGAGTGTGAGGGATTCCCTTTTAGGAACCAATCTGTTTATTGGTAAGGAGTCAAGATGCGATAACACAGCCTCCTGCCTACATCCAATGGCCGGCAGAGCACATCTCACGTAGCAATACACGGCTTTCATGCCAACAACCCGGAGGCCGGCAGCGTTGTGGCCGGAATGGCTCTTCACATTGGTTATGGACTTCTTACTTTTCATGGTAAAGAAACACATTAATAATGAAGGAAGGAAAAAACTAAAAGGGAAACACTAAAAAGAACAATCCCACACCTAAACCCCCCGTAATCCTCCCCCACCCTCTTCCGCACTAGTCGTTACCTCCCTATCGGATCCAAGGCCCCTGAACAGAAGTGTGGATGGCATGCCACTCTTAAATTGTATTCGGCTGTGCGGCAGCATGCGCATCCAGCGGTAGTAATTTAAGGATTTGCAAATATTTAGGGCAAGTGATTTCTCTCATGTCCTTGGACAACAACTGCAGAAATGGCGCCCATAATTCTGCGTGGACCTCCCCTTTTCCATCCACAACGAGGGACAAGCGCTCCATAGCCAAAATATACCACAAGCGATGTAACCAATTCACTAATTCAGGAATGGCCTGCGTGCCCCATTGAGCTAGGATAGCTTGTCTTGCTGCTAACAAGGCCAGCGCTATTTGCCTACCTCTCATAGATCATAATGGGAAAACCCGTGAGTGTGAGAGTCCAAGGAGAGTGTATTCCGGAGACCGGGGTAAGGCGGTATTGAACGCCTCGTCTATGTTATTAAGGACCTCAATCCAGTAGCGCTGAAGTTTGGGACAATGCCATAACAAGTGCGATAGGGTACCAGACATCCCACATCCCCTCCAGCATAACTCAGATTTGCTTTTGTCCCAACTGTGTATTCGCATCGGGGTATAGTACCAGTATGAGAAGACTTTAAAGGCGGATTCTGCCCCAGCAGTGTTGTGTGCAGTGTGATGTGTTCTGTAGAGGATATGTTCCCATTCCTTAGTAGAGAGTGGTCTACCCAGCTCATTCTCCCACCGGATTTGCGCCTTCGTGCGCTGCTCAATGGGTCGCGCGGTAAGCATAGCGTACAGTTCAGAGATAAGTCGACGATCGTCGTTTTTGCGAAGCAGCCATTTTTCAAATGTGGTAAGGGGGCAGGACATTTTGTTGTAGTTAGAGGACGCAGTGATCCAGTGATATAGTTGGCGGTATGCATATTCATCAGTCGCTAGGAGATCATAGTCTCTCTTGAGCTGCGCAAACGGGGCCAAACCTTCTGTGTCAAAGAGAGATCCCACCCTCTTGCATCCCTCCTCTCTCCAGTGCTGAAACACCACTGAGGCCTGTCCTGGAGGGAAGTCTGGGTTATCTACAATTGGAGTCATAGACGAAGGAAAGGAGGTCCATCCCTTCTTAATAGCCACCATATCCCAGGCCTTCAGTGTCGGGGAGGTGACAGGGGAGGAATATAGCCCCCAGGCCCTGTGCTTGCGTGGCAACCAGAGCTCTCTCCAGGTGTTAATTCCAGCTACCGCCTGGTCCATAAAGTTCCAGTGCTTGCCGGATAAGGGTCTGTTCCATTCCACGATGTAGCGGAGGCAGGACGCCTGATAGTAGCCGCTAATCAAAGGGAGACCTACCCCACCCTCACTCTTCGGGCGGACCATTTGAGTTACCGAGAGGCGTGGCTTCTTTCCCCCCCACACAAACTTATTGATAAGGGTCTGCAACTGCGCTATCGCTCGCGGCGGAGGTGTCATGGGGATCATTTGGAATATATAAAGAATGCGCGGGAGAACTGTCATTTTCACCGCCGCAATCCTCCCAAACCATGCTAATCGCAGTCGTGACCAAGCGTCCAGCGCTTTGGCCATGTGTTCCAAGAGAGTTGCATAGTTTAGAGCAACCGTCCGGGCAATGGTCGGCGCAAGGTGTATGCCCAGGTATGATATGTCTTGCTGGGTCCACTGGAACGAGAACTGTTGCTACAAACCATCCACCATAGCTGGGGGGATGGACAAGTTCAGGATGTTTGATTTGCCCAGGTTGACTTTAAACCCAGACACCTCACCAAAAGCGAACAACTCTTCAAGGAGAGCCGGCAGGGTCGAGTGAGGATTGGTGAGTGATAGAATCACATCGTCTGCATATAGACTGATCTTGTGAACATCAGCCCCGAATTTCAAGCCTTCGATGCGCGAATCTGCTCTTATACGTTGGGCCAATGGCTCCATATAGAACGCGAATAAGAGGGGGATAAAGGACAACCTTGGCGGGTCCCCCGGGATATTGGGAAAGCGGCTGATCTGATGCCATTTACTCTCACAAATGCCTGTGGCGCACAGTAGATGCATTTGATACACCTTATGTAGTTCTCCCCAAACCCAAAGCAACGGAGGGTATCGAACAAATAGGCCCAGTCCACTCTGTTGAATGCCTTTTCGACATCAATAGATAAGAAAAAGGCCTGCCTACCCGATCTCTGTACGCTATCCATGAGGTGGAAGAGATGTTTCGTATTGTCCCCCCCTTGTCTTGTAGGGATAAAACCCGCTTGGTCAGGATCTATTAAGTCTTCCATAAGGGGATTTAAACGCGCCGCTAAAATACCGGCGAAGATCTTCGCGTCTATGTTGAGGAGGGATATGGGCCTGTAGGACCCACATTCTCGCGGGTCCTTAGCAGGCTTTAGAATGACTGAGATAGCTGCCTCCGACATGGACGACGTTACTGTCCCCGCCTCCAGAAAGGAATTAAACAGTTTAGTTAAAAAGGGAGCAGGCTCTCTACAAAAGGTTTTATAAAAAGAGGCCGAGAAGCCGTCGGGGCCCGGTGACTTGCCAATTTTCAATCGAGATATCGCTGTGATCACTTCCTCGATTCGAATGGCAAAATCAAGCAGTTCTGCTGTTGCTTTGGGAAGAGGGGAAACCGCACAGGTTGTCAAATATAGAAGAGGATCCTGTGCCGGCGGGTCCTGCCCAGTGTACAAGGTGCAGTAGAAGGAGCGGAAGGCTTCCACTATGTGCATATCTGCGCTCTGTTCCTCCCCGTTCTGATCCCTGACCACCTGAATCAAAGCTGTCTGCGTTTTAGCCCGCAGTCTGTGGGCCAGGAGCCTACCACACTTATCACTGCTAAGATAGAATTTGTGGCGGAGGCGAAGAAGGGCATACTCCACCCTATCGAGGTCCAGATGCTTCAGAAGACGCCTGAGTTTCTCCAACTCCCTCGGCGCCCCAGTTCTCTTGTGTATAGACTCAAGTTCCTCTACACCTTTCTCTAGTTCGCTGCGCTTCTGTTTCCGTAGTTTATTTTCAGCTGCAGATACGGCTATGAATTCACCCCTAGTGACCAATTTCAGGGCTTCTTACACCGCCGAGAGCGACACTGAACCCACGTCATTAAGCTGTAAATAGTCCTCTAATTTTTGTTTAATGCGCTGCACCATTTCAGCGGAATGCAGGAGGCTCTCCCGCAAACGCCATCCGGGTGGGATCGCATGTGAGGTCTGCGCAGGGACGTGTACCGCAATGAGGGCATTATCCGACAAGGACCGGGGTTCGATCGTGGTGGTGTGCAGTTGACGCGCTAAGGGAGTGGAGGCCAGAAAATGGTCAAGTCGCGCATAGGTTTTGTGGGCTGCTGAGTAGTAAGTGTAGTCCCTTATCCCAGGGTGTTGGGTACGCCAAACGTCATGTAGGCCATTGTCTGCCAGCCACTCCCGCCCCCGTGGAGAGAACGCCCCTGTTTGGTTTGATCTTTGTCCTGATCTGTCCAACTCCGTATCCATTACTAAATTAAGGTCCCCTCCCACCAGTATCGCTGCATCTGGTGTCGCAAGGACCTCTGTCAGAGCAGTAAGAATGAAGGATTCCTGTTGTGTATTTGGAGCATAGAGTGAGGCCAATGTTAAGTGTAAACCACCCCACTGCACCCTAACCCCGAGCAGGCGCCCCTTGATTTCTGCCACAGTTGCAATGACTTTGCCCGGGAAGTGTGCTTTAACCAGAATTGCCACCCCATTTTTCTTGGACGGACCCGTAGACCAGAATTGCTGCAGGAAGCGCCTAGTGCGCATGCGAGGGGTGTCCTTAGAAAGAAGGTGCGTCTCCTGGAGAAGACAGATATCGCCTCCTGCATTTTCTAGCAAGGATTGGACAGCTGATCTTTTCACGGGGTTGTTTAGACCCTGCACATTATGGCTAATTATCTTAAGGGCTTTCCCCATCGGATGTGTGTGTAGATGCAACAAGCTGCCTTGCCAGCATCCCGCTATCTAGGCCTGCAACGATCCAAAGGCCCCCATGCCTCGGCGGGGAAGCAAGACAGGAGGACTGACTGGTGCGGAACCCCCCAAAAGAAATAACAACAACCGGAAATATCATCAAAGGAAAAACAGATCTCAAAACAGCAACTAAGAGCAAAGCACGACAAAAGTTCGTCAGAGGATGGAGAACCAAGGAGGTCATGACTCGCTCAGCAACAGGTGGTGCAGAGTGCATGGTCCGCCCCCGCCCGCGAGCGGAGAGTTTGTCTGCGAGCATCGGGGACAGCCACCTGTGCCCCCCCGGCAGCCTGCCATGTTACCCAATCTGAGGCAGTCCAGTTGCGCAGATCATGGGGTAGCCGGGCGTTCCGGCGGCTGCGATAGGGAGGAGAGCACTGCCTCCCGCTGTTTGGTCATCGTTGCCTGGTCGGGCTTCAGTGTGGAGGCCGGCTTGCCAACCCACTGCCATCGCGTTGATCGATGAGAAGCGCGCTCTTTGGGCCTCTCTACCTGCTCCGCTGCCGTCGTGCTATTGAGGCCAAGCACCTCAAGGGCCTCAGTGAGAGAGCGAATCTGGTGTAGTTTCCCTTGTAATTTAAATATGATGCGGAAGGGATGGCCCCAGGTGTAGGGGATGCCTTGCTCACGGGGATGGGAGGTGACCGTTCTGAATTCACGCCGTTTGAGCAATGTGGAGGCCGCCAAGTCCTGAGAAATAGCAGGCGTCTGGCCCCGGAACTGGATTGGGTGAGCCTCCCGCGCCCTCCAAATTATCTTCTCTTTTAATTGGAAGTTATGGACGCACACAAGGATGTCCGGCGGTGGTGCTTTGTTTCCTCGGAGGAGACCTACTCTGTGGACACGGTCCATCTGTATGTCAGTCGCGTCATCTTCACCCAGTATCTGCTGGAACAGGGCCCCGACATAAGCCCTTAGATCGTCCCCCTCCTCTCGCCAGGGTACACCTCGGATCTGTACATTATTCCGCCGAGAGCGCTTCTCGAGATCTTCGGCATGTGCTTGTAGATCTAGATGCTGCTCCTGGAGGCGGAGCATGTCTTGTTGCATCTGGTGAAGTTCCTCTTCCCGGTTGAGTTCATGCTCTTCCAGCGCAGCCACACGTTCTCCCACCTCATCATGTCCCTTCTTACCTCCCTGAGATTGGCGGAAAGCTGGCCCCTGAGTTCCTGTATGTCTTCTTTTATGGCAGCGAATAGTTCCATCATGAAGGTCTTAGTGGCTGGGCCGTCGCCCCCTTCCAAGGTCCCTTCGTGTCTCTCATTGGCGGGGGTGGTGGGCCCAGGCTGCCTCAGAAGCATCTCCTTCAATGTTTTGTCTTTCTTGGTGCGTGCTGCCGCCATGATGCAAATACTGTGTGTCCATACCATGCCTCTCCCAGTCAGGGACGGGGACCCAGAACCCCTGGATGGCCCGCAGCAAGGCTATTTCCGTCACCGGCCACACTCGGCGAGCCACCTCCTCCCCACCGGCTTGCGGGCGTCCGCCAGTGAGTTTTATCGTGGGGGAGCTGCGGAACCCAGGCCGGGGCCACACGTCACAACACCCAGGGTCCTCGCCGCCGGACACAGGCTCAGTTCTATTCTGGCCAGGTAGGCCTCAGGGAGACCACCCGACACACCCGCGTCGCACTGCCGGGCGTCGCCCTCTCTCGGGCAAAGGGCTGATGACTACCCTGAGTGCGTGCCCCGTATCGTTGCGTGGGCTCTTCTTTCGCCTCACCAAAGCGGGCCAAAGCAGTACTGGGCCTTAGTATTCAGGATGCACCCCTCGCAGGCCTTGGCGGGGCCCACCCCGCCTCCCGGGCCCACCGGACTCAAAATGGGGTTCCAGGTTGTGCAGCGCTGGCAGACGGCCACCTCCTTTGACGGCGTCCATGTGAGACCGTCGCTCTGTGATCCGGGACCAGCCCCCCTGCGTCTCCTCACAGTCTATGGCAGTAGAGGGCCGCGGGACCCAGGAAGCCCAGTGCGCCTTTCGTTCCCCGGGTGCGTCAGGGCTCACGTCCTCTCCCGGAGCTCCACCGGGCCGGAAGCAAGGCCCCAAGCTATTCCTCGCTGTTGGGAGGCTCCCACCGCCGGTGTCTGCTACGGGAGGCCACCCTCCCACGTAGTGGAATCAACCCCCTCGCGCCACAGTGCAGTCAGCTGCCGGCCCAAAGCGCCGAACGTGTGATCCGCGATGTCGGCTGCACAAGATGGCGGGTCCCGCGGTGCCCCGCGCTCCGGCCACCGCTATACTGCCGGCCCTCACCTGCTTCAGAGCAGCTGCCCATGCCGGCTCAGCTCCCCGGGTCCAGCGGGCCCCCCTGCGCTTCACCGCAGCCGGCGTCCACACATCAGCAGCTTCTTGCTCCTCCGCCGCCGGGCCACACCGCTCAGGACACTCCTCCTGGACGCAGGCTCCCCTGTTCTACTCGCCGCGCCTCCGCTCCGGCCCTCGAATCCGGCGCCAGCAGGGAGCAGCCGAGTTGCTGGAGACTCGGCAGGCAGGTACGGAGCTGTTCACTGGTGCCACCCGGTCCCGTTACTGTGCTCTAGGAAACCAGGATTGGGCTCGATTACAAGGCTAGAGAGTGGCGTCGCCGGAGGGACACAATCCTGCGTCCTAACTAGCCGCCATCTTGGCCACGCCCCGGGATTCCCTTTTAAAGGACGAATTCCCTCACCCACCCGTGGGTGGCATGCTTCATCATCGGGAACCTCCTCGCACTGCAACCTAGTTGCAGTGTGGGCTACAACCCCCTCACTGAGAGGGAGGAGCTCAGGGATGTTTTAATATGGATGACAAGAGGTATACTAAGACCTTCAGATGAGCTTGGTGGGGAGGGATAGTGTGAGAAGAAGTGTCGGTGATGTTAAAACTAACTACCTAGTATGTCAAAACTCAATTTTAATAGAACATCCAGGGGGTCAGGTTTAAAAAAGTGAATGTCCCATGCTTGGAGAATTCAACCTGGCATGGAAAAGTGTAGTCATAGGGTCGACATGTTTCAGCCGTAATGCCCTCCGTAGAGGTGCCCTGGCTTTCTTCAGGACCACATGTGAAAAAAAGTGTAAAGAACTAGACACCGTACCAACTTCGGTCGGTGTTGAAAGGATACACCAACTGGCGGAATGGAACGTCAGTCATGATTAGCTGATGTTCAGCGGCTTCCCCAACATTTGGGGGGAGCTGGTGGCAACTCATCCTCGGCGCACTCGAGGAAGGTTCCAAAAAGACCTCTGCCTGATGGAACGCGTATCCGAACAGCGCGTCCAAGGTAAGGGGAAGTCACTGAAGAAAGCCAGGACACCTCTACTGTGGGCATTACGTCTGAAACATGTCAACCCTATGACTACACTTTTCCATGCCAGGTTGAATTCTCCAAGCATGGGACATTCACTTTTTTAACCCTGACCCCCTTGATGTTCTATTAAAATTGAGTTTTGACATACCAGGTAGTTAGTTTTAACATCACCAACACTTCTTCTCACACTCTCCCTCCCCACCAAGATCATCTGAAGGTCTTAGTTTACCTCTTGTCATCCATATTAAAACATCCCTGAGCTCCTCCCTCTCGGTGAGGGGGTTGTAGCCTGCACTGCAACTAGGTTGCAGTGCGAGGAGGTTCCCTATGATGAAGCATGCCACCCAAGCGTGGGTGAGGGAATTTGTCCTTTAAAAGGGAATCCCCCACACTCCTCTTCTCTTGTTCTGACCCAGGGTGGCTGTTTCGTGCTGCTAGTTTTCTGTATAGGGGAGTCGCCCCCTGCTGGTCGTTAAATCTCCTCTGGCCTCTTGTGTGTGTGCATAGATGTGGTGGGGGCAGGGGTCCGTGAGGGCCCTGGAGTGGGCGGTCTCCATAATCTTTAGGGTGTCTTCAATTCTGAGGGCGGTCCAGCTGTCTAGTGTCGGCTGCGTGGTGCTGGGAATGGTGGGAGAGGGTTCCAGGTAGAGGTCATTGTCGTCGAAGTTGTCATAGATGGTCTTGATTTTGTCGTGGAAGAAGGCGCTGAGTCTGGCGCAGAGGTCCTGGGAGGGTGGGATGTCTGTAGTCTCGCTGTGGCGTTGGGCGAACTCTTTGATGATGCTGAAGAGTTCCTTGCTGTTGTGTGCGTGGGTGAAGAGTCTGTCCTGGAGTGTTTTCTTCCTTGAGTATCTGATGAGTTTGTGGTGGGCGGAGGTGGCTGTTTTGAAGTTGTCGAGGTCTGCTGGAGTTTTGGAGTTCCTCCATAGCTTTTCGAGGCGTCTGCAGGTGCGTCTGGAGTCCCGGAGTTCGGTGGAGAACCAGCTGGCTTTCTTGGCGTGAGGGTTGGAAGCTTTCTTGAGGGGGGCGATGGTGTTGGTGCAGTCGGTGATCCAGTTGTGTAGGGTGGCGGTGGAAGGGTCATCTTCTGTGGTGGTGGGAGCGGAGCTGCTGAGGGCGGCGGTGAGCTGGTGGTCGGCGATCTTGTTCCAATTCCTGTGCTGGAGCTGGTGTGGCGTCTGCGGGAGATGTTAGTCTTGAAGGTAAAGTGAACGCAGCGGTGGTCTGTCCATGGGAGTTCGGAGGTGTGGCTGAAGGTGGCGGAGTTCCCTGCTGTGAAGATGGGGTCGAGGGTGTGTCCTGCTGCGTGCGTTGGTTCTGGTACGAACTGTTTGAGTCCGATGATGTGGAGGTTGTCCAGGAGGGAGGTGGAGTTGGGGTCTTGGCGGTTGTCGAGGTGGAAGTTGGGGTCTCCCAGCAAGGTGTAGTCGGTGGAGGTAATGGCATGCGGCATGATGATGTCGGTGATGGATTCGGAGAAAGGTGCGCGGTGTCCGGGGGTCTGTAGATAAGGGTGCCTCGGAGGGTGGTGGACGGGTTGGTCTGTATCTTGAAATGGAGGTGTTCCATCAAGTATGTGGGCCTGTCGGTGTAGGTGCTCAGACGGAGGTTGATGGCAATATAAGGACATATCACACATGTTGTCTCTGTAATGTTTATGTTACATGTTTAATTTGGTGCAATTAGCAGGAAAGTGTGTTTTTCTTCAAGCAAGGAAATGTTTATTTAAAACAGTAAGTGAAATACTGAAATATTCTTTTTGGTTGTCTATAGCAAGAATTAAACACAAGTATCAAAATGTGAAGTTAAGAATGTGGGGTTTTAGAAAAACAAGGCTTGATTTGATAAACAACATTCTGCCTGCAAACGTCTGAGATTTTTGAAGCAGCTCCCTTCAGGGTGTAGCTGCAGTCAGCCCACATTTCAAAGCGATTTTTCAGATTTTGTTTTCACTTCATGAAGAGGATGCTGACTAAACATATGGTAAACCATAGCAGAGTGGTTTGGGGCTGTCACTATTTAAATGTGCTGTTATGCATGAAGCCAATTAGCTGAAGGGAAGGAAATGAGACTGGATCTAGACCTATTGCACGAAATCCACATTTGACAGAAATAATGTCACTTAGGAAAAACAATATCATATCCTTTGAAAATTGGGTTTTGAAACCAGTGCTTTTTCTGTCCATCTATAGGCTCCATCATGACAGGCGATGATGTTTACATATTTTTGCAGGTATGTGGCAACTTGTGACTGACTGAGCATCTGCCTTACCTTCCTTTTAGGGGGCTCACGCATACATGGCCCTAAAAGATGCTCCTGAGATATGGAACTCACTGGCGAGTCTAGCATGGATCCTACCTGCCAACACTAAGAGGCATTAGTTTGGCACTGGTTTGGCAAGACTGCATACACCAGAGGAGGCCAAATGGGTCTCTTTCTCCAGAGCCGTTTTGAGCCATGGGCAAGTGGGCATTTGCACAGCAACCCACCTCTCAATGGGCTCCTTGCTAAAGTGATAAGAAAAGTCGGATTAATAAATTATTTAAATGCTCTTTATGGCCTCCTTGCCTTTGGTGGGATTCGCCAGTAGAAACTCATTAATAACCCAACAGTATGACAGGGCTTGGGGCGGGGGCCTGGTATTTCCAAAGAACCCAAACCCAGTGACCAAGAGAGAATGCAGGAAAATGTTTCAAATTAGAAATAAAAGCAGACTGAGAGGGGTGAATGATGACATGAATTCATGCCCAAGTTGCAGAATACTGGCACACTCGTGGAGTGGAATCCCGCGTGGTAGTTCTGCGCCTTATGACTCATAACCAGGACCTCAATGTGCAATCTAGAAAATGAACAGTTTTCAAGAGACAAGTGAACTGGAATTTTTCACTCACATTAAATCTTCATGAGTTAAACAGTTGTCCTACCATTCCTTTTAAGTGTGAAGCCAGTGGCACAGCAAAGGTGCCCCGAAGCAGGCAAGGGAAATAGACCCTGTGCCAGGGGCCCCAGTGCAAGCAAGAGAAATGGACCCCAACCCCTGGTTTGGAAATAAAAACAGCTATATTTGGGAGGCAGTGGAACCCCAGTCCCTGGCATCCTGCTGCCCTATTGCTGCTTCTGCACTGTTGATTGCTACGCTCTGTGTGCACACCAAATAATATAGGCTGACAGAAATAAAACATAAATTGATTGTATTGCATACATGGGTGTAGTCCGTTGTTAATAATTGAATTCTATGAGAATTCTGAATAATTTTGTTCTCTAAAGATCTTAAAGATGCACAATTGCCACGCACATTCTTAACCTTATTTTATGAATTGTTTACACACTTTCCAGTCACAGCAAAAAATCTCGTTTTGTATGAGATCATCTCCTCGGTCCTCAGACATTATTTCACTGCTTACATCACACCCCATGTGCTAGCCGAAATGAATAGACGCACGGCACTGCACGGTCTGGAGGGATTCTGTTTTTATCACGGCACTACAACTTCCAACAGGAAAACAAACACCACGCATAAATTGTTTCAGAAGTCATTTCGCTGTAAATTGTTGAAGAAAAAAATGACAGTCCGTTATTCAAAATCATCTGTCTAGACAAACTCCTACTGCCTGCCTGGCCGTTTCTGCATTTCTCAATCCCGCCAAAACCTGCCAAACAAATTGGTGACTAAGCGGGCAACAGTTCACTTAGCACTGTGTCATGGAGATCTGACAAGGGCCTAGTCAGGGTGATAAATTTCATTTTGGCTACTTCAGCAACTCTTGGCTTCCTTTACTGAGCGCGTCTCCCCCGGGGAGATTACGGGCTACCTCTGCTGTGTGTCCTGGAACGTCATGAAGTAATTTTCAGACTGTAAAAATGCGAAAAAGCCACAGCCCGGCTTGAAAAACAGACAACACTTTCATGCAGAAGGGCTACAGAGTTTACATAAAGGTCCAGAAGAAAAGCCGAGCAAAGCCACCTGGGAGAAGCTAGGTAAATGGCAGTGACGTCAATCAGGGCCTCAGGCCGCTTCTTTCAGGGAGGGGTACTGCCGGGGAGTTCGTTCATCATGACTGGCATTGATATGTGTCGAAATATGGCGGTGCCTCCTCGCCGCATTAGAGATCCTGGCTGGCAACCACATGCACGTGGTATGCTTCCCGTGTGGGTTCTACATTGCGTGCTGCC
This sequence comes from Calotriton arnoldi, assembly GCA_963921515.1. Lineage (NCBI taxonomy): Eukaryota > Metazoa > Chordata > Amphibia > Caudata > Salamandridae > Calotriton > Calotriton arnoldi. The sequence goes on along the minus strand of CAWUFW010007155.1, from coordinate 79,299 downwards.
TTGGCACTGCCAGGTGTTCAGGTTGGGCAAATAGCTCCCCGGAGGATGGTGTAATATAATATTCACGCGGGAAATTGACAGGGCCTGCAAACCTCAAAGACTTGGAGTGAGAAAAATGCAGTTCTCACCCCACCACACAGCAAGTTGGAGTCAGTGAGCGAAAATAAAGTGCTAAAAAACAAGAGGATGGCAGTGATAAAGGTAGTACAGAAAGTGTTTGCTTGCAAGTCCCTTGGCAGTAGAGACAGCAGTTTCATATTTAAGTCGCACTGGGTACTGCAAGAAATTGAAAGTCTGTGTCTGGAGGTGCCAGTGGAAGACACATTCCTTTCACAAAAGCATTTGTGGTTAATTCTGTAAACGTATTGGTAAATGTAATGATAAGTACCTGGAAACCGATAGCAGCACAGATATTGAATGCATTCACTTTAAAGTAAATGGAGTTGGGGTTCTTGCAGACGTTTTGAAAACCCTAGTTTCCTAAAAGGCTTTTAGGGTTTTGGATTGTTATACAAACAGATGCCTTGACTTTGTTATTTCTAAGATTATCTGTATTAGTTTCTAGATGTATGTCGAGTTAGGACAGTTCATTTATTGCTGCGAAGAATTCAGAAAAGTGAAACTACAAGTTGAATTGTACATTTTACATGTTTATAAAGCACGAAAGAGACCCAACAATGGCAGACAGGTACTACATTGGCAGCTGTGGTGTAACCAGAAAAGGCCAACTGAGGGGGCAACACATGTCTTTTTGCTAGGGGAGGTGGGTCCCCCATATGGCCGTTGCAATGGAAGGCATAAGAGCACTATACACAAGAAAAGTTACACTATCGTCCCGGTTACGTGTCATGCAGAGCGGTACTCCCGGGTAGGAATCCGCACTGCAAGATCTCAAGAGGCCTGGTGCTCCCATGCCTGGAGTTTCCAGTTGTGGAAACGCTATCTTGATGTTTCCAGATTGGTAAAAATATATGCGGGTTGAGCAACTGATATAACCCAGCCCCCAGGCTCTCCGGACCCCTACTGCGGCACAGAGCAACATGCAATGCTCTCCTCTTCCAGGCCAGACTGGAATGGGACCCACCTCTTTGCCAATGTAGGGGTGTCCTACCAACAACCTTACTCGCCCACCACATCGGTACCGTAACAAGTGGCGACTTGCGGCAAGTGGTCCACTTACTGCCACTAAACGTTGTTCAGCTGGGCTTCGTTGAACTCTGCTTCATCTTCTGTGCTTGCGTACTTCCAGAAGATGGACTGTGGACGAGGATGGTCCCAGGGAATCTGCCCATTGGTTGCTTGACACTAGCCTTGTGCTAGGTTGTCTAGCCCCTGGGTTCCTGAGGCTCATGGACATTCTCTAAAATAGCCTCTTCCGTGTTGGTCCCACACACAAATCTGCCTTGCCCTGCCATCGATGCTGGGGTGCAACAGGACTGGAGAGGCACAGGGCTGACCTACTGGTAGCATTACAACTACATCGAATGAGGTATACCAAATAATAGGGGTATGGCTTAGAGTAAAGTGTACTGTCAGATTTCGGATTAAGGGTAGTATTAGGTTTATAGGAAGTGGTTAGTTTAGGGTTTTTAATTAGTGTTCGAATAGGGTAGGGGGTAGCCTTAGCCTTACATTTATTTTATACATTTTTGTAGAGCGCAACAATTACCCAGAGGTGTCAAGGCGCTGAATGGTGACAATAAGCATAACCCTAATGTTATTAATATTGGAGCAGTGATCCCTTTCCTATTTAATTAGTGAAAAGCCATGTTTTTAGTGCCTTTCTTTAGGGTTATGATAAGGGTTCACTGACAGAATATCGACCTCAAAAATATAGATGAAAAAAATATCGAGGTAAAAATTATAGAATGCAAAAATATCGACTCCTATACTTAAACAGGTAAGTACAAAAATATCGGGAAAAAATATCGGTCAGAAATATAGTTGTACAAAATATCGATTTTTATATATATAAAATAAAATAATAAATATTAAATATATTTCAATAATAAAATTAATTTTAAAAAATAAGTTAGATTTATTTAATATAAATTTTAACAAATATAACAAATACACTTAAAAAAAGTTAAACACACACATAATAATTAATATATATATATTTACTTTAAAACAATTCATAAACTATGAATTTTAATTTATTTTATATTTTTAAAATTATATAAAAATGTACAAATAAATATAAATATGTATATATATAGATATCAAAGCTCAGCGACGGTTCTGGCAGAAAATTACATCACAGCTCCGACCCCACCTGCTCTGCCGAACTCTTAAGGCGGGTGCCTTCAAACGAGATGGTAGGACTCACGATTCATATCAAAGCTCCAAGGGGGTCACTCACGGGGTGATATAAAATGTCCATTTATTTATGCAAACGCATTTCGGCAATCAGCCTTCCTCAATGCTTTAAATGTACATCTGTAGCGCACGACATTGAATTTCTTTAAGTAATGCAGACACCTTTCTCATTGGTGAATACCTAATGGTGGAAAACAAAGAAGAGCTGCAGTTAGATTCCATCAATTACGGCCACCATATTGGAAGGGCAATGTCTCTGTACTTTATAATAGTCAATATGTTCGACATAGATGTCCCAAGAAACAATTCTACCACAATTGGTGAGTACAAAATCATAGTCCTTATTTCCACACTTTGCCGTGCTCTGCATACCAGTCTCTTCTTGCCCCTTGCCCTTTCCGACTATAACAATGTCGTCCTGCGCTGTACACCCCTTGCCCTGCCGCTGGTTGCGGCATCAGAACGCTACCAGCTGATTTTACAATTAATATTCCCACTCCAGTCAGTTCAAAATTAAAAACAAACAAAATATTAACAACAAAAAAATATTTAAAATACAAAATAAATACAAAAATATATAAATATGTTAAAAATGTAATTACAAATATATTCAATATTAAAAATTAAAACAATAAAAACATATTATAATGTTAAATACATATGACAAATAGCTACAAATATTATATTAAATAAACACAAAAATAATTTTCAAACAAATAAATATTTTTAATTAGAAAATATTTAGAAACAAAAACATTAATTATTACATAAACTTTGTTTTTTTATTTCCTACCCTATAACACCACACAATTCACAACCCACATCTAAATTTTTTTAAATGTACTTCCATAATTAACATAATTAATTACCAATTAAAGAAATATTATTAATTAAAAAACTAATTAAAACTCATAAAAATTAATTAATTTCCCACACTTTACCCCTATAATTCCCACAACCCACAGCTAAAATTAAACTGTAAAAAAATTAATTACACAATAAAAACTTATTTTCAATTAAAAAACTAATAGTATTTAACAACTTATTATAAAGTATGTAAAATTAATTTACTCCCCACCCTTTGCCCCTATAAAAGTAAAACCCACACACAAAAAAATAAACAATCACCCTAATTAAATATCAATTAAGATTAATGATCAACTAAATATTAATTAATTAAACATAAATTACTTCCCACCCTTTACCCCTATAAACCCCACAACCCGCACCTAAAATTAATTACACAATTACCATAATTAATTGTCAATTAATTAATTAATGTTATTTAACAACTAATTATTAATTAATTAAAAATAAATTACTTCCCACCCTTTACCCCTATAAACCCCACAACCCGCACCTAAAATTTAACCCAAAAAATTAAAAACACAATTAACATTATAAAATCTCAATTAAATAAATATTAATAAATTAAAAATATTCATTAATTTATTATAATTAAATTACTTCCCACCATATTCCCCTATAATCCCGCAACCGCTACGGAACTAAAAATCACAAAAGTTAATTAAAATAAAATTAATAACTGCTAAAAATTTATTTGACACATATATTAAAAAACATAAACAACACTTATACAAAAAATACATCACATACATTTAAAATATATACTAAAATACATAACACTAATTAAAAAATCGATATTTTAAACAACTATATTTTTGCAAACGATATTATTAACTTCTATATTTTTTAAATCGATATTACTTACCTACAAATTGATATTCTTAGCAACGATATTCTTGCACTCGATATTTCCATCCCACAATATTTTTAACTCGATATTATGGTAGTTAAGGTTAGTAAGGTTTAGACTAAGGGGCCGATTCCGATGCGGTTCGGAAATCATTCCAACCAAATCAGTTTGGGAATGGTTTCCGACCGACTCAGATCGGGAGAGTCCGACCGACCGATTACGATGCATCCGGATGCTTCCAGATACGATTCGGTCAAACTCACATTGACTTCAATGGGAACATATGTTTCGACCGAATGCATAGGTTCCCATTGAAGAAAGGGGTGGCTTGGAAAAATCGGGAACCCTGTGGCGGGCACCCCCTGGTGCCTGCCACACTGTGCATGACTGGTAAGGGGGGACCCATTGGTACCCTGATGGGCTCGATTCGGAAGGCTCCGGGTGCAGGGGGGCCTGCTACGGGCCCCCAAAGTCTGATTCCAACTGCCGATTCGAGTCGGATGGCACGATTCAGAAAGGCTGTCTGAACCCAGCATCGTAATCGGTCGTTCGGAAATGCGGCCCGTAGCACGTACGAGTCTGCTCCGTACGGCTCGGTCATTCCGGATGCTGTCGGGTTTGGATTAGGATATTCCTAATGCCTAACTTGCATCATAATCGGTTGGTCTGAAACCTTTCCGATTTGGTCGGAAAGACACGTTCCCGATCCGAATCGGACGGAGCATATGCTGTTAGGAGGCCTTCCAAACAGCATCCGAATCGGCCTCAAAGTGTTTGAGCAAGGATAAGGATAAGGTTTAGGCTTAAGGCTACGCTTAGGATTAGTTTATGGGTTTGGAAATGGTAACAGCTTGGGCCTTAGGTTTAGGGGTAAGGTTAATACATTTTCCCTTGCACTTAACTTATTCAATGTAGTGGTATTCTCTGTAGTTGGAATTTCAGATTAGGGGTTTCTGGGTAGCGGTGTCTTGGTGTATTTGTATTCTTCCACATAGTGTTATGCAACTCATTTTTATCATGTCACTATTTATATTCTTACTCTTTCTTCTAAACCAGAAACCTGTGTTAACTACTTTAGATAGAATAACATTAACCATATTATGTAGAGATCTTAAGGCTCCATGTAACCCCTGCTGGACTTGCCACCAATCTGTTGGGGCAGGAGTGACAATGTGTTTCAAGGCCCATCGGAGGCAAACCCAGCATATTTTGAGTTCTCCAACAGGTCAAGGAATTTTTGCTATAAGTGTTCCAGCTCATCTACTGTGGGTACTTTTGGCAAAACTATCAATGCCAGCAGGGCCATCATTTTATGGCGACCCAGTAGGCATTTGTTTTTTGTACAGAAGCAAAGAAATTGTTTGTTTTTGTAAGGCAAAAATACAATGTCCCTAATGCATTGGGAGTTTCCTCCCAGCATGTGTAGGGCATTATTGTACTTTTCCCTCTTTGCGACCACCAGGATTTTCATGGTATTTGCAAAGAGGGAAAACATTATCAGAAAAAAACAGAATTGAGTGCCCACCCTACACAGTAGAAACAAATATTGCCAACAAGGGAACATTCAAAACACTACGTACATATAGAAAAATTACTAATTCATACAGTTTAGTTTAGTTTAGCCATTTGTAGAGCGCCTGGTTACACCACTGGTGTGTCCCCGCGCTAAAACGGTCCCTCTTAAAGAATTTGGGAGGCAATTACATTACACGCCCAGTACCTGTATTTTAGTGTGTCGTTGTGAATAGCCATGTCTTCAGTTTTTTGCGAAATCTGGTTTCGCATTGTTCCGTTCTTAGGTCCATTGGTAGAGTGTTCCACGCTTTTGCCGCGAGATATCTGAAGGAGCGTGCACCCATTCTAGCTCTAAAAATACAGTAGTTGCAGAACAAAAAACAATTAGGAAAATGAGAAGAAAATGTTATAGTAGAGGCATACATATAAAACAAACAACCGTTACTAATCAGAAAGCAGACATACACAACTGAGATTACAATTCACTAGATGATAGAGGGGCCATGTATTCCAGCAAGCAACATTCAGATTACCTTAATAGACTTCTATCAAATACAAAATAAACAAAAGGCAAATGAATGCTGATCCACTTCCCACCAACACAAGATCCTTTGTTGGTAGAGATGAAGGAAATCCAATTTTAGACTTTTATAGTGGCATATAAAGAACATATGTTGATGTTTCATCTCTGATTTTCCCTATACGCGTGACCATCATCAGGACTAGGCTAAGACAGTAACTCAATAACCCTGTAATTTGGTATCCAGTAGTCTTTTTACTTGTATCAGATAAAACCATTTTGACCAATCGATGCTACGAAATTAATAAACTTGTTTTTCAAATCACCAATTAATGCTGACTAGAGAACGGAGAAGAGAATTAAACCACAACAAACCGTCATCACTACGTTGGCACACTAGTTTGCGATCAGCGTGGGTCTTCCAATGCTGTTTAATGCCAGGCTTGTAGCACATGGCCAAGCAGAAAGAACTTTCCAATGGCAGAGCCTACTGAGACTACGATGCCTAAAATGAGGCAGAAGAACTGAGATATTGGTTTGACAGGGCATTTGCCAATTTCAAGAAGATGCCCTCCTCTAAATTAGGTACTTTGGGGGTCATTACGATGGCAGGCGGACAAAGTCCGCCCGCCACCGTAACAGACTGCGGGACCGTCCGCCAGGGGTGCGGCGGTCCCGCACCTGCAATTAGGATGCCACCGCCACCGTGGCGGTGGCATCCCTCATTCCCAGCATTGTGGCGGGCAGTGCTCACAGCACCGCCCGCCACAATGCTGGAAATGCGACGTTGTGCATTTGCATGCACAAGGTGACAGGCACCGCGCGGTGCCTGCCACCTTGTGCATGCAACTGCAGGGGGTACCATAGGTATCCCCCATGTGCACCCCCCACCCCTCAACACCCTGGGGGCCCGCAACGGGCCCCGAAAGCAAACACCGTATGCCTTTCCATGGCGGCAACGCGGCCATGGAAAGGCTGCTCTCCGCATGTATCGTAATATGGATGGCGGTGTCTTGCAGACACCACCAGCATATTAATGGTGTTTTCCGCCCGGTCGACGTGTCGACCGGCGGAAATGCGGCGGACAGTCTTTCCGTCCGCCGTGGACCCCCCAGCCATCCTAATATGGCGGGGGGTCTTTCTGGTGTGGTGTCGGGCGGTTCGCCCCCGCCAGGCCGGCGGTGGCTACCGCCGGCCCGGCGGGGGCGAACCGCCCGACATCGTAATGACCCCCTTAGACTGGTGGTTAAAGATAAAGGCTACTTGTTATGATTTTAGACTTTAGTAATGGCCACATCTACAGAGGATGCAACTTCTTATTACTTCTCAATGCTGTCAGCAACCAGACTTCTTTCATATTTATACTAAGAAATGCTCCATCTAGCAGCCCCCGTTTCGTAAAAGCGATAACTCAAGGCTCTGGCACTTCCCTATTTAGTAGTATACAAAAGGGAGGTTTCATTTAATACTCTTTGGGGCATATTCTCAAGGACTTATCGCCGAGTTAGCGGCACTTTATCGCAGCCAAAGTGGCGATAGATTTATCGCCCTATTCACAAGCTGGTGCTAACAGCCGATATCACCAGTTTTCCTGCGATAGCAGCCGCAAAAAACATCGCCACGGATGACACTGGCAACTAACGCTAATGAGATGTAGAGTAGGCGATCCCGTGCAAAAACCCACGACAACACCACTTCGCAACATTCTCAACAACCAGCCAGATCGGCGATAAGATCACAAAACATGCGATAAGGCGCGTTAGCAGCAGGGAATTAACACCTGCTCTTTCCTGGTATTAAGTTGGACGATAACCTGCACCAGAAATGGGAGCCCAGCCCACAGCCACACCAGAAGAACAACAGATGCCATGGAGCTACTGATCATGCAGCCGGACACCCAAGAGGGCCACAACACCCACCGCCACCCCCCCAGGACCCCCCTTGGGCCCTACCCCGGACAAAGATATTTCACATCAACTTTACGAAATCATGAACAAAACAATTCGCCTGATGTCGCACAAGTACAACAATTAACACTCATGTGTGGTCAGAAAAAGGAGAATCATTCATTCATCTTTGAATTTCCAAACAAATTATTTTATTCAAATTTAACTCAAAACAACTATTCGGAAGAGTCATGGCGGGTCTTCTCTGGACAATCTGTAAGACACAGCCTGCAAGACAAAATTCAAGAGAAGAAGGTGTGTCATGCGCTCATCAAAGGACAGAGAGAGAGAGAAAGAGAGAGAGAAAGAAAGGGAGAGAGAGATAGAGTGAAAGAGAGGGAGAGAGAGAAAGAGAGAGAAAGGGGGAGAGAGGGAGAAGGAGAGAGAGAGAGAAACAGAGGAAGAGAGAGAGAGACAGTGAAAGGAAGAGAGGGAGAAGGAGAGAGAGAGTAACAGAGGAAGAGAGAGAGACAGTGAAAGGAAGAGAGGGAGAGGGAGAGAGAGTGCCGACACTGCGGACCCAGGCCTCACTGCTCACCTGCTGCCACCGGTGTGTCTCCAACCACGTGCCGGTATACACTGCAGTCCACCAGGTCCCTCATCTGAAACAGAGTCCAGATTTATGAATGGCAGAGTTCATATCATTGCACACGCCATCATCGCTTGACCGCCCATGCGCACACAGGCTGCTGCACCCCAGCCCCTCCCGCCGCCCAGCGGTGTTTGCCCGCCCCTGCGCACCCAGGCCTCACTGCTCACCTTCCGCCACCAGCGTGTCTCCAAGAGGGCCCACCACGTGCCGGTGCAAGCTCCAAGCCCGGGGCCCGCGACCTTGGCAGCCTTCACATCATGCAGCCCCGCGGGCCACCAGGTCACACACATGATTCTGGGTCTTGATTTTGCAATGGCAGAGATCATATCATGCACACGTCATCATCGCAGGCTGCACACCCGCTCAGCTCTATAGGTGCCACTAACTCTGTGAACCGCGAGGCGGTAGGCCCGCGCTGCCCGCTGGCTCAGGCCTACACTGCGGTCCAGCAGGGCTCACACAAATCCTTACCAGTCCGGACCGCCAGGACGGCGCATCATCGCAGGCTGCACACCCGCTCAGCACCTAAGGTGCCCCTACCTCAGTGCACCGAAAGTCACCGTCCCGTGGCGGTAGGGCCGTGCCGGCCGCAGTGTTTCCGGTGCCACCAACTCTGTGCAACGCAAGTCATGGACCCTTTCTGATTGAGTCTCGTGGTATGCCAGGCGGACGCAGCCATGTCACCTCCGGCATTGGGGAAGAACTGGGACACGTAGCGTCGTCCCCCCCCCCTTTATACGTAAGCCGAGTGGGCTGGGTCGGCGTACACCAGGCCAGCGTAGGGATGTGAATAAGTATCCCTGGGCTCTGGGCGTGGTTCATTTCTGGGCTGGACAGGAAACCAACTGATGCATGTGTCTCTGTTGCAGTGTCTGCGCCACACGGCCCGCAATCGACAATGTTGCAATGTTGCATGCACCCAGAGGGCGGCCGCGCACGAAGGGATTGTACAAGGAGCGCAAGGCCCCTCGGGCTCTTGGCTCATGCATGCCAACTGTTGTGTGTGTATCGCTATTGGTGCACCATAAGCCTAAGGCCTAGCCTCAATTGCAGCGCGAAAGCCACATCACATTTCCAGAATGCAAGCAGTAGTCAGACTAACATTAGGGATGAAAGCTCCTTTGTCTCAATACATAAGACGGAAGGACATCTGCACCTCTGACCTTGGTCTTGCATGTGGCAGGCACCCCCTGAGAGAGATCCCATAGCAGATGATGACAACTCCCACACTACGCACAGCGCTAATGAAAGACCAACGTATCCACACCCCACACACAGAAGTTCTTGCTCGAGGTACTCTTGCATGGAATGCTCTTGACACTTACGTACACAACAACCCATACGTCCAAACGTTGCACACACATACGACTCATTGCTCCGAGCTGTGGCATATCATCCACATAACTGCCGCAGGTCAGAAGAGTGCCGGTTCTACGAGAGCCACCAACGCAATGGCAGAACATCCCGGGCGCATGCACAACGCCTGTCACGTGGAACTGTACCGTGACCGAATAATGCCTGTTAGTGTCTGATGCATTGGTCTGCATGTTGTGGCCCTTGTCTTGGCCGTACTGACACGCACATGGCAATAAAGTCTACGCAACTTCACCTGTGTTCAACTGTGATGAGTGTTGATTAGAATGACAGATCGTGTGCCTCAATGAGCATTGTCCGTACACAGGGAGGGACTGACTGAGGCATTTCACTTAGGGGTGAGTCCCTATTGGCAGCTCCACCTCTGTGAGCCAGACATAGTGGTTGGGATAGTTGCTGATAGACCTGTGCTCTTACGTGTCTTCAGCAATGTGAGTATGGTGTCCATATTCTTGCCATGTGGATCAATGTGATCCATCACCACAGGCTGTGTCCACCCAGTTGAGTGTGAATAGGTATGCGAAGAGATGTTCTGTTGTCAAATGTGATGGTGCACACTACTTTAGTATACAAAAAGAGAGAGAGGGACCCAAACACCAAAGGAGAGGGGTACCAAATTAGACCAAAGTCACAAAGAATCCCCCTTTGGGTAAAAACACATATACAAATCCACATTCACACAGGGAACCTTTATATCACCACCACGTTAACAATAAACACAGGATCCAAGAAATAAAATAATCAAGTGGGTTCTCAGTGAATAGTACAAATTTATTAGATTCAATATACAACAATAAAAAGAAACACATATATCTTAAAATTCACAATATTTCTCTAAATTCATCAAAAGACCATAATTAAAAAACTTTGTCGAGTTAAAAAGTACCATCCATTAAATTAGATATACATTTCTCAAGAACAAATCAGTGCATAAAATTAAAAAAAGACACAATAAACATTTGGGAGAACAAGCAGGAAAGTTGTTTCCTAGTCACAGGAATAGCCACTAAATCATACACAGATCAATTGTCGGATCATGAGATGAATCTCTCCTTTGTTTTCAGTAACAGTTGTCCACATCGATTTATAGTGGGCTTCCCTTATCTGTGCATCGACGCGTTTCGGTGGGCACTATATTTAGACCAAACACCTTCTTCAGGAAAAGAAATTAACTCCCAATATACCAATCAATTTCTTAGTAATATCCTTGACATTAACTAGATCCTCTTCAATTAAGATCAAGGGAGGATGTTTCTCATTCCTCCCACAGATATCTCAAGTCTCTTGGTACTCACACCTCCTCAGGCACTGTACGTCTCTAAGTGCCACGATAAAATCAGGTGTAATCTAACTTTGCCGTATTTCAATGTATTTAATGCCTCCAGATTCACAGCTACCCTTCTTATTATTCTTTTTTCTTTAAATTCCAACTAGCACCAGAGACCTTATATTCTCTGAAGGGATAAAAAGGCGGTCTATGGATCATATCCTTCCTTCTATCACGTCTATTTCTGATTTATTTCATCTTATTAAAAAGAAGTTCAATTCTGATATCTGAGTCCTGCTAGGGACACAGGGTGTACGCCTCCGTCAAAGGATTGATCCTTTGACGGAGGCGTACACCCAGGTGACTTTGGCACACTACTTTAGGCCTGCCAACGACTTTGACATTTCATACCCAGCCCTATTTCTAACATTGCGTGGGGCAAAGTTGAGGAATTGCGCGATTGTTGTTTCAGAGCAATGAGGCCACAGCTAGTGTACACATTCCCAGTCATCTCACTTCCTATGTGTGTCACGGTCAAACATGCGCATTGCTTTCATTTCCCAGGGTGTACCTTTTTGGGCAATCAATGTCCTTACATTCATCCATACTTTCATACTTGATCGATTATGGACATGACACATCTGTGTGAATTTGAATGATTTATTCACATTTGGTGGAGTGTCGGAGCTGGAGCAGTACATGGCCATGCAAACCCCACATTACATTATAGCCCAGTGGAGGGCCAGCCAGAGTTATTTAGGGATTGACAAGTACATCGGAAGAGGAAGAGTACAGTCCGCAGTCTGAGTGCTGTGTCATTGGTAAGCAAACAAAATATGGCAGTCCATGTCGAGGTCCAAGGTGAGTGTCGCAGAGTGTTTCGGGGACAGTGGGAGGTGTTGTTACAGGGCATGATGCAGAGGGCAGAACCAAGCTGAAACAGGGCATATGGCGGAGAAGAATGCTACTGGCTCCTTCTTACTACAAAGGTGGAATCACCCGCATCTTCGTCCTCTATGTCATCTGTCTGACATGTGGGTGCTGATGTTTGGTCTGCAGCACTGTGTGCCACTGACACATCAGGGGCCGGAGATGTGTGTGTAGAAGTACCAGCAGCATTCATCAGCGACTGCCTTAGTGGCAGCAATGCGATGATGAGGATCTGCAGGGCATGGAAGATCCCAACAACTTTCCGCTGGTGTGCATCCGTGGCAGCCATTCTTTCTGCATGCATCCGCTCCATGTTCTCCATTATCCTCAGCATCTGTGCCAACTCTCGGCTGACATCGCTGAGGCCACTCTGACTAGACAGTTGTTCTCCTCTAAGAGTCATGACTCCAGCGATGTCGGGCATGGATTGTTGGACATCATGGAGCGAACTGTGGGTGTCCATTAGGGAGTGTAAGTGGTCCCTGATGGGACTTAGACACCAACGTATGTCATCTAGTTTGGCTGCCATGAGGTCGAACCCCACCCGCACCTGTTCAGCCAGCTACTTCTGGCAGTTTAACAAATGGCCATGGAATGCGATGTGTTCTTTGGTGAGGTGCTGGGAGCCAGCCGTGGTGGTGGGTGCTTCCTGCTGTGTGGTCTGTGCAGGGGGTGGGGTCTCCTCGATGCAGCTGGGCTGCCCTGCTCCTGGAGGTGGGTTGCCGTAGCTGTCCATGAGCTGTTGTAGGGCGTCGGTGTCGAAGGTGTGGGGGTCCTCTTCATCATCACTGATGAGTTGTCTGGTCTGCTCTGCAGGAGGTGTTGATTGTCCCTCTGCAATGTGAAGGGGAGATGCATTTTAACATTGTGTTGACATGTATGTTGACGCATTGTTCAAGTTTACATACAGACTGCATGACAATGTACATTGTGACTGTTTGGGAGGAGCTGACTATTTGATGCGGGACAGTGGACATTTGAACTACATCACGGATGTGAGGTTGTACACGTACATTATCATCTCACAGTTTCCTGCTATGCCAGATGTGATTGGCCAGTTTCTACGCACAAGCGGAACCAGTTGTGTCCTCTGTTCTGTAGTGAGAGTGTTGCACTTTGTACCACATTGTCGTCAATGATGATGTGCTGTTATTGCTATGTGTGTGTGCTGCATTGTGGGAGAGTCGCCCCTGCAGCTGTGATTTTGCTGCCCCTTATCCCTTTGTGGCGGTGTGCCTTTGACTTCTGTGCTTCTACAGTGCTGAGATGTTGCAGACTTGGCTAATTTTGGCTCTAGTTCGGATTTTGGACTCTTGGGCATGATTTATCCGCAGATGTGTTGTTGATGTCAGGGGTTGTTTGTGCACATGGATGTGTCAGAGTGTGACCTGCTCCTTTACGGATGTGTTCCACACTCAGCCACCTCAGTGTCGTGGCGTGCACCATGTCATGATAATTGGACTGCAGCCATGCTGTTCATCATGCAGTGTCACTTGCATTGTCAGTGTGGCTCACAGACATGCAGCTTTGCTGGTTTTGACACGTGTGCATGGGTTGGTTGTGAGATTGGTGCTGTGTGGGGAGGGACCCCTTTGTGCCCATAGTGGACAGGGGCCTACGTGCTGTTTGTATGTGTGCTGCAGTGTGCCAAGGGGATCAGGGACATGATCCAGAGTCATTGTGGGTGTGCAGTGTGCTCTACTTAATTGTGCATGTGTGCCATTGTGCCCATCTCCCCCCGTCCCCCCAGTCCCTGTTCGGTACTCACCCTGGTGCTGTTGTGTCAGGTCATGTCGAGCAGTGTCCGGACCCCCAACTCCTGCCACCGTCTCCCCACTCATGACTGTGGCCACCATTTCCTCCATCTCATCCAGCTCCTGGTGTTCCGCTGGGCTGCCACCTCCAGTCTGCATTGCTGCCTGATGGTTGTCAGCGAGTTTCTTCTTGGTTTTGCACTTCGCATCATTCCAGCGCCTCTGGACCTCTCCAATTGTCCTCCTCCTCACTCCGACTGCATTCACCTTGTCCAGGATGGACTGCCATATTGCATTTTTATTTGCCAATGACACGTTGGAGGTGAAGAACAGTTGTTGGTGGTGTTCTATCACCTCCGTGATGATGATCCTGTTTTCCTGCGGACTGAACCTCGTCTTCCTCGTCTTCTTCTCCTTGCCCTTCCGTGACCCCCGAGGTCCCAGGCTGGTCCTCCTGGGGGCTTGTGGGGTTCTGGTCGTCCTCTGTACTTGCTCCGGCTTCCTCCATGGTGCTACGCAGTTTGAATTATTTTGTTTGTGTTTTTCGGTGCTTTTATGGTAAATTTTCCCGCATGACGCGTGGGAATTGCAGGCCTGTTGCTGGTTATCGCTGATTTTTTTATCGCGGTTGGCCACATCGCAACTTTTTTTGCGTTCTTGTTTCGCGTTTTTTTGCCGTCACGGTAATTTTATCACGGTCATTTGACGCGTTAGCGTGAGACTATCGCATGGTACCGCCGTGTTGAGAATACAACGTTAACACGGCGTTATTTTCCCGCGATAGACTGCGATGTGCAAAGTTGCGTTAAGCTAATTTTGCGATAATTATCACACGTTCTTGAGAATATCCCCCTTTGTGTGCTTTATGCGCATTGTATCCAGATGCTTACATCAAGGTAGAAGACAACCTATATAATATAATATATTTAAAAGGTATTGGATCAATAAGGCCAAACATAATTTCATTAATGAAAATGAATAATACATGGAACATCAAAACTGTGTGAAAATGTCGACGTAAATAACAAAATACATCTTAAAAAGATTTGACAGGTAGAGATAGTGTGGGATTTTGTCTTGCCTAACATAAAATGTTATTATTGAACGAAATTCAATATTAGGATTGTGGTTAGGGGTTTGATCTACTAAACATATTTAGAGCATGCTCACAGCATGTGTGTTCTCAGGCAAACAAAAAGGTTGCTTCTGACTCCCAAGATTTTTTATTAAAAATATTATTTTGAAATATAGGTTTATATTTCTATACCTAGAATATATCAGCAAAATGGATTACTGTATAACTGACTGTGTTAGATTCAGGGCCCCTGGTATTATGCGATTGTGCAGCCACAGGGACTTTTACATTAATTTAGATTTGCCACATTTGCAACATGATCCATCATATGCCACGCAATCTGCAGATTTTAACAAAAAAAAAACATTGTTTCTAGCTCAAACAGTTCAAAAATTAATAAAGATGCAACAACATGTGCTGCCCCGCAGTGGAAGGCCCTTTGCAAAGCTGGACTGATTACCTTTCTGTTGCTTAAAGCTATATTTGGATGTTAAACTGGTACTAATGAGGTACAACCAATGCCCATTCAGTGTTCCCAAATTTAAAAATGACGAAATAATGAAGAAATATTATTACAAAATGCGCAGCATTAAGCCGCATAATTTGCCTTTTCTTGCGGCATATTTTACTGAACCCTGCTGCATAATTTGGCCCTCTCCTACCGCATAATTCCAGTGGCCCTGGTTATATTCTAGTTACATACACTTATGCCAATATTAAAAGAAATTCACACCAGGGATTGTGACCTTGATACAGTTTATGAAATAGCTGTTATACATGTGTAGACAAGTTTACTTTCTATTTCTTAAGTTACATGTTATTAGTGCCTAGCTGCGAAGCTAGAGGGCTCCGAAATTGGGAATTTGCTATGTAGACTACTTATAAAAAAGTTGTGCATTTCTAAAGGGTAGTAGGTTTTGCTAGATTTCTGGGTTAGAGAGGCTGGAACCCGTATTTCTGAACTTGATGTTTCAAGCTTAATTTTTAATATCTATATATTTTCTATTTTTTATTCTGGTAGAAAGACGTGCTTTGTGCTTTATCTCTTTTATTACATTCCACAGAAACATAAGAAGATGATAAAATCAGTACTTGGATAAATGTTGCAAAGGGGAAAAATAGATGGAGTAACAGGAAATAAATATCACACCTCGTGAGTTTTTTAGATATCTGTACATGTATTTTTTCCAACACTGAAATATCGTTGGTCAAATATGTGTATTAAGCTATAAAAAAGGTTGAAGGGAGCATAGTAAGGGAGACTTGCCTACTCCACTGTTAGGGAATGAGTACATTTAAATAAGTAGTGCTATTGGGGTTGCTGTTTACAGGTAGAGTCTTCGTTCGAATACCAAATATGAGATATTGTAGTGATACAAATATTCCAATATGGGCGCACTGCTGCTATAAAATATTAAAAGCAATGTCAGTAGATTGTGGTGTTTATGATGTGTTGGTTGAGCTGACAAAATAACGGTGGGGGAACTGTTATGTGAAGAAAGCTTGTTTTAGCTGTGTACTCAATATTATATGTATTAAAGACCTCCATTGGCTAGGGAGTTGGGGGACAAATGAGCAGTCATTTTAAACATTATTACCTACTGCCTTTAGAAGTCTAGGAATGAGATACTGCCATGCATTCACCGAATTGCCAAGTACCTCCTTTAAGGATTTTTTATTCAGAGGTAGCAAAGTCAAACAGTTAAGGCTTATGGTTGTAAGTTAAAAACATGTATATAATCATGTGATATTGTTGTAGAGTAAACCTAGCTGAAATGCAGTGGAGTGTTGTAAAAGGTCCAAGGCAAAGATGGGATCAACAAGTGATGAGTGGGTACCTGGGTTCTGAGAATGGGAATGATCTGATAATGTGTCATAATGGAGTGTTCCTTAAAGGGGTGTTTCTTCAGCAGTCCTTTCCCAAATTTGAGCTGGGTTGTGGCGGTGCTGATGGATACATGTTGATCCAGGTCCTGGGTGCCTACTCTATGAGGGTGATGTAGGTTTAGAAGCCTAGATATAGCTATCCCCGCAAATTATGCACAATAATTGCATTGTCCAGACAGTGTTATATTTTTTTAGAATAAATAAAACTTTGATTCAAAATTATATTCAAATTTTCAGTGATACGGTAACAGTTTTGTAATTAAATGGCTTCTACCAGAAGGCAGGGACAATCGGGCTTCCTCTGTGTGATATCAGTGTACACTCAGAAAGCACTTGTCTAAATAGCAGTGGGAATATTGGGGGCTTGCGATTGTGGCCTAGGCGAGGCTTCTCTGGCCTGCTTGGAAAATTCAAGACCTCTGCAAACACAGTCTTATGTGTTTTAGGGCTAGAGCTTTCTGAACTTTGGAAGACTCAGCAGTTGCAAAATCAAATCTCTCTATTTTCTCAATCAAAACACCCAGGGCCTGATTCACAAAGGTAAACTTACACATTTAGGACAGGCCTATTTTTTTTATGTGCGGAGATCTCCGCCCAAATTGTGGAGTCTCTGCAGTCATAAACCTACTATTAACTTGTAGTTTGTGAATTCCCAAAAAACGTAAACTTACACATGGTGTAAGTTTACTTTTGTGAAACAGGCCCCCAGTAGCTGGGGCACTCGCTTAGGACTGATGAAACTTTGTGTAGTGAGGATCCAAGCCTCAAGTAATGCACAGGTCATAGTCTACAGGGCAAAGGGCATGTCAGACACGCAACCGCAAAAGCCATGCAGCTGGGTTTGGTATGACATGACATTTGTGGCAATGCTAGTAGCAGTGATGGGCAGTGGAAAAATTATGAAAGCACATGAACACCTCAACTGAAAAGGAGTAAAAGCACCCCAGAAATCACCACTTAGACTTTTCTGCTCTTCCATCTCACCTCATGGACTTGGCACACAACAAAGCAGAAATTTGTCTCCATGGGGAAATATTGAGAAAGAAGTATTGAAGCTATCCTCGTCTGGGGGCAGCATGTTGGGATGGGCTGGGCTGCAGTAGCAACACTTTGGCCTTGTCCAGAATCCTCTTCCTTCAGGTAGTAGATCCTTAAAAGTAAGTTTTGAATCCGCTGATCCTTAACAGTTCTTGCTGTGAGGCGGCAGGGAAGGTTCTCAGCAGGCAGGGCCGTCTAGCACCTTCTTCCTGAGGTCCAAGCAACGGAAGCTTTTCTCAGGCGAGCGAATTGCCCATGCAATGATCTCTTCTATTGTGTAGGCTTTTCTCATATAAGTAGGGTAAAAAACAAAGACTAATGTCTCTGCTACAATGAGGAGTTTGTTGATCCAGTGCAGCATGCAACAACCTGGCTACAAGAGATTGTTCAAAGAAGGAGGAAGAAGAAGGTGCGGCACTGGGCTATGCAGAGGGGACATCTATCAGCAAAGTCTGCAGCTCAGTGAATAACAGCCTAGATCTTTGAGGGAGAATTCTATCCTAGATACCCCAACCCCTCATGTGCATACAAAGGTGACACCCAAATAATAATGCACCCAGAAGAAGGTGAGGGTCCCAGTCATGAAGGACTGCATGTATTTACCTGGAAGGGCCAGTAGATACCCTCCCCAATGTGTGGTGCAGGCAAATAGACTTGAACTCCACGTCTACTGATCAACTGTAACCAAATGTGAGTCATGTGACAACCTGGACCCTGGGACGGGATTTTCTCTTTTGGCGACCGCATCTGCAGCAGTGCTGTGTGCTACCAAATCATGTAAAGCACTTGTATATACTAGCCCTGTGACCTGGAAAACATACGAAGTACACCAGAGAGAATGAAATTAAGGAGCAGCAAGGCACATTGTGAGTGCACCATGGACTTTCTGCCCTACTTATCTTATGATGTTAAACACAGAACATGTGTTACATACATGACACATGTCATTTAAAAAAAGATGGACACATTTCTGACTTCAAATTTTCCAAGTTATTTTATGTGCTCCTGTTTGGAATAATCCTTTAATGGCACAATTTTCTGTGTAAAAATATTTGCGTGTTTGTCAACAATTTGATGCAGATGCGTTATTTTAGACTTTGTGGTAGAACAGTTAATCTTCTCCCATTTCATAGGTATTTTCAAATTTATTACACCCAAAACCTGTCCAATCTATTTCTGCTAACTAAGGGCCAAATTTACTAACTTTTGGTGCAATGGAGCAAAGCAACCAATATTGCCATGACGAGTTGCATCAAAGGGAAAGAGAAAACAGCACCATATTTAGTAAGATATGCTGCTGTATTTCTCTCCCCCTGCGCTGGTGCACTTTTGGGTGGTTACGTCTGCACACACATGTGCCTTCTGTCAAGCACAGGCTTTTTACTGGAAGGGTACCCTTCCATTACAAAAACTATGTTTTAATACTTTTCCCACTTTCTATGTTTGCTATGCAATGCAACACACATGCAAAGATGAAAAAATGAGAAGCGTTTTAAAACTTGCTTGACCAATACGCAACAGTGAACCGGATACACTAAGAGATCTTCTATGTCGCGAAATTTTTAAGGTGAAGGCAGGTAACTTCTCTTTTGTCAGGATTTTTATTGGCACAGAAAATCTTTGGTATACAAGATGTTTTAGTGTTCTCTCTCCCACCCTTAGGATTTAAATCTCTTCTAAAAACTTTATGTGGTAAAATCAGTTTTAATAAAGATATTAAATGTTGTAATTCTAAGGAAAGACTAAAACTAATAGTTAGGACTAACGTACTGAGAACCCCACAAAAATACGTATTTTGGAATCTAGAACACGGAATCTGGCGCCTGCTAATTTTATGTCGCATGAATCTCCTACCCCTAAACGATTTAACAGTAAACTGGTCTCAGAATTCGAATAAAGGTAAAATTTGTAATTTTTGCAATCTGGGTATCCAGACTTTAGATCATGTTTTGTTTGCCTGTCCGGCATTGGTCTCGAGTCGTTATCGTTGGCTTAGGCCGATGTTTCTACAGAACAGTGTAAAAAACGTAGCTTCAGCCCGAGATTATCTTTTTGTCCAAAAAATGAATCGATATGTGTAAAACTTTTTAACTATTTTAAAGAATTTATGTATATATTTTAAATCTGTTATATATATATTTTCTTTATTTGGGTAGTTAACTTCCTCGTTTAAGAAAATCTCACGAAGGATTAGTATTTTGTTTTTCAAATTGTATTTTGCACATCCAAGCTGCTATTTACTGCCATTTTGCACATTAGGGATATGTTGAGTATATGTTCCACCCTGACCTTACGGTTATTCCTTAAAATTAATCGAAGTGAAACTTTGCATGCATTTTGCACATAACTTAGCTGCTACTGAATTGGCTTTCGCACAGTTCTGGCTACTTTCAGTAACTCTGCTTCCATGCTGCTATTAGGTGGATATTTTACTACCTTTTATATATTTGTACTTTGTAAGAGAGGCTTGGCTTCCTCCTTGCTTGATAAATAATTTTTAATAGTTTTATTTGAATTAGAATTTTGGGTTTATAAAATCTATGAATGGGTAGCTATTAGATGTCCTATGCACTTACAGGATACGGTTTGTTATCTCTTCCTTTATGTTACAAATTTTAAATGCTATTTAAAGTCGAAATGTTTACGTGCCGAGGTGGAAAATTTTATGATGGTATGTGGAAAGAGTCTTATTATGTTTTTATAATACTATGTACGTAATTTTATGTGGACCTCCTAGGAGTTCCAAATCTTGAATAAAAATATTGAATTGAATTGAATTGACCAATACGCCCTATTTGCCAATGTCAGTAAATAGGAATTTGCATCAAAATCCAAGAGTGGTTGCATGGTAATACAAATGTACCATTCAAGTAAGCAGAAAGGAGGGCCAGGGTAGATTTAGAGACCGGCAGGTATTCACTCCTAACTAGTAAATCATTCACACAAAGAAATACCCGGGTCTTAAGGAAATTTGGAAACCTAGATAATCAAGAAGTATTACTTTTTAGGAATTTCATCCAAAAAAAGAATACTTCTTGATTATCTAGATTTCTAATTTTCCTTTAAAGCAGGGTATTTCTTTGTGTGAACGAATGCAAATGTACCATCCATGGAATGCCCCCTTGGCGCAAAGTAGTTGCATTACTTTAGGCAACTTTCCAAAGCAAATCAGGATTTGAATTGAAAAGTAAATGGCAACACAACATTTTGCACTAGGTTTCCATCACTTTTGTGATGCAAATCTGGTGCAAAGTGTTAGTAACTTGCGAGACAAATGTTTAGAAGAAAGATTTCCAATGGCTCTTTTTTTGCACGTTCTCCTATTTCTTACATATTAATCACCTGTGGCTAAAAACCTTGGAATGTGTCTCTTAGAAGTCTTCAAGACTTTTTTTTTAGATTTCATATGCTTGAACAATATTGAGGATTTCTTTGCTGACTGCTTCTAAATTGGTTTGAAAGCATTTATCCACTATCTGGTGGCTGAATTACATGTGCAAGAGCGACTTTGCTATTCAGCTGGTGCTTGTCAGCAATTGTCCATTTGTTAAAATACTTCTACGTGGACATTTTCATTAAATTCGTGCCACAAATATTCAGCAAACACTACATCTAGAAAAAACCCTTACGATATTTTGACTGTTTGGTTAGCAGCTCAAGAAGAAACACAGCACTTGAGTTCACAACTATAATTTTAAAATATTTGGACCTTCGTTTAGGCCCTAGGAACAGCGCTCAAATGTGCAAATGGTATTTGCACTTATTTTAGCACTAGCATCAATGCAACGTTGAACACAATTTTCTTTCTCCCCATGTTTCTGAGCCTCCTTTTACCACCATTTGAGCTAATGGTACCTACGGGTGTAAAATGGGAAAACTGGAGACATAATACAGGCAAATAGGCTCAAATTAATTTTGCGTTTGTTATTCTGCATTTTTGGTGCACAACTCTGTATCAGGTACTAAAACACTAGCCCAAATTGACTTTCTTTCATGCAACGGATATTTAGTGTGAACAATAGCTGCATTTAAAAGTGCGAATGACATAAAACAGTGCAGTAGTATATTTACAAAGCGTCACCTGGTGATGCTGGCATCAGCAGCGCGTATGCTCGAAATTGTTGCTTTCTGCTTTGCACAATCTAGCACCATGGTGCAAATGTGAGTCTCCACTGTCTTGTGTAGGCCTTGTACTAGAGGTATATCCTCCAGTACAGATTCTACAGGTAGACTACAAAAGAATTGTTAAACTTGTGGGATGTGTTACATTTCTGGTGGAAATTGCTGCTTGCCTCATCGCTTGCGCCTGGTTTCACTTGACGCTATGGGGCATATTTACAAGGACATTGCGCCACCTGAGCATCACTTTTTACAACGCCCTGGTGGTGCAATGCCCTGGTCTATATTTACAATGCAGCGCTAAGCCACTTTGCATGGCTTAATGCCGCCTTGTAAATATAGTACCCTTTCACGCAGTTTTCTGCATCAAAGGAGCGTGCATGGGTGTTGCAGTGGGAGTTCCACTGCAACATCCATTGCTTTTTGACACTGCCCCAGATTTACAAGGATCTGTAAATCTGAGGCAGCGCCAAAAACTAAAACCCTTGAAAAGCAGGCATTAGAGTGGCACAACAAGGAGAAATACTTTTATTTCTCCTCGTTTTTTGCTCTTTCTATGTGTGCTGCATTCTGCAGCATTTTGCAGCACACATAGAAGGAGCAAATCACCTTTACTGATTGTTTATGTGCAGGAAGGTGTCCCTTCCTGCACATAAAAACATTCCTGCAACGTAAGCACCGTTGCACCATGGCGCAAGGGTGTATGCGTTGGGGCTAGACAACTTTTTTACCGCCAGCGCAAGGGAAAACACAGGGGTGCTCCGTATTCTTGTGAATACGGCGCATCACTGCGCTCCGTCATTTCTTTGCGAATATGCCCCCATGTTTTACTGCAAAGCCAGAGCACAGCATCTTAGTTAATCGGGCTTTGCATTAAAGCCTTTTGGTGTTTGTGTTGATCTGGCCCAGAAACGCCCCTTTTGCATATACTACCATTGGCTGGGACCTTCATGGTGCAAAGTATTGACGTTGCACAAAGGCCAGCTTTCCACACTAAAAAACTTTACCACAGGAAAGATGATGGAACCTGCTCTTTGCACCCTTTCCTGTGATTTGTGTTACAAACCTGACTACGCAAACCTTTGGTAAAATTGGGCTTGGAATCTACCTGATAGAAGGGCAGCTTGCATCAAACATGTTTGGGCCAGATTTTTGCACAAAATGCGCCTTTTGGTCTACCTACCGCTCTCACTAGTCCCTAACAGTCCTTGATAGCACAGCGAGGTCTTACAAAGGCGACCTCCAAGTCAAAATTCTGCACGCGCCATCAGCAATTGCTGCAGCCCGTATATTGGTTAAAAGCACCTGAGGACTCCTCCTTGGCTCGTGGCGCATTCTACATCCCGCCTGTCTAACTTCAGACGCGACGAAGGCAGAAAAATCAAAAGCATCAAGTCAGGTTCCTAATGCTTTGAGACAAAGTGGTCCGGCAAATATTGTTCTTCTGTTGCGTAACCGCAGGGGCTGCTGGGATGTGTTACCCAAAGACGTTTCAGTTTTAAAGAGTGCCGTTCATTAATCTTTCATAATGGCTTCTGGGAGCCAGCAGTTCATTTGAAACATTTTATATTTTTATTACTTATGTATGCTCAGGTTGCAATTAAACCTGTCGCGGGCAAATAATGAAGACTAACGAGCCCAGGAACAGGCAGGTTTTCATTTTCTGTCAGCCCGAATATCCATCTGCGTCCAAGACGAAAAAACAGAAAATATGATATCATAGCAGAGAACCAGTTCCCCGACTCCATTAGTAGACATCAAATTAAACGCCATCAAGTCGCGGGAGGAACAGCAAAAGGTTAAATCTCTCCTAGCACGAGGAAAGGAATTTGAAGCGTACAGTACGGTAGCCTTAAAGGAGCAACATTCCTCCGTGCGACTGAAGTTAGTTGTAAACACAGGAGGACTGTGTTTTTTGGGTCATTTGCGGAGCAGGTTTGTGGAAGCTCGGCAGAATTCGTCATCCATCAGTTTGTAACTCAATACTTGAGACTCAATGTGGTCTGATTTCTTTTAAAAAAAAGTCTCACAGGTTGGGAAGGCCCAATTTTCTGGTGTTTGGCTTTCTCATAACATCACAATGCAGAACTCCCCCCACCTCCCAGCAAGAAAGAAACCAACATTTGAGGGCTGCATATTTGGGGTCTCCTCGAAAGTTCTCAAATGACGCTCTGAGATTCTGCTAAGCAAAACAAATCTCGGCGGCCTTTTGGGGCCTTGAAAGTGAGATCATGGCGTGGCAATTGCAGCCCACTAATTGCACGTCAGACCTTTCACATCTTAACTTTTGGAGACATTCCTGTTTATTTGCCCTGTGCCCTGTTTTATCTTCATGCAGTAGTGTCTGCAGATTTTCTGTGAGGATATCTGTAAGCAGATATCTCAGGGGAGGCACGGCGGTGAGGCTGCCTTGTTTGGCTCATAAAAAGTGCTTTGGTTTGCCACTTTTAGAAGCCACAGAATTTCGCTTCTATCACTGCGCCCACCCTCACCAGTCGGGAATCGTTTCCTGCCAACTTGATATTCATCTGAAGCCAAATTTTGGTCTATATTTGCACATGGGATGACATCATCGTATGGCACCATTTGTCATCTAGCGGCTCCTGCTTTTTTTGCCTCACTTTTACATGCTTAGAAAAACAATCTAAGGCAACTGGAATGCTGAGAAGACCATGGAAGATGGCCAACGTAGAATGGATAGAGGGCAATACTGTATGATATGGGCATTTGCAACTAAGTACATGGGACGGTCACCAAACATGTATTGTATTCTATTGTATCTGGAGATCTTTGGAAGCGATGAGGCATAATACTTGCCTTGGAATCCAGGGAGTGAGTGAAGCAAGAATTCCCAACTTCTGGGAGTGTTCAGGAGTGTTCTTCCTGAGAAACCTCTTTTTAAAAATGGGATCAAACTGTGTACTTTTAATCTTAATTTCATGTGAATTTGTTCAAAAGCCAAGCAAGCGTTAAGTCAATGAAGCCTGATGCTCTCCAGAAATTGACTGCATTTTTCCAGAATGGCATGGTGGACCTGTTTGCACTTTTTTGATGGCAGATCCCCAAAGTGGAGTATGTCTTTGTAAAAAATAAAACCAATGTCCCCCATACCGGTAGCTTTCTCTTAGCACATGGGGGACGTTTGTGGACATCTTCACAAAAACACCCTGGTTTACACAATGGACCTACACACGAAACAAGCTGGTAGATATGTGCAAACGGCTGTCCTATGAAGGAGCACCTTACCCCGAATGCCCTGTCCGTTGGCAGTTGCTGTGCTGAGAGGGTTTTTCTGGTAGTGGAGACGGCGGTGACTCCACCATCAGAAACAATGTCACCCCAGACACTCTAAATGGAGCAAGGGATGCAAGAGGTGGGAAGACCCAATAGCCTGCTAAATTTTGCCAAAAGTCCAGACAGCCCACTCTAAATGAGTCCCTCAATGTATTCTCATAGTTCTACATTATTAGTTTGCAGCAAGCTATCCCAGAGTGCAAGGATGGCCCACAGGACGTGATCTGCAAGCCACATCCTCACGACTGGCATTAAGCTTTTCTGTAGTTTGGTACCCTTCCCACACCCCATCATGAACACTGCAGACAGATATGCAATTTTATTAATCTATTTACATTTTTTCTATAGCACTGCTGCACCAATATAAGAGCATTTTATGTAGAATGTATTAGTACATCTGCAAGCAGAACCAGAGAGGGATTACCTTTGAGCATGTATACATAACTTGTTTGACCATCTTCCGGGCTCACTGAAGATTCTGCTAGATCCCTCTATTCTGTCTCCAATGTGTCCATCCTCTATTTCTGGGTAATAGGTTTTGGCTGCAATATATTTTCCTTCCATATGATCTCTTCCACATGATCCCTAGTTATGTTTATGCTAGACTTACTGTATGGAATGGTTAGAGGGAATTTATCTTCCTCTGAAACTTGCTGTTCTGCATTCTTCTATCTCACGGTCCTCCAAAGTGACTTCCAGTGCGCCTTCTCCGTTGGCCATAAGTGGTGTGCCAGGTAGGAGGTCCCAATTGTGGGCTGGTGTCCATTAGGAATGAGTGGCAGCCCATCACCACCAGCTAATGACAAACCGGGAAGCTTGGAATCCTTGACTTTCAGGAGAACAAACTGGCACCCTCAGGAAATTTAAAAGGCGACAGATTTTAAGTGGAACTCCTCTATTGTTCTTACTGCTGTCATCTGCCATCGTACTCCCTCGGTCGTGAAGAGGCGGCCGGGGGAGTACTGAAGGATTTCCGGACGGCGGACGGGCTCTCCGAGCCCGTTGGAAGCCATCCGGAAATCCGAGTCGGATTCCTTTCCGACCGAGCCCATCGGAATGGCTCGGTCGGAAAGGAATCCGGCCGGCACGTTCCGATTCGGTCGGAAGGGCGCCGGCCATCGTTCGGTGCCCTTCCGGCCGAAATCGGAATCGGCCCCCTAGTAGTTATAAAAAAAAATTCTTTTCACTTTGCGCTTTTAGTTCTGTAGCGGATTGTGGGTTTATAGGGGAATAGGGTGGGAAGTAATGTAATTATATTAAATGTATTAAAAAAATAATAATATGAATATTGCGCTTTTAGTTCCGTATCGGATTGTGGGTTTATAGGGGAATAGGGTTGGAAGTAATTTAATTATATTACATTTATTGATTTATTTTCATTTATTAATATTTGTTTTATTGATATTTTATAGTGTTAAATGTGTAAATTAATTTAGTATTAATTAATTAATATTTGGTTGTTAATGAATTTTAATTAATTAATTATTAATTAATTATGTAATTAATGTTAGGTGTGTGTTGTGTTTGCAGGTGTTAATGGTTGGAAGTAATTTATTTTTAATTTATGAATTAATAATTCGTTAATTCATTTTAATTAGTTAATTGTTAATTAATTATGGTAATTGTGTAATTAATTTTAGGTGTGTGTTTTGGTGTTTATAGGTGTAAATGGTGGGAAGTAATTTGTGTTTAATTAATATATAGTTTTTAATTAATGTTAATTAATAGATACATATTTTGGGTAATTTGTAAATATATTTTTGTTATATTTATTTTTAAAAGGGGTAAAGGGTGGGTATTAAATACATTTTAATAATTTAATTATTAGTTGTTAATAGTAATTGATTGTAATTTTAAGATAAGTTTTAAATGTGTTTTATTATTTAATAGTTTAATTTAGTTTGTGTTGTGCCAATTATAGTGTTAAAGTGTGTGTAGTAGATTAATGTTTATAATGTTTTATTAGTAAGAATTTTTTTATTCTTTATTATGTAAAATATGTAAATAAATTTAATTAAGAAATGTGAAGTGTTTTATTATTGGTGTGGTGTTATAGGGTAGGAAATTAAATAAACACATTTATTTTGTCATTAATTTTTTTGTAAATATTTTGTATTTTAAAATAAATATTTATTGGTAAATGTATTTATTATTTTATTATATGTAGTATTTGAAAGTTTTTGTTATATGTAATTACTATAGTTATATGTGTTCTTTTTATATGTTTTAAACATTTAATTTTAATTTTTTTAATATTGATTATTAATTTTTAATATTCTTTTGATTTTTTAATATATATATATTTTTTAAGTGTTTCAGTGTGAATAGTATTTTTTTTACTATGGTATCCAGCACTTTCCCTACTGTTGCACTCATTGGAGTGGGAACAGTAATTTGTTCCCCTTCGCTATCCAACACTTTCCCTACTGTTGCACTCATTGGAGTGGGAATAGTAATTTTTATCCCTCCGCTATCCAACACTTTCCCTACTGTTGCACTTCCTGGAGTGGGAATAGTAATTTTATCCCCTCCGCTATCCAACACTTTCCCTACTGTTGTACTCATTGGAGTGGGAATAGTAAATTATTCCCCTTCGCTATCCAACACTTTCGCTACTGTTGCACTCACTGGAGTGGGAATAGTAATTTTTACCCTTCCGCTATCAAACACTTTCCCTACTGTTGCACTCACTGGAGTGGGAATAGTAATTTTTACCCCTCCGCTATCCAACACTTTCCCTACTGTTGCATTCTTTGGAGTGGGAATAGTAATTTTTACCCCTCCGCTATCCAGCACTTTCCCTACTGTTGCACTCACTGGAGTGGGAATAGTAATTTTACCACTCCGCTATCCAACACTTTCCCTACTGTTGCATTCTTTGGAGTGGGAATAGTAATTTTTACCCCTCCGCTATCCAGCACTTTCCCTACTGTTGCACTCACTGGAGTGGGAATAGTAATTTTTACCCCTCCGCTATCCAACACTTTCCCTACTGTTGCACTCTCTGGAGTGGGAATAGTAAATTTTACCCCTCGCTATCAAAGACTTTCCCTACTGTTCCACTCACTGGAGTGGGAATACTAATTTTTACCCCTCCGCTATCCAACACTTTCCCTACTGTTGCATTTTTTAGAGTGGCAATAGTAATTTTTACCCCTCCGCTATCCAACACTTTCCCTACTGTTGCACTCTCTGGAGTGTGAATTGTAATTTTTACCCCTCCGCTATCCAGCACTTCCCCTACTGTTGCACTCACTGGAGTGGAAATAGTAATTTTTACCCCTCCGCTATCCAACACTTTATCTACTATTGCATTCGCTGAAGTTGAAAATTTAATTTTAAAGACTTTTAAATAGTTTAATGTTTTAATTTATAATATAATGTTTTTTTATTAGATTTTATGTTATTGGTGTATTTATATATATATATATATAAATTTTTATAAATACAATTATAAAATAAATTAAAATATTAAAATAAATAGTTTATTCATTGTTTTAAAGTAAATATATATATTACATTTTATATACGTATGTTTACATTTTTTAAATTAAATTTATTTGTTATTTTTATTAAAATGTATATTAAATCTAATTGATTTTTTTAAAGTTAATTTTATCTTTTTATATATTTATTATTATTTTTTATATATATTAAAATCGATATTTTGTACAACTATATTTTTTACATCAATATTTTTTTCTCAATATTTTTGTATTTACAATAATAAATATAGGATGTCGATATTTTTGACATCGATATTAAAAACTCGATATTTGTGTATGGGGATATTTTGGGGGTCGATATTATGTCAGTGAACCGATGATTTGTAGTGAGACTTGCAGAATCTTATTGGTGATTTGGGAAGGGCCAGGCAGTAAGTAGGAAGGCCCCAATTTTGACGAATTCTCTTCTTCCTAGAAAGAGACCTACTATGAATTCTCCTTGTTGGTGTGTTGTCTTCTCAGGAGTGGGGTTGACTGGAGAGAAACAGTGTTCTACAGACAGCTAAGCTTAGGCAGGTGGTGACTCTAGATGGTCAGCGATCCTGCTCTAAAAGAGCATTCTTCACACTTAAAACAAGTATTCGCAAAACCAGTGATCTTGCCTGTGCAAGATCTATTGGTTTTGTCAATGTTTTTAAGACATGTTGCTCAGCATCATGAGCTGCTGTGCAACATGGCTTGAAATCAAGAAAAAGAACAATATGACACGGCCAGCATTGACTGCGTCATAGCGTCTTTTTTGTTTTCAAGCCATGTTTCACAGCAGCCCACAGTGCTGTGCAATATGTTAAAATAAATGGCGGGAGGCGGGGGGAAGCAACACGTGGAAGTAGGGGGAGGAAGCAGAAAAACAGGCAGTGAGAGAAAGGGGTATAGGGAAAACAAAACAAAGGAAGTGTGGGGGAGGAGGAAGGGAGTACAAGACAGGGCAGGATGAGGGTGAGGGGAAGAAGAAATAGTACCTCAATCACAGAGCGAGCAGCAGACGGGCACTGATTAAGTTAAATCAATCTGTGCTTGGCCCGGCTTCACAGAAAGGAACAGAAGTGGTGCTTGGCCTGCGCTGGCCAATTAGGAGGCTGCAAAGAAGAGTGACACTGAAGCCAACAAATGGGTTTGCAATTGGCAGTGTCCAGACCCTTGATTGTAAACAATAATGTCTCGCAAACAAGCGCGAAGGTAGTGCATGTGCTGTCACTGGCTCAACCTAAAAAGGACTGAATAATCCAGTTATTTCAACCTGAGTCACCTCTTGAAACTTGAAGTGAAACTCCAGGACCGCAGCAGTGACGTTCTTGACTGAGGATCAGGTGGACAAAGTGTGTGCTGGTGGATTCGTTTGACTCCCCAAGCTTAAAAAATAGATAGATAGATTGATTGATTGATTCTGGGAATATTTTTCTTTAAGCCCTGAATGAGATTCAATTTCTTCTCTTACCCCCGTCCTTTTCGTTTCCCTTTTTCATCTCCCCTTTTCCATCCCTTTTTCTTATGTAGGACATGATGAAACCGTGCGTCTTTATCTGTGTAATTCTTTTTTCAAAACCTTTTTTCTTTAAGTCGTACTTCCCAGCAATGTGTTGTCATTCAAACTCGGTTAAAATAATGTGTCGTCAATAGTGGCTGTTCAACAAGCCACTGGAACATCAAGCATTCTACCTCATTTACATGGAGCAGGGGAAGGAGAGATGTGTTCTTAGGTAGCATCTCACTCATAAGTGGTATCTCTGACAGTGATGCACTGACCTACACTAATGCGTAATCTGTTACATGTGAATATAATATCCCTGCTCCATTTGCAAATAATTAATACTGCTGCTGATGCCTGTTTTGCTCTAACAAGAGTGGTCTCCTGACCAATCAAAAATATCACTGGGTCTAGTGTTCAGTACTTGCAGCAAGAAACAGCATACCTATCAGGAGGGCATCTACCAAAGGAGGCACCCCCAGGAATATTAATGAAATTTCCGTTTGTCTTCCCTCGACCGAACTCAACTGAGACCCGGAACCCATGGACCCACAATGTTGGCAAGATTCCAAGAGGCTCTTGGACTGACCGATTTGTGGCGGAGGCACCATCCAAACTTACGTGCCTATTCTTATTTCTCAGGGGCTCACAGGGTGTTCTCGAGACTGGACTACCTCCTCACTCCGGCAGGAGAGGTCAGACAGGTGGAAAAAATAGACTACTTAGCTAGGGGCATCTCCGACCATTCACCCCTCCTCCTAACGGTGGGTGGAAGAGGTGGCCACCAAGTAGCGCACTGGAGACGGAACTCATGGGCCTTGAAAGACAAGAAAGTTGCTAAGGAGCTTAGGGTGGACTCTGAACTTTACTTTTGAGAAAATGAGGGTTCAGTACAGTCGGCAGTCACCTTATGGGAGGCATTCAAGATGGTGCTTCGAGATAGGGCGCAAAACATAATTGCCCACAAAAAGAGACGGGAAACCCAAGAGATGGAGAGGCTAGAACGCAAACTGTTAAATTTGGAGGGACGTGACTCCTCAGCACTGCCCGACCCTATCCTTTGCCAAATCGAAATAACTAAAAGGGAATACCAGGCACTGGCGACCAAAGAGGTGAGGGCTCAACAATTGGCAGTTCAACATCGGCTCTATGAGACAGGGGATGGGGCGGGGAAACTGCTTGCGTGGCTAGGTAGGAAAGAAATGGAGTCGAGATGGGTAATGTCCATTAAAGACCGTAACACCATACACACCACACCCACAGCTATAGCAGGGGCCTTTGCAAGATATTATACCGAATTGTATGCAGCTAAACCACAGACAGAGGTGACACAAATAATCCAATACTTAGATGCAATTGAGCTACCCTCACTTTCCCAGGAGGAGAGGGACGGACTAGAGGGGGACTTCACTCTGGAAGAAGTGACCGAGGCCATTGGCCGCCAAAAATCAGGTAAAACCCCGGGTCCAAATGGACTTCCGGGAGAATTTTTTTAACTAAATAGCAGTCTGTTGGCACCACATTTGCTTAATCTATTCAAGACGTCAAAAGAACAAGGG
This sequence comes from Calotriton arnoldi, assembly GCA_963921515.1. Taxonomy (NCBI): domain Eukaryota; kingdom Metazoa; phylum Chordata; class Amphibia; order Caudata; family Salamandridae; genus Calotriton; species Calotriton arnoldi. Next base: position 47,419 of record CAWUFW010007155.1, on the reverse strand, counting down.
ATTCTCCCACAAGATCTCCAAATGGCCACTGTGGTGGTAATTCACAAGAAAGGGAAGCCTCCGGGAGACTGTGGGTCTTACTGACCCATATCTCTGCTCAATATTGAGACAAAGATTCTAGCCACCTTTCTTGCGATGCGTCTCCTGACAGTTATTACCCCCTTGATACATAGCGACCAGTCGGGGTTTATGCCAAAGCGTGCTACACGTTTTAACTTACGCCGACTGGCTAATTGGATGGCCACGGTGCAGAGCCGGGATAGCCCTCATCTGCTCCTTTCGCTCGATGCCGAGAAGGCGTTTGATACTATTCATTGGCCCTTCATGAGATGCACCCTGTAAAAGTTGGGATTCGGCCTAGTATTCCGAGAATGGTTGGCACTACTCTACAATGCCCCCGAGGCTAAAGTCCGAGTTAACAGGGTGGTTTCGGCGAGTTGGCCGATCCAACGAGGCACTAGACAGGGTTGTCACCTATCTCCCCTATTGTTTGCCCTCATTCTAGAGCCTTTGGTCTGCATGGTTAGAACCCGCCAAGGACTAGGTGGCTTCGTGGACGAGTCCCAATTTTTGGAGGAAGAACGCATATCGCTATATGCGGATGACATTCTGTTATATGTCACAAACCCAGTTGCGACACTCCCCCAAATGCTGCAGATTTTTGAGGAATATGGCAGTCATGCTGGCTATAAGATTAACTGGAGTAAATCCACCTTATATCCACTGAGCGTGGTGGTGGAGCCCCAAACGTACCTGAGCTGCTTGCGACTGTCCACGGAGGGGTTCACCTATCTGGGACTCTATATTACCACTGACACAGCAACTAGCCTAGAACACAATATCAGACGAGCTCTTTTGAACTTTCAGGAGGATGTCAAGAGGTGGAGGAAACTCCCTCTGACAATCATGGGGAGGGCCGCTATGTATAAGATGATAACGCTCCCTCAGCTGCTCTATATTTTACAGAATACCTATCACAAAGTACCGGAAACTGTGTTCACCACTCTTAACAGTGAGCTACGCCTGCTTCTGTGGGATGGGGCCCATCCGCGAATAGCACTGCAAACGTTGCAGCGAAATTCGTATAATGGGGGTCTGGCCTTACCGGATATTAGAGCCTACTACAGAGCGGCTCATCTCATAGTAATCAACGAATGGAACCATGCGCCGAGAGACCACCCCACTTATAGATTGGAGAGGTTACAATTCCGAAACCGCACACAACTGCACTACATATATGGAGGTGCAGGCAGTGCGCGGCTCCTACCGGCCACCCAACGAGTGCTGGAGGCGTGGAAAAGTGCTGAAAAGCAAATGAAATGGGACATGAAACCTACACTGGAAACCCCTTTATGGGAGGGTACTAGATTTCTCGAGATCAGAAAATTGAGAGGCTTTAAACAGTGGGATCTAATAGGAATTTCCAAAGTGGGGGATGTACTGGAGGCTGGTTCATTGGCTCCGTTCGCCTGGCTTAAGCGACATACCAGCTTCAAGACACCCAAGCTTATGCCTACCTCAGACTGAAACACGCTTGGCAAGCGGAGGGAATAGACACAGTGACATTGCCGGAGTATGCCCCGTTAGAAGGCAGACTTTTACAGGAGGAGATTCTGGCTCAAGCCATATCATTGACATATAAAACACTAATTAACAATATGCCGGATAAACTCGGCCCGCTTCGAGCTAAATGGGAAATCGCCACCGGCCCACTGGAAGACATTGACTGGGAGGCCGCCCTCATGCATCCACACGAAGTAGCGATTAAACTGAGGCTACGGCTCATCCAGTACAAGATTCTGCACAGAACCTATTTTGATAGAGCACGCCTACACTCTATGGCAGAGGTCTTCAAACTGTGGGGCGTGCCCCCCTGGGGGGGCGTGGATGGGTTCCCAGGGGGGCGCAGATGCCTCTGCAAGTATATGTAAATGAAGATGGCCTGGAAGTGCGAGCGATGTTTAGTTGCTGCATTTCCAGGCTGAGCCCGTGATCTGAGCCGTGGGGGCAGGGGTCAGTGAGTGTGGCATGTATTTTCTCTATGTTTCAATAAGTAAAGGCTGCACAAATACTTAATGTGAAATCAGTTCGTGGTGTGTTTGTCCTGGTGAAAACTATATTTGTTTGAGAGTTTGTTTGAATATGCGTTTTAACTGTGCAGTGATAAATACAACTTTTGTACTTTGCGTTTTCCCTCGTTTATTTTTTGATGATTTTGGTTGTGTTTCACGAGGATGAGTCTTGCTGGTCAGTGTCTTGGTTTTCAGCATGAGGAGGGATTGCTGCTTTCACTTGTCTCGGTTCACGGTTGTCATATTATATTATGGGATGAAGAGTTAATAATTTTTTGTTTCAAAAACTTTATTAACATTTAAATTGCACACATCAAAGAGTGGGTAGTTCTAACATTCGGTAGGAATGTCATAGGTGCCTGAGAGCTACCGGGCCTAGTTCTAGACTTGGCGAGCACCTGTACCTCACACGAACCTAGAATGCTTAGCTTGAGGTCCAGGGTATAAGCAAGGCCACTGGAATTATGCGGCAGAAGAGGGCCAAATTATGAGACAGAGTTGAGTAAATGATGCGGCAAGAATAGGCAAATTATGCGGCACGTTTTTTTAATAGTATTGCTTCATTATTTTTTCATTTTAAAACTTGGTAACACTGTCTGGAAATTGATTGCACCTCATTAGGACCAGTTTAATACCGAAATATAACTATAAGCAACAGAAAGAAGACCAGGCCAGCTTTGCAAAGTGCCTTCCACCGCGCGGCACCATGTGTCATGGCATTTTTACTAACTTTGGAACCGTTTGAGCTAGAACCATTTTTTTGTTGTTGTTAATATCAGCAGATGATGCGGCAGATGGTGGATTATGTGTCAAATCTATAAAACACCTAAATACAGCAGTAAGCAACTACAAGATTACAAGTCAATCTTTGCAAAGGGCCTTCCACTGCTCTGGAACACTTTGCCACGTTTTAAGTAAATTGTGTTCCGTGTGAGCTAGAATCAAGTTTCTTTTGTTGGAATCTGCAGATTATGGATTATGTAGCAAATGCGGTAAACTCATAATTATGTGGAAAACGCTGCTGCTGCAGAAACTCTTAATTCCAGTGGCCCTGGCTTTAAGTGACTCAATCAATTAAAGGCTGGTTTCTTTTTTAACTTTCTGCACTACCTCCACACCCTTTGCTTTCAGGCAGAGGCACCTCAAAGTCAGCATTAACCATTCAGGGGCAGTTTTTTTTGTGAAAGCCGAGTCCATGGGGTGGCAGGGAGAAGGCCAGCAGGATTGCATTCAGATGCAGAGCCCTAATCCTCTTGACCCCTGGGGCCTCACAGTAATGGTCTAAGAGACAGAGGAAAGGAGTGAGATTCATAGATATTGTCAAAGAGAAGGCCCAGAATAGGGAGCACTGTATGGGGACTCATTTTTATGTTTACAAATGGCCAGAGACAGCGTTTTCAGAGAGATACCCCAAAGAAGGGGACAATATAAGTGTTTTTTATTTATTTTTTAAAAGGTTCATTCATTAGTGAAGCTGGCACTGCTGCCAGGAGTGTAAGTGGCTACTGCTGATTATCATTAAGGAAGCAGATGCAGCAGGACTGGGGCCCAGGGGTTTGAGGGGCCCACTGCATCACAATTATGACTGTCTACCTTTAAAAAATGGGCATGGCAGCTTATTTTACTTTCTAGCATTAGGACCGAGGTGATGGTCCGTCATGGTGGGGAAGAGGTAAAAGATGCAGAGGAGTAGCCTGCTACTCAGGACTACAGTTATCATTAGCGCAGCAGGTGTAGTTGCTTTGGGGTCCAAGAGTGTGAGAGGCTCACACCACCCCAATTATGGGGATATGTATGTTTGGGGTAATGCATGTTTTTGTCTGATGCATTTGCTGTTTTATAAGTCTCATATTTAGTGCAGTTTATAAGCTATAGAAAAAGTACTCCTGAAATCATCTCATAAGACCTGCCACTTGCATGCAACCATGTCCCTCCTGCTCCCGCAATCCTTGCCATAAAGTTTTGGAGTGGGGCCCCGACCTCAAAACATTTTGCTTAGGGGGGCTCAGAGCAAAAAAGTTTGAAGACCTCTGCTCTATGGGGAGGGCAGAGAACCTAGATTGCCTCAGATGCCACACAGAACGCGGTACATACATACACACCCTCTGGGAGTGCAGTAGGGTTCAGAAATACTGGGGCAAGATAGTGAAGGAACTAAACAATATACTGGAAGCCCAACTTGAGTTAGACGCAAGATTCCTCATATTGGGCATCCCTACAGATGTCGACCTGCCGCGGCATAAGCTCCTGTTGGCCAACCTAGGGCTGGTGGTAGCTAAGAGAGATATAGCCAAATACTGGGGTGCCCACCAACTCCCTACACACAAGGAATGGAGATTATTTATGGATCTTTATATGGTTGCAGAGCGGGTGACCTATAAGGCAAGAGGGTGCCCCCGGAAATTCCGAAGAATTTGGGCGCCATGGATAAAATATTATGGCTTAGACCTGGAAGAGGAGGAGGAAGGACTTGATTTACCCCTGGGAAGGTCGGGGACGGGGCATTGATGACTGTGGTGCCTGACCCATTGTTGACAAATGTGGATGTGTCAGAAAAGAACCCTCATATATGTTTGTATATTACGCTGGCCTCCGGCCTTATGCTCTCTTTCAGAGGAACTGTTGCTACATTTTTTGCCCTGCACCATATATTATTGCCCAATAATCAACCCATATTGTGTATTCATGATTTCTTTTTTGATTGTAAGTTTAAATTGTCAAAAATCAATAAAAACATTTAAAAAAAAAAAAGAAATTTGCGTTTGTACTTTTCCAATATATTTGCTACATATTTACAATTCTCCCTCCTTTGTCTGCCCTTTCATCTTTCCTGTACATAACTGTGCTGTGTACCCCCTGGAAAGCCCTTTACATCCATTGGGAGCCCGTGATTGTGAGTGTAGTACAGCAGAGTTATATAGCAGACCATTGCTATCGCCTAACTCCGACAGATGTCTTCCATATGTTAGTGAAAGGCCTAATATAGTAATTACATTCGTAAATATGATATTTGTTTAAGTTTAAGAAGCTTTATTGAATACATGTTAACCATAAAACATAGGCCAAAACATAACAAGTTAGATAATAACCAACATATGAAATACAAATAGGCAATAAAACATAACTGAAAGCTGTTTACATTTTAAGGATTATATAGGAAGGAAGGTGGGAGGGAAAGAAAAAAGGGGGAATATAAGATATACTCTGCAACTGAGGATCGAATAACAATAGTACTCTATAGACCGAGAAGGGTATAATAACAAATATGATATTTGAGTACTTTTAACCCCTTCACTCTTGTATTCAATTCCTTTAAAGATTAATGAGCACATTAAACAAAAATCCCACTCAGGCAGAGAGAAAAGAGTGTGTACTTTCAAATATTGGGTAAAAATGCACAAATATCAATCAAGTAGCAAAGGTTTGTTAGTTGTTTAGATGCACTAACCCTTGTTATTTGAGAGGAGCAGTAGAGGAGATGGCCATGTGTCTAGAGAGAACCCATCATATTAAATGTTTTAAGGATATAACTTATTTGTGAAACGTGAAAGAATTTCTTTAAATTGTAAATGTGTTGCACATATATCAATATTAACCTGCCACACTCAAATGTACCTCCTGCACGATTTCCACATTGAAACTGATTTCAGTTAATTTAGGCCTGTGTTTTAAAAAGGGATCATATTAGTTGTTACTTTGATTGTAAGCATGACCATTTATTTTTCAGTCGAAAAGTTGAAGCAATGCTTGAAAACGTTTAATTCTTATTTTTCTCCTTTCTCACGAAGAATAGACTGTTTTGCTCTTTCCATTCAATTTCTTAGTTGAATGGATGACTTTTAGCTGCACCTGTGAGTGTGTGCAACCCATATGTCTGATCTGCTAGTCTGAAGGTCACGGTCAAAGCCTGCTTGAGGGAAAGTTTTGCATATTTTATTGAGACTAAATTTGTTTTCACTTGATTGGTTGGTTCTTTGGAGAAATTCAGTTTCACCGATAATTTTAGAATTCTGTCATTTTAAGTGTGTGTTTGCAGTGTTTTTAGATTCAGATTCTGGTTTAGCTTCCTTTTAGAGCAGATTTCCTTTCTAGCTTACTTTTAGAGTAGATTCCGTTCCAGCTTCCTTTAAAGTAGATTCCTTTTACCTTGCCCGAAGGAGTTTAACTTGACTCATGGGCAGATACTTTCCCATTTACTATAGAAAGCTTTACTTGATTTATATGCTGTACCTTTCGGAGGCTTACCACATTGACACTTTCTTCCTGAATTCTACCCAACTTTCCCAACTTTTCCCTAGCTTAGCTGAGCAGGGTTTCCCTTCATGCTGGGACAAAAAGAAAAGAACACATATCCCCAGCCCTAAAATCCCTAAACTGGTTACCATACGAGGTCAGAATACAGTTAAAAATTGCCTGCATGACGCTCAAAGCCCTTCATTTCAAGACCCCCATCTATCTGGCTCAAAAACTAGAACTATCAGGGGGCTACAGAGCGTCACGAAGTACAAGTACAATGCTCCTGAAACCACAGATTTTCCACAAAATGTGATCGAGTAACTGAGACTTCTCTGGCATTGCCCCAAAGATTTGGAAATCTCTTCCTCCGGAAATCCGTACAATCTCCTCCACTGCTTCCTTCAAAAAGGAAGTGAAAAAAATCCTAATGCTGAAATTCCTGCCCTAATAGGCCTTGGCTCCTAGACTCAATTACTGCCCTCTATTCGGTCATCTTGATTGACTTTTGACATGGTTATATACCTGGGAATAACATTGTTAGCATGCGTTGTACATACATATGTTCGAATGTTCCTCACCCATTACTGTATCCGCCCTACCCTTATGTGAAGAGTTCCGATAATTACAGGCGTCTTGCACGCGCCTTGCATAATTATGTAACGAATGTTTTGTTTCCCAATACTGTATCCCTCTTACCCAAAATTGTGAAGCGCTCTGATTCCCGTAAGGGTCACCTTCGCGCTATACAAAACTTTATAAATAAAAAATAAATAAAATAAATGGTAAACTGAGTCTGCTTTGATTTATTTTGAGACAACTTTGTAACAGTTTGTTTTTGCATTTATGGCTTTGAATGCTTTGAATTATATTGACCAATGCATTCATGTATTGGCTATTGATTTTCAAGTACTTTGATGATTTGAATTTGTAACTTTGTTAATCTTTTAATAAACCTTCATGGTTTGCAAATCTAATGATCTCTGTCCTCTTTGTGAGGCCAAATGTGGTTTGCATTATTTAATTGTATTGATTTTGATGAGTAACCTTGGTCTGTAACTAAAAATCCATCTGAGTGCAGCCTGAACCTGAATTTGCACCAGAAATTTGAATGTTTTGTTGCTGGTGCATGTGCCCTTAATCTCTGAATGTGCTTCCGTCGATTATATGGGAGCAGTTTCTGTGAAACCCCATAATTCCAACAGACTCGACATGCTACAGGTTAAGTTCGACCAAGTGACTTTCATTTTTTTCATTTTACAAAGAAAACCCCCAAAGTTGGGACTGATTTTAGAAAATATAAACTCAGGGGCATATTCACAAGCCCCTATCGCCACCACAACGTCACTTTCAGTGACGTTGTGGTGGCGATAGGGGCCTCGCCTTATTCACAAGGCAGCGTTAAGCCACTTAACGTGGCTTAACGCTGCCTTGTAAATAAGGCCCCCTTTCACGCTGTGTTTAGTTTGAAAGGGGCGTGCAGTGGGTGTTGTGGTGGGCGTTCCACCCCAACACCCATTGATTTTGACGCTGCCTCCTATTCACAAGGGCAGCGTAAATAGGGAGGCAGCGCCAAAATTAAGACCTGGAAAACCCTGGTCTTAAGATGGCGAAACGAGGAGAAATGCTTTATTTCTCCCCGTTTTTGCTTTTTCCATGTGTGCTGCCTTGTGCAGCACACATGGAAAAAGCAAAATGCCATGGTATGTTTATGTACAGGAAGGTGTCCCTTCCTGTACATAAACAAACCATTTTTTAAAATGCCGTTTTGTAACTTGCATGTGTGCTGCATGAAGCAGTTACAAACTGCAAAATGCAGAAGTTACAAACTGGCATTTTCGGTTTGTTTATGTGTAGGAAGGGACACCTTCCTACACATAAACAAACCTCCCTGCTTGCAGACACCCTTGCACTCTGGTGCAAGGGTGCCTGCGTTGGCGCTAAGTTGTGAAACTTAGCTCCATCGTAGGGGGAAACGCAAGGCTGCACCATATCCTTGTGAATATGGTGCAGCCTTGCGTTTCCGAAGTGGCGGAGAGAGGCGTTAAGCCAAGAAGGCTAACGCCTCTCTCTCCGCCACTTCCTTGTGAATATCCCCCACTATGTCTCTAATGTGCTTAGGGTTTTCTTCAACCACGTGAAGGACATTGATTGGTTTTTACTGTTCGGGACCACCATTCTCAGCTTGCTCTTTTGTACAGAAAATCCACATGGAACGTGGCGTTGGAAGGCCTGGCCTAATAGTAGTAGGCCTTCCAACGCAATATCATCCAGCGGGATGGCAGCTGAGAGGGTATTTCCGGTGGTGGAACTGGCTTGAACTCCACTGTTTGTAAAACGGTACTTCCCCCACCTCTAAATGAGATGGGTGGGAACTGAAAGATGGATGCGTGGGGCCTCTGGCCATTTTTTGCTGATGCCTCGTTAGCACTTGGATCCAAATGAACCCTTAATCCATAACTTAGTCGCGTATTATTTTATTTAACTAAAACAAAGCAACGTTGTGAGTTGAGACAGTGTACATCTATGGTTTTATGTCGTCAAAAAATATTATAACCCCTTCGGACACGGCAAAGAGTATTTAAATCAAAATAAGATTTAAAAATATACGTGTAAATTGTCTTTTTTTTAAACACCTGTAGCTGTATGTCAGGATAACAGAATAACATGTAAAAGAGTTTTTTTTTACCACAAAGGTAGGGCCTTTTTTAAATTTCAAATACGGTTTTAGAGTTATTAACTCGTTGTAAGGCAAGATCCATCTCCTTCAACACGCACCCTGCAATCATGACTTGTTATTCACACAATAGACCATGTGTTCCTAAACTACAATTACAAACTGAAATGTGGGCACTTGATGAAAGAAAGTGGGCTATGAAAAGGTTTATTTGCACACCAGGTCTGCTTCTTCAGAGAGAATATCGCGTGGGGTGTTTGTTGCAGTGAATATTAAACAGTTATGCATTTAGCACACAAAAATGAAAGATTTTAGTATCGCCAAACTACAGTAGCGTTGGCTCATAAAAAACACATCTGGTGCAATAACTGGGTAGCATGAAACAAGCGACGTCTGAACAGTATATTTTATGGCCAAAAATATATAAACGAGGAGCTTAATTATCGGCCTTTTAAAATGTCGGAACTGTTAACTATACTGTGAACTCCTTCAGGGTAACGTTTTTGCTGCGTTTTTCGTGCCAATGTTAAGATATTGAAAAATAATTCATACCTATTTTAAGCCTCTTTTTGACCTTAAATCTGCCTTATCTTGACCATATTTTCGCCTCTGCTTGCCCTCACGCAAGCCATAGTGCACCGAAAATGTATTATGTAGTTATGTTAGGATACGTCAGGAGACCATGCAGAATCGCTTGGCGAGTCGGTAAATGTGGAAGTTGACAGCAGAATCCTGGAAAACTGGCTGCACCTGAACTGTGAGGGAATGAGTCCTTCACCACAGGGAGAACCCCCTGAAGAAGGGCTGGTCCCGAAATGCATCGGGGATGTTGTTGATATTCATGTGAATCAAACAAATGCTCAAATACTTCATTGTAATGAAGAATGAAAATGTACAATTTATACAAATGAATGGACATTTCACTATTGGAATATGATGTCGAATAAACTCTAGTGAAATACAACTAATGGAGAATTAACTTTTTAAAGCGATTCTTTTCGCACAGGAGTGCTTACACGAGTTGGCCCTTCCAGTGGTGAAGGACTCATTCCCTCATTTAATCGTCACACCTCATGATCAGGAGGTGATACTCCATAGCACCCATACACTGGAAACGTTGATTCAACATTTAACCATTGTTAAGATAGGAGTGCGACCGTCATCCTGCTTCTTTTGTTCTGCACCTGAACTGTGACATGATGGAAGTTCTACTGAGGGGGGCAGCAGTTACGGATTTCCAAATAGGCAAAGTAGGCGCCGGCCTATGGGCCCCACTCCTTTTACGGGCCCCGTGACAACGGATCAAAATAATATTGATTAGATTATCAATCAAGCTTTCTTAAATATTGTTTCCAAAAAAATAGAAAAAAATGAATCAACTCAAAGAAACGAAAACTTTACATTAAAGACTCGATAGAGAAAATACTGTATTAATGTGCATAAACCAGAGACACCAGATTCACATAACAGTTTGTCTGTTAAAAGCTCATCTTCTGGCAGTTGTCAGTTTGTAAAAAATCCAGTGAATTGGTTATTAGGAGATAATTTGCAAGTAGGGCCCCGAAATTTCAACAGCCTAGGGGCCTCCACCGGGTTTAATCTGGCACTGGGTGGGGGCAGAAATGAATGCTGCAGGGGCGTAACATAGGCCTCTGCAGCCCCTTCAATGCAGGGGGTTCCCAACCCTTCCAGAGGTCCCCATTCAGCTCAAAGCCTATGAATATTTGTAAGATATTGTAAACTCAGGCCCTTTTCACATTTTGCACGGAGGTGCGCGGGGGCATAATTTTTCATTACGCCACTGGCAGGCTGGGTGGCTGATTATTAGCAAGTAGTCTTTAGATCTCTCTGAACCTTGTGAAAGCTGTTAGAGATTGTCAAGATATGGCCCCACACCATCTTCATGCAGCAAGCAGTTCATCGGTGACTTAGTCCGGCCACGCTGTAGATGTGATCATCTACTTTTATTCAAATGTGGTCTACGCGCAAAGTTGCATTGGCATCTGGTACCCTATGACCCTGCCCACACTAACCTCCTGAAAATCGCTGGAACTTGATTGACTTTGGTAGCTCATTTGATTTTTTGCTCTTTATTTTCCAACCACTTTATGTACCAATGGACCTTTTTACGAGTGGCTTGCAGTGGAGGCTCGCAGAGGTAACGCTGTGGGGCGGGTAGGCCGGGCGGGGCGGGGCTGGGTGGGGGTAGTGGAGCCCGACATACGACGGCAAAGATGAACGTAAATAAATATCTGCCGTCGTATGTCGCACTCCACTACCCCCCCACCCAGCCCAACCCCGCCCCCGCCTCACCGCCCCACAGCGTTACCTCTGCGAGCTGCCACTGGTGGCTTGGAAAACAGCCCAGATATTCCATACTCTTTGAGTTTATCGATACCAAGAGTATCAGTAATTCCAGGGTGAGTGGAAAATCGGGGCCATTCCCAGTGGGAGCCTGAGGGTCCCCATAGAAATGAGGAATTATGTGAGGAATTTGTAATTATGGGTCCTATTTCCCCTGCAATTCATCATTTGTGCCTGAACATACAGATTTATGTGTGAAAATGAATAGATCCACGGAAACACCACAGATCTCATAATTACAACGGGGATGGTAAATGTTGTCTCGATCCACATTGGTCTAACTAATTGCCCTTATTAAACTCAGCTGTGGTTATGCATAGTTTCATCCAATTTTTGTGGTGTTCATTGCTACTGACCATGTGCTTTCTTGGAACTCTCTTGAGTGGAGAGTTCTATTTGGACCCCATAGGTTGTTCACTTATGTGGTGCCAGGACACCAGGTTGATTGGTAGCCCTCAAGAGCCAAACTCCAAGGTGGTAGCGCAGTAGTGCAGCTCTTGGGGCTAGGAGAATAATCCAACATAATCCATGACTCCAGGTGCCAGGAATGCTTGCAGGGTTGTGGTGCCACTTCCTGAATCCTTATTGAGGCCAGCAGAGAGTTAAAACACTACAGACTGTGCTTAAATAGGCAGGTACTGACAGGTACTGTGTGTCTGCACTTCTTTAATTTAGATGGTGAGTGTACTTCTCAGCACTCATGCAAAAATTTTAACGGAGGAGTACCAGCATTTCTCAATAGCAAACAGGTACTATCATAGTGCGAGTGCCAGCACTTCTATTTTTCTACTTAAAGCACTGACTATAAAGATAACATTTATGGTGCTGTGGGTGAAAAATAAGATGAGCATGGTGCCGCTATCTGTCAGGCATTGGGGTGATGGTACACAACCTGGGATCAGAGGCCATGTGCGAATGATATCACTCTCATCATGTAATGTAGTGTGAGCGCAAAGTGGAGGAAAAGTGGTCGGCCAAATGTGTGGTCAAACCTGTGACCCACGCCTGATGCATGGTGCCCAGCGTCAGGACATTGGGAAGAGGGCCCTCTACTCCCGTGCTGATGTGAGAGGGCTGCACAGCAGCTAGAGGACCACAGACATGGTTGTGGAAGTATTGGAGGATAGCCTGGCATCCTTCATAGCACACTTGGACCATGGGGAAACGTGCAACCTTTTGTGCGGTGCGTGAAAGAGTGAGGCTTGCAAAAGGACAGAGTGTCACTGACAGCCAGATGAGTGCGGCATTGGTGGGCCATGCTGTGTTGGTCGGTGGAGCTGCAAACAATCTCCCAATAATGACAGGCCCTGAGAAGTTCAGGCTCAATAGTGACAAAAGTGGAGAACATACCACAGACCCTGTGCTGAGCAATCTGGTCAGAAATGTAAGGTCTGGAAACTTTCTTTATATGTATGTATTTATGTATCTGGTATTTCTATAGAGCAAACCTACAGAAAAGGTAGCAGGGGACTGTACAGGGTCAACAAATTATAGAAGAAGTATCCGGTTTGTGGACTGTTAATGCATTGTGATGTTGTATTCTTAATAGAAATGCGTCTTCAATTTTTTCCAAAATTGGTGCTGTGTTGGGGCGGTCTTGCACATGGTAAAGGTCTATTGTCTTGTTTTTTCTTTGTTACACTTCTTAGGGGCCGATTCCGATTCGGGCCGGAAAACATACCGACCGACTCGGTACGGGAATGTTGTCCGACCGACACGTACCGGCGCTTCCCGAGCCGCGTAGTACGATGAAATGCATGTGAATCACGACCGACTCGTACAGAACACAAGCCGAACGACCGAACCGCACGGAAACCAGCCATCCGGCTGGGAAACTACGCGAATCGAACCGATCGACACGCACCAGGAATGAACCCGACAGAAACGTACCCGCGAACTCCGACCCGCGCAGTACGATGCAATGCGTGTAAAACCAGACTGAGTCGCACGGAGCCCAAGCCGTACGACCGACACGCATACAAAACCCAGCCGAAGCAACCCAATACTCCGCGACCGACGCGTACGCCGCACATGAAACCCATCAGGAACACAGCTTAAAAGACTCGGAGAAGCCCGCACGAGCCAACTGCAGCGTCCTACTCGGTCTGAAGAACGTCTCCTACATGCATAAAAAACACAAAGGAAAAAATACAAAAAAAAGGGCCACACAAGCAATGACAAAGTCAATAAATACAGGGGGAAAAAACATAGAACAAGGACACACCCCCAACTCCACCCATATAAAGGCCACAAATCCCTACCATGATCCTTTGCAAATTCAACTGACCTGCCAGCACAGAACACCATCAGACAGCAACCACAGTCACACTCACAACTCATCCATCACACAAGCCACACACCATTAGCACCTCAAAAATAGCACCCTCACATACACCCAGCAAAACCGACACTCACCCACCCTCACTTGCACACTCACACACACATCAATCCCCACCACCACCCATCACCATGCCCCCAAAGAAGAATCCAAAGTTCCTAGACAGTGAATTGGAAGTCCTGGTAGATGAGATCCTCAGGGTAGAGCCACAGTTGTTTGGTACATTGGTCCAACAGACCTCCATGTCGCAGAAAACCAAGATGTGGGAGAGGATCGTCGACAGGGTGAACGCACAATCACCATGTTTGCGCACAAAGGAAGACATCCAGAACAGGTGGTATGATGTGTGCAGGAGGGTCAAGGACCTACTAAAGAAGGATTACGCCTTGAGTAATCGCACCGGCAGTGGCCCTCCTGCCAAGCCAGTATACCTCAGGCCCTGGGAGGAGAAGGTGCGGGCCATCCTACCACCAGTGAGCGTATATGGACTATCAAACATCCCAGAGCCTGGTGAGTACACAACCAATATACCCAATATTGTGTGACAATACACACACATCACTGTCAAGGGGATAGTCAAACCATGCACCCTTAGCAAATCCACAGCAACCAAAAGATAATCATCCCAAGATGTGTATGTTAGTTAGATAAACACAATACATGCCATCTCATAGTGATATGTTACTGTGTCATGACATGTACAAACCTAACAACAAATAGAGCAAGGCAGTGGCACAAATCTAACCAACAAACACAGTCAGATATTTTGCCACCACTAGAACACCACCTCACAGGGAAGCTCACTGAAAGGAAGGAATTCTGTGTATGCTGGTGAAGTGAGTGTAGCCAATAGCATGATGGGAGTTGTAGTCACAGATATTGGTCACCCTCACAATTGGCCCATCAACACTACCCTGAACCATGCTCACATCACAGGGAGTGGAAAAGAACTGACAAGATGGCTGACACTGGGTACTGCTATGGGGAGCACAAGGCCCTGCTGGGAACTGTGCACCAACAAACAACAGGACCACACTGTCAGCCATCTTGCCATTGCTGTCACACTCACACACAGTGAAGTCGACTCAAAAGGAAGGAAGTATGGGCATGCTGGGAAGGGGGGTGTAGGCAATAGCATGATGGGAGTGGTAGTCACAGATATTGGTCACCCTCACAATTGGCCCATCAACACTACTCTGAACCACGCTCACATCACAGGGAGTGGAAAAGAACTGACAAGATGGCTGACACTGGGTACTGCTGTGGGGAGCACAAGGCCCTGCTGGGAACTGTGCAACAACCAACAGCAGGACACCACTGACTGACATCCTGAAAGCCAACTTGCACTCCCTGCAATGGAAGCACATTCCATGGTGGGATATCTGGCTGGGTGGGAAGGAGGACTGACAGCTATGACCATAGTTACCAGCAGCTTTTCTCACACACCCCATTAACACAAACTCCACACAACTCACCTGGGAGAATGCAATGCCTCACACTCCAATTAAATATCCCACAAAGAACAACCACACTGGGTTATGCTGTGTGAAGCACAGGGACACTTTTGGGACTTGTAGCCAAACAAACGCCAGGACAACACTGTCAGCCATCATGTCAGCACAGGCACACTACCCCACAGGGAAGCAGAGTCAAAAGGAAGGAAGTATGGGCATGCTGGGAAGGGGGGTGTAGGCAATACCATGATGGGAGTGGTAGTCACAGCTCAACATCCCCCACCCACATGGCCCAGCAAGCTCACACTGAAGCATGCACACCTCACAGGGAGTGAAAAGCCACTTCTAAGATGTCTGACACAGGCCTCAGCTGTGGGGAGCACAAGGCCCTGCTGAGAACTGGGCACCAGCAAACAACAGGACCACACTGTCAGCCATCTTGCCATTGCTGTCACACTCACACACAGTGAAGTCGACTCAAAAAGAAGGAAGTATGGGCATGCTGGGAAGGGGGGTGTAGGCAATAGCATGATGGGAGTGGTAGTCACAGATATTGGTCACCCTCACAATTGGCCCATCAACACCACTCTGAACCATTCTCACATCACAGGGAGTGGAAAAGAACTGACAAGATGGCTGACACTGGGTACTGCTGTGGGGAGCACAAGGCCCTGCTGGGAACTGTGCACCAACAAACAACAGGACCACACTGTCAGCCATCTTGCCATTGCTGTCACACTCATACACAGTGAAGTCGACTCAAAAGGAAGGAAGTATGGGCATGCTGGGAAGGGGGTGTAGGCAATAGCATGATGGGAGTGGTAGTCACAGATATTGGTCACCCTCACAATTGGCCCATCAACACCACTCTGAACCATGCTCACATCACAGGGAGTGGAAAAGAACTGACAAGATGGCTGACACTGGGTACTGCTGTGGGGAGCACAAGGCCCTGCTGGGAACTGTGCAACAACCAACAGCAGGACACCACTGACTGACATCCTGAAAGCCAACTTGCACTCCCTGCAATGGAAGCACGTTCCATGGTGGGATATCTGGCTGGGTGGGAAGGAGGACTGACAGCTCTAACCATAGTCACAAGCAGCTTTTCTCACACACACCCTTAACACAAACTCCACACAACTCACCTGGGAGAATGCAATGCCTCACACTCTAATTAAATATCCCACAAAGAACAACCACACTGGGTTATGCTGTGTGAAGCACAGGGACACTTTTGGGACTTGTAGCCAAACAAACGCCAGGACAACACTGTCAGCCATCCTGTCAGCACAGGCACACTACCCCACAGGGAAGCAGAGTCAAAAGGAAGGAAGTATGGGCATGCTGGGAAGGGGGTGTAGGCAATAGCATGATGGGAGTGGTAGTCGCAGCTCAACATCCCCCACCCACATGGCCCAGCAAGCTCACACTGAAGCATGCACACCTCACAGGGAGTGAAAAGCCACTTCTAAGATGTCTGACAATGGTGCTCTGTTGTGTGGAGTACCAGGCCCTGCTGGGAACTGGGCACCAACCAACAACAGGACAACACTGACTGACATCCTGAGAGTTAACCTGCACCCACTGCAAGGGTGGCATGCTTCATGGTGGGATAACTGGGCTAGGGGAGAAGGAGGTCCGGATGTCAACCAAATACCACCAATGCTGGTCATGCACACACCTCAACATCCACATTGAAATGCATCAGGTTGGCAGGACAATGAGCCACACCAATATCAACCTCTGACTGTGACAACTTAGGACAATGCAATGTACAGGGCCGCATCCAGAGGTACAGTCACAACTGTCATGTGTTTGAACCATTGATGCCTGCAGAAACATAACATACATCGTGTGTCTCTTCCAAAAACAGGTGATGATGGGGACACAGCAGCAGATGAGGAGGAGTCCCTGTCCCAGGCTCCGGTGGCCCCTGAGCTCTCTGGTGTGGAACAGCCTCTGCCCTCATCGGATGGCGAAGACCAACCTGGCACCTCCGGTGTGAGTCATCATGCAGCACCAGCAGGACCACCATCTGCACCCCCTGCACCCATTCCTCCAACATCTGCCAACACACAGACCACCCCCGCCGACACGGTCAGACCAAGGACACTCAATGACAACAGCACAGGGACCCCAGCCCACCGTGAAGCAACGGACAACAACCCCAGTACCAACCCCCAAGGGGGCCTAGGGTCATCTGTGCGTGCCACCGCAGGTCCTGCACGTGTCGCCAGGGGTGGTGGGAGGGGTGGTAGGCAGAGGTCGCTGTTTGCAGAGGGGTCTGGACTGCATGATGACCCACAACTGGCACGCATTGCTGATGCATACCAGAATAGCACCGGAGAGGTCAGCCAGGTAGTGGGGATCCTCAAGGACATTCAACAGCAGCAGGCTGCCCATCATGCCCGCTCGGACTCCCACATGTCCCGCGTGGAGACACACATGTCCCGTGTGGAGACACACATGTCTGGCATGGAGTCCAAGTGGGACACATTGGAAGAACTGACAGCGGTGCAGAGGGACATATTGACATGCCTCCACCAGATTAGCACCAACATGTCCACACCTCCCTGTGTGCCCACAACATCTGGTGCCGCAACAACTGCAACTGCCACAGGGAGGGAGGATGACTCTGGTGGAGAGTCCTCTGCACCGCAGCGGCGTGCACGTGAGGGTCCCCCCAGAAAGAAGAGGGGTTGTCCGAGGAAGGACAACTGAGAGGCCGATGGCCATGTACATCCCCCAGGAGCCCAACACCTGTTCTGGAAATTCTCCTTTGTGTGCAAACTGTTCACCCTGTCGAATGCAACCCAACTCTCCCACATGACATGGGGAGTTTAATTTGGACTAATGTATCAGATGACTGTGGACTTTACTCAGGACATTTCTGCTACCAACACTTCCAACTCATCTTGGAACTTTGGATTCCAATCCCAATGTACAGCACCCACCATCCTGTGCACTATCCTCACACATGTATGTAAATAAACTCACTAATACACCATACTTGCCTCTGTTGTGATTCCAATGTTGTTTTTGTCATGGAGATGATGATCTGCTAAATGACACTGTGCATGCTAACTGCTACAGCAAGTTCAACACCGTCATGTGAGTCATGGTGACGTGACACATATGAGGGAGACACACCACTAAGGCTACACAACACATACACACCAGGGCCATCTGACTCATCGCCTACACTGATGTTGCCAGGAAATACAGGGGAATGCACAGACACCACACCTATTCAGAGTCTGTGTTAACTAGCCCACAGGTGCAGTAAGCAAATGTCAGTCAGATGTGTGACCACAGACAACGCACATCCCAAAGAGAAGCACAGGTTCATTACACATTTGCAACATGTTGTTTCCACTACAAATGCAAGGTAATCCCACGTGGCAGTGGCCACACAGTCAACAAGTGTAGAAGAAATAAAGTCCAGGGGTGTGTGGCACATCACCTGTAGGGAAACGACTACTTCCACCCTGAAAGCTGAATCATGGTGTCGGGGGATCCGAGTTGACCAAACAACTCTGAAATTACCCTGTGAAGGACAGACATGACACACAGTCAAAAGCACTGAAGAACAGGACAGAACTGCAATACTCATGCCCAATACATGTCACAAGATACCTACACAAAACCAAGTTAGCATGTCAACACTGTGGGGGAGTACAGACTACCTGTAAGGACACATTGCTGCACGCATCCAGTCAAGTAGCACATGGCCACACTCAAACAGCACCAGAGCACCACCAACACATATCATGCAAACTCACATCATTGACATGACATCTCGGGATACTCACATTCAGCTGAAGAAGTTGGTGATGAGCTGTGTGCGGACATCACCCTCATCATCATCATCATCACTGGCATCGTGGCCCAGGCCAGGATCCTCCACAGGTGGCGGATGTTGGTCATCGTCACCCAGGATGAGAGGCAACTCCTTCCGCACTGCCAGGTTGTGTAGCATGCAGCAGACGATGACAATTTTGCACACCTTTGCTGGGGCATATGGGAGGGCCCCTCCTGTCTTGTCTAGGCAGCGAAAGCGGCTCTTCAGGAGACCAAATGTCAGCTCGATCACTCTCCTGGTCTGACCATGTGCCTCATTGTAGTGCATCTGGGCTGGTGTCACAGGGTTCCTGAGGGGTGTCAGCAACCACGGCATGTTGGGGTATCCGGAGTCACCTACATACAGACAATTGCACATTAGCTGAGTTGGAAAAGAGGGTGGAATACAACATTGCAGAACACACACAATGGTACAAAGTCAGTACACACCGACAAGCCAGGCACGCTGGTTCTGCATCTGTGACATCATCCTCGGGATGCGACTACTCCTCATCACGTAGGCATCGTGTGCAGAACCGGGGAAACGGGCACACACATGTGAGATGCTCATATCTGCAAGACATACCACCAGAGCATTGATAGAATGGTAATGTTTCCTGTTCCTGTATGCCTGCTCATGTGCCTGTGGTGGTACCCAAGCCACATGTGTCCCATCAATGGAGCCAATGACATGTGGCATCCTCCCCAGGGCATAGAAGTCACTCTTGACGTCAGTGAGTTGTTGACGTTTAGGGAAATAGATGTACTGGTTCAGGTATCTCAACATTGCCTCCAAAACATCGCGTAGCACACGGCTGAACATGGTCTGTGACATCCCACCAGCAGACGCCACAGTGTGTTGAAAGGTACCGGTGGCAAAGAAGTGTAGGGCTGCCATCACCTTCACCTTGGAGGTCAGCGCTGTAGGGTATGGCCGGCCAGGTTGCAAATGTGGGGCCAACCGCACCACCAATTCCTCAATCAGCGGCCTTTTGAAGCGGTACCGTCGGATGCAGTCACGTTCAACCATGGTTGCAAGGTCAGGGAATGGTCTATGGACAGCTGGTGCCCTGCAGTGCATAGGTGAAGAAAGAAAGATTGTCAGTCACCCCACATATGTGGCATTGACCATACTCAATATCACATGATACATCATTATGAGACACAAGTACCTGATGTGTGTGCCGGTCTGTATGGACATATATGGCACCTACATGGCCAACATCTAACATCACAGTTCAACATGTGTTGACAACAAGTTCCAGGTTGTGCTATGTAAAATCATTAGGCTGTGTCACAGTACCCATGTACTGCTGTCACGTTCCAAACACACACCACAGTGACATGTGAGGACAGATGTGCCACATGCATCACAGCTCATTGACAGGTAGATTCCCAGGGACCCTGTATTGCCACATGGACACTGGCATGACACGGCGTATCATGTACACATCAGCAAAACAACCATGACTCCCACAGGTAGTGGCCCCTGTTGCCTCTGCAGGACAGACATGGATGTCTGTGACACACACACGCACAACATCAAAGTCCATGCACAAACAACGTGGATGTGGAGACTGTCTCCCATTGTGCACATGGAATCAGAGACATCTGAAACACAACATGCACACAGACTGTGGAGGGCCATCTCTATTGTGGCAATGGGTCACCCTGTGACGTACATACCTTCCCACATGGGACTCAGGGTGTATGTGACATGACATACACATACACAACCTGGAAATGTGACCATGCCACATGCTCTGAACTGAACAGTTGCACATCACAGTGGTCATGTGCACAACACACAAAGGATTCTGTCCCCATGAACACGTGCACAGCCTGGGAGTGGCTGCCCCCAAGTGCCACCCAAAAAACCACATGTTGACCCCCATACACACACAGGTAATGCAGCCTTACATGCCTTAGGATACAGTGTGGACAGGCTGTGGTGTTGTAGGTGTGCCCCTGAGTCCCTGGCAAGTAAATGTGGCTGGCATACGTTCACCAGTGACAACCATGGTGACATATGCGAGTGACTTGTACAGGGACGCGTCATACAGCAATGGACCGATCTGTGTGCACGCATTGGCCATTGCATATGATGTGGACGGATGCGTGTTGTCATCCGAAATACGCGTTGTACAGCAATGGACCGATCGGTGCGCACGCATTGGCCATTGCATATGATGTGGATGGATGCGTGTTGTCATCCTAATACGCGTTGTACAGCAATGGACCGATCGGTGCGCACGCATTGGCCATTGCATATGATGTGGACGGATGCGTGTTGTCATCCGAAATACGCGTTGTACAGCAATGGACCGATCGGTGCGCACGCATTGGCCATTGCATATGATGTGGACGGATGCGTGTTGTCATCCGAAATATGCGTTGTACAGCAATGGACCCATCGGTGCGCACGCATTGGCCATTGCATATGATGTGGACGGATGCGTGTTGTTTTTCGAAAGACGCGTCCTATAGCAATGGTCCGATCGGTGCGCACGCATTGGCTATGGCCTGACATGGTAACGGACGCGTTTTCGAAGCTTAAACAAGTCGGATGTAGTGAATTCAGTTGGCCACCCACAACAATGTTGCAAATTCATGGGTGTCATGAAGTTGAACTTTTGAAGGATGCTGTGGGCGTGTATAAGTGGTACAATTCCATGGATTGGCCTGATTCAGAAGATGCAAACGACTTGGACCTATCACTTTGGACACATGGGACAGTATCTGCCTCTGCAGCACACATATAATGCTGGCTGTTCCCCTGAGAGCTCACTTGCCTGCACTACATGCTCCAGGACGACATCTGCCACCACCACTGCTGCTGTCTCTGCATCCTCTGGCTACTGCAATGGCACGTACTGTGGATAGAGCCCCAGCCTTCAGCACTGAGGAGAACCAGGCCCTGCAGGACAGCCTCCTTCCACAGTACAGCAAGCTGTATGGGAAATCAGGGGAGCAGGTGAGTGTGCTGTCCACTGCCTTACTAATTGTGCATGTTGTCTAACTAGCAAGACGTACAGTGTGTACACCAGTGGCTAGCATGCTCACTGAGTAGTTGTCACCCCCCAAAGTGTGTAGTCACATGCACTGAACAGGTATAGTGCAGTAACAGTGCATTACAACAAGGTTTGACTTTCCAGGCAATGATACCATTTAGTAACTGCTGGCAAACTGTTCATAGCCATAGTTGCACTACCTGTGTAGATCATATGCCCCTGTGATTGAGACATGTATAGCCAACTGTGTGATGCACGGAAATGTTGCATGTGTAGTAATGGCCTTTTCACTTTGTCATCCTCACAGGTTGATGCCCACCAGAAGCAGGAGATCTGGCTGACCATCGTCTGGGCAGTACGATCTGTGGGGGTCTACAGGCGCAGGATCCGCAACTGCCAGAAGAGGTGGCAGGACCTTCGGGGCTGGACCCGGAGGATCGCAAGGGTCCAGCTGAAGCTGTCGCCTCCTCGCAGGAGGGGCGGACACCGGACCCTGACCCCCCACATGCTCCGGATCCTGGAGGTGGTCTTCCCTGACCTGGATGGGCAGCTGAAGGCCAGACAGCAGCAAGGAGGGGTACGTGCTAGCCTCAACTGTGTACTATGACTGACATGCTCTATGCACTCCTTTAGCCTGGTTCCACTTCCACAGTACAACTGTCATGTCGTCCTGGACTCATGTCCCTCACTTGTGTCATGCCCCCTCCTCATCTGATACACAGGTGTGGCCCTTACAGTCTGTGACTTAGGTCACTTGGGTACTGTGTACTTGCAGTTACCTGTGGTTCAAGTTGGGGACAGCATCAGTTACAGGAACTTTGTGGTGGGCTGCATGGGTGGTACAATTGCTCACATTGCCTGTGATCTGACATGTACTCTGGGTATGGCTTTAATATGTGTTCCAATTGCTGCTCTGACTCACCACATGTCTGGGGTATGTGCCACACACCCATGCTGCTGCAGAGACCAAGGTAGGAGCCTCAGAAGTATGTACATCATGTGTGTGATCTTAAATCTTAAAAAAGTGAGAGGGGCCCCTTCGCCACCAAAGGAGTAGGGCACCAAATAGACCTTAGTCAAAATGAAGATCCCCTTTGGATATCCTAATAAACCAAGTCACACACATTCAAACATATATTCAAATCACCAGAACATAACACCACCACCATCAAAGGCCAATTATTTATGAAAATATATACATATTTTATTCAATCTTAAAAACCATTAAAAAAATATATTGTTAAAAACAATTAAGTGATTAATATCCACAAAATTCTTCACAGTAATACACAATAAGTACAGTATTGGGAGAACCTGCAAGAAAAATAATTTCTAATCAATACAACAAGCCAATACATCAGACCAAGATCTTTCTTTCGACATTTGATTTTCATATATTATACATAATTGTCGTACAATAGACTCAACAACATTATCAAATGTCGTCCACAATCTACAGTAGGCCTGTTATCAAATGGCGTCGACGCGTTTCGGTGGGTATTGTTGCTTAAACACCACCTTCTTCAGGACAGAGGACGATATCTCCCAGAACACAATACGAATCTGTATTCAATCCCGAAACTTCAGGACTGAGGTGCTTCTATATAATCAATCGAAGGGGTTAAAAAACCTCACTCAGAATTAGCCACAACTATTATATTCAATACAATTTCTTCTCGCATATTCGTAACTCTTATTTCTTCTAAAAAATGGATACTGTCCAATAAAGAGTCTTTTTCTTTTTTGGCTTTCCTAGTTGTATAAACGAGAAGACAAAACCAGCACAGATACGATATTCTTTCTCATCTTCTCGAGTATTTAGATGGGGCCCCAGATCATAATAGATCTCTATAGTCGGTTAATGACTCTTCCGGGGAAAAAAACACACCTCCGTTGTCGAGACACATGCATAGCCACCTGCCTAGTGTTCAGGGTAATACCATGTTGCACATGGACCAGGACTGTAATGCCTACTCCGTACATCGAAGGCACTCTGTACTCCCACTCCCGTGTGTCAGCATACATATTGGTCATTGTGAAGAGTGCACTCAGGTGTATGCTTCTGTGTCACCGTGGTGTGGCCTTGCTATTTGGACTCCTGGAGTGTTTAACAATTTGGGGTGGCCAGCCATCTGAGTTGTGACTATGGGATCTGCACATAGGTCAATGCATAGGTCTCTGATCCCTTGACTGTGCACAATGTTGTATAAAACATTGAGGTGCAGGCAGCTTTGGTTCATTCTCATCAGACGGTGAAGTGCTCATGTGTATGGATTTGTGTTTGCAGTCACTCAAATGTCTCATTTGATTGACGTGGGATCATCTCAGTCCTCATGATGTGGGTGGCAAAGGGTGCACATGTGCACCTGTCAGCTACAGGGCTTACCTTTCTAAAACTCCCTGATTGTGACACAGTGCAGACTGGTGTTGTGTGTATGCACTGCCCCTGTGACAGGAGACAGTTATGACTGACTTGCCAGACAGGCCTGTGCCATGACATTCCAATCGCAAAGGGTGATCCAGCAGTGGTGTGATATGTCCTGCATGCACACCATTGTTGCATTGTCTATCAGGACATGAGGACATCATTGTGTCTGGTGATGGAAGCAAAACCCGCATATCAACAGAGACTTTGCCCAACACTTTTCCTGACACATGTACTGAGTCAGTGGCAGGAGATGGCATGTGTTTGGAGTGACACATTTCCATTTATTCTCTTGGATGTCCAACAACTGTGTATGTGGTGCATGTGTGCACATATGATTAGTCGCATACAACAGGCAGCAGACAGATGGGTGCATGTACAGGTAGGATATGTGTGGCATGACTGACTGTCAGGCAGACAATGGGCCTCTTCAAATCAGTGTCAGCACTTATTTATTTAATGAGTTTTATATAGCGCTGACTAGACCCGTAGGTATCAGAGCGCTTTACATTAGGTTACGCAGTGTTACAGAAAATAACAATTACACATTACATCAAAAATAAGCAGCGCATTGAGAGAGGAAAGAAAGGTGAGACAAATAGAGCGGAGGGGGGGAAAGGGGAAGTGTGAGGGGGGAGGATGAGGGAAAGGACGGCAGGAGAGATGAAAGGAAGTCTGCCCAAAGACCGACTGGGTAGGTGACGTCTGAGGAGGGAATCCACAGCCCGTCTCCCCTTTAGCTAAACAAGGTAGCTCCATCGGGCATCAGTCAAAATAGCTAGGTCTCAACTGACGAGGGAAAGTTCACAGAAGAAAGTCCAGTGGATAAACAGGGTGGGATCTATGAGCAAGGACGGGTGAGGGTAAAGGTCAATAGCTGGAAAGCGGAGAAGAGTAGAGCGGAAAGGGGTAAGGGGTAGGGTGAAGGGGGAGGAGGGAGATACGGTCAGGAGAGACGCAGGAGAGTTTGTCCAAAGACCGGCTGGGTAGGTGATGTCCACGGAGGGAATCCATAGTCCATCTCCCCTTTAGCTCACGAGGTAGCTCCACCGGGCATCAGTCAAAATGGCTAGGTCTCAACTGTCTAGGGACAGTTTTCAGAGTAAATGTCCTGGTGGGTGAGTAGGAACAGGGTCGGGTGAGGGCAGGTCAAGATCAGGACGATGACCAATGATTTTAGACCAGGAGAGAGAGAGCATTGAGGAGGGTCCCACTGAGGCGCCCATCTTGAGGTCAGGCAAGGGGGATGAGTCCTTGAAGTTTGAATTCAGACAGTCCCCATTATTCTCTGTTAGAGGCAGAGCAGGGGGGGATGAGGGAACCGCCAGTTTTGTGGAGCCACGGGAAGAATATCGTCGACAGGGGCTTAAATGCTGAACATCATGAAGTTTACAACTGGTACTGGCACATTGCAAGATAAGCTGGTCTCAAGCTGAGAGTATTGGCAGATAGCCCCCCAGCTTGTTATAAAGGGAATGGATGAAATAAGCTTAACGTTGCAGCAATTTCAGATGGTTGTATTGCTGAATTGATTTTGTCGAGGTCTAAGTCCCGGGCGCCATCTTAGGGTCAGGCACCGCACTGAGGGGGATCGCCCAGCTGAGAGGATCAATTTTCGTGCAGAAGTGTTCCCCATATACAGCAGACCCAGCCTTATCTCAGTAAATGCTCAAAATTGCCAGTAGACTGCAGCACAGCTCCGTAGGGAAAATTATGTGCATCCTGCACCTTTCAAACAGCCGCCATCTTAGGGTCAGGCCGCTTTAGTTAAAAGTCACTCGTAGTGCAAACTTTCTTTAGCGAAGTAACAAAGGTTGATATACCTTGTCGAGAGGTGAGGTCGTTCACAACACCAGAGTCCGTGTACTCCCGGTCTGGGGCTCCTTCCCGCATGCTGTCCCCGTGCTTGGTCCAGTAGATCGTGGAGCCTACATTGTCTTGGGTCCCTCAATGCGCCTCAAGGTGTGCCTCCCCTTTAGCCTCTGAGTGCTGTGCTGGGTCGCTTCTCGCACTCCAGGCTCCGTGCGCTCTATAATTACGCCGCTTTCGGGCTGTGCCTTGTCTCTTCGTGCCGCCAGGATCTGCACCGCCGCTATCCGGCCTCTTGCGCTGTCTACCACAGGCCAGTGGAGGAGCCCCCAATGTTTCAGACGGCGCACCACTTCAGCGTGATCTACCGCGTACGCTCTGCGGACCTCACTTGTCGGTGCTTTTACAGAGGCTTCACTCTGTCAAATGTGATTAAGGGGGGGGGCCCACGCTAGTCAGCGCACCTCACCTGTCTCTTGGCCCCGTGCCTCATGGATCGGGCGCACAGCCCATTCCCTCCCGATCGCGGGCAGGTGGGTCTCCGCACTCCCGCAAATTGCAATGTCTAGCAAATGATGGCAGGGCTTGCTCTGTGATGTGATGTACTTACTGTGGTGTGTGTGGTCAGTACAGGTGACTAATGTTGCTCTGTTTATCATGATTGTTTGCAGATACATCCACAGCCACAGGAGGAGACAGCTCCACGGACCAAGAGGAGCGGCAGAGCCAGACTGGGTCCACTGCAGGGGAGAGCGAGGGACCCTGTGGCACGGAGGGTGAGGGGAGCCACACTGAGGAGACCTCAGCTACGACCACCTCGGCTGGGGAAAACAGCACTTCCAGTGAGGACTCCCTTGTGGAGGCGGGTGTCAGCAGACCACAGACAGGATCGAGCAAGTCTGTCCCCGCCACCACCACCATCTCCACCCTCCCATCTCCTCCCATCCCACTGTCTGTGGAGGCTCCCGTGTAGGGGAGCGTGTCTCCTTCATGCCAGGCACCGCACCCCCTGCCTCTGTCCCCCCTTCTGCCCTGAGTGTGGAGTCTGTGGACTTACTTAAGCAGATCCATGTAGGGCAGACATCAATGCTGAGTGTCCTCCATGCACAAACGGGTCTTTTGACACAACTGGTGTCATTCATGGAGGGCATGTCATCTGGCATGTCTGCCCTACATCGGACCAATAAGTCCATGGCCTCCTCACTGACGGCAGCAGTGTCCCTCCTGCAACAGTCCCTCACCCCTCCTACCTCTGCCCCATCCACAATCCCCAGCACCCTACCTGTCCCAAGCACACACACACCGGCACCGGCACGCACCAGCACAGACACAAGCAGCACAAAGACACACAAGCCAAAATCCAGACGCACATGCACGCACAGTCAGGGGACTGATACCTCACTCACAGGGGATGGGGCCCAGACACACACACACGCATCCACGAGCACTGCGCAGTACTCAGATACCTCTCCCTCCAAAAGCCCTTCCCTTGCCTCACCTGCAACCCCCCCTCCCAGAAGCTCTTCCTCTGTGAGCTTGGCCTCTTCCCCACAGATACACCTGACACGAAGTCCAGGCGGAAGAGGTGACCACCACACACAGAGGGGAGTGCCCCTCACACCCGGACACCCTCCCCCAGGCACAGGCAGACAGAGGACCCCATTCGAAAGTCCCCCCGGACCAGGAAGGGCAAGACCCCACCACCACCACCACACAGCTCCACCACACAGTCTCTCTCCTCCATCCCCCAGGCCACCACTGTACAGGTTCCACTGCCACACCCTGCCCCAGGTTCCCCCACACACCGATACCGCATCCCCAAACTGCTTAGGCCCTCCCCTCCTACCACTTGCTCTTCCACCCCCAAACCAGATGCTCTGCCTGTTTGTGCCACTGGTGTGGAGACCGGGTTCCCCCTCTGTCCTGCCCACCTCATCTGCCCCCCCTTCCACTCCCTTGGAGTTATGCACTGCAGTGGAGTCCACAACCACCCCGTCTGACTCGGGCACTGCAGTGGGGACCCAGTCCACTCCATCTGACCGGCCCACCGCAGTGGTTGCAGCACCCACACCATCTGAGTTGTGCCCTACAGTGGTGCCAGCCCCCACTGAGTCAGACACCTCCACTGCAGTTGCCGGTGACACTCCTGCACCCACCACCCCTTCACTGCCTCCTTCTGGCATCCCCTGATCCTGTCCCTGCGGTGCCTGGCCTGCCCCTTGTATGCCCCTCCGAGGGGATGTCCCCTGTCCGTACCAGTGCAGGCAAGCAATGGGTGACAAGTTGTCACGTATCACCCTGTTGGGACTGTGTATTTGGACTGGCCATTGGCCTTAGTTTCTTTTGGACTTCAAATTTTAATTTAACATTTGCTGAATAAAGCCTCTTTTTGTTTACTTGTGGTTTTTCTTTGGATGTACATGATGTAGATGAGTATCATCATGCATTTGCAGTTGTAATAGTGTTCAGATCAGGAAAATGAAGTGTTGCTGTAATGGACTCCATGTGGTCCATGGGATATGTGTCCTAATGTAGTCTGGATCTATAGCATCCTTTGCTGCAGTCTGAGGGTGTAATGTTCAGCATTTGACACAGGGATGTACGTTTTGCATTTGTAAATTAACATCTTTGGCTTACACTGATGCACATCTGGTGAGCTTACCACTGTTCAATGTTTCTATTTCCCTGACTGTGTGCCCATCTCCACTGGACATGCAGTTTAGCACATCAATGTTGAAGGACTCATCTGTGTATACAGTGCAACTTGCTTGACCCGTGTTTAGGGTGTATGCAGATGACTGCCGTGACACTCCCGTACCCAGGCTGATGTGAGCAGAGCCTTCAGTGTGTTGTAGTTGTTGACTCACTGACCGAGTGTTCTGCTGACATGTTTTGAGTCGTGCACAGACAAGGTTTGGCACAGCGGACCTTCCACAGGAGTGGAGTGCCCTCATGGCAGTGTGTAATCCCGTGACATTGCCTGGGCCCATGTTGTGTGTTGTGTGAGCATGTCTGTGTGTGTTCCCTTCCCTTTTCCTACACAGGCTGTGTCCCTAGGGATGTTCCTGTTTGTGATGCTTGCTGAGTTGTCCTGTGTTCATCCAGCATCTTGGACCTGGTTTCTCCGGGATGTGGGTGCATGGCAAACTAATGTTCATCAGGTTGTCATCCCTAGTTGTCTTTGTTGTCAGGGCTGGGGATGTGGGCCAACGCAGATGGGACACAGTCAGGATTTCCCTTGGCACTTGTTGGTTACACAAGTAATGTAATTTACAGTTTGTGGTAGCTTTCAGTGATTGTGACACGTTGTGTGTGTTACTGCTGCCACTCCTCAGGGTCAGAGCTGCAATGTTGGAAGTTGTCTATGTGTGTTCTTTGTGGGTCACCTTGGCTTCTTCATTGGTGTGTGACTGTGGCCGGGTTCCCATTGATTGGGGTGGATTTCACATCATGCCCATGTACGGCGTACTGTGCAGTGTGTCAGACATTCACTAGTCTTGTTGACTGGCCATGTGTGATGGGTTTCGCACCTTAGTTCCCACCCCCCCTGGGATTGTCATGGGTGCATGTGCAATGTCACCAGTCCATGTGAGCTTCACAGCTGCACATTGGTGGAGATCAAGGTGTGTGGTGTTGAGTGTGTGCAAATGTGAGTTGTTGCACGGCTAGACCCCTACCTCCATATTGGCTTTGGCTGACAGGCCGTGCTGATTGATTTGTGCTTGTGTAGGTGTGATGATAGTTGCTCAGGACACATGGCTGTGGTTCACAGTGTGAACGACATCTACCTTTGTCATCACAGTGGGATTATCATGCAGGCTAGTGTCACCACAATGTGGGGTCCCTGGGAGTAGTGCTGTGGTGGGTTTGTCTCTTGCTGTGTTAGTTGCTGTTCCTACAAGCTTGTGTGACATGTGTAATTTGGGCTCCCTCTCATCTAACAATGCCTGATTGCCCACATAGGGAATCCGATCCATGAGTTACTTTTGTGTGGCACTGTATACACATCTGTGTAATTGGGATTCAGGCCTCCTCATGTGTTGTGTGGTTGCCTGGGGACACTGGCACACCCCCATCACCTGTTGTGTTTGATATGCAGTGTGAGGCTGCCTGTTTGTGTTTGTGCATCTGCACCACTGCATTGGCATATCTTTAGTGTGCCATTGGCTGTATGTTGTTTGGTGGATTTCCCCTGCTGTCCCTGGGACTCCTAGGTCATCAGTCAGCACAATAATCATGGTTTGTATGTCCCATTGCTGCAATGGTATGGTATTTGTTCACCTCACATCTACAGTCTCCACAGGATATCTACATTTGTGTGTCCATTCGTGCAGATATGTGAGTCTGCATTATGATGGTCACTTCTGTCATTGTGTAATTGATAAATGTTGACAATGTCAGCCCCCATGGGTGATGTTTGTCTGCACATGGCCAAAGGTATGTCTTATTTGCACTGCACTGTTTGCCTCGCCCAATCTATGTTGCTATGGGACACAAGCACTACTTTGCCACTGATGTGTTTGTTGTTGTGTGACCAGGAATCATCCATGCTGTTTGGCAGTTGCAGCTTTTTCCATGACAACACTTACCTTTTGGTCACTGTGATGATGGGGGTTAAGACCCCATTGCCACAATGTTCAAAATGTGCTTCAGCTATGGATCCCACACTTACATTTTGGTCACTGTGATGATGGGGGTTTAGACCCCATTGCCACAATGTTCAAAATGTGCTTCAACTATGGGCCCCACACTTACCT
Organism: Calotriton arnoldi; assembly: GCA_963921515.1. NCBI lineage: Eukaryota > Metazoa > Chordata > Amphibia > Caudata > Salamandridae > Calotriton > Calotriton arnoldi. The sequence goes on along the minus strand of CAWUFW010007155.1, from coordinate 16,436 downwards.
TTTGGTCACTGTGATGATGGGGGTTTAGACCCCATTGCCACAGTGGTCATGGTCTGCTTGCATTGTGGAGGCCACACACATTTATGTGTGACACATGTGATAGGGGGTCACATTGTAGGTTCAATGTCATGTTCAGTGTTGTAGGCATTTGACACAGACTACACACGCTTGTCATGATGTTGGGGTGATGTCTTTTTCTGACATTCCTTATGTTGGAGTATGCTGGTTGTGTCATGCATTACCCGTCCTACGAGTGGGGATGGTAGTGGTGGTAGGCATCCAGGCCCCCCTGAGTAGGGGTGGTGGTGGTGGTAGGCATCCAGGCCCCCCTGAGTAGGGGTGGTATTAGTGGTAGGCATCCATCCCCCTATGAGTGGGGATGGTAGTAGTGACAGGCATCCAGGCCCCCTGAGTAGGGGTGGTGGTAGTGGTAGGCATCCAGGCCCCCTGAGTAGGGGTGGTGGTAGTGGTAGGCATCCATCCCCCTATGAGTGGGGATGGTAGTAGTGACAGGCATCCAGGCCCACATGAGTAGGGGTGGTGGTAGTGGTAGGCATCCAGGCCCCCTGAGTAGGGGTGTTGTTAGTGGTAGGCATCCATCCCCCTAGGAGTGGGGATGGTAGTAGTGACAGGCATCCAGGCCCCCATGAGTAGGGGTGGTGGTAGTGGTAGGCATCCATCCCCCTATGAGTGGGGATGGTAGTAGTGACAGGCATCCAGGCCCACATGAGTAGGGGTGGTGGTAGTGGTAGGCATCCAGGCCCCCTGAGTAGGGGTGGTGTTAGTGGTAGGCATCCATCCCCCTATGAGTGGGGATGGTAGTAGTGACAGGCATCCAGGCCCCCATGAGGAGGGTTGGAGGTAGTGGTAGGCATCCATCCCCCTATGAGTGGGGATGGTAGTAGTGACAGGCATCCAGGCCCCCCTGAGTAGGGGTGGTGGTAGTGGTAGGCATCCAGGCCCCCATGAGTAGGGGTGGTGGTAGTGGTAGGCATCCATCCCCCTATGATTGGGGATGGTAGTAGTGACAGGCATCCAGGCCCACATGAGTAGGGGTGGTGGTAGTGGTAGGCATCCAGGCCCCCCTGAGTAGGGGTGGTGTTAGTGGTAGGCATGCATCCCCCTATGAGTGGGGATGGTAGTAGTGACAGGCATCCAGGCCCCCATGAGTAGGGGTGGTGGTAGTGGTAGGCATCCATCCCCCTATGAGTGGGGATGGTAGTAGTGACAGGCATCCAGGCCCACATGAGTAGGGGTGGTGGTAGTGGTAGGCATCCAGGCCCCCCTGAGTAGGGGTGGTGTTGGTGGTAGGCATCCATCCCCCTATGAGTGGGGATGGTAGTAGTGACAGGCATCCAGGCCCACATGAGTAGGGGTGGTGGTAGTGGTAGGCATCCAGGCCCCCCTGAGTAGGGGTGGTGGTAGTGGTAGGCATCCATCCCCCTATGAGTGGGGATGGTAGTAGTGACAGGCATCCAGGCCCACATGAGTAGGGGTGGTGGTAGTGGTAGGCATCCAGGCCCCCTGAGTAGGGGTGGTGTTAGTGGTAGGCATCCATCCCCCTATGAGTGGGGATGGTAGTAGTGACAGGCATCCAGGCCCACATGAGTAGGGGTGGTGGTAGTGGTAGGCATCCAGGCCCACATGAGTAGGGGTGGTGGTAGTGGTAGGCATCCAGGCCCCCCTGAGTAGGGGTGGTGTTAGTGGTAGGCATCCATCCCCCTATGAGTGGGGATGGTAGTAGTGACAGGCATCCAGGCCCACATGAGTAGGGGTGGTGGTAGTGGTAGGCATCAAGGCCACCCTGAGTAGGGGTGGTGTTAGTGGTAGGCATCCATCCCTCTATGAGTGGGGATGGTAGTAGTGACAGGCATCCAGGCCCACATGAGTAGGGGTGGTGGTAGTGGTAGGCATCCAGGCCCCCTGAGTAGGGGTGGTGGTAGTGGTAGGCATCCATCTCCCTATGAGTGGGGATGGTAGTAGTGACAGGCATCCAGGCCCCCTGAGTAGGGGTGGTGGTAGTGGTAGGCATCCAGGCCCCCTGAGTAGGGGTGGTGGTAGTGGTAGGCATCCATCCCCCTATGAGTGGGGATGGTAGTAGTGACAGGCATCCAGGCCCACATGAGTAGGGGTGGTGGTAGTGGTAGGCATCCAGGCCCCCTGAGTAGGGGTGGTGGTAGTGGTAGGCATCCATGCCCCTATGAGTGGGGATGGTAGTAGTGACAGGCATCCAGGCCCACATGAGTAGGGGTGGTGGTAGTGGTAGGCATCCAGGCCACCCTGAGTAGGGGTGGTGTTAGTGGTAGGCATCCATCCCCCTATGAGTGGGGATGGTAGTAGTGACAGGCATCCAGGCCCCCATGAGTAGGGGTGGTGGTAGTGGTAGGCATCCAGGCCACCCTGAGTAGGGGTGGTGTTAGTGGTAGGCATCCATCCCCCTATGAGTGGGTATGGTAGTAGTGACAGGCATCCAGGCCCACATGAGTAGGGGTGGTGGTAGTGGTAGGCATCCAGGCCCCCCTGAGTAGGGGTGGTGGTAGTGGCAGGCATCCATCCCCCTATGAGTGGGGATGGTAGCAGTGACAGGCATCCAGGCCCCCTGAGTAGGGGTGGTGGTAGTGGTAGGCATCCAGGCCCCCTGAGTAGGGGTGGTGGTAGTGGTAGGCATCCATCCCCCTATGAGTGGGGATGGTAGTAGTGACAGGCATCCAGGCCCACATGAGTAGGGGTGGTGGTAGTGGTAGGCATCCAGGCCCCCTGAGTAGGGGTGGTGTTAGTGGTAGGCATCCATCCCCCTATGAGTGGGGATGGTAGTAGTGACAGGCATCCAGGCCCACATGAGTAGGGGTGGTGGTAGTGGTAGGCATCCAGGCCCACATGAGTAGGGGTGGTGGTAGTGGTAGGCATCCAGGCCCCCTGAGTAGGGGTGGTGTTAGTGGTAGGCATCCATCCCCCTATGAGTGGGGATGGTAGTAGTGACAGGCATCCAGGCCCACATGAGTAGGGGTGGTGGTAGTGGTAGGCATCCAGGCCACCCTGAGTAGGGGTGGTGTTAGTGGTAGGCATCCATCCCCCTATGAGTGGGGATGGTAGTAGTGACAGGCATCCAGGCCCACATGAGTAGGGGTGGTGGTAGTGGTAGGCATCCAGGCCCCCCTGAGTAGGGGTGGTGGTAGTGGTAGGCATCCATCTCCCTATGAGTGGGGATGGTAGTAGTGACAGGCATCCAGGCCCCCCTGAGTAGGGGTGGTGGTAGTGGTAGGCATCCAGGCCCCCATGAGTAGGGGTGGTGGTAGTGGTAGGCATCCATCCCCCTATGAGTGGGGATGGTAGTAGTGACAGGCATCCAGGCCCACATGAGTAGGGGTGGTGGTAGTGGTAGGCATCCAGGCCACCCTGAGTAGGGGTGGTGTTAATGGTAGGCATCCATCCCCCTATGAGTGGGGATGATAGTAGTGACAGGCATCCAGGCCCCCATGAGTAGGGGTGGTGGTAGTGGTAGGCATCCAGGCCACCCTGAGTAGGGGTGGTGTTAGTGGTAGGCATCCATCCCCCTATGAGTGGGGATGGTAGTAGTGACAGGCATCCAGGCCCACATGAGTAGGGGTGGTGGTTGTGGTAGGCATCCAGGCCCCCTGAGTAGGGGTGGTGGTAGTGGTAGGCATCCATCCCCCTATGAGTGGGGATGGTAGTAGTGACAGGCATCCAGGCCCCCATGAGTAGGGGTGGTGGTAGTGGTAGGCATCCAGGCCCCCTGAGTAGGGGTGGTGGTAGTGGTAGGCATCCATCCCCCTATGAGTGGGGATGGTAGTAGTGACAGGCATCCAGGCCCACATGAGTAGGGGTGGTGGTAGTGGTAGGCATCCAGGCCCCCTGAGTAGGGGTGGTGTTAGTGGTAGGCATCCATCCCCCTATGAGTGGGGATGGTAGTAGTGAGAGGCATCCAGGCTCCCATGAGTAGGGGTGGTGGTAGTGGTAGGCATCCATCCCCCTATGAGTGGATATGGTAGTAGTGACAGGCATCCAGGCCCACATGAGTAGGGGTGGTGGTAGTGGTAGGCATCCATGACCCCCTGAGTAGGGGTGGTGTTAGTGGTAGGCATCCATCCCCCTATGAGTGGGGATGGTAGTAGTGACAGGCATCCAGTCCCCCATGAGTAGGGGTGGTGGTAGTGGTAGACATCCATCACCCTGTGAGTGGGGATGGTAGTAGTGACAGGCATCCAGGCCCCCCTGAGTAGGGGTGGTGGTAGTGGTAGGCATCCAGGCCCCCATGAGTAGGGGTGGTGGTAGTGGTAGGCATCCATCCCCCTAACAGTGGGGATGGTAGTAGTGACAGGCATCCAGGCCCACATGAGTAGGGGTGGTGGTAGTGGTAGGCATCCAGGCCCCCCTGAGTAGGGGTGGTGTTAGTGGTAGGCATCCATCCGCCTATGAGTGGGGATGGTAGTAGTGACAGGCATCCAGGCCCCCATGAGTAGGGGTGGTGGTAGTGGTAGGCATCCATCCCCCTATGAGTGGGGATGGTAGTAGTGACAGGCATCCAGGCCCACATGAGTAGGGGTGGTGGTAGTGGTAGGCATCCAGGCCCCCTGAGTAGGGGTGGTGTTGGTGGTAGGCATCCATCCCCCTATGAGTGGGGATGGTAGTAGTGACAGGCATCCAGGCCCACATGAGTAGGGGTGGTGGTAGTGGTAGGCATCCAGGCCCCCATGAGTAGGGGTGGTGGTAGTGGTAGGCATCCATCCCCCTATCAGTGGGGATGGTAGTAGTGACAGGCATCCAGGCCCACATGAGTAGGGGTGGTGGTAGTGGTAGGCATCCAGGCCCCCCTGAGTAGGGGTGGTGTTAGTTTTAGGCATCCATCCCCCTATGAGTGGGGATGGTAGTAGGAGCAGGCATCCAGGCCCACATGAGTATGGGTGGTGGTAGTGGTAGGCATCAAGGCCCTCCTGAGTAGGGGTGGTGGTAGTGGTAGGCATCCATCCCCCTATGAGTGGGGATGGTAGTAGTGACAGGCATCCAGGCCCACATGAGTAGGGGTGGTGGTAGTGGTAGGCATCCAGGCCACCCTGAGTAGGGGTGGTGTTAGTGGTAGGCATCCATCCCCCTATGAGTGGGGATGGTAGTAGTGACAGGCATCCAGGCCCCCATGAGTAGGGGTGGTGGTAGTGGTAGGCAACCAGGCCACCCTGAGTAGGGGTGGTGTTAGTGGTAGGCATCCATCCCCCTATGAGTGGGGATGGTAGTAGTGACATGCATCCAGGCCCACATGAGTAGGGGTGGTGGTAGTGGTAGGCATCCAGGCCCCCCTGAGTAGGGGTGCTGGTAGTGGTAGGCATCCAGGCCCCCTGAGTAGGGGTGGTGGTAGTGGTAGGCATCCATCCCCCTATGAGTGGGGATGGTAGTAGTAACAGGCATCCAGGCCCCCATGAGTAGGGGTGGTGGTAGTGGTAGGCATCCATCCCCCTATGAGTGGGGATGGTAGTAGTGACAGGCATCCAGGCCCCCATGAGTAGGGGTGGTGTTAGTGGTAGGCATCCATCCCCCTATGAGTGGGGATGGGAGTAGTGACAGGCATCCAGGCCCACATGAGTAGGGGTGGTGGTAGTGGTAGGCATCCAGGCCACCCTGAGTAGGGGTGGTGTTAGTGGTATGCATCCACCCCCCTATGAGTGGGGATGGTAGTAGTGACAGGCATCCAGGCCCACATGAGTAGGGGTGGTGGTAGTGGTAGGCATCCAGGCCCCCCTGAGTAGGGGTGGTGTTGGTGGTAGGCATCCCTCCCCCTATGAGTGGGGATAGTAGTAGTGACAGGCATCCAGGCCCACATGAGAAGGGGTGGTGGTTGTGGTAGGCATCCAGGCCCCCCTGAGTAGGGGTGGTGGTAGTGGTAGGCATCCATTCCCCTATGAGTGGGGATGGTAGTAGTGACAGGCATCCAGGCCCCCCTGAGTAGGGGTGGTGGTAGTGGTAGGCATCCAGGCCCCCCTGAGTAGGGGTGGTGGTAGTGGTAGGCATCCAGCACCCTATGAGTGGGGATGGTAGTAGTGTCAGGCATCCAGGCCCACATGAGTAGGAGTGGTGGTAGTGGTAGGCATCCAGGCCCCCCTGAGTAGGGGTGGTGTTAGTGGTAGGCATCCATCCCCCTATGAGTGGGGATGGTAGTAGTGACAGGCATCCAGGCCCCCATGAGTAGGGGTGGTGGTAGTGGTAGGCATCCATCCCCCTATGAGTGGGGATGGTAGTAGTGACAGGCATCCAGGCCCCCATGAGTAGGGGTGGTGGTAGTGGTAGGCATCCAGGCCCCCATGACTAGGGGTGGTGGTAGTGGTAGGCATCCAGGCCCCCCTGAGTAGGGGTGCTGGTAGTGGTAGGCATCCAGGCCCCCTGAGTAGGGGTGGTGGTAGTGGTAGGCATCCATCCCCCTATGAGTGGGGATGGTAGTAGTAACAGGCATCCAGGCCCCCATGAGTAGGGGTGGTGGTAGTGGTAGGCATCCATCCCCCTATGAGTGGGGATGGTAGTAGTGACAGGCATCCAGGCTCCATTGAGTAGGGGTGGTGTTAGTGGTAGGCATCCATCCCCCTATGAGTGGGGATGGGAGTAGTGACAGGCATCCAGGCCCACATGAGTAGGGGTGGTGGTAGTGGTAGGCATCCAGGCCACCCTGAGTAGGGGTGGTGTTAGTGGTATGCATCCACCCCCCTATGAGTGGGGATGGTAGTAGTGACAGGCATCCAGGCCCACATGAGTAGGGGTGGTGGTAGTGGTAGGCATCCAGGCCCCCCTGAGTAGGGGTGGTGGTAGTGGTAGGCATCCATTCCCCTATGAGTGTGGATGGTAGTAGTGACAGGCATCCAGGCCCCCCTGAGTAGGGGTGGTGGTAGTGGTAGGCATCCAGGCCCCCCTGAGTAGGGGTGGTGGTAGTGGTAGGCATCCATCCCCCTATGAGTGGGGATGGTAGTAGTGTCAGGCATCCAGGCCCACATGAGTAGGAGTGGTGGTAGTGGTAGGCATCCAGGCCCCCCTGAGTAGGGGTGGTGTTAGTGGTAGGCATCCAGGCCCCCTGAGTAGGGGTGGTGGTAGTGGTAGGCATCCATCCCCCTATGAGTGGGGATGGTAGTAGTGACAGGCATCCAGGCCCACATGAGTAGGGGTGGTGGTAGTGGTAGGCATCCAGGCCCCCTGAGTAGGGGTGGTGTTAGTGGTAGGCATCCATCCCCCTATGAGTGGGGATGGTAGTAGTGACAGGCATCCAGGCTCCCATGAGTAGGGGTGGTGGTAGTGGTAGGCATCCATCCCCCTATGAGTGGATATGGTAGTAGTGACAGGCATCCAGGCCCACATGAGTAGGGGTGGTGGTAGTGGTAGGCATCCATGACCCCCCTGAGTAGGGGTGGTGTTAGTGGTAGGCATCCATCCCCCCTATGAGTGGGGATGGTAGTAGTGACGGGCATCCAGTCCCCCATGAGTAGGGGTGGTGGTAGTGGTAGGCATCCATCACCCTGTGAGTGGGGATGGTAGTAGTGACAGGCATCCAGGCCCCCTGAGTAGGGGTGGTGGTAGTGGTAGGCATCCAGGCCCCCATGAGTAGGGGTGGTGGTAGTGGTAGGCATCCATCCCCCTAACGAGTGGGGATGGTAGTAGTGACAGGCATCCAGGCCCACATGAGTAGGGGTGGTGGTAGTGGTAGGCATCCAGGCCCCCTGAGTAGGGGTGGTGTTAGTGGTAGGCATCCATCCGCCTATGAGTGGGGATGGTAGTAGTGACAGGCATCCAGGCCCCCATGAGTAGGGGTGGTGGTAGTGGTAGGCATCCATCCCCCTATGAGTGGGGATGGTAGTAGTGACAGGCATCCAGGCCCACATGAGTAGGGGTGGTGGTAGTGGTAGGCATCCAGGCCCCCTGAGTAGGGGTGGTGTTAGTGGTAGGCATCCATCCCCCTATGAGTGGGGATGGTAGTAGTGACAGGCATCCAGGCCCACATGAGTAAGGGTGGTGGTAGTGGTAGGCATCCAGGCCCCCATGAGTAGGGGTGGTGGTAGTGGTAGGCATCCATCCCCCTATGAGTGGGGATGGTAGTAGTGACAGGCATCCAGGCCCACATAAGTAGGGGTGGTGGTAGTGGTAGGCATCCAGGCCCCCCTGAGTAGGGGTGGTGTTAGTGTTAGGCATCCATCCCCCTATGAGTGGGGATGGTAGTAGTGACAGGCATCCAGGCCCACATGAGTAGGGGTGGTGGTAGTGGTAGGCATCCAGGCCCCCCTGAGTAGGGGTGGTGGTAGTGGTAGGCATCCATCCCCCTATGAGTGGGGATGGTAGTAGTGACAGGCATCCAGGCCCACATGAGTAGGGGTGGTGGTAGTGGTAGGCATCCAGGCCACCCTGAGTAGGGGTGGTGTTAGTGGTAGGCATCCATCCCCCTATGAGTGGGGATGGTAGTAGTGACAGGCATCCAGGCCCCCATGAGTAGGGGTGGTGGTAGTGGTAGGCATCCAGGCCACCCTGAGTAGGGGTGGTGTTAGTGGTAGGCATCCATCCCCCTATGAGTGGGGATGGTAGTAGTGACAGGCATCCAGGCCCACATGAGTAGGGGTGGTGGTAGTGGTAGGCATCCAGGCCCCCCTGAGTAGGGGTGCTGGTAGTGGTAGGCATCCAGGCCCCCTGAGTAGGGGTGGTGGTAGTGGTAGGCATCCATCCCCCTATGAGTGGGGATGGTAGTAGTAACAGGCATCCAGGCCCCCATGAGTAGGGGTGGTGGTAGTGGTAGGCATCCATCCCCCTATGAGTGGGGATGGTAGTAGTGACAGGCATCCAGGCCCCCATGAGTAGGGGTGGTGTTAGTGGTAGGCATCCATCCCCCTATGAGTGGGGATGGGAGTAGTGACAGGCATCCAGGCCCACATGAGTAGGGGTGGTGGTAGTGGTAGGCATCCAGGCCACCCTGAGTAGGGGTGGTGTTAGTGGTAGGCATCCATCCCCCTATGAGTGGGGATGGTAGTAGTGACAGGCATCCAGGCCCACATGAGTAGGGGTGGTGGTAGTGGTAGGCATCCAGGCCCCCTGAGTAGGGGTGGTGTTGGTGGTAGGCATCCATCCCCCTATGAGTGGGGATAGTAGTAGTGACAGGCATCCAGGCCCACATGAGAAGGGGTGGTGGTTGTGGTAGGCATCCAGGCCCCCCTGAGTAGGGGTGGTGGTAGTGGTAGGCATCCATTCCCCTATGAGTGGGGATGGTAGTAGTGACAGGCATCCAGGCCCCCATGAGTAGGGGTGGTGGTAGTGGTAGGCATCCAGGCCCCCTGAGTAGGGGTGGTGGTAGTGGTAGGCATCCAGCACCCTATGAGTGGGGATGGTAGTAGTGACAGGCATCCAGGCCCACATGAGTAGGGGTGGTGGTAGTGGTAGGCATCCAGGCCCCCTGAGTAGGGGTGGTGTTAGTGGTAGGCATCCATCCCCCTATGAGTGGGGATGGTAGTAGTGACAGGCATCCAGGCCCCCATGAGTAGGGGTGGTGGTAGTGGTAGGCATCCATCCCCCTATGAGTGGGGATGGTAGTAGTGACAGGCATCCAGGCCCCCTGAGTAGGGGTGGTGGTAGTGGTAGGCATCCAGGCCCCCCTGAGTAGGGGTGGTGGTAGTGGTAGGCATCCAGGCCCCCATGAGTAGGGGTGGTGGTAGTGGTAGGCATCCAGGCCCCCTGAGTAGGGGTGGTGGTAGTGGTAGGCATCCATCCCCCTATGAGTGGGGATGGTAGTAGTGACAGGCATCCAGGCCCCCATGAGTAGGGGTGGTGGTAGTGGTAGGCATCCATCCCCCTATGAGTGGGGATGGTAGTAGTGACAGGCATCCAGGCTCCATTGAGTAGGGGTGGTGTTAGTGGTAGGCATCCATCCCCCTATGAGTGGGGATGGTAGTAGTGACAGGCATCCAGGCCCACATGAGTAGGGGTGGTGGTAGTGGTAGGCATCCAGGCCACCCTGAGTAGGGGTGGTGTTAGTGGTAGGCATCCATCCCCCTATGAGTGGGGATGGTAGTAGTGACAGGCATCCAGGCCCACATGAGTAGGGGTGGTGGTAGTGGTAGGCATCCAGGCCCCCTGAGTAGGGGTGGTGGTAGTGGTAGGCATCCATTCCCCTATGAGTGGGGATGGTAGTAGTGACAGGCATCCAGGCCCCCCTGAGTAGGGGTGGTGGTAGTGGTAGGCATCCAGGCCCCCCTGAGTAGGGGTGGTGGTAGTGGTAGGCATCCATCCCCCTATGAGTGGGGATGGTAGTAGTGACAGGCATCCAGGCCCACATGAGTAGGGGTGGTGGTAGTGGTAGGCATCCAGGCCCCCCTGAGTAGGGGTGGTGTTAGTGGTAGGCATCCATCCCCCTATGAGTGGGGATGGTAGTAGTGACAGGCATCCAGGCCCCCATGAGTAGGGGTGGTGGTAGTGGTAGGCATCCATCCCCCTATGAGTGGGGATGGTAGTAGTGACAGGCATCCAGGCCCCCCTGAGTAGGGGTGGTGGTAGTGGTAGGCATCCAGGCCCCCATGAGTAGGGGTGGTGGTAGTGGTAGGCATCCATCCCCCTATGAGTGGGGATGGTAGTAGTGACAGGCATCCAGGCCCACATGAGATGGGGTGGTGGTAGTGGTAGGCATCCAGGCCCCCCTGAGAAGGGGTGCTGTTAGTGGTAGGCATCCATCCCCCTATGAGTGGGGATGGTAGTAGTGACAGGCATCCAGGCCCACATGAGTAGGGGTGGTGGTAGTGGTAGGCATCCAGGCCCCCCTGAGTCGGGGTGGTGGTAGTGGTAAGCATCCATCCCCCTATGAGTGGGGATGGTAGTAGTGACAGGCATCCAGGCCCACATGAGTAGGGGTGGTGGTAGTGGTAGGCATCCAGGCCACCATGAGTAGGGGTGGTGTTAGTGGTAGGCATCCATCCCCCTATGAGTGGGGATGGTAGTAGTGACAGGCATCCAGGCCCCCATGAGTAGGGGTGGTGGTAGTGGTAGGCATCCAGGCCACCCTGAGTAGGGGTGGTGGTAGTGGTAGGCATCCATCCCCCTATGAGTGGGGATGGTAGTAGTGACAGGCATCCAGGCCCACATGAGTAGGGGTGGTGGTAGTGGTAGGCATCCAGGCCCCCCTGAGTAGGGGTGGTGGTAGTGGTAGGCATCCATCCCCTTATGAGTGGGGATGGTAGTAGTGACAGGCATCCAGGCCCACATGAGTAGGTGTGGTAGTAGTGGTACGCATCCAGGCCACCCTGAGTAGGGGTGGTGTTAGTGGTAGGCATCCATCCCCCTATGAGTGGGGATGGTAGTAGTGACAGGCATCCAGGCCCCCATGAGTAGGGGTGGTGGTAGTGGTAGGCATCCAGGCCACCCTGAGTAGGGGTGGTGTTAGTGGTAGGCATCCATCCCTCTATGAGTGGGGATGGTAGTAGTGACAGGCATCCAGGCCCACATGAGATGGGGTGGTGGTAGTGGTAGGCATCCAGGCCCCCCTGAGTAGGGCTGGTGGTAGTGGTAGGCATCCATCCACCTATGAGTGGGGATGGTAGTAGTGACAGGCATCCAGGCCCGCCTGAGTAGGGGTGGTGGTAGTGGTAGGCATCCAGGCCCCCCTGAGTAGGGGTGGTGGTAGTGGTAGGCATCCATCCCCCTATGAGTGGGGATGGTAGTAGTGACAGGCATCCAGGCCCACATGAGTAGGGGTGGTGGTAGTGGTAGGCATCCAGGCCCCCCTGAGTAGGGGTGGTGTTAGTGGTAGGCATCCATCCCCCTATGAGTGGGGATGGTAGTAGTGACAGGCATCCAGGCCCCCATGAGTAGGGGTGGTGGTAGTGGTAGGCATCCATCCCCCTATGAGTGGGTATGGTAGTAGTGACAGGCATCCAGGCCCACATGAGTAGGGGTGGTGGTAGTGGTAGGCATCCATGCCCCCCTGAGTAGGGGTGATGTTAGTGGTAGGTATCCATCCCCTATGAGTGGGGATGGTAGTAGTGACAGGCATCCAGGCCCCCATGAGTAGGGGTGGTGGTAGTGGTAGGCATCCATCCCCCTATCAGTGGGGATGGTAGTAGTGACAGGCATCCAGGCCCACATGAGTAGGGGTGGTGGTAGTGGTAGGCATCCAGGCCCCCTGGAGTAGGGGTGGTGTTGGTGGTAGGCATCCATCCCCCTATGAGTGGGAATGGCAGTAGTGACAGGCATCCAGGCCCACATGAGTAGGGGTGGTGGTAGTGGTAAGCATCCAGGCCCCCCTGAGTAGGGGTGGTGGTAGTGGTAGGCATCCATCCCCCTATGAGTGGGGATGGTAGTAGTGACAGGCATCCAGGCCCACATGAGATGGGGTGGTGGTAGTGGTAGGCATCCAGGCCCCCCTAATTAGGGGTGGTGTTAGTGGTAGTCATCCATCCCCCTATGAGTGGGGATGGTAGTAGTGACAGGCATCCAGGCCCACATGAGTAGGGGGGGTGGTAGTGGTAGGCATCCAGGCCCCCCTGAGTCGGGGTGGTGGTAGTGGTAGGCATCCATCCCCCTATGAGTGGGGATGGTAGTAGTGACAGGCATCCAGGCCCCCATGAGTAGGGGTGGTGGTAGTGGTAGGCATCCAGGCCACCCTGAGTAGGGGTGGTGTTAGTGGTAGGCATCCATCCCCCTATGAGTGGGGATGGTAGTAGTGACAGGCATCCAGGCCCACATGAGTAGGGGCGGTGGTAGTGGTAGGCATCCAGGCCCCCCTGAGTAGGGGTGGTGGTAGTGGTAGGCATCCATCCCCCTATGAGTGGGGATGGTAGTAATGACAGGCATCCAGGCCCCCTGAGTAGGGGTGGTGGTAGTGGTAGGCATCCAGGCCCCCTGGGTAGGGGTGGTGGTAGTGGTAGGCATCCATCCCCCTATGAGTGGGGATGGTAGTAGTGACAGGCATCCAGGCCCACATGAGTAGGGGTGGTGGTAGTGGTAGGCATCCAGGCCCCCCTGAGTAGGGGTGGTGGTAGTGGTAGGCATCCATCCCCCTATGAGTGGGGATGGTAGTAGTGACAGGCATCCAGGCCCACATGAGTAGGTGTTCTAGTAGTGGTACGCATCCAGGCCACCCTGAGTAGGAGTGGTGTTAGTGGTAGGCATCCATCCCCCTATGAGTGGGGATGATAGTAGTGACAGGCATCCAGGCCCCCATGAGTAGGGGTGGTGGTAGTGGTAGGCATCCAGGCCAACCTGAGTAGCGGTGGTGTTAGTGGTAGGCATCCATCCCCCTATGAGTGGGGATGGTAGTAGTGACAGGCATCCAGGCCCACATGAGATGGGGTGGTGGTAGTGGTAGGCATCCAGGCCCCCCTGAGTAGGGGTGGTGTTAGTGGCAGGCATCCATCCCCCTATGAGTGGGGATGGTAGTAGTGACAGGCATCCAGGCCCGCCTGAATAGGGGTGGTGGTAGTGGTAGGCATCCATCCCCCTATGAGTGGGTATGGTAGTAGTGACAGGCATCCAGGCCCACATGAGTAGGGGTGGTGGTAGTGGTAGGCATCCATCCCCCTATGAGTGGGGATGGTAGTAGTGACAGGCATCCAGGCCCCCCTGAGTAGGGGTGGTGGTAGTGGTAGGCATCCAGGCCCCCATGAGTAGGGGTGGTGGTAGTGGTAGGCATCCATCCCCCTATCAGTGGGGATGGTAGTAGTGACAGGCATTCAGGCCCACATGAGTAGGGGTGGTGGTAGTGGTAGGCCTCCAGGCCCCCGTGAGTAGGGGTGGTGTTAGTGGTAGGTATCCATCCCCCTATGAGTGGGGATGGTAGTAGTGACTGGCATCCAGGCCCACATGAGTAGGGGTGGTGGTAGTGGTAGGCATCCAGGCCACCCTGAGTAGGGGTGGTGTTAGTGGTAGGCATCCATCCCCCTATGAGTGGGGATGGTAGTAGTGACAGGCATCCAGGCCCCCATGAGTAGGGGTGGTGGTAGTGGTAGGCATCCAGGCCACCCTGAGTAGGGGTGGTGTTAGTGGTAGGTATCCATCCCCCTATGAGTGGGGATGGTAGTAGTGACAGGCATCCAGGCCCACATGAGTAGGGGTGGTGGTAGTGGTAGGCATCCAGGCCCCCCTGAGTAGGGGTGGTGGTAGTGGTAGGCATCCATCCCCCTATGAGTGGGGATGGTAGTAATGACAGGCATCCAGGCCCCCCTGAGTAGGGGTGGTGGTAGTGGTAGGCATCCAGGCCCCCCTGAGTAGGGGTGGTGGTAGTGGTAGGCATCCATCCCCCTACGAGTGGGGATGGTAGTAGTGACAGGCATCCTGGCCCACATGAGTAGGGGTGGTGGTAGTGGTAGGCATCCAGGCCCCCCTGAGTAGGGGTGGTGGTAGTGGTAGGCATCCATCCCCCTATGAGTGGGGATGGTAGTAGTGACAGGCATCCAGGCCCACATGAGTAGGTGTGGTAGTAGTGGTACGCATCCAGGCCACCCTGAGTAGGGGTGGTGTTAGTGGTAGGCATCCATCCCCCTATGAGTGGGGATGGTAGTAGTGACAGGCATCCAGGCCCCCATGAGTAGGGGTGGTGGTAGTGGTAGGCATCCAGGCCACCCTGAGTAGGGGTGGTGTTAGTGGTAGGCATCCATCCCCCTATGAGTGGGGATGGTAGTAGTGACAGGCATCCAGGCCCACATGAGATGGGGTGGTGGTAGTGGTAGGCATCCAGGCCCCCCTGAGTAGGGCTGGTGGTAGTGGTAGGCATCCATCCGCCTATGAGTGGGGATGGTAGTAGTGACAGGCATCCAGGCCCGCCTGAGTAGGGATGGTAGTAGTGACAGGCATCCAGGCCCACATGAGTAGGGGCGGTGGTAGTGGTAGGCATCAAGGCCCCCCTGAGTAGGGGTGGTGGTAGTGGTAGGCATCCATCCCCCTATGAGTGGGGATGGTAGTAATGACAGGCATCCAGGCCCCCCTGAGTAGGGGTGGTGGTAGTGGTAGGCATCCAGGCACCCCTGGGTAGGGGTGGTGGTAGTGGTAGGCATCCATCCCCCTATGAGTGGGGATGGTAGTAGTGACAGGCATCCAGGCCCACATGAGTAGGGGTGGTGGTAGTGGTAGGCATCCAGGCCCCCCTGAGTAGGGGTGGTGGTAGTGGTAGGCATCCATCCCCCTATGAGTGGGGATGGTAGTAGTGACAGGCATCCAGGCCCACATGAGTAGGTGTGGTAGTAGTGGTACGCATCCAGGCCACCCTGAGTAGGAGTGGTGTTAGTGGTAGGCATCCATCCCCCTATGAGTGGGGAGGATAGTAGTGACAGGCATCCAGGCCCCCATGAGTAGGGGTGGTGGTAGTGGTAGGCATCCAGGCCAACCTGAGTAGCGGTGGTGTTAGTGGTAGGCATCCATCCCCCTATGAGTGGGGATGGTAGTAGTGACAGGCATCCAGGCCCACATGAGATGGGGTGGTGGTAGTGGTAGGCATCCAGGCCCCCCTGAGTAGGGGTGGTGTTAGTGGCAGGCATCCATCCCCCTATGAGTGGGGATGGTAGTAGTGACAGGCATCCAGGCCCGCCTGAGTAGGGGTGGTGTTAGTGGTAGGCATCCATCCCCCTATGAGTGGGTATGGTAGTAGTGACAGGCATCCAGGCCCACATGAGTAGGGGTGGTGGTAGTGGTAGGCATCCATCCCCCTATGAGTGGGGATGGTAGTAGTGACAGGCATCCAGGCCCCCCTGAGTAGGGGTGGTGGTAGTGGTAGGCATCCAGGCCCCCATGAGTAGGGGTGGTGGTAGTGGTAGGCATCCATCCCCCTATCAGTGGGGATGGTAGTAGTGACAGGCATTCAGGCCCACATGAGTAGGGGTGGTGGTAGTGGTAGGCCTCCAGGCCCCCGTGAGTAGGGGTGGTGTTAGTGGTAGGTATCCATCCCCCTATGAGTGGGGATGGTAGTAGTGACAGGCATCCAGGCCCACATGAGTAGGGGTGGTGGTAGTGGTAGGCATCCAGGCCCCCTGAGTAGGGGTGGTGGTAGTGGTAGGCATCCATCCCCCTATGAGTGGGGATGGTAGTAATGACAGGCATCCAGGCCCCCATGAGTAGGGGTGGTGGTAGTGGTAGGCATCCAGGCCCCCTGAGTAGGGGTGGTGGTAGTGGTAGGCATCCATCCCCCTATGAGTGGGGATGGTAGTAGTGACAGGCATCCAGGCCCACATGAGTAGGGGTGGTGGTAGTGGTAGGCATCCAGGCCCCCTGAGTAGGGGTGGTGGTAGTGGTAGGCATCCATCCCCCTATGAGTGGGGATGGTAGTAGTGACAGGCATCCAGGCCCACATGAGTAGGTGTGGTGGTAGTGGTAGGCATCCAGGCCACCCTGAGTAGGGGTGGTGTTAGTGGTAGGCATCCATCCCCCTATGAGTGGGGATGGTAGTAGTGACAGGCATCCAGGCCCCCATGAGTAGGGGTGGTGGTAGT